>OY744516.1:221412044-221742044 GCA_963556195.1 Sepiola atlantica
GGGTGAGGAAAGAAGAAAGGGAGGGGAGGTTCTGTGTTTGTGGTGTGTAGGTAGTTTCATGGTTTTAGAAAATATTTGAAAAAATGAAGGTGATTTGAAAGTGGGTGGGTAAGAGTGTGAAAGAAGTAGTCGAAAGGGTGAAATGGTGAGGAGGAGAGGGGAGATTTTGTTGTGGTTAGGTGTGAAATTTTTGGAGAGTAGGAGTATTTGACCAGCTGGCTATGTCAGGAATGTATGTTGGGGGTGCGTGGGTGTGTATCCGGGGACTTGTGTGTAAGTACAATTGAGAGCGAAGAGAAAGAGAGGTTAGCCATGATCTAGGTTCAGTTTTTGTTCACTCACTTCACATTAAGTTCATTCACTCCCACCCCTCCACATTTTCACTCACAACCATTCACATTTATTTTCATTTTCATATATTTGCTAGTATATATAATTCTCAATCTATCGCTTTCTTTTTTCTTCCCCACCCCCTTCTCTGTCTAGATCATAAAGGGTTATTACTGCGTCTCTGCTCCTTTTTTGTTCGTGTCTGTTATCCATTCGAAAGTAATTTTGGAAAATAAATAAATGCTACAAAAAGCCAACAACAAAAAAGTGTATCTTAAGTTATAACATCCTCGCGTATGCCTCTACGTGACCTACGCATTATTTAATATTTTCGTAATAGTTTAAAACGCGTAATTACTTCGTGGCCATTCCACATTTAGAAGAAACTTGGAAGCAATTCCAATGTCGAATATAAAGACATTTGTGGAATTAAAATGTTTGGCAAATTCGCAAGTATTAACTAATTGAATATTTTGGAATATATTTACATTCAATAATGTTATAAATAGATAGAAAGATAACCATAGCTTGCCTTTATTGGTTATAAGTTTATAATAATTTGAAATAATTAATATTTTAATGGGCATACGATACAGCATTAAATTTATATTTGAAAATCCTATTTTTAAAACATGGTTCAAAAAAGGCATAATTAAAAAAACATAAAGACGAAACAAACATAAAAGTAATGGTTTCCGGGCGACGCCGGATAAGGACAGCTAGTATATATATATATATATATATATATATATATATATATATATATATATATATATATATGTGTGTGTATATATATATATATATATAGAGAGAGAGAGAGAGAGAGAGAGAGAGAGTGAGAGAGAGAGAGAGAGTGAGAGAGAGAGATGCCACTTACATGCATCTTAAACCTAGTCTACGACTCATCAGTGTGGAAAGATTTAGCGCTGGTAGTGTATATATATATATATATATATATATATATATATATATATATATATATATATATATATGAGTAGATAATAGATAGCTTATAGTGTAATATTTATTAAATCATCAATTGTTAAAGCAAAGGTTATAAGAACAAACTTTTTTCTTTCCTGAATCCATGGATTTTCAAAGATATGCTCTTATAATGGGGGTCAATTCGACAGACAATTCAGTACAATTGAATCTAATGCAAACATTTGAAAATAAAACAACATAAAAAACATAAAAATACAAACAATTTTAAAATGTTTTAAATATGCAAAGAACATCATAGCCATTGACGAAGCATAGAAAAGTTCGTTCAATCAAATCGAAGAATCAAAGCATGAAGCAGGTGTAGAGTGATGGGTTGGAGGTAATCCAAACATCCGAATTTTTGAAAAAGGACCATTCTGGAAGATTTAGGTATTTAAATCCAAAGTGAGATGTCGCTTGTAGTAAAATTAATCACCAAAAAAAATAGAAGTATAAGTCTTGGAGGAAATTGTAAAAAAATTATAAAATAAAAACGCAGATGTATTAAAAGCCATTATTTTACTTCCTCGATTGTGTAAGACAGTAGTATTAAATGTTCAATTCGGAGCGAATAAGAATGTGGTAATTCAACAAAAATGTAATCTGTGAATTAAAAAAAAAGCAGAGAAAACGCAAATTATAAAAGGGCAGTAGGATATATAATCGTAATTTTTATTTTCTTATTTAACACACACACAATATATATTGGCACTAGGTGAACGCCTACAGATTCAAGATGTATCTGTGAACGGGGTTCGCGCCCTATGATCGTCTGAGATTGTTATTTCCCTGCGCTGATAGGAGCCATACACTCGAAACGACATAGTGTATAGGTACAATATTAAAAATAATTTTATATTATCAATACATATATATAAGTCACAGAACAGAAAATAATCTTTTGTCGAATTTCGACAATGAAACATGTCCATGTGTTTACTGCTTAAATATACTCTGATACGAACACATAATTAGTTTAAATAGTCAATAGAAAGATAACAATAACCTCCATAATAATAAACTGCCCGAAGCCAAAGGTGAAACGAATTTTAAATGAATTAATTGGCAGCCAATGACGGAACCGCGTCTATTCGTTCTCACATTTGGCGATACGCCATTGGAGACATAATGTTTCTGAGGTGTAGTAAATAATGGAACTAATTGGCCTGACAATTTATACCCATCACTTATCGTAAATTAGTGTTCGTATCAATGTCAAATATCGACAATAGAGCATTAATATATATATATATATGTATATATACGAAAGAAAAATAAACATGTTTTTACCGAGTACACCTTGCATTGAACGATCGAAGTTGAAATAGATTTGTCATTCGTACATATTTATCTTTCTTCTTTTATTTATCTTTATAATTGCCCGATCTAGTATATTGAGCTTGCGCTATTTCACTATGGGTTCTATCCTCTAAAAGTAAACTTTTAGTTTCATATTTTATATGTATATGTATATATAAAAATATATATATATATATGTATATAATTACAGTTTTATTTATACAAATATTTGGCTACAAATCAGAACATATTTTAATCGCAGCTTCAAGAATACACATGTTTTTATAAAGAAAAATTAATATCATATATATATTGTTATATTTATTATTGAGCACTATTACATAAAAACAATAAAGATTCTCCGGATTTTAACCCGTGGATACAAATCTTATCTGGAGTATATATATATATATATATATATATATATATATATATATATATATATATATATATATATATATATATATATATATATATATATAAGAAAGAAATAAGAGTGCTAAACATGTTCGAATGTCCAAATTTATTTCAAATTTCGATTGTTCAATGCAAGGTGTATTCTGTAATAAACCAGTGTTTATTGTTCTTTCCTTAAGCCAATGCTTTTCAAAGATCGAAATCTTATCATCAGAGGAGAAATACAGATTGATAAGTTGGCTGTAGAAAAAGCTAAAGTTCAAATATTTGAAAAATATTAAAATATTATTAAAAATGGAGTGAAAAAAGTTTATGTAAACAGGATATGTGGTTTGTCAAGATGGTAATTGTCCGTTGAAGGAGTGTCCGTTGCAAAAAATGGCCGGATTTCTTACTTCAATTCCATTTAAGTGCGCTCCATCTACGTTTTAGATTTCAACATTTCACTTTTGGATTTATTTATTTTTGAACACTTTCTCCTTATTGCTCCTACGGAAAATTTTCTTTTTATTCGTCTTCTCAAAAATCTCCTCAACGGACACTCCTTCAACGGACAATTACCATCTGGACAAACCAAATATCCTTTTTACACAAACTTTGTTCACCCCATTTTTAATAATATTTTAATATTTTTCAAATATTTGAACTTTGGCTTTTTCTACAGCCAACTTATCTATCTGTATTTCTCCTCTGATGATAAGATTTCGATCTTTGAAAAGCATTGGCTTATGGAAAAAACAATAAACACTGGTTTATTACAGAATACACCTTGCATTGAACAATCGAAATTTGAAATAAATTTGGACATTCGAACATGTTTATCACCTTTAGTTCTTCTATCTCGTATATTGAGCTTAACCTTTTCACTATAGGTCCTATTTACAAAAGTTTACTTTTGGTTTATATTTGATTATATATATATATATATATATATATATATATATATATATATATATATATATATATATATATATATATATATATATATTTATATATATATATATATATATATATATATATACACACATATATATATATATATATATATATATATATATAGTAATTTATTTAAAGTAGTCCCAAATTTTCGACGTAATACATCTTCGTCAGGGGTACAAGACATTTTTTTTTCCTAGCGACATGTTTATCGCTTGTAGAAGGTAGAATCCGTAAGATGTTGATTCGATAATAGTTCAAATGTCGAAGTCTTTTAGGGAAAGATGCGCGGACACGCATTAAAGATAAGAAGATAGGTTGATCTTCCATTAGAAAGCATTCAATATTGAAATGTAAGAAAGATGTTTGAAGCCTAAGAATGCATTTTTTTAAAATCAATAGTAATTTATTTAAAGTAGTCACAAATTTTCGACGTAATACGTCTTCGTCAGGGGTACAAGACATTTTCTTTTCCTAAAAGACTTTGAGATTTGAACTATTACCGAATCAACATCTTACGGATTCTACCTTCTACTAGCGATAAACATGTCGCTATGAAAAACAAAATGTCTTGTACCCCTGACGAAGACGTATTACGTCGAAAATTTGGGACTACTTTAAATAAATTACTTTTTATTTGAAAAAAATGCATTCTTAGGCTTCAAACATATTTCTTACATTTCAATATTGAATGCTTTCTAATGGGAAACCAACATATCTTATATATATATATATATATATATATATATATATATATATATATATATATATATGTGTGTGTGTGTGTGTGTGTGTATTTTATGGCAGCAAATTATTATTAATGTAGGCAACATTCAAGACTATGGAACTTGCTATATTTGGCTATGAAACCGACCCAACCATCTGCGAATGTTGAGAGTATGAAAATACGACGCAACTCTGCCTTGTCTGCCTTCAATCAGTTCAGCTTGAAATATCTTACAGAGTACAACAATAATGCAAAGGACTGCGTAAAAAAGGCAGACACTGTCGTATGACTATATGTTTTAAAGACACGCAGAGAAGAAATGTTGACGCTTGAAATCGCAGTTTAGATCCATCCATCCATCTCTTTAAGAGTCCCTGTCCGTTTGTCTCTGTCACGGATAAGTTCGAAAGAGCAGTTTTAGACCCCATTACTACTCTATAAAAATTCATTTGTCTGGCCGTTGGTCTGTCACGCTTAAGATTAAAATATAATTTTTATATTTTTCAACTTATCCGTATAAAATGATCGGTCCGGTCGTTGGTCTGTCACGCTTAAGTTTGAAATGGCACTTTTATATTTTTCAATGTATCGTCATAAAATGATCTGTCTGGTCGTTGGTCTGTCACGCTTAAGTTTTAAATAGCATTTTTATATTTTTCAGCTTATCTCTATGAAATGATCTATCTGGTCGTGGGTCTGTCACGCCTAAGTTTGAAATAGCATTTTTATATCCCTCCACCCATTTCTGTAAGCGGCTTTATCCAGTCATCAGTCTGTCACGCCTAAGTATGATATGATCATCACTAAACACGTTGATTGAATGGACAGATCTTTAGAATTTCCGTTGTTTTTTATTTCGAATTTTTGTTTAATAAAATCAAATTGAATTCCGTTTTCGAACGAGTGCATTTGATCGAATGTGTCCCGAGGAAACGCTTAACCCGATTAAATGGTTTTACAAATATTTGTTTCTCTCATTTCAAGTTTTATTTCATTTTGAAATCGTTTTCTTTACAAATTGACATTTTCACAAATAAGAAACGGGAATTCGTCAAATTGATCCACTAATTTAAATAATGACGCGCGAGAAACCAAATTTACATTTTTCCTTGAAAATAAATAATTCAATAATCATAAATTCAATTACATTTGGATCTACACGTAATAATTACTGTTTCCATTAATGGTTCACTTCTGATACAATTGCTGACTATATACACTACTATTACTACTACTACAACGACGACGACGACGACAGCGATGACGATGATGACGAATGCTACTACTACTACTACTACTACTACTACTACTACTACTAATACTAATAATAATAATAATAATAACAATAATAATAATACTATAATAGTAGCAAATATACGGAACTTGCCAGAGAATTGAAAGGATATGGATTATGAAGAAAGTAAATATAATACCGATAAACGTAGGAGCACTACGAACAGTTCTGAAGAACCTGGAATAAATTGGAATCAAAGGGAAGACTGAGCCAATACAACGGACGGCAATCATGAAAACAGCTGACATCTTAAGAAAAATCCTTGAATGTGGAAACCTTTCCACATAAGCTACGAAATTTAACCAATCACATGCAAGGTGCAATAGGAAGAAAACAAAATCACATAAAGAGCACTACAAGAATCCAAGGAACAGAAACTGTAAAAAATTTCATAAACTACGTCCCCCCCCCCCCAAAAAAAAAGTGATGGTACCAGTCTCAGTTGATACCACTCAAAACAGTCGTGAAGGGTCAAGGAGGATGGACAGTGCAGAGAGTGTGGGACTTGGGGAGGCTTATTGCTACTCAAATCCCAGGGGAGACCAATGGTCGTTGCCAGCGAGAAATCAATGATAGGCGGCTGTTGCGATACCACAAGGTCATTTGCGGTGGTGATCGAAAAGAGGTGGATATTACTAGAACACTGGGGAGGCTTGTTGTCACTCAGACTCCAGGGAACACCACTGGTTGCTGTTAGTTCGCAATCACTGACGATGACTTGTGTGATAATTCTTAGTAAGCAGAAATATTAATATTATTATTATTACTATTATTATTTTCATCATGAAATATGGCATAATCACATTGACACACCGTTTCTCTCTCGATCACCGAAATTAAGCAACGTTGAGTCTGGCCATTACTAGTTGGGTGACCATTTGAAAATACCAGGCGCTGTATGTGGATACCTAGCTATGGGCAAATAGCGTCGTCAACCCGCAGTGCCTAGCGTGGCGACTATGGCAAAAAAAACAACTGAATGACAGTCACCAATAAAGTGGACAGAAATCAGGGAGGGATTACTCCTCCAGGAGTGATTAAACCCCTGCTGCTGCTGCTGCTGCTGCTGCTGCTGATGCTGACGACGACGACGACGACGACGACGACGACGACTATTATTATTATTATTATTTTTTTTTTTTTTTTTTTTCACGACAAGTTTTTCTTCCTATCATTATTCTTATTATTCGCCGTCTTAGCAGATTACAGGATGAAGATAAACAAAAACTTAATTTCATGCAACTTACCAGCGAGCTAAAAGGAATATTCTACATGTAGAAAATTACTGTAATACAAATACTCGGAGCACTTCTCTGGAAAAAAGATTAGGAGAGATTGGAATCAAAGGGGGAATTTACACCATACAATGGCCAGCATTGGAGAAGACAGCTAAACTATTAAATAAAATCCTCGAGTACAGAAACCAATCGACATAACCAGGTATCAGCGACCAAGCACAAGTAAGTTAAAACAGAAATATAACAAAAATATATAAAGAACACTGCACGAATCCAAATTGAAACTCGCAGAAATTCAATAATCTGACACCACCCTTTCACCAAAAGAAAAAAATATAGTGGTACAAGCCTCGGTTGGTACCACAAAAAATAGTTGTAGGCGGTAAGTACCATTTCAACCTCCACTGAAAAGTTCTGAGAGCATTGGAATCTTGGAGAGACTTATTGCTATTCAAAATTCAGACAAAGCCTACGGTCGTTATCAGCGAGAAATCAATGGTAAACAGCTGTTGCAATGACGCAAATGATTTGCAAGAGTTATCAACAGAAGTAAAGAGTTCTGGAACACCAAAGAGACTTGTCGTCACTCAAACTCCAGGAAACACTGCTTGTTGTCTGTGAGCAATGATTGATAATGAAATTTGTACGCACCGCTTACAGTGCACCGTAGCGAACAGCTCCATAATTGGATCCAGTACCATGATAATCAGGAGGGCCCACTCCACAGTTTCAGGCTCTACTTTTCTACTGTATTTCTAAAGTGGCATGACCTCTGAATCAGGAGGTCGTATTTGTATTGGTGTTAGCTACTTTTCTGTCCAACACTCATCGTTCCTTTTCAACCAGATTTAATATGATGTTTCTCTGCTGCTTCTTGTACATCCTTCATACAGTTATTTACTTCTGTATTTGTACAACAAAAACGATGTCGCAGTCTGTTGATTGGCTTTAGCTCAACGTATCCTCGAGTACCAACAGCAAAATGATAATATTCCCCATTCCATCCTTTTTCCTGGCTCTCGGTCAGTAGATCACCATATCTCTCTCCTTCCCATCTTCTGCAATTGCAAAATTATCCTCCCAAAGTACAGTCAACTCCAACATAATTCCAACCTTCTTTTCTCTCATTTCGCACTACAAGGTCTGGTCTCTGCTGTGCAAAGAGTAATTGGATGATCAAGGTATTCAGGAGGTCTACTGCCAAGTTCCATTTTTCTTGCCATCTTTTATCGGTTAACTTTACGCTTGAATGACTTTTCGCCATGCATGTTTTCCAGCTCTATGAAAGTGAATCTTCTTAATCTTCTCTATTTTTGGTAGATCTTCTCCATTAAACCTCTCTACTTAATGTAATAGCTTTTCTATTACTTTCATGGCTTTATTATGCCTCCACATGTACCAACTTAGTGTTAAATTACAGCTGGACAGTATATGCCTCTTTCTCCGCATCTATATTTATCATCATTGTCTATTCTCCATCGAACAAGAATTTCTTGTTTGCTCCGAAACCCAGATCTCTTTCCATCAAGACTTCCGGTTCACGACACACTCTCTCCAACAAACACACTGACTTTGTGACAACACGACGCCAGGTGTAGATATATGTTTCTCTGTTCTTCATTCATTATGTCCATGACCTTAGAATCTCTTCTCTGTCTTAGGTTACTCATGCAGAAAGGTCTATAATTCTGAATACGTTGTCCTTCTTTGTTATATTGCACAGCACCAACAGTATCCGCGTGCTCTAAGATGTTAATAACTATCTCTGTCGTTTTTTCTGCTTTCCACCTCTTCCTAGTTCTTACTTCAGGTGGGTCATTTTCAATCTCTTGGTCGTTAGAGAAACGGAGCATCGTAACTGTCCTTACTTTTGCCACCTTGTACTCCCGAACAATTGATGCAATAGGTAGCTTTAGCTGTCCTCCTCTTCTAAATATGGCTGAGTTGTCCAAAATTCTTGGTCGTCATTTCTTATGTACACTCACTAACGATGTTCAATCAGTTCTACTCGCATCAATGGTGTATCGTACATGTGTAATGGCCACATTATCGAGGATACAGACCAAACTGCAAACACCAAAATTTGTACTTTCCAGGTAAGTCCGTATTCTTGTCTGTCGCCGTATTTCCGCGTCTTTACTTTTGTCGCTCTTCACTTGTTTCTATTGGAATTATTATTAAGCGCAGTGAATTCTAATTGCCCTGTGATTGGATGAAAATCAGCCAATCACAGACCACTGCTTCAATCTCCGCAGAAAACACAGTAGAGCGCCTTTTTTGAAAATAACGGTATATTTTCTCCAGCCTCGCAGCTGTTATCAACGTTCTTCTCTGCCGTGTCTGGTGAGAGCGGGCTCATGCTTTTTTAGCGTATATAATACGCGTGAAGCCCTCTTGATTTTCTCAACTACTCTTCACAGCATGCTGTTACAAGACAACTGGCATTTACAGTGAGTCCGCAAAGGCCCTTCTTTTGCAAGCAACATTCTATTTCTTTCTTCTCTTTTGTCATCTATATAAATACCCCTTCTTCGTCCTTCATTTTAACGGGAAAAATCCCAACATTTCTCTTTTAGTGTTGGGATTACTTACCCTCCGATCATATAACTTTTTTGCCTACCTTTCTTTATAGGTTACGTTTTGTGACGTTTTAGCATTAAGCCTTCATGTACGACAACTCAATAAGCTGTTCTAGTTGGTCCAACACTTCTTTCATCCATTCTGTACTCTTCGACTTTACAGCAACATTGCTCATAAATGCTCGCAGTGGGGTCATAACAACTCTATTCTCATACTTTGTTGATCTCAACAACATTTCCATCACAAGTAAAAACAAGATCACTGATATTGTACATCCGGCTGCAATCCCAACCTCCAACCATTGCCAGTACGTTGTGTCGTTACATTTCGTTAAGCGCATGTTGAATTGATCATAGTATTTCATGATTCTAGAATCCAAAGTACTCCATCGCGTTCCAAATGATATCGTGGGGCTTAGCCATATACCTAAGCACGATCTAGCCATACAATTACAACATCTATTTCTTTCTTGTTAATTACTCTGCCATATTGCATATGCATACTCTATACAGTCAGGTATTGCATGAAAACCGTTAAGGATTAAATCTATTAATAATGGAGATTTGGCTCTGTCCGTCTGAAGCCGTAACTATACTATTTCAGACTTGAGTACCATGGTACACTAGTCTAAAGTAGTATAGGTGAAGTGTAGTATCTGTTTGGGGGTCATGATACTATCCTCCTAGTGATAATATATCTCCCTTTTTGAGGAGTGAAGTGAATTTGTGTTATTTGTGATGTATGAAACGAATATAAAGAATTGAATAAAAACTCTTTTGTATAGATCAACATTAATATTTATTACATATCTACAACTAAAAGAAGAATGACTTATTAGTTTAGACATATAAATTGAAGAGCGCTATGCGACACTCTTAATCTAAAATGTCAGCTGTCTGAAAAAAATGCAACGCTCTCAAAAATCTTAGAGGCAAGGGAGATTACCATAAGCAAATATAACAATGGGCAAAGAGTCACTTCCCTTTTAAATATAAAATACTTCGTATTTATTTTCTCTTTTAAATATGAAATATTTCATATTTATTTTCTCTTTTAAATATGCAATGTTTCATATTTATTTTCTCTTTTAATTATATTTTCTAGATTAAATTAAATATGTCCAACAGTATCCCCAGTAGAAAAGTATTATTCTGCGTGCCTTGCATGTTGGTTTCCGCGAGATACGAGGGTCGCAATTGATTCGCATGTTAAACCCAAACAGAAAACTGCACACCGACGTCATAAATGGCAGTTCCGCTTTAGCGCAAGATGTAAACTTATGTTCACTTCTCTTTGCCATTCCGATAGTCTATCGCTAAGACTTTTAATTTAGATCTGAAAGTGCAACAAACTCACCATGATGATGGTTGAATTGCCGTTCTATTTTTATGCTTCTCTTGTAAGAAGTTTGTGCAGCTGGACGAATGGCATCCATTGGTAAACATACTTTTCGGTGCAATAAAGCTGCATCCCGTGAACTAGCATTAGGAGCATTTGGATTTGGTGCGGCTATATAACTTCCAATGAATATCTCTAGGATTTCTGAAGTAGTTTTCTTCCCTTTCAGCTTGTCTTAGCTTTTGTTCAATCGAGAGTCGCTACGTAGTAACAACATTCGCTGCTGCCGCTACTGCCTACAATGTTTCCGGCTTGGTAGAAGGTTTTCACATGAGCATCAAAATAATCAGTTTATTTTTGTGCGGGTCCGCATAAAAATGTTGGAGAAATTGATGACGTATGTATTTCATTTATTCTGAAATATGACATACATGCAGTATTTATTTGTCTCTATAGGGTGTGTGAAATATAACGTTCTATTATGAAATGCTCTTAAGTTATTACTAAATACAATTATTATAAGAAATGAATACAATAAGAAAGTCTATAAGATATAGTTTAATTTCAGAAGCCCCCTGTGAGCCACATCAACTGATTTCACAAGTAACACATTTTATTAATGATGGTGAATACTATGAGAGGATTGAAAATATCTACATAGCATCCACTTAAAACAACAGCGGACCTAGAAAATAGCAAGTCGTCACTTTCTATGGGCTATGTTTCTGACAAAGCGGGAAGAATTGTTGTTTGCAACTGTCAATTCATCCAGCTCATTAACTCTTATCTTAGAGTGTTTTTTTGTCTTGATAAATGGTGAGTAATTATTTAGAGAAAAAAAAGACAAATGGATTACTTGCGAAATCCGTTGATGTGGTTCTGGGGCGACTTGATAAGCTGGTTGTAAATGCTGGCACCCATATTGAATTCTAAATAACCCCCCTTATCATCATATTCATTTTTTGGAAGAATTATATTTCAGTAATAAATTACGAGCACTTAATAATCAACTTCTTTTCCAATCACATTGTAGTTTGCATAAGGGTATTGATAACAAACCACTTCATTCAGACCGTTAGTTTGATGATGACATGGTGATGTGAGTATGTGGGTGATACTATTCTGCATGCAGAAATCTGAAAATTTCACTGAAGTTACAACAGTGACACTATCAAAGACTATGATCACTGTGACTCTAAATCTGCTAAAAATGTGTTATAATTTTCAAATAGTTTTCTCCAATGTAATGCCACTCATCGGACAAATATCAGACCATTTACTTAAAGCATTTACTAGTAGTAGAACACATTTTCCATCAATAAGTCCTGCAAAATCAGTGTGAAGACGTTAGCTAGGGGAATCTGGAATAGGCCAAGAAAAAAGTTTTGATTTTCTTGAAGCTTTTGCCGCTAACTGATTATTTGTACGGCTGAGATCTTCTAATTTGTTGTCCATGTTTGGTCAGTAGATATAGCTAGGTGCTAATACCTTGATGTCTGAAATTAGCTGCTAAAGCTTTCGCCCGGCTTACCTTGATGTCCAAAATGAAATTGTTAAAATACGTAATTTTGAAATTTAAATGTTAGCATTTTGTGAAAAGTTTGTGTGGCAAGTATTATCGGCAATGTTTCCTTCTCTATCTGACTATAGTTTTGCTCGGCAGATGTCAGTGACCTGGATGCATGACGAATTGCTTTTTAGCTTAATCTATGTGAAATAACAGCTCCAACACCATAATCAGATGCATCAGAAACAACAATAATACCCATGGATGGGTGGTAGTGTGTGAGCAACATATCCGAAAAAAAGTAATGATTTTACCTTATTGAAGACACACTGACACTCAGTAGACCGTTTCCATAGTACATCGACTTTCAAAAGAGTTTTTATATGAGGTTCTGGCAAAACTGCACGGCAGACTAACCATGACAAGGAAAGAGCGTCAATTTTTAATATATATTTAATAATAGCTTAAATAGTTTCTGAGTTAGACCGTCGACCATCTTTGTCAAAATAAATCCTAAATATTTATTTTGTTTAGATAAATTTCAAATATTTCAGCTTTATCATGGAATCCATACCACTGAATTCGCTCATATGTAGAAACCAAACGCTGTAAAAAGTTTATGTTGTGTAGCTTGAATGCTTGTTTTTTTCAGTTGATGTTTAAATCTGTGGTTCAAATAGTTCAAATCTTGAGTTGTGATTTTTCAAACAACTTTTGTTGGTTTGTAAAAATTTTTTCTAATAAATTTTGAGAAATCGCCATTCTCATTTTTACGTTTTTTCTTAAAAAGTGTTTTTATTCGTCCGGTGAAAAAGTGGTTTGTTTAGTCTATATCACTCTCGTCGCCAGCTGAAGTGAAGTGGTGAACGAAAAATTGAACAATATTTTTACAACTGAAAGAAGAATTACTTATTAGTTTAAACGTATAAATTGAAGAGCGCTGTACGACACTCGGCTGTCTGAAAGAAAATGCTAGAGACATAACTCAAAATCAAAATCTCTTTGATGCAAGATATTTGAGGTGACAAAGGGCAAAGAGTTATTCTCTTTTTAGTATGAAATGTTTCATATTTATCATTACTTTTAATTCTATTTTATAGATGAAAATCTGTTTCATCAAACAGGGAGGTAATGCAGTATCTAAACTGCTGTCGTGAGGTCTTCCTCACAGGCATTACGTCTTTGTTTTTTCTAAAGGTGGTTCTCTTAGCCATTACCTACTCCTTTTGAAGGATAGTGTAGTACCTGTTCTGTTGTCATAGTCGAATTTTCTCAGGTATTACTTCCTCAGTTAAATAATCTAGTATATGTTCATTCGTCATAATACCATCCTCGCAGTCATTACCTCATCCTATGCAATGATATTTCTACCTCAAGCGTGACAGACTGATTGACGAACAGACCATAAGATAGATTTTTGTTAACCAGAAACAAGCATTATTACACCCTTTCCCTTATCAATTACCATCACTGGTGAAACAGTGAAGGATATTCCAGAAAAATTAAAATATGTAAAGTTCATCCTCAACAATCAAGATAAAAGTATCGGTTTGTACTAAATTACATATCTATAAAGCCCATGTTAGGGCGATTATGCTCTACGACTGTGAGACTCCGAAAATACCCCCATGCAACCGCATCTCTAGTGACGAACTTTACCTATGCTGCAAACTTTAACAAATCTAAAATACACTGCTATCGTTAAATAGTGGTCGGTACCTTAGTTATTATATATATATATATATATATATATATATATATATATATATATATATATATATATATATACGAGGCCGCCAACACAAACGTCTATTTAACTAATATATATATATATATATATATATATATATATATATATATATATATATATTAGTTAAATAGACGTTTGTGCAGGTAGCCTCGTATAGATACGTAAACAGGATGTATTGTATATAGAGCGGTCACTAGAGTTTAAATGGTTGACCTTTCAAAAATACGTTTGGTTGGTGAGAATCGTAAGCAATAAAGCTTAGGAGGAAATTATGTCATACATGAATATTTGAGAAAGTGGCAGTTGCAATCTAGGGCAGTCTTTTGTGCCTCTTTTACGAAAGTCTATACTTCAATACTGTGTGATCAATGGAAGTCTAACGTAATGATAGCAAATAATATTTGAAATATAAATGTACAATTGTGAGAGACTCTATAAGGATGGAACACGAAAATTTGATCAGCCAAATTATATTAAAAACCAACGGAAATGGGCATAAGGTACTTAGCCTCCACGTTCCCTTGCCTACTCTAGGTCTATTTAGATATCGGCCTGTAACAAACTTACAGGCAAAAAATGTTGTTATATATGTCGACGTTCTGTATATAAACTGACCAATTGCTATGTTAAAATCGTGTTGATACGTTTTCTTGTTTTAGGGGAGGGGGCTTATTTGTGGCAGGGATTGATTCAACTCAATCACCGCCCAACGACATGCAATCCTTTGTGATATACGAACACAACGTGGGGCGTAAGGATGTGAACCGCGTCAACTAGACGCTAAGACGCACAACAGACGAAGAACTACCCCGTAGCGACACAAAAGAAAAACAGTCGGCATCTCAACGTAGACGCGCCCGTTGGATTTGCGTGTGTTTTCAGTATTTATCCGTACAGGATTGTTTAAATGTTTATACAATGCACCATTCATACAGTGGATCGTTATACTAACTCACAATTGTTGGCTTCTTGTTTTCAGAATATATATGTATGTACATATGTATGTTAGGGAGGGCCTGTGGACGAGTGGCTATAGCACTTGTCTTTGGGCTGGACGACCCGGGTTCGATCCCACTCACGGCCCGAGTTTTCAGACCCGAAAATTCGCGTCTGAAAATTCCCTCTGTCCACCTAGCAGTAAATGGGTACCTGACTAAAACTCAGGGAAGGTTCAAGGCAGCGGAAGGAGAGGGATGGGCTCCGCCTTCCATATGCTGTGCGATGTCGGCAACGACACTCGTGCGCGTCCAGGCTATGCGACCTTTACCTTTACCTTACTATATGTATGTATGTGGATATGCGTGTGTCTGTTTACTGTGCATGTTTTTATCTTCACGATTTCTGCATTTTGTAATATATTAATTACTAATTTGCAATTATGTTACTTTTCTATTTTTTAAAATTCTTTTCTATACTTCGCATTTTCAGGATAAATAAATAAATTGGGGAGTGGGGCGGGCAACTATCTTATAGGTAAGGTCACTGTTCCCGTTAGTGTTTGTATATTTGGTATCTTGAAAAATATTAAATAAAGACGTTTATTGTTAGTAGTAGACATGGCATGGCCTCCAGCCAATCATGAAAGACAATTGATACCCCTTTGTAAGGATTCCTGCGCACGTAATTGTGAAGAAAAGGTTGCGCAATCACTAACCACACCTCTTCTGATTCAGCACTGCCTGATTCTAGTGACAAAGAGAAGTCTGGGACGACTGGAAACGATGCCGAGAGCACATATAGCACCTGGTATTACCAAATGGTCACCCATTTTAGTACTGGCCAGGCTCAACGTAGTAGTAGTAGTAGTAGTAGTAGTAGTAGTAGTAGCAGCAGCAATTAAAATGCTGTTCGGAACTAAATTATGACAACCTGACGCACAGACTAACCGAACGACAGACAGAGCCTTTGATAGAGGTTTAAGGACGCATCTAGAAAGTCGTCTGCTTTTAACTGTTTGTAGGTTATTTGAATTTGAAAAAGCATCCACATCTGGTGTTCAAACTTTTTTCACCTTGTTCTTTTTTCTGTGAGAATAAAATGTAACAATAAAAACAAAAGCAATGTAGCAATAAAAAATAAGAACATGTCTTTACGGTAACAATTCTGACATCCGTAAACTCTCGTACGCATGCGTGCACGTATTATTCTTAATCTGGTAGAAATGTGCCTGTCAGGTTCAGCGTAACGTCGATCTCACGGCTTATTTATAATATACTTAAATGTTGCTTCTTGTAGATCAGAAAGATTCGATCGAAATGAACATCAATCAAATAACTGGCCACAGATCTATACAAATAAAAGCAATTGTCTGTCTGTTTGGTTATGTGTTTGTTTAATAAGGACTCGGGTATTAAAGAGTAGATCTCAACCGAAGTTGCTATATTGATAGGTTAATCTCTAAATGGGAGTGGAATTTAAGTGGGAGAAAAAAGAAAACATGGGATGGAGTTTGGAGAATGGGCAGTGTCCTAAGGCCAAGGAACTATAAACAAAAAAAATGTTTTTATGACGAAGCATTTTTAATAAAAACTGATTTAATCTATTACTGTATTATCTTTTAATAGAAATAGGTAATGCAGTATCTGTTCTGTTGTCATAAGACCGTCCTCCTAGGAATTACATCCTCCTTTTTTAGTGCTGGAGGGTAATTCATCCTGGTGGTACATCCTCCTGTGAGGAAGGGTAATTTTAGCATCTGTTCAGTTGTCATGAGACCATCTTTCCAATGACCACTTTCTCCATTTTTAGAGGGAGTAGTGTAGTATCTTTTCTGTAGCCATGATACCATACTCGCAGGCATTACTTTCTCCTTTTGTAGGGAGATCCTCCTAGATATCACTTTCTTTGTTTTGGAGGAGGTATTGTAATTTCCGTTTCGTTGTCATCATACCATCCTACCAGGCATTACACCTCTACCTCTTTTGAAAAGTAGTTTAGTATATGTTCGCTATTTAATCCTCTCAGTAATTAATCATCCTGTGTATGTAGCTAGTTCATCATGATATAATCCCAGCCTAGCAAAAATATGCGAACGGAGGGAGCATATATTTGCTAGTATATATATATATATATATATATATATATATATATATATATATATATATATATATATATATAGAGAGATAGATAGATAGATAGATAGATATATGCGAATATTGGGTACGAACGGTAAAGTAAAATGACCTATTTACAGTAAATTCTACTTATTTAATCATCCTTTATATACTGTTGATGTAAATGCAATATAAAGTTGCAAGGTGAACTAATTTTTATATTTCTTTTAGAATTAGTTATTGTTTTTCAATTTCTTTTCAAATGTTAATATAACAAATACTCTTGCTTCAGAATATTGTGTTATTCTCTAGACAAATATTTAGTATTTATGCTCAAATTTTCCTTTCTGTAGATGGACCAACTTTATTTTTCTTTTAAATTTTAATATAACGAATACTTCTGTTTCGCAATATCGTGTTATTTACAATACACATATTTAGTATTTATGTTCAAATGTTCCTTTCTGTAGATGGACCAACTTTATTTCTCTAAATTTATTTTTAATTTTAATATATCAAATACTTCTGTTTCGCAATATCGTGTAATTTTTAAAACACATATTTAGTATATATGTTTTAATCCACGTTTCTTTAGATGAACCAACTTTCTTTTCTTTATTTTTAAAAAATTTTAATGTAACAAATACTTCTTTTGCGCAATATTTTGTGATTTTCTGGACACATATTTAGTATTTATCAAATGTGTCTTTCTGTAGAAAGACTAACTTTATTTTTCTAAATTACTTTTTAATTTTAATATAACCAATACTCCTTTTTCTCAATATTGTGTTCTTTGCAGGACAAATATTTAGTATTTATATTCAAATGTTTTTTCCTTAGATGAACCAACTTTATTTCTCTTGATGTCTTTTTAATTTTAAAGATTTAAAATAGGAAAAAAGGCAGCGAAAATATTTTAAAGCTAGCCCGTTGAGAACGCCGACTTGAAATGAAGAAAGGCAGAAACTCATATGCGACCAGTAGGAAGGGAGGGAACGAGTAAGGGGTGTGGAGGAGAAGAGAGGAACGGGTGCGAAGGAGGAGAAAGGGAACGGGTGCGGTGAATGAGTGCGGTTAAAACTAAGAGTGTGATTGTGGGGGGTGAGTCGCATAAAGTTGAAATTGGATGTTAGCGCGAATTAGGGTTCAACTAGAAAAGGGAAAGAATGGAGTGGGGGTAAGTTAACGAGTGCTGGGAGGGAGAAGTAAAAATACCAGAATGTGTCTATGAACAGAGTTCGGGGTTTAGTTGTTTAATCAGATGACCTTACTTATAAACAATGAGGCAAAATATATTTGAAGGGTAGAGCTAGAAAAATGAATAGTAAGAATCAAAATTAAAAATTGAAAAATTAAAATTTTGGCTTTTGCTTCTCTAATTCCTTTCCATTCTTCTTCATTTCTACCTGCTCTATCCTGAATATTGAGCTGTATACTCTTCACAATAGGTTTTACCTTTCGTAAAAGTTCGCTTTTAGTACACCACTTTATATATATATATATATATATATATATATATATATATATAGAGAGAGAGAGAGAGAGAGAGAGAGAGACAGAGACAGAGACAGAGACAGAGAGAGAGAATTCGCATACAGGCTAAAAGTGTATTTTTATGTAAAGTTTTCCGGGAAAGACAATGGCAGTGTTCCCAAATGTCTAACTTCATTCATAAAATAGCTATGAGGACACAACATCCTTTCAAACTTCACATATATCCTATCTTCATTCAATTTAAATCATAAATAAAACATTTTCTGGTGAAGACAATGAAAGTGGTCATGACTCTTTAAGTGCCCCGTGAATAAAGTTATGAAGGCTAGACCTCCTCTAAAACTGTTGATGAAATTTAGATCATGTGTATGAAATTGTCCGGGTAATTCAACGCAAGTGGTTCTGAATCTCTACATTCCCCTCTACGTATCGAATCTCTCCGTGCCTCCACACCTGACTGAACCATGGGGAGCAGAACCCCTTAAAACTCCAAATACCAATATATTTGATATAGATGAAATTTAAACCATGTGTATAAGACACGAATGTAGAGAGTTTTCTAGAATGTAAACTTCTTTCAATCCCATTATGGGGCGAAACGGGTGTAGGGGCCATTAAATTACGAAAGTAATATGATTATACGTAAAAATGAAAATAGTAACGTTCTTCATTCGATCCCGATCAACGCCGGCTCTTCCTGTTACTAGTAAAATAAGACAGACATATGTTGAAAAGAAGAATGAGGTTTTATAACAGTAATACAATGTCGCGAGTGTAGTTTTTTCTTGTTGGATTTCTGTCAAAGTAATACATATTTATCGGAAGAGTCCATTTATTATCGAAATAGGGATGATACTACAACTATTACCAAAGATGTCACGAGGGTGACTTATTCAATGTGGAATTCCAACGAAGTCATGTTTTAAAAAAATAATTAATAATGTAAAAAAAAGACGAGTAATCTATTTCGATAATAATCATAAAGACGCATATAATAACAGATATGTTTTTTATATATTTTTTTAAAATGTTCTCATTCGCTAATCTTCTTGGATATAATCCTAACGATTAAGATGGTGAACACTGCAAATAATGTGATGAAAAGTTATTAATGATTGTGATTAAACTGCTAACATAATTACAACGCACCAGCGGCCGTGCGTATTATACAAAGAGAGACAAGAAGAAAACGTATGATTAAAACAATCGCTATGAGCAATTACGTTGCTAATAATTATTGGTAATACTGACGATAACGATGAATGTAATTGCGTCAAGAATATGTGAAAAAAAGATTTTTCACTCTTAATTAAAAAAGAAATCCTAATCATGATTCGTGTAACGTTATGGCTGTCATTACAAAGGTCAAACAAATAAAAAAATTAAAAAACAAAGAAAGTAAAGAGATGAACATTAATTAACAATCAGCTTTTGAACCGACCATTCGCCAATGAATTTTAATCGAGTCATTAGACAATTTTAAGCTTATAATTCGGTCATGTGTCACCTTAACTGCTATTATTATTATTATTATTATTATTATTATTATTATTATTATTATTATTATTGTTGTTGTTGCTGCATCATCATCATCATCATCATCATCATCATCATCATCATCATCATCATTATTTATTATTATTATTATTATTATTATCATTATTATTATCATCATTGTTGTGGTTTTTGTCGTTGTTGTTGTTTTTAATTATTATTATTATTATTATTATTATCATTTTTGTTGTTGTTGTTGCTGTATCATCATCATCATCATCATTATTATCATCATCATTATTATTAGTATTATTATTATTATCATTATTATTATTATTATTATTATTATTATTTCATAGTAGTCTCACATTTTGGATGTTTTTAGTTATGGTTTTCTTTTTTTGAACATCAAGTCAATTCCCTTAACTTTAGACATTCAAGCTGTACCTTAACACTTTCGTCGTTCCCAACAGGCAAGCCTTTTGCAGAATTGGAAAAAAAATATGTTTAAGCCATTTATGGTGGTTTTTCGTTATGATTCCAAGCGTTCCAATTACAACGGGAATCCCATTTACTTCTTTACATTTTCATAGTCAAACTAATTCTCATTTTAGATCTTGATATTTATTTATTTATTTTTCGTGTTCTTTCGTCTGCACTCTGGTATTGAAAAAGTATTGATTAAGCAAGTTCTCTTGTTTTTGTTTATAAAGATTAAGTCGGGGTTTGAATGTTCAAGAATCTTATCAGTCTGTATGCACATGTCCCAAAGAGGTTTAGCATTGTCGTTCTCATGTACGACTTCTGTCTTATGCTCGTACAACTTCTCATTGTGATCCAATTCATAAAGTTTGCATATATTCCAGTGTAGTACCTGAGTGACTTTGTCGTGTCTCCATTTTTTATACAGGTGTTGTGTATGCATTGGATATTCAGATACAATATGCGCTAAGGTGTCTTCCCTTTTATTACACAATCGGTATATCGGTGATTCTGCAGTTTTGTCAATGTAATGTTTGATGGCCCTAGTGCGGGTGGTTTGATCCTGGGCTGCCATTAAAATGCTATTATTATTATTATTATTATTATTATTATTATTATTATTATTATTATTATTATTATTATTATTATTATTATTATTATTATTATTATGTACTAACAAGGAGTTCTCACACAGATCATCATCAGTGATTGCTCACCGATTGCAACCGGTGGTGTTCCCTAGAGTCTGAGTGACAAAAAGTTACTCGAGCTTTATAGCAATCTTCACATTATTCACCGACAACAACCAGAGGTTCTCCCTGGAGTCTGAGTGACAACAAACCTCCCCAGATTTCCAGTATTCTTCACCTCTTTTCGATAACCACCGCAAATAATCTTACGATATCGCAATAGCTTCTTACCATTGATTTCTCGCTGGTAAGAACCATTGATCTTCTTTGGGATTTGGGTAGCAATAAGCCTCCCCAAGGTCCCAGCATTCTCCGCATTCTTCCAGTGGAGGTCTGCTTTGTGCTATCTCGCCTCGGTCTTCTCATCCTCTTCGATCCTCATCGATCCTCTACAAATATTTTGTTTGGTGTCAGCCTAGGCCGGCTCCATTTTTCTTTCTTTTTTTTATTATTTAAAAAAAATGTTTTGTTTCCATTTTGATGGGATGGGGAGGAAGGGAAGGGGGAAGTGATGGTGTTTCTTGTAATTTATGTTCCTTGGTTCATTTTTTGGTGTGGTCTTAGCTGAGGCCGGTGTAATTTATTGGGAGGGGGACATTATGAAGTTGTCTTTCTTGAAGTTTCTGTTCCTATTATTATTATTATTATTATTATTATTATTATTATTATTATTATTATTGTTATTATTATTATTAATATTTACTCACTAGGAGAATTTACACAAGCCATCATCAGTAATTGTTCCCTGGGGTCTGAGTGACAAATGTTTGGTTTGCTGCATTCACTTATTATGTGATTTACCATTTCTCCTCTTTATCCATAGAGGCTGCATTGACTGTTTTCATGGGGTTTGTCTATTTTAGCTTTGATGTTCTGGTCGTGTTCGTCTGTTCTGTTCTCAGTAACTATTCCGTTTCTCTGTTCAAGTGTCCTTTTCGTAGCCATGTGCAGGTGTCTTCCTGCGTTTTTCTTCCTTTTCCCAATTGGTTATCATCATCATTAGTAATATTAGTATGAGGAGAAGAAGGGGGAGAGTTCTCACACAAGTCAAAGCAGTTATCACTCATTAGCAAAAATCGGTGATGTTTTCTAAATTCTGAATGAAAACATCTCTACCTTTCCAGTACTCTCCACTTCTTTCGCTCACCGTTGCAAATCTCTTTGCTTTATCGCAACAGCTGTTTAGTATTAGTTTCAAATTGATACTAACCATTAGCTTTCTCTGAAATTTGAGTGATAATTAGCTTCCTCGGGATTCCAGTACTCCTCGTTGCCTCCTAGTTGAGCTCTGAATGTTTCTCTGCCTCCTAGACGCTTTACGACTATTTTCTGAAGTCTTAACCGATGTTGGTGGTGGGGGGATGGCGGTGTTAAATTATGAGAGTTTTCTTAGATGTACACGCAAACCGTTAGAGTTTCCTTGGATGCGTGTAATGTTGTCTTCTCTATGTCATCGTTATATTATTTCAACGTACCAGTGGTTGGTCGGTATCACGTAAGTATATGTTGTTTTTCACAGTTTGGGAATTTTCTTAATATTTTGTCTGTTTTTATCAGTGCCGAGTTTTTTTATGATGTCAATCTTTTTTTTTTAATGCCAATTTCCTATTGTCTTTTTTCCAGTTTTTTTGGGGGGAAGTGTTCTTAGTGTTCCTACAAGTACGGTAGATTTTTTTTATGTTACAATTGCCCTTGATCTTTCTGACCATCTCCATGTATTTGCTTATTTTTCTACCTTTTTATAGCTCGACACTATTGCCATGCTGGGACGGCGAAATCAACTACATCTACAGGTTTTGCCCTCGGCTTGATTATTAGGCATGTCCGGTCTTTCATTTGCCAATGCTGAGTTCGATTGGTGCCTGCATCATTTGTCTGCATGTTTCAAGTGCACTCTATTTTGCTTTTTGGGTTTAAAAATTCCAACAGTAACTTCATGCAATCCTCGATGTTTATTTTTTACATGGGAAACTTCTGTTACACCTTTCCTTGTAATTTTGTTAATACCGCAACGGCCAATACAAAATTACGTGTTGTCATTCTGTTGTATCGTAGTCCGACAGTTAAACAGTAATAAACACACCCAGAATTCTATTTTAAAAATCAACTATCATTTATTTATTTATACCAGTTTATTCTAACAGATGAGTGCATATATCTTCACGGAGAACGTCCGCAACTTTTGAGTAATTTCTCTGTTCAAGTATCTTTTTCGTAGCCATGTCTAGGTATGTTTGTATTATGTATTATGTTCAACTCTCACTTAATCTGGTGATCAGTAGAAAACGACACGAATTCAGAGAGATACTTATGTTTTTAACTAATAATACTATACCCTCTTTTTATTTTTTATCATCTATATAATATTAAAATTATAGAAATCATGATTGCTTGTTTCCACATTGACTTGTTAAGATGGCGAGAGGAAATACGAATAAAAAGTCAAGTAGGAAGAGGATGACGCAAATAAATACATAAATAACATAAATAACAAGTCAACAGTAGTCTGTTGTGTTGGTCACCATGGAAACAGACATTTTGATTGGAATGACGTAAATATAGTAATATTCGGCATCAGCGTTTGAAACGGTAAACCAGTGTGTTTATTTTTTATCGTAATTAACGTCACTGAAAATTATTCGTGAAATTTGGCTAATTTAGGTCAAAATTTTCAGAAAACGAAAAACAATTTTATAACTTTTTGGATATACAATTTGTGTACATCTATTAAGTTTCACAATTAGTTTAGAAAAGTATATGTACATACTGATGCACGATGTATCAACGTTGACCAAATGGTCACAGTTCGTACCGGTATTTTTACATACCTACTCAGGTACAATTGCATAAATTCATGGGATCAAATAGTTAAGAAATATGTTAACTGAATACAATAAAATAGAGAAAAGTATTAGTTCACTATTTGCTTTTCTTTTATTTAACCTGATTTATTATTAAACATTTTTTAACATAGTTCACCCCAAACAAGGCAGACCGCTACTGTAGACGTAAAGAGCTACTGAGAAAAAGGGTGTGAGTTTTTCGTTTTTTGTTTTCTTTTTATTAGGGGAGGGGTCAACCTAAATTGGGACCTGTGCAGCGAGATGTCTGTTTATATAAGTTTTAAATTTCTGCATGTCAGTACCGTCAGGAAAACAGGAAGCAGGGAGGGAGTTCCAGAGTCCAGCAGCACGAGGAAAGAAGCTTTTGGAGTAGAAAACTTTTCGGCATCTGCGGACCTCCACAGTGAATGGATGCGATTTGGCAGATTGTCGGCTTTGTCTAGTGAATTTGCGTCGTGGGGGCACCAGAGCAGCAAGTTCATCAGAGCAGAATCCATTAAAGTACTTGTAAAACAGGCACAAGGAAGCAACATTGCGACGGTGGCATAGGGGATGGAGCTTGGTGGATAGTGAGGGATTTATTATGTTGGCGACTCTTTTTATTATTATACTTACTATTTTACTCTTGTAAAAATATTATAACGTCTGATATCAATCGATTGATGTTAGACATTAAAGGCCAGTCGGGTAAATTCATGCTTATCGGTGATTCCGTGAAACAGCAGTATAGTGTAAGCTTAGTGCACTGTATTCTCATTTGTTAATGATATAGCTCTATCAGATAAAATATTGAGCCCATTTTCTGTCCTAATTTTATTCTTACAATTCAGTTTTGTTTCGATTTAGAGGGTTGTTTTCTTTTATATATACATATATATACATATATATATATACAAATATGTATATATCCATATATCACGTTGACACACCGGTTCCCGTTAGATCACCGAGGTTAAGCGGCGTCGAGCCTGGCCAGTACTAAATGGGTGACCATTTAGGAATACCAGGTGCTGTATGTGCTCTCTGCTTATCTCGGCATTGTTTCCAGTCGTCTTGTATTACTACTTGTCATTGGAATCAAGCAATGCCGACTCAGGAGAACAGTTGTTAGAGATTGCGCAACCCTTGCAATTACAAATTGACGCGCGGGCAGCCCCTGGCGGGGCACTAATACGTCAAAATCGACGGGAGAGTCCATATATATATATATATATATATATATATATATATATATATATATATATATATATATATATATATATATATATATATATTAATGCATGTGTTGTTGAAAACAATAAAGAATATTAATAAATAAAATTAATAAATAAACAAAGAACTGTTTCAATCGTCACATTTCAAAATGTAGACGTCTGTCTTTTACGTGAACGGATTGTCGGCGTATTTTTTGAGAAATTCCATTCTTTCACTCGCTTTTTATTCATTTTTGCCATTAAAGACCTGAAGATGATTCCGGAGAGAATCGAAAACGTTAGTCAAACACACGGATCCTACATTAATTCATTCCATTTCAACGTCAAAAAGATCATTCGACGAATTGAAAAAATAAAAAAAGCAATCACTAAACAGAAGAGTTCTGTCGTTTTCAACAACACATGCATTAATGAAAAAATGCTGCCTAAATACACACAATATATATATATATATATATATATATATATATATATATATGTATATATATATGTATATATGTATATATATATATATGCAAACATTGTTAAAAATAACAGAATTCGTTACTATAAGAAGTCTAAAACCCGAAATCTTGTAGTACCAAACAATAATTCCCCGACCCCAATGTTATTTATAAGTTTAAATGCCCGTTGGGAGAATGTAATTTTCATGATAATAATAATAAAGCTAATAGCTACATTGGTTTTACAACCACTACCCTACCCCGCTGCCTTAATATGCATTTTGTAAACTTTAGCTTAATTTACCAACATCTACAAAAACATAGCTGTCCTTCCTCTGGTTAAAGACAAATTCTAGTTAATAACACTAAAATTATACATTCCGAAACCAATTTTGAAACAATTAAAACTACTATAAGCTATCTACATGAATCATAACAACCGAAAAGTAATAACATCACGTATGAAACCAGTAGTAACATTTTAAAATGCTAAACGTAATGCGATTCATTTCTGTGATGTCACTTCAGCGTCGCTGAATTTAAATTGTCAACGATTTTCCTGGAACAATTGTTAATTCCTTTCTTTCTCCAACTTTTTTGATCATTTGCTTTTGACACCTGATGAACATTCGACGAAGAATCGAAAACGTTCGTGAAACCCATGGAACATTTATTAATTTTATTTGATTTTCATACAAAATAAAATATCAGAAAAATTGAAAAAGAATAAAAAGAGTTCAAATTAAACATATGAATTGTGTAATTTTAAAGACTGTTTGCATAAATGAGAAAATGGTGGCTAAATACACACAATATATATATATATATATATATATATATATGTGTGTGTGTGTGTGTGTGTGTGTGTGTGTGTGTGTGTGTGTGTGTGTGTGTGTGTGTGTGTGTGTGTGTGTGAATATGACAGACAACTAATGTCTGGATATCTTTGTGAGTATTGTTTCCATTAGCCTAATAAGAGTATTAGTTTCGGTGGGGAATTGGCTAATGAATCTGTCATGATCTTATTGTCCCAAGTACTTTCGAGTTCATCTGGGTGTATCAGCTGATAAAGCAGGTAAAAACCATAGTGTTGATATTAATATGCAGTTTTAGCGGGAATTATATTATTACTACGGAACAAAAATTAGCATTAGAAACATTTTAGAAAGACTCTGATTAACGGAAAGGATTCTCAGAAAGATATCCATACAAATGTGTCTATCATATTAAACGATATTTGTCTTGCAGAGAAAATGCTGCCTAAGTTGACAACAAGCCGTCATTCTGCGTGATGCATAACTCTGAGTCCCGCCTATTTGAGTACTCTGACTGCTTGCTGGATAGCCACCGAGTCTGCTAGTTAGATGTTTATTTACTTCCCATTTCATGACAATGCGTGTTGGAGCTGTGATACGTGCCTCGACTACTGAGTCACACATGACTTTCGTATCGGGATTCGAACCGTGTGACCGGCAGGGATTGTCTCCTCCCATACTGACGATTGCATATTTGGCGTGAAACAAATGTGTATCTAGGATTATTTTGAAAAAAATATTTATTTATAAATAATTTGATATATATATATATATATATATATATATATATATATATATATATATATATATATATATATAATTATTTATGAATAAATAGTACATACATATATATATATATAATAAAATAAAATACAGAAAGGAGAACGTCGCCGTTTGGGAGTTCTTTCCTGTACAGTCGGCGTGGTAAATAGTCAAACAATAACAACAAAACGTGTTAGATCTTGTAATGAAGCTAGTAGTACTGCTTGTAATTAAATTCACTTAGAGTGCCAAGGGGGCTATACAATAATATTTTATGAATAAATATTAATTATGTATTACCTACAGACATCGATGTTTCATATTAATTATTTTTTACGTACATAAAAGGAATCTATAGACACGTGTTTCTTGCAATCAGCCGTCATCAGCAAGGCCAACCTGGGTAAGCATCGAACCTACCATATTACTGTCTACAGCAAACAAACATTGCTGAAATATGTACGTTTTTTTATTGCCATAATGTTATGTAGTTTTTGTTATTGTTTTTACTGGCGATAGAAACATAGCTGTTTACTTAGTATTTTTCCACTTGCTAAGCGATAAGATGTATAGCAGTAAGTCTCCCTTCATACATATTTCGGAAACGTGTTTGTGGTCTGGTGGTAAAACGCAATACTTAAGACAGTAACATCGTAGGTTCGATCCTTGTCCAGGTTAGCCATGCAGATGACGACTGATAGCAAGAAATATGTGTCACCTGGATTGTTTTGATGTACGTAAAATGAATTGATGAATATATATATATAAAATAAAAATAATGACACGCCCTTTTAAAAAGGCCGACTTTATGCAATAGTCTTTACCGCTTAGGAAGTGGAAAATACTAAAAAAAGCTATGTTTCTATCGCTAGTAAAACAATAATAAAAACTCTCTCTCTCTCTCTCTCTATATATATATATATATATATATATATATATATATATATATATATATATATATAACAAAGTCGGATTCTTTTTTTAATTGGAAAAGAACTGTTCCGTGCGAAATATTTGATTTATTATATAAAAAAATAAAAAATAAATCTTGGCATCCCATCGATTTTTTATACGAAATTGTATTTCATTTAAAAAAAAATGCCTTCTAATGTGAAAAACCTTTTATTATAAGCTATCAGGGTATCAACGCTTGCTTTCACTACTGCTATGTGTACCAAGATCACGCAATATCGTCACGACACTGTCTCCGCATTACACCAAGGAGAGCGTCGCCGTTTGGGAGTTGTCTCCCGTACAGTTGGCGTGGTAAATAGTCCAAAAAGTATATAACAATGTCGGATTCTTATTTTCATTGAAAAAGAACGGTTCTGTTCGAAATATTTGATTTATCATATATAAAAAAAATCTTGGCAGGTTATCGATTACTTAAAGAAAATTGTATTTCATTTAAAAAAATTCCTTCTAATGTGAAAAATCATTATATATATATATATATATATATATATATATATATATATATATATATATATATATATATATATATATCTGATCTAATAAAGGAAAGAGTGAGGATAAGTCTCTGATGTAATAGAGTTTGTTTTGAGAAACTGTTGGGCAAAATCTTTTCGCGTGATTTCACATGCAAAAGCGTAAACTCACATCGCAATGACATCATGCGATCAATTGAAATTGCTTTGCATATGCCTCTAACCACAAAAAGTAATATATTGAAATTCTATTTAGTCGAAAGCTTTTTAAATGATCATCGTGTTTATCTCTTTACTACGCTAGAGACGTCTTTTTAGATTCTTGATTTGCAATTTTCATTAGCCCGTGGTCAAAATAAATAACACACGCACACTTCTTGTTGCATGTCTTACTAAGCATAATCATCTCTCTATGTGCTTCTCACTCACACTTGTATATATATATATATATATATATATATATATACATATATATATATATACATATATATATATATATATATATATATATACATATATATATATATATATATATATTAAATTATATATTTTAAATATTTTAATTACGTACGACGGCGTTTCGAGCTTTCGGCTCTCATCAGCGCTGGGTAATTACAATCTCAGACGGTCACGGGGCACGAACCCGGTTCACAATGACATTACGTGATAACGGAGAAATTAAGTCATATTTACATTGAAAGTGGCGAGTGTAAACATCAAGACATCCGATAGAACCCAACGACAGAGTCAAAGTATATATATATATATATATATATATATATAAAATTGAAAATATAAGCCATTATCAATGCAAGATTTTTTTTTAATTTTTACTAAAGAAGTAAAAAATAAATAAATAAATTAATTAATTAATCTTGCATTGATAATGACTTATATTTTCAATTTTATAATACAAACCCAGCAATGCTTTTAAATGAACGACCCATATTATATATATATATATATATATATATATATATATATATATATATATATATATATATATATATATATATATATATTCGTATACTTAGACAACATTACTTAGTTTATGTATGGTTGATTAAACACAGTTACAATTCCTGTTTGTTTCTTTTTTATCTATTTTTTCAACGTTTTCGACTCTGATGCGTCTTCATCAGGCACGTGAGGAGTTACACAAATTAAAATTGGTGAATTTATTAAGAAAGTCGATTAAAACAATGGAAGAGTGTCTCCAAAAACAGTACATATATCGGGATGATTTAAACTCTCGCCGCCTTACATCATCTCGTCTCATCTCCATAGTTCCATTTACCAACATCTGGTAGAACATGACATCCCAAAAAAAGATTTCAGAAATATTTTAGTAAAAAACAGTGCCATCCTCGCTGTCTACAAATTGCAACATGCGCCTCCCCATAATCGAATCCTTACTAATTCGAGCAAACAAACCTACCATCAACTAAGCTCGATACGATGGTGGATATGATATACTAAAATGCTTTTAATAACAAGTAAAAAATAAAATAAAAGATTGTTTTAACGAGTGGGAGGATACACTACACAAACTGATAAAAACGACTGATATACTTAAAAGAATCCGGAATTGCGAAAACCAAAAAAATTACCAAATACCAATTACGTTTAAATAAAAGTAACATAATACTAAAATCTACCACTTCGTTGAATAGAAATATACAACAAGAAAAAATGTTGGATAATGACCCTATGGGAATGGACGTATCTGTTGCAATTCTTTGGTTTGACTTACGCGAATTAGCGGGGTGGACCCGTGCAGTCGAGTGCAGAATGGGGCCTGTTCTCACAGTCAGAAATCACAGACGTGACAGGGTCACCCCGTGACGAGACCTCAGATCAAGGGTCAATGTGTACCTGCGGGAGGCTCTGTGACGTCACGGGCCTTTGCGTGGGAAACAGAGGGATCCGTGACGTCACTCGTTCTTCGTGAGAAGCGAGTTTTAGCAGTCTGGGTTTTGGAAGCGAACCTATCAGACTTGATTTTGATGTAGTCCGCAAATTGGATTACGGGAAATATTTCCCTAAGAAAATACAGGCGAAAGATCTCTTCCCTCCCCCTCAACGAATGGTTAAGACTTAATTGCTAAGTAATTACGAAAGCAGTAATTTGCTCTATCTCTCTCTCTCGACGTTAGTGAATATCTCCCAGCTGATTTGATAACTAACGCTTGAAATAAAAACAAGTAAAATTTAAAAAGATTATTTGTCTTCTGACCCGATCATGGAGCTTTTGTTGCAGCAGCGTGGTTCACGGCAGAAGAAGGAGGAAGGAGTTCAACCACTAGACGACATCGAGACAGCGAACCTTTACGCGGCGAGGAGGAAATTTAAAGGTATGCAAACTATGTGATTTATGATGTTTTAGAAATGACCAGTGTACAAAACGCGTACTGCCGCGGTCCAAGCAGGAGAGGGGCTATCCAACAAAGAGAGAAAATGTTAAAGCGTAAGATACTGTGTTATATATATATATATATATATATATATATATATATATATATATATATATATATATATATATATATATATATATATCCGGGCGTTCGCAAGCCATTGGTCAACATTTATTACAGTGCCAAGTTTGCACTGGAGAGTACTCGGATGAGGCATTCTATAATTTGCACAGAGCTCGTTTGAAATCGCATTTAAAGATTCTCGAAGCGGTTGCTATCAATTTACGACAACCGTCTCTGCGCAAACAAAAAACGTACACCCATAACTTAGAACTAATGGGTGTACCTTAAGAATGTCTCTTCCCATTTTTCTTTTTCATAAATTTTTTTAATACCCTCGATAATTATTTATGGTCTTTTGACCACGTTTTTAATCGTGATTCCCCCTCGTAGTCGACGATTACCTTGAAAAGTGTCGATTGAAAGACGTCTCGGTAATTTTATTAATTTGTTTACCTCCTTTATTTCTCAATACTCATTTATAAAAAAAAACATTCTAATAGAGAAAGAAAAAGTTACGAAGTGATTCATCTTTGTTCCCCTTCTCGTGGTTCTTTATTCCTCTCTTAAAATATAAATCATTTTAGAAAATCCTCTCTATAGATAATAGCAGTGCGTCTAACATTATTTGACAGTTTATCTCTCTCTCTCTCTCTCTCTCTATATATATATATATATATATATATATATATATATATATATATATAGATAGATAGATAGATAGATAGATAGATAGATAAGGACAGCGATTGATATTAAATGATGGAAATAAATCGATATATAATCTGTATCACTCTAAAACTATAATGATATTTTCTACGTATCCTGATATTAGAATTTCTCAACCGTGTAAGCTAATGTAATTGTGATGTTTTATTTGGTATGTATGTAGTTTACGGACCGTATTATCGTCGGCATATTCCGTCAGCTTATGTCAAACGCAAAAATGTGCCGAAAAAAACGGTTTGTTTGTGTTGAAAATGCTGGCCAATGTTAAAACGCTAGCAATCAGTAATAATAACGAGAACACACATTTTAAAAGAGAAGAAAACAGTCAGTGTATGGTAATTTCAACGAAAAAAATGTTACGAATAAAATACGATGAAAACTTAATGGAAAAATATGTAATTTTGTAAGACAACTTTAAAAACTAAGGCGAAAGAGTTCACATCAAAGGAAGTACCACTCATCGTATAGTAAGTATTCTGAATCAATATTCATTTTTAGCGATAAATATATAGTGGAACAACAGATAGCAAACAGTTTTTCTTAATGATTTCTTTCTTGCCAATTATTCTTTCGACCATACCATCCACGTTATGTTAGAATTTGGTAGTTTTTTCTGTTAGGGTTAGGTTATAGTTAGGTTTTTTTTCTGTTAGGGTTAGGTTATGGTTAGGGTGTTTTTCTATTAGGGTTAGGTTATAGTTAGGGTGTTTTTCTGTTAGGGTTAAGTTATAGTTAAGGTGTTTTTCTGTTAGGGTTAGGTTATAGTTAGGGTGTTTTACCGTTAGAGTTAGGTTATAGTTAGGATGCTTTTCTGTTAGGGTTAGGTTATTGTTAGGGTGTTTTTCTGTTAGGGTTAGGTTATAGTTAGGATGCTTTTCTGTTAGGGTTAGGTTAGAGTTAGGGTATTTTTCTGTTAGGGTTAGGTTATAGTTAGGATGCTTTTCTGTTAGGGTTAGGTTATAGTTAGGGTATTTTTCTGTTAGGGTTAGGTTATAGTTAGGATGCTTTTCTGTTAGGGTTAGGTTATTGTTAGGGTGTTTTTCTGTTAGGGTTAGGTTATAGTTAGGATATTTTTTTGTTAGGGTTAGGTTATAGTTAGGTGCTTTTCTGTTAGGGTTAGGTTATTGTTAGGGTGTTTTTCTGTTAGGGTTAGGTTATAGTTAGGGTGTTTTTCTGTTAGGGTTAGGTTAGAGTGTTTTGTCAGCAGATTTCCGTTAGGGTCAGGGTGTTTTTAGGTTGGGTTTTGATTTTCCGTTAGCTTAGGATATTTTTTTAGCAGATGTAGACTTAAGCACAGAAGAAGAACAGGTAAAGGTACTGGAACGAAGCTGCGCACCTCCCAAAATATTTGTCCTTAAAATCATTTTTTCTTTCCTAATTTGCATGTATGTACACACGTTCGGTAACTCTTCTTTTCTGCCTAACAGTTTCCTTTTTTGAAAAAAAAAGGTCAATAATTGCTTTAGAAGATTGAAGCGGTTGTCCCATGCTGAGTTGAACTAATTTTTAAAAATTGTCGAATTTTCCGCAATAGTTTTATCGCGTTTGCCAATTATCGGAGGCTGCGATTTCACTGGCCTAGCGGTTCGGCACCTTTCGGCGGTTTACATAACCTGCCGGACTATGCCGCACCATCGGCGGTTTTAACAACCTGCCGGAATATGCCGTACCATCGGCGGTTTTAACATGGTCCGTAAACTGCATGAGTACCATTTTATTTAATTTAATATGCATTTTATTGACTTCATCACAACATTCTTACAGTATATGTATATATATATATATATATATATATATATATATATGAATATTAGATACATCGACAGATTTATATCCATTGAGAAAAGCTGCTTTTATTTCATGAAAATATCAATTTTAACTTAAAAAATAAGGCTTTTAAAATTAAAAAGCTATCATAAAATTGTCTAAATGTTTTAATTTATTTCAAAATCTCGTTCATGTTAATATTTCAGATTAGCATCCTGACATCAATTTAGAGCAGTGTTTTTGAACCTTTTTATCCTTGCAGAATCCTTAAAATAAATTACATGTCTCACGAAGCCTCTGTGCACAAGCAAAATTATATGCCCTGAAGTTTTCTATTTTATATCGATCGTGCTTCACCTAGCAAATATTATAGCATATATTTTTTGAGTACCTGGTTTAAGGAAAACTTCTTTGTCAAATACTCACACTGACGTCGTACAGATATCTATAAATATATTCTCAATAATTGTTATACTTTTAATTACATAATAGGTCAGATATGATGATGTCTGTGTTACAATATTACAATGCCCATAAATGTTGTATATTCAGATTTGTGTCATACAAGCAGTAATCAAGTTTCCGTTATCATCACAGAAAATTTAAAGCTCACAAAAGTAATTCATACCTTGTTTGCTTTTCGTTATTTCTGTTCTCGCCCTTGCAGTGATTATCACAGACCACATCAATGCTTGCAATTAAAGTGTCGTATAACCTTAAAATGACTAAATCTGATGGAAGGAAGCGAGCCATTTATTCGAGATGATTCTGTTTATCTTCCTCCCATAAGGTAAGATGTGACACAAGGTCGAGAAAGTGGGAAAAAACAGCACTCGAGAATTTGAGCACTCTGGCTGTTTAAACGGACGTTCAAAATAACACATAAGGGTCTTCTATTACAGATCATTTACTTAAAACCCCGTCGTGCGCTAGGAATTTCAGCATGGACTCCTTAACCATTCTCAGTCATGCTCACTCATTATACAATCTAACAATCTTAAAGACGATCCACGTTCGTCTTAAACGTCTTAAACGTTTGTAAGCAAAGGGAATGTCTATTGGGACTAGATGTGATCAGTCTCTAATATTCATCCTCCATTGTACATATACCATAACGCTATTTTATTTTCTGTACTGTCTCTTTTTACCCCCTTTTTTAAAATCCCTCGTTTAAATCCATCGATACAGCCTCTGTTAAGAGAGGCGAAACCGGTCGGCTGGCGTTTTTCTCTCTCTCTCTTGATTAACTGTTAAGCATGAACGATAAATTTGTCTTCCCTTCATGCTTGCGATAATAACATTTTGTACTCACTAAAAATCATGAAATACACACATATGTATATATATATATATATATATATATATATATATATATATATATATATATATATATATGTGTGTTTTGTGGGTGTGTGTGTGTGGGTGTGTAAAAATACAAAAGGAAAAACAAATTAAACACAGGAAGAAATCATCAAAGACGAAAAATTTACCACCGGTTCTGTTCAGATCAACGAACGTCTTCAGTAAAAGTCTCATTGATCCTATATATATATATATATATATATATATATATATATATATATATATAGAGAGAGAGAGAGAGAGAGAGAGAGAGGGGGGAAGAGAGAGAGTGGAGTTTATTAAATTTATTACAATGGCAGCAATAAGAAGCTACTCAAAGAACCAATGTAGGTAAGCCATTTCATGAGAAAGTTAATCCTGTCAGTATAATTGACCGTCGACGTTCTTCTGTGACACTAGGGTCTACTTACCTGATATCGTATGAGTAACAAGCAAACGGAAACTCATTTGGTAAAAATCCGAAAGTAAATAATATGATATTCCTTATGTTATGCATAAATATTTACAAATAAAGAAAATACTAAAATAAATTAAAAGAGTTACATAAATTAATTAATAAAGGAAACATTTTTATTTCGATTTATTTACGAAATTATTTTTAGTACAATAATATTTATTTTCATTCACTTTGTACACACTGAAATTCAGAGCAGATTTAACATCCCTAAAATCCACGTAAAATGTTTAAACGTCTTAGCATATTTTTCTGTATTGCAACGAGAGATAAAATATTATTCAACAAACTTCACTTTTAGTGTAACGTTTGTGGCAAAAAAATTGGTTGAAATTATAAAGCGCTATTCACGGGATATTTAAACATTAGATTATTTTAAAATACACTGAGTATTTAAGTTTCTGTGAACAATAAATTAATACTGAAAATACGTTTTCTAGATTCATTTTCTGGAGGAGAAAATGTTTAATGAAAAACATCTCAATCAATATACCTCTCGGAACTAACAGATACTATTAGAAATTTAACTTTTATATTTTTCACTTGAATTTGGTTAAAATTAGACAGTTAAGTCTTAACAGAATATTAATCTTATAAGTGTAAATAATATATATAGAATATTAAATAGCAATATTTATAGTATATTAAATAGCAATATTTATAGTATATTAAATAGCAATAGTTAATTATATGTTCGAGACAAACCGACATCATTCATGCGTTGTTGGAAGCTGACAAGACTCGTAATCTTCTATCTTAATGATAATAAGACGAACTATTTCAAAACAATACACAACACTTCGTAGACTATGACAACAGGATACCGATTTCAAAGCCACTACTAACGTTTAAACAGAAATTAAAGCGTTCAATATGTGCTAGAGATATAAGAAATTGGTGTATATATCAAGTAAATTATGTTATTTCTCTTAGTGATAGTTGTTCTCCACCCATGGAGAAAATCATCCGAGAAATATGATATAAAAATCCGTAAAAATGCAGTTTACTCGATTTTGTTTAGTGATTCATGTCTGTCACCAATGTAAAAATATCTGCTTCATGAAAAGGTCGATAATTACTGCTTTCTATCAGGATGTATTATATCATTTTCCTATTGCATATCTTTATGACGAGTTCGAACACAATAGATTGATCGTTCAGCATGATCTTATTGAACCTACACAGCGAAACTTACAAAATAACTGTTTAGAGAGAAGGTGAGAACCTGTTATTGATTGGGGTGCAAATATTTCAGATGTAATTTTAATTAAAAGATTGTAAGAAGAAATAGGGATAATACTATCCATCAAATCTTGAGGAATTGAAGTAAGTAATTCCTGCATTGCAGGCAATGTTGTTACCAGATACTTTCTGTGATTTAATCGATCGATATCAATATGAATTTAAAAAATAGTATAATTAAAAAAATTGCCATACCAAAAGTATGTAGTGTACTAAGACAGTTCTTCAAAATTGTACTTATTATTAAGTACTTTTTCTTGATAAAAATGTGTTTTATTTATATTTTTTATTACTGAACCATTATCAAATCAGAACAAAATTGCATTTCAAAGTATAATTGTATTCTTAGTATCGCTTGTACTGAAGGTTGAATCTTCAACCTCCAAATGAATGTTACTTAGAAGTGATTATTGCTTGACACTTATATCCGTTACGTCACAGGTACTTGCGGACAATTCTAGTATGAAGTTTAGGAGCATTTAACCTATTCTTGTTTTAAGATGTGTAGTCTTTCTACTTATTAGTATAGATTACTACTTATTACTATAAATTACTACATATTACTACATACATCTCTCTCTATATATTTTTTTATGATATTCTTGTCTATCATTTATAATTAATGGTTCCCATATTGTATGAAATTCTATACTACGTCACCTTTGGATGCCATTGTCGCCCAACATATGCGCAGTTTCTTTGAGTCGTCTTACTCTCCACAATTTGTCAGTGTCTATCATTGTTACTTCGTACCATAAAAATATAGGTTTTCCTTTTTCTTTCCATATTACGACTTTCAAGTGTCCTCTAGTCTTACTTTTAGTGGGCGACATGCCCCATTTTTGTTTATTTTTCTACACTCACATGAGATTTCATATACACAGTTCTCGCTCATAGGCATATTCTGTATGAAGCTTTTCTCGCCCAAGATGTTTTCCTGAATACTGTACTGATGTTATATCGATGAAATATTCTTTGATTTATTTGGACAAACATTTCATATATAAGAAGAGAAACTGTGGCCAGTTTTCGGGTGCCTTTCTTTAATGTTTGATCCAGATGTTATAGGGATCATGTCATGCTCTCTGGATATTTGTTCTGATGGAGCGATTCTCTTGAGCTGTTTTTCCTTTTGATATGTAGTGCTGTTACTATATGTTGTAGCTCCTCAATGGTGTAGGAAACGTACGATTTCTTTTCATTACATTATGTGGATGGTGGGAGTCGAAATTTAGATATTGTCCAGTGAAAGTTTGTTTTCTATATACGGATAACCTGAACCTCCGATCAATGCGAGTTATAAACACATCTACGAAGGACACTTTGTTATATAATGTTCCTTCGCCATGATGAACTGCATCTATGGACAGATGGAGTTCACATGGTCCAGCAATACTTGAACATCCTCTTGATGAGGCCAGAGTATGCATATGTCATCCACATACCGCAACCATATTGTTGGCTTTAGTGGTGTTGATCCTAATGCCATTTCCTCAAAGTATTCAATGTATACATTGGTCAATACTGGGAAAATGGTGAGACTATAGCCAGACACTCTTTCTGGAAATATATGCCACACCTTATCACAAAGTATGTAGGTTCTACACGGAAGGTCAACATTTCTCTAAAGTATCTATTAGGATGTAACGGCGTTCATCCAGTATCTGAAGTAAACTTATCACGTATCACAGTTAGAGTCTCACCATTGGGTACTTTCGTGAACAGATGTATTATTGCTTTTTTCACGAAGAACTGGATTCTTGGCATACGATGGAGATTTGTCCGTGAGTGGGGTTTATATATCCACCAGGGATCGGTTAAATGTATTGCATACCACACCTTGGGCGCTGACAATGGATCTAAATAGAATAACGTCTTTGTGAATCTTAAGAAGGCCGTATAGGTGTGGTAGCTTGCCATAATTCTGTACTATCTGTATTTTGTAGGTATTATTAGGTCCTTGTTTGTTTTGATGAGGATGAGTGACAGCTTCCTCTTCTTATGGAGCTATCATGTCTAAGTATGAGAAAGTAAGCGTGATAGTTGTGGGGAAGTTGATACCTTTATTTGGCCCTGATTCTTTAGATGTAGTCAGCTGACGATTACTTTTGTGTACGATGTCTCTTGTTCGTCAATAGCGGACTTGGAGCTATGTCCTTAACTTTCAGTTTTTCCAATTTCTTTATTTGGTGAGATTTGACCTCATGAATTTCTTGCTTATATGACATATCCAGGTATTAAAGGATTCGGGTTCTGTCATCAGTCAGTGATATACCATACCAGGAAAGGGGCAGTTTTGCTTGGCATTTCGGTCTGTAATTGATGTTTCTTCCGCCGGCTGTTGTAGATTCTATCTCGGACGATCTCACCCTCTATCGTTCTTGCGATCCTTTGTGTTATCGAGAAGTGAGGTATTGCTGACAACATACAGATGGAAAGTGAAATCATCAACCTTTATAGGACGAAGTAAACATTATAGACAGAGTAGAACAGCAGAGAGTAAAACGACTCAAAGAAACAGCGGATATATAAGTAAACCTAGTATAGAATTTAATACAATATTATAACTATTAGTTATTAATAATAGATTATAATAAACTTAATATATATATATATATATATATATATATATATATATATATATATATAAGTTATTTAAATACTGTATGTTACATATTTCAGAACTGTACCGCGGTTTCATCCAAAAGAGTAGATTTAGACATTTTCTGTTATTGTTGACGCCATTCCCCATCGGGCCGTGACTACACTCGTTTCAGCATGCCGACGATTCCACTGGGCACAGAGATTTACTAAAGATGTCTAAATCTACCCTTTTGGATGAAACCGCGGTACATTTCTGAAATATGTAATATACAGTATTTAAATAAATTATATAAGCTCTATTATATAATCGAGCACTTTATTTGATTTATTTTCATATACAACCTGACACACATATATATATATATATATATATATATATATATGTTGTAATGCTACACATCTAAAAACAAGTGTAGGTTTAAGGCTCCTAAAATGCATACTAATATTGCCCACCAGAACATGTGCTATAACGTATATAAGTAATAATCAGTTCTAAATCACATTCTTCTGTGGATTGAAGGTTCAATCCTCAGCACGGGTTTTACTAATTATATAATTACGAATTGCTTCAAATTTCTACCGGGGCTGACGGAACGAGACTAAGCTACCCTCCGGGATAAAATAAAGGATTCGATTACAAAAACATCGGCCGAAACGTTGTAAGAATATCATCCAAGAGTAGAATGATACAAATTATCAATCTTTATCTAAAAAATTCGGAAACCGCATTCTGTCGATTTATTATCTAAAATAACATGCAGGCTTAATTCTACTAATCTGAAAGTAAGCTTGAAATCGGAAGATTTGCAGGAATCGACTTATAACCTATCCGTAGCATAATTAAGAGTCGTTATGTATACCATAACCACGTATTAATATACCAGTTACTGATGGACTTATTCATTTACTTATTTAATAATGCACAATGCATAATAACATTGACACACCGGTTCATAACCGACTTCGCTATCTAATGAGGTATAATCTCTTTTATTTCTCACAGAACAGACGGTGGTAGTCATTTTATACTCTTCATGGTAGATGCTCGGCTGAGCTCCGATCTTTGGTTCCTCCGTGTAAAACAATCACGGAAAGAACTCGTCTAACTACTACCACTTTCAAGAATTTTTCTTTTTTCTTCTTCTGTGTACATGAAACCAAACGAAACTTCAATGAACATAGTTTCGTTCTAAGAACTTCTCATCTATAGAGCACAGTACTAGAGAACTGCTTCCATGCTGACTACAACACGATCGTCTTCAAGTCCAATAATAAAAGTATACCCTTTCAATCTATCGTGTATAATTCTTTCATTGCATTGTTCTTCATACAACTGAGAATAGCATTAACACTCATCATCGACTGGCTTTTGGCCTCATTAAATGGTGACTCATTGGTTTAGAAAAGACGTGGTTAGGGTTACTAAAATACATAAGTGTTTTATATACTATAGAGCTCTAACTGATAATGCATCGAGCACTGTATACTAGTACAAATCAAAAGGGATGAGGCAGTCAAAAGCCGATACTCACATCTATTAGTATATTTCATCTATTTATAAATTTATATATATATGTGTGTGTGTGTTATTTATGAATGATAATTGAAAGCGTCTCGAAGTGAGTTAAAAACAAGCCGTTATTTATAGCGTAATGCGATACTCTATGCCCCACCGATTGAGTTCTAGATTTGCTAGATGTCCGCCGAATTTGCTATTTAGACATTAATTCCCCTTCCTATTTTCGTACAATGCGAAGTGGGAACATCGGTACGCGCTCAAACTATCAAGCCCAATATGACTTTCGTATTGGGGTTCGAACCGTGAGATTAGCAGGGAGCAGGGAGTGTCTCCTCCCATACTGATATATATATATGGGAAGAGAAGGATGAAGATAATCCGACGTGATGGAAAAAAACACATGTGTATATGGGTTAATTTGAAAATATTATATATATATATATATATATATGGGAAGAGAAGGATGAAGATAATCCGACGTGATGGGAAAAAGAAAAAGGAAAACCAAAAAATGGATGTTTTATATGTGTACATCAACGTTTTGTCATTATTTAGGATGATAATATAGAGAAAAATGTCATGCAAGTACAAACACATGTAGGGTTGACATATTGGGAAAAAGGGAAGAAAATCAAATAATGGCCACTACTGGGTGGACGTCCGTACTTGGTGTGGAGTGAAAAATGAATGTAGATGAAAATGAGTGGGGAAGAAGTGGAAAGATGGGGGTGAACAAGGACTACTGTGGCTGGTAGTAAAAGAAAGGGGTGGGGGATGAGCAGGAATAATGTGGATGGCAGAGATGGAGTGGAGGAGAGGGAGGAAGGAGGTGTTTGAACAGATGGCTGCGGTCAAGACTGAAGGGGAAAAAGTAAGTTGGAATGTTTGTGTGTGGGGGTGTATGCAGAAAAAAGGAGGGTGGGTAGAGAAGGAGGGGGCGGGCTGTGATTTTGGTGGAATGGCGAAAGTTATGGTCTTAGAGAGCGTTTTGAGAAAATTAGGGGATTTAAGAAGGGGGTATGGAAAAGTGAAAGTACGAAAGAAATAGTTGAGAGGGGGAATGGGTGAGGGGGAGAGGGGAGATTTGTTGTGATAGGGTATGAAATATTTGAAATATTTGGAAAATGATGGCAATGAGTGAGGGAGTGGAGGGGTGGAGGAGAGGGAGGAGGGAGGTAATTGAACAGGTGGGTATAGAATATTTGAAATATTTGGAAAATGAGAAAGTTTCATTGGACTGCAGTGTTAAAAATGTGAGGGAAAAACGGAATGAGTTAGAGAAAGTAAAGATTCATGGAGAAAAAGGAAGAGTGTGAGTAAGTGGGAGAGTGTCATTAAGGTTAGAGATGAAAATAAATGTTATCTATGATCAGGCAAGAGTTTTTGTTCTGTAAGGATGATCTTGCTTATATATATATATATATATATATATATATATATATATATATATATATATATATATATATATATATAGGTACGTGCAAAATCAATGGCCGATTCCCAAAATGTAAAAATATTTTAACCCTCCCTTCACCTTAAAATTCATCAAAATTCAGGAAATCAACCAATTTTAATGAAATTTTCAGTATTTATTAATCAACGATCATCTAATATAATGAAACAATTTCTTGTAATCTAAACAAAATACACCAAATATATATGTATTAATAAATAAAATATATGAATTTAAAAAAACATATGAAAATAAATACCTGTACATTTTAAAAATATTTTTATTATTATTTCGTATATATTACAAAAAAACATACATTTCGTGTTAATAAAATCACTATAACTCGAAGTAAAATTAGTTTCTTGAATTGGCAATGTTTACATTGAATAAAGTATTGTTTAATCAATATTTTCACTAAAATAAAATGTAATTACAAAAAATATTTCATGTGATTTTAATGATTAGAGTTTCTTAGAAAATATAAAATGCGATATTTATCCTTCATACATGAACGTGTCATCATCAGCTAAGAATTCTTTTATAATCTTTAAAATAAACAAACAATTGAAACATTTTAGAATCAGGATCATAACGAAAAAAGAATTTTTTAAATTGCATAATTTCTACTAACGATTGACTTGGGACGTATGGTAGCCCTGTTCTGTAATAAACAGGCTGGATTAGCTAACCAACCACCACTCACCCCTCCACACCGCTCTCAAAATTATTTTCAGAGATTCAACAATTTTATTAATTTCACAATTCATCGTCATTAATTTGGAAAGATAAAACGTAAGTTTGTATTTGTTTTGTCATTTTTTCATTAATAAATATTATTTAAAATGTTTAAAAGAATTATTATAAATAGAATTCAAATATGACATTTTCTTTCAAAATTGAATTCTATTTATTTATTAATAAATAATGTTTAATACTTTAACTTTTGTCAATGAATATTGTCAGTGTAGTCATTGACTTTAATTTACTTTTTCACACTTAAAATAAAAAATACTCTTAGCTTTATTTTAAAAGAATTAATTTAATTTATCGTTACGACACATGTAAGAAATTCTTACATGTGTCGTAACAATAAATTAAAAAATTATTCTTTAAGAATTAATGTAATTTAAAATTACATTAATTCTTAAAGAATACATCGAGTAATGTAATTGTTCAAGATTTTAATCAATTATCATATAAAAATAATTAATAAAATTGACGTAGTTCGTAACGTACATTTTTCTTTTCAAAAATAACTATTATGGCAGTTTGAACCTTCCATACTTTGAGATTTTGTAGCCGTATTCTCTGTTTACAATTGCAATACAGATTCCGGACATGGTTTAGCTAACTTTCACTTTTTTGACAATTAAGCAATTTTTAGTAAAAAAAGAGGAACATTCGTTTGTAATTCACTCCCTTAAGACTTTAATTTAATAATTATCTTTGAAACAGTTCCAGAAAACTAATATTTACTTTTTCAGCGATTTTTAAACATGTTTTATTGAATCTTTAGTTTTAACTGATTTTTCGCTGTTTTGATAACATTTTCCATTCTATTTTTCACATGTAAATATACATTTGTTTCCTGTTAGATATTAACTTAATGCTTTTATCTTACAAACACTATCAAAAGTTAAACGAAAACTACTTTTCTTTTTTTTAAATGCCTACATGTTAAAACCCCGACTTTTTTAAAGTCAAGATTCCTCAGGCCACCGACAGAGAAGATTCTTAAATAATGAACGGGGTTTTAAGCCAGCGGGATGTTTTGGTAGGATGGGATCGGTTTGAGTACATAATAGGAGAAAATATAAGAAGAATATCGATTTCAGCTTTTACATAAACAACCATATACATACCCACATATAATATACATCCAGACACACATGCATATACATTTATACACGCAGAAACAAATTCAGTATTTATTTATTTATGCAATAATTTTATTTTTTATTTTTATTTCCTTTTTCGTTTTTGATATATTTTTTATTTTACTGTTAAATTGTTCAACTTATGCTCACTGGATTCTTTTCTGTGTATATATATGTATATATATATATATATATATATATATATATATATATATATATATATATATATATATATATTAATTTTATACGACTATAAAAGTAATCTATAGACACGTGTTTCTGGCTCAAGGCCTTCATCAGCATGGCTAACTTAGACAAGGATCGAATCTTCGATATTGATGTCTATAGGCTGGCGTTTTACCGCCGAACTATGACGCCTTGCCTGGAAATAAGTACTGTTTTATCAACTAAATATTTACTGTATTTTATGTAATTGTTTTATTGGTGAAGGTAGCGTTTGTTACTTTGGTTACTACTTGTTCGATTGTTCACTTCCTAAGTGATGCAGATTAATGCAGAAGATTTGTTGTTACTTTCTAGTAGTAGATTCGACAACTAACAACAACGCATTCCCAACTTGAAACCGACGGTACTGATGTTGTACTAATTTTCTGTACTGAATAATAAATAAATATTTACGCTTTTACTTTGAATCTCTCAATTAATCGAGCACTCTCCTGGGATTTTTTCCATTATCTTATAAAAAAAGATATATATTCAACAATATATATATATATATATATATATATATATATATATATATATATATATATATATATATATATATATATTTATATATATATATATACCAATCGCTTTCACACATATCTAAACCTAAGGCATTTTCTACCATGACGTTTCCAGATCAAGAATCGTAATGTATGGATCATGTGGATTACAGCAATGGTTTTATGATCCATCACATTATTTACGGCACTCTGAATTCGTTCGCTTACCGGTGACACCTCCATTACTTGAAGCTAGTCGACGTGACTCGAGGCAAATTCCACCGACCTATTATCTTGTGCGATACACGTGCCACGATTCGATTTCGGCTTCCGATTCCACGCTGATCAATGGCACCTTCGATTCCAATCCATTTATCGCTGATCGTTCAATAAGGTTAAAATCTGAATAAAATAATAAAAGGGGAATTTTTCGAGAGATTTCGAATGATGGGAATTGCGCTGGCGACGCTTGATGCCAGAAAGGCGTTTATGTTAATTGTCTCCCCTTACCCCTGCCTTTACCCATCAGCCTGAAAGGTCAATCATATTTTAATAGTGCCATTACCGCTTCACAGACGAAGATGACTTGATCTAATCTAAAACTTAGCTTACAATCGCTCGATTTGCATGGAAACCAGGGAATCGACTTATAACCTATCAAGCTGTAGTATACTTAATAGTCGTTATTTATACAAGCTTATAACATATCAAGCTGTAGCATACTTAAGAGTCGTTATTTACACCAGCTTATAACCTATCAAGCTGTAGTATACTTAAGAGTCGTTATTTACACCATCTTATAACCTATCAAGTTGTAGTATACTTAAGAGTCGTTATTTACACCATCTTATAACCCATCAAGCTGTAGTATACTTAAGAGTCGTTATTTACACAAGCTTATAACCCATCAAGCTGTAGCATACTTAAGAGTCGTTATTTACACCAGCTTATAACCTATCAAGCTGTAGCATACTTAAGAGTCGTTATTTATACAAGCTTATAACCTATCAAGCTGTAGCATAATTAAGAGTCGTTATTTATACAAGCTTATAACCTATCAAGCTGTAGCATACTTAAGAGTCGTTATTTATACAAGCTTATAACCTATCAAGCTGTAGCATACTTAAGAGTCGTTATTTATACAAGCTTATAACCTATCAAGCTGTAGCATAATTATGAGTCGTTATTTATACAAGCTTATAACCTATCAAGCTGTAGCATACTTAAGAGTCGTTATTTATACAAGCTTTTAACCTATCAAGCTGTAGCATACTTAAGAGTCGTTATTTATACAAGCTTATAACCTATCAAGCTGTAGCATACTTAAGAGTCGTTATTTACACCAGCTTATAACCCATCAAGCTGTAGTATACTTAAGAGTCGTTATTTACACCAGCTTATAACATATCAAGCTGTAGCATACTTAAGAGTCGTTATTTACACCAGCTTATAACTGATCAAGCTGTAGCATACTTAAGAGTTGTTATTTAGACCAGCTGCTCCAAATATCAGTTCTGTTCAAGTCTGGCACACACAAATGACATTTCAGCTGATAACCATGTATTGGTTTAGCGTACCATCGATTTGGAAATTAGGTATCTGTCTCTCTGAAGTCGAAACTGTACTATTGCCTCTATTAATGTTGTACTATTTTACTATCTTTTAATTCTCAATTAAGTTCACTTCAATGATCAATTCAGGGGTGTCGTTCAGTGTCTGTTCTGTTGTCGATAATGGCATGCTCCAAGGCATTACCTCTTCTTTTTAGATGTTAGTGTAGTATATTTTCGTTCGTCATGATTACATTCTTTCAGTCATCACCTTCTTATTTGGAGAGCGGTATAGTATATTTTCGTTCGTTATGATACCATTATCCGAGGAATTTCCTCTTTCTTTTTTAGTGGGATCGGGATAGTGTAGTATCTGATCTGTGATCATGATTACTTTCAAGTGGTTAACTTCTCTTTTGGGGCGGAGTGTATTTTTATAGTAGTATAGTAGTTTAACCTATGAACTTATTCATCTACTAGTTTGTGCATGGCATAATTATCTTTGCAATTCGTTTGTCAATGATTAAACAATGAATAGATTATCAGCATTACTTGGATTATCTTAACTACTAACTCTTACCCTAACCCTAACCCTACTATTCTCATCTTCAATGTTATGTTTTGTTTGTTTGTTTGTTTGTCTAATCAGTTACTCGTTATCAAGGCGAAGAGTCACTTGAGAATGAAAGTTTATTGAGATATATAGATGTACAGTTGAATTTTGAAGAATATTATGAAAGAATTTAAAATGGCGAATGGAATAAAAAAAGTTTGATTACCTATAAAGATTATTTATAAAAATTATTTGTTAACATTGGTCTTGAACACATTAACAATCATATCCCCATAAAAACAACAAAAAAACGATTTTTTTTTTAAAACAGTACAGACTTTGAGGATTAGTACTTCAATGGTCACAGGGTCTGAGAATTCTGCATTTCAATAACCGAACCTTACTACCCCAACAGCTTAGTTCTGGACTCCAAGAAAAAGAATTAATGATTCTACGTGAAAAGTTACAATAATCATAGGTTGTATTTTCATCGATAAAAAACAAAGTAAACTTTTTAATCACAACGTTTCGGTCGATGTCACCTCCGACCTAATTTAGGTGCATCTTTTCGAACTTGCAAACATTCTACTCGGCCTCAGAAATCTGTATTGAATTTCGAACTTAACCTGCTATTTAATCCTCGTGAATAAAAGTGTTAATTTATTTGATTCTTATTTATTATCGCTGGTAGCAAGGATTGAACCTTCAACCTTCAGACAAATGTCACTCTCCAATATTGATGATATGTAGACACTAAAACAACGCAAGATTGGCATAATAGTCCGAGAAAATCCAAATTATCAATACTCATCTGAAAAAATTCTTATACGTAATACATTATTAATTATCAGAATGTGTGTGGTAATGTTTCAGTTGTCTGACATATTTTACTTATCTTCTCATGCTAAATCGTATATATAGTAGCAGACCTCATCCAGCGTTAGAGTTAGGGTTAGGGTTAGGGTTACGGTTAGAGTTAGGGTTAGGGTTAATGTTGTATTAAGAGGAATAGCAGAGAAATTTAAAGCCAGAAAAATAGATTTTTACATAGTAATTCATTAAAACGGCTCACTTGAGATGCATTCTGAAGGATTTAATTATTAATTTTTTTTGTAAATAATTTGTTTTTCTAAATAAGAATTTTATTTTACGAAAAACATAATTGAAATGACTAACTTGTTTATAAGTAATTAAAATGCATTATAGTGGATTTAATATACTAAAATATATTCTAGTGGATCGAATAATCTTATTTATGCAAATAAATAATTTTTAGGCGTAGATAAAATTTTATTCCAGGACAAGAAATACAATTTCAAACCAACAATAAATAAACAATCATGGCTGCCATTCTGAAGGCAAACCAAAACAAGGCCAATTATTTATAAAACAATAATGTGAGAGAAAGAGAAGCAAAGAGACAGATAAATAATTGTTTCTCAATATTATTTTTATTTCATGGATAGATGCATTAAAATGGACTTTTTTCTAAGACACAAAAATGCATTACAGTGACTTTAATGTTATTTTTGTAAATGAATTATTCTTCCTAAATATGATTCTTACTTCGATATTAAATTCATTGGAATTGATGTCTCGTTTTACAAGAAACCGAAACGCATTATAGTGTATTTAATTTCTTAATTAAATATTTATTTCTAAATAAATTATTATTTCTAAATAAAATTTTGAAAAAGTAATTTGTAAGTCACGTAATTGTTCTGTTTGGTAAATAATTTACAAAAAGAAAGAAAATCAAACCGGTTACCAGACGAACGTGTGATCTTTTGACGGTGAACACAAACTTTGAAAGGTTTCAATAACGTCAATGATTAACTAAGCCGAAAAAATAGCATTCTATATTATTGTGTACGTGTGTAGGTTGATTAGGTTAGTGCAAATGCACTGATGTCTGTGGTGAAATAACTAATGAATAAGATGTATGCGAAATGTAATTACAAAACTGCGTTACAACAGGTAACGTATTTAAGGTGCATCCAATTATGCCTTCAGATAAATTTGCATGGACCAGAAAAAAAAAAACGAAAACCGTGTGTATTGACGCCATTTTTGTTTGTACGTATAGTTTTTAATACGCGATTGCGTCATTGAGCTGTCAAACCAATAAACGCAGTCATTGAGCAAATGGAAAAAAAAAATATTTGGATTTTTCCAATCAGAACGCATCGCAAACTGAAAACGGCGTAATAGGGTTTTTTTTTCTCTACCTGTCTTTGTAGGCATTAGATAAGCAATAAAAAATAATTTATGTCAAAAAGTCAGATGCTTACTTAATACGAATAACAATATAATATATTAGTATAGATGCACTTCAGAAGTCGGGTGATTTAGTTTGGATAACTTTAAAAAAGAAGAAAGGTAAGTGGCTTATCGTAGAAGTTGTTTATCTGTATAATAATAATATAAGTATGTAATAATAATCGAACACGACAAAAAGTGTATTATGTATAGAAATTGCGTTTTTCTAACAGAGTAATGTTTAAACCATTTTAGTCTGTATTGTAGGAATAAATCCAAATGTAAGAAAAAATCCAATTCAAAGTCAATACCCTGAAAGGGGCCGAGGCAGCAGTCGGGGGTGGGTTGCAAAAGGAATTGCTCCCTTAGCGACCCAACAATATGTAATGGGGCAGAGATCGGATTTCTCTACAGGAGTAACGATCCAGTGTCTGGTCTATAGTGAATAGAATAAAATACTACTTCTGGTCACCACCAAGCTCTGGAACACAATAACACTTCAACTCTCCAGCTCAACTCCGGTGAGAGGTAGAACATCTATTTATAGGCTTGTAACAACCTGCCACCCCCATCTTAACATATATAAATATCACCTCTTTATCTCTGCTCATGTTGGTCTTATCGCCACCCCCCTTGAAGGCCGGCACCAGCAAACGGTATGTATCACTTTCTTTTTTTTTCCTACAGCATAGTTTACGAACGTCCTCGGGAAGCAGAAACTCTATTTTTGTATTTTTGATATTCGGAAACCGTGATTTTCTTATGCTTTCTTCAGCCGAGTAATTGCAAGTCGGCGTAGTGATTAATATCAACTGAGTAAACGTACGTTGTAATAAGATGCAGTTACTCTAATTAGATGTATTCTATATTTTTTACAGTGTGATCGGTTGAAGAATGAGGACTTGGTACTGTGGAGGTTAAGGTACCCGAACACCCGCACTGAAATAAGTAATCAATAAGAAAACAGCTAATCGAATTAAATATTATAATCGAAAAATTTGAGTGAAACTAAAAACTTTTCGTTCTTAGAAAACACGTACTAATAATTTGCATAAGTAGCTGACAAAGCAAATCTTTATATGTAAGCTTTTGGCTTAGTAGCTATACCCGTCGATGGTAAATAAGAACATCTAACTTTACTTTATGTATAAGACTATCTGACTTGGCAGGGCCGCTTTCGATTTGCACATTTCGTTACTTGAAATACATGAAACATTAATTAAAAATAATAAACAGTTCATCCATAACTTTTTTGTAAACACGAAACAAAATATTTCTAATTTTTTCGTATAAATGACCATGTCATTTTGGTAATTTTGATAAAAATGTATTTATCTTTTAAATGTCATGATAATAAAAAGTAAAAATAAATTTCATTAAATAGTACACGAGTTTCGTGTAGCTAACTCTTGCTAGTCAGAAACCTAACAGCAATACACTCCCGTTTGAGTAGCCTACAGATCCTTATTCTATATTTTGATGGCTGATAAATGTTTTAACTTGCCGGCCTGCTTAGTTTAGGGACTAACCGGGTATTGTTCAATGAAAATCTTAATTATATGCTATGTAAATAAAACACATATATCGTCATTGTATTACAATCGAGCACTCTGATTTATTTATTCTCCTTACAGGGTGATTCATAAGTCACTTCACTTAGTTATTTAAAATGTCATTTACAATTGAAAAGCGAATTGTTATTGTTATTCATATGGCCAAATTTGATGAATCTCTCACACTTGTTGAAAGGCAATAGAAACGTGATGTGAAAGCCTCCTTCGCACAACACTCAATCAATCAAATATGCTACCAAGAGTCGTAAATTCCTTGCAAAAAAGAATGGAGCTATGCATGCAGAACGAAAGTGGACATTTTGAAGATTTGCTGTAATTTTAAACTCCCATAAATGAATGTGTTGAATAAACTTTCTGTTTTGTATTACCATATTTGTTAACTTTAGAATTTCAAAAATAAATAGCTAAGTGACTTATGAATCACCCTGTATATGTATATATATATATATATATATATATATATATATATATATATATATATATATATATATATATATTAAAGTTGAGCCCTGTTCGGGGAAGTTAAAAATAGACTGACACGTAGCTATAAGGCATATTCCGAACACGTTTGTAGAATCTCAAGTCAGTATTTCTAGATATTCCGCCCTTCGCATGAATAGAACTTAAATTCCCTTCTTGAATGTGGTAAGGTCCCGTGGCCTAATGGTTATAGCGCTTGCTTACGTTGCAGGGGTTCGAACCGTGCGACCGTCCCTGCACTGATGATAGCAAAAGCTCGAAACGCTAGCGTATGTAGGTAAAAATAATTTAGTATTATTTATTTAAAAGAAATATATACATATATGTGTGGGTGTATGAACACAGATGCTAAATATATGTCCCAGAAAACAAAACAAACTTGCGAAACAGAACTATTTGTTATATTCAAATTTAAAAAGTCCTTTAAAAAACAAACAAATAACAGTCAATTAATTAGTGTACCTTGCAACTGATATCCCATATACTTAAGCAGTATATAAACTAGAATATGTATCTATTATGTAGAGTTGAATTAACTTAAAATAGGGTTTTTTGACTTTACCTTAAATGGACCCAACTTTCAAATTTATTCATTTTGGATATATTACATCATATGGTTCACGATGTCGCATCATCTTGTGCCATAAAAATGATAAATGTTTATGCAACCTTCTCGATGTGTGACAGAGTCAATGAAAGTGAATAAACTGAATCCATTACATGTAGTTTTCTATTACAGTTCTTTTATTGTTTTTGTGTTTTATATTTTGATATTTTTTTCATGAAAGTCGCTCCAGACAAGGTATGAAGCCACTTGATGTAAAAAAAAATACTACTTCAAAATCAAAAACTAGCTAACGATAAGTCTCAGATGGATAGATTCGTCAGAAACATCGCTCATGGAATGTGAGGACTAAAGGACAAAATAAGGAAAACGAGAGTAAACGTACGGTCCACTTTTTACTCTCTTTGTATTTACTATTCTTACAATGAATAAACTGAAGCCAGGACATGCGTTTTGTTTTTTATTCTGTATTACTCGTTTAGCTAATTTTCTAACTTTTCGGTAGGAGTAACAAGACTTTCAGACCCTCCGGTTCGTTAAAATGCATTCTAACTTTAAGCTTCTGCCAAAACTAAATTAATTACTTAATGTTAATATCTTTCTAGACTTATAGAAATGGAGAAAGAAATGTTTAATGCGGTTGGAAATTTTGTCGACAAATTTATGTCTATTTTACTTGAGTAATCTCCCAATCTTTCTATCTTTAGATTCCTTACTATTTTGTCGACAAATTTATGTCTATTTTACTTGAGTAATCTCCCAATATTTCTATCTTTAGATTCCTTACTATTTTGTCGACAAATTTATGTCTATTTTACTTGAGTAATCTCCCAATCTTTCTATCTTTAGATTCCTTACTATTTTGTCGACAAATTTATGTCTATTTTACTTGAGTAATCTCCCAATCTTTCTATCTTTAGATTCCTTACTATTTTGTCGACAAATTTATGTCTATTTTACTTGAGTAATCTCCCAATCTTTCTATCTTTAGATTCCTTACTATTTTGTCGACAAATTTATGTCTATTTTACTTGAGTAATCTCCCAATCTTTCTATCTTTAGATTCCTTACTATTTTGTCGACAAATTTATGTCTATTTTACTTGAGTAATCTCCCAATCTTTCTATCTTTAGATTCCTTACTATTTTGTCGACAAATTTATGTCTATTTTACTTGAGTAATCTCCCAATCTTTCTATCTTTAGATTCCTTACTATTTGCAGAGAAATAGTTGAGATCTATTGCCACTTACACATTTTTGAATAAAATTTAATTGCCAAAAATAAAATCAATTTTACTTTTTTTGCAAAATTATTGCTTATTTTCCAAACACATGAGTCGTTCCCGCACATTTTGAATATAAAAATAAATTTATAATAAGTCTAATAGTCAATAAATAAGTAAAAGCACTGTGTCCCCTACTGTTACCGAAAAATCTATGACGATTAAAATGTGGTCCGAGAAGCGCATTGAAGAAAATCAGTCTCCGCCACGGTTTTCTATTCTACGATGTTATTTTTCCCCCATTTAATTGCCTCACCACGACGGCAGTGTTAGACACAAGGTCAGTTTTAATTTACTTAAAATCCAGCTCCCCTTTCTTCAACAGGGGACTCTGAATTCGGGTAAATATAATAATTGCCTCAGTCTAGAAGTATTTCTTTTTCACTAATCGAGTTCCGATAAATGAAGTATAGTATCTGTTTTGACGTTGAAGCTGATAATAATTAAGACAACACTATGGTATAATTAAAGGAGTGTATTTACAGAACCATAGAAATAGCATTAACAGAAAGTCTGCATCCGATGCTGTGGCTATAGCTGCCACCAATGATTTCCGCCATGACTGCTACGACACTTCATCGTAACTCGATTCATAGCCTCTGGAAGAGTCTATCTACACCCGAAATAGGGTACAACAACATTTAACCATAACAATATCAGAACAGATTCTACACATTGCTCCTAGCCAAAAAGCAAATATTGTTATTCGCTCATTTTTCTTGCTTTAGTTTACTTTTCTTTTTTCATTGTCTTAGCGGAAATTATATACAATAAGCCCCCCCCCCCCGATTAAATATTGGCTTTAATACAGGTTCAATAATTTTACAGTTTATTTGTAACAAATAATAAATAAACATATTCATATTTCTCTTCCATAAATCGTCATGTTTTAATGGATAACAGCATCATTTAGTGACTTCGGATCAAACTGTCTAGAAATCCCGTTTGTATGTTTTAAAAGTCTATACATTCAAGTCAGATCGACAGAATTCTTTGCACAACTCGCTTCTAAACTCCACACCAAGGATCATGCATTTTCCTGAAGCCTAAACAACGAACAGGTAACACTGTCGCACAAAAATAAAACTTACGACCGTTAATTTTATCACATGACTACGTGTATAAAAAGAAAAAGAAAAACTTAAACGATTTACGTCTAAAATGAACAAAATTTGCCTGCAACACTTGTCAGCAGCAGATCTTTCAAGTACTGCATTTTTCTTTTATTGAAGAAAAGGTGAACATGAAAATACTATTTTTTTCTTTGACTAAGACGAAAGAACACTTTAGTAAAAGCCTTCCATACGATCAATTTTAATTTCTTTCGATGGTGATAACATAAATATTAACAATTAGTGAGAATCTAGAATTTGGTATATTCGGACTACTGTTCTCATCTAGGGTGTTTTTTATCACAACGTTTCGGCCGATCTAACCTCCGACCTTCTTCAGGTGTACCTTGTCGAACTCGGAAATCTGTCTATCGAACTTGGAAATCTGAACGCAATTTCGAACGGAACTCTTTATTAAATCAATGGGGATAGCATGCTTTCGTTCCATCTCTTATGAGTGGGAAGAAGTTTTCAGTAATTCGTAATTCTTCGTATCGACCGAACTGAGGATTGAACCTTAAACCTTCAGATGACTGTTACTTTGAACTGAATTATACTTAGTACTATATCCACTGCGCCAAAATGAGAACAGTAGTCCAAATATAACAAATTGTACAAATTATCAACACTCATCCAAAAAATGCTGAACCTAGTGAAGTATGTCCGACATTGTATTACTCAGTTATCTATCGATACAAACTCTTACTCAAAATTCCACAAACTTAGATAAATAAATCTGATTTAATTATTTGCATGAGAAATTTGCCGTAGATTTTCTTTGTCTAGAAAAATTGTCCATTTTATTCATTCTTATTAAGTTTATCAGAATATGTACCATGTTTAGCCCCATTTGTGTGCTTAAGATCACATTATATGATACGAAATAAAGAAGGGCTTACTTTTTCTTTCATGGGAAAATTCTCTCCACATTTATCGTAGCATCTAGTGCTACAAGATCAGGCTGTCTGAAAATACAGACGTCATAACCTAAAATGCACAAAACATTGATATTATTGTTTTTTATCATTTCCCTTTTCAAAACTTCATCATCTTCTGCAAAATCTAAAGCAAAAACAAAAATTTTCTTTAACAAAACAGCCAAACTAGATACCAAGAATAAATATTTGAAGATCTAAAGAACTTGAAGAATACAATTATTTACCAAAATGACTAAATTTAGCATTAAATCACCCAGAAAGGTGTTGATATGCCGTAAAACAAAACACCCAAACCAAACGACATAAATAAATATTTGAAAGTATATAAAGAACTTGAAGCATAAAACTTTTAATAAAATGACTGGATTTGGCATTAAATAACCCGAAAAGGGGTAATAGGCTACAAGACAAAACAACCAAGCCAAAGACATTAATAAATATTTGAAGATATAAAGAACTTGAAGCCTAAAAACTTTTAATAAAATGACTGGATTTGGCATTAAATAACCCGAAAAGGGGTAATAGGCTACAAGACAAAACAACCAAACCAAACGACATAAATAAATATTTGAAGATCTAAAGAACTTGAAGCCTAAAAACTTTTAATAAAATGACTGGATTTGGCATTAAATAACCCGAAAAGGGGTAATAGGCTACAAGACAAAACAACCAAACCAAACCAAACACGATGAATAAATATTCAAATATTTAAAGAACTTGAAGCATGGAAGCTTTTACCGTGCTTACCGGATTTAGCATTAAATAACCCAAAAATGGTTGATATGCTGTAAAACAAAATGATCAAACCAAATCAATCTTGTTGCATCTTCCTTTGGATGTGGGCCTTCCATTGAGATCACAAAAAAACATAAGAGAAAGTTTCATCGCTCACTTTATTTTCGGTTCTATAAACCTTCTCACACTCTTTCAAGTAGCGTCGAGTGTGTGGAGTGTATGGATCTACCCTTAGCGAGAGCCGCGTTGAAAACACGTCTTCGCTACCAAGTCCCGAAACCACGGTCTGATGTTTTATTTTGAAGTTATTCCGTTTTGTTTTCTTCTAACTAGCCTAAAATCACCTTTTTTATTTTTCAAACCTCGAATACTGTGTTTAAATTGCGAAATTTGACCTCACACACTTTTCGTCAGAATCATTATCGTATCACCTTACACAAACCTTACTCAGGAGTAATCTAGTTATAGCTATAATGCTCGCGTGAACTTCGTTAACCCACTTCCAATTAATTAAACAAGTTAGCCTCGACAGAGGGGACGTCAAACGGGCGGATATCCTTAAAGTGTTTCCGTTCTCAAACTGCAAATCGCTAATATGAGATATCGGCACATTTGCGCCCTCGTCAATAACGGAATCTTCGATAAACCCTGGATATGTGACGCTGTAAGCAATGGACCGCAAGCGATTAAAATGCGCCGGTCTTCTCAACAGATTCCAACCATCTATTTTATTAATGACAAGCCGCACCGGGGTCCATTGTAAATTGGCTTGGCTCTATGAGTTCCTTTCCATCGTCATTATTCGAGGGAACGGTTCATTCCTGCTGTGGACCTGCCGTATGACATCTACTGAAACTTAGGTGTCTCCAATATATGCTTTTGATATTTGTCAGTGTAAATAGATTTTTTAGAACAGTTCGACAAAAAAGTAAATGTTCACACGAATTTTTAAATTTTAAATCTAATACTCATATTCTGAGAAAATATTGAAGTATGTATTTGTTATTTTGTGAAATATCTGTGATTAGAGGCAATTAGACAGCATATTTTTATAGGAAAGGCGCATAAAAATTAAAAAAATACTAACTCAATTCTTTTAGTTACCCAAGCAAAAACATTTTTAACTAGTGACACACGCCCGCGAAATTATTAACCCTTCTCGGTATGACAGCTAGTCATAGCAGGCCTAAGCTGAAGAATGTATACGATATATATATATATATATATATATATATATATATATATATATATATATATATATATATATATGATAATCTCCAAATATGATCTGAGGTTAAGATCGGATTCTAACTCTGCCTGATGAGATCTCAGTTTATAGTAACTGTTGATCGATAACATCGACATGCCAGTGTCGCAGATTTTGTACATGTCTGTGTAAATAAAAAATAAAAAATTATCATATATAAAGCTCTATTTTGATATTGAGCACTTTTTATAAACCCGGTTAAAATTCTCTGGATTACCACCATGTGGATATTTTTTACCTGGATTATTACCATTATTAGATATATATATATATATATATATATATATATATATATATATATATATATATATATATATAATATAAAATATCGAATTATATTTAAAGTAATATTTCCAGTTAAATGCCCATATTTTGAACACAATTCTTTGTTTTTATTGTATATCTTTTCCCTCTTGATTATCTCCCCTTGATTATTTCTCTAATATTCGAGTAGGAAAAATATCAAGCATTACACAAATGTTCGAACAATAAAATATTTAAAATCCATCGCTCGCTTTTCCATAAAATACACAGATTGCGTTTTTTTTTAGTTTGCATCTATTCTTGCTCGTGTTTCTAATTTTGAATAATGTTTCTGTAAATGTGATAAACGAATATAAACGGAAAGAAGATAATTGTATATATTAGTTGTCCGCTTATGCTTTTATTTCTATCGATTTTCATTTTTCATAACGTTAAGCATTTATGTTTAAAAATACGTTTAAATGTGTGTGAATCTGTTGAATTAAAACGATAACTGAGATATACCAGGTTTAAATCATCCAGAGACGAAGCTACCTATATGCAGCGGGAAATCGTGTTGACACGGCCGGGATGGTTTCAGAAGTCATCTCGAGACCTTTTTGTTATCCTTTAACTTAAAACTGATGTTAAAAAATACATAGTCTTTCTTAACAGTAACAGCATATTAAAAAACACAGCTAAGTGCGTATATGCGTCAATCTGACTTAAATATAAATCCGCGAAATTTTTCCTCTTCTAAAACTCGCTTTGATATTAAATGTTTAAAACTTTTCTGATACATAAGATAAAGTGATATGTTTACATGAAAGTGTGTAAAATGGGATTAGAATCGTACATTTTCGCGTATGTTTAATATTAAGTCAGGTTGAATTTTGCAATTAAACTTCGGGCAAGAGCTCCGTATCCCGGTAGTTATTTCAGAGAGACGAGGCTGCGAGTCGTGGCGAATGTACAGATAAGCTCTTTCGTTTTAACTGAATCGGCACAGCGTGAGCGTTTGAGGTTTCAGGTAGATGTTCCTATTTAATCGGGGATGGCTGGGAGTTTATATGTGTATGCAAGAACAAACAAACCTCCAAAGGGATTGTTCAAGTCCAAGTTTATTTGTGCTATTTTTATCTTAAGATGGATGTTATTAAAAAGAAGAAGATTTATACAGCGACAAAAAGAGGAAGATGGAAACTTTTCATAAAGGGGTTGAATCCCTTTTCCATCATCTTAGAATAATACTAAATGAAACAAAATATAGTCCACATTATCTACTCTTAAGCCTAGTAGCTGTGTCCCGCGATTTGTAATGGTCATTTAATTATTCTATAAGTGAATCCTGTACATACAAATATATAAACATAAACACATACCTAACTTGTTATAAATGGAGATATTGTCAAATTCACTTAACTATAAAAATGGATAATTAGGCAAGTAAAAAAAACTGCTTTGTTTTGAAAGAGTAATTTTAAAAAGGGGTTAGGGTTAAGTTTGATTGGTTTGTGTCCCTATTTACTTGCCTCCCTACGAGGGCAGTGTAGGACACAAGGCCGGTTCTTAATGCGGGGAAAATCCAGCTCACCAGAAAGGAACACTCTTAATTTGGACGAAAATAACATTTGCCTTTGTTTTGAAGTTGTCCAACAGTAAATAATAAATAAAGGACGTCAAGTCGAGGGTTAGTTTAACAAGTGTATTAACAAAGTAAGAAAGTGCCTAGCACTTGGCTAGAGAGTTACAAGACTGTGCTTTGTCTTCTCTGTGTCTCTGGTGACTCGCACTATTTATAGTGACAACCGGTGTAGTTTCTCCTGTGTAAGGACGGCCGGTGTAACAGTCTTAGTTTAGACAGATCATATTTTCGCTGACCGATGACGGGAAAGAGTAAGTGTAGCATCAGAACAGATACCACACCTTGATCCCAGCCAAAAAGCCAAGAAAATGTTAAGATCGCATTTTAATCGGTCTGTCACTTACATGGGTTTTTCATTGGTTAACGCATAGATTGAATGAACACATCTTAAAAATTGATCCGTTTTCGTTTTATGTATTCGCTAATCTGATGTCACACATATCAACAAGATTAGCATCCGATATTTTTTGTCTACTAACAATATTAACCATCTAATGACCACCTTTTACGTATATCACTTTTTCTTTTCTTTCATTCTATCTTGAACAAAGCTAACTCAATTATTGTACGATAGCTGCGTTGTCAGGTGCCGACATTTCATTGATGAGTTTAGTCTCCGTTTGATGAAGAGGCCGAACACTTCGATTGTTCTTCTTATATTCCTTTAACGGCCTCAGTGTGAAACAGAAGTTGCGAATCTTTGTTCTATTTAGTTTACTCAGAGGTGGTTGTAATGCGATTGCTACCTGGCAATTCGGCGTGCAGTGTTCGAATCCTTTCTGATTCGTGGCAGCACTTTCACTTTCAACCTTCACATGATGCCTATTTTTTTTACCTCTCCACGGGGGCAGAGTTTGACACAAGGTCGATTTTTGTTATAGGGAAATTCCAGCTCACTAAAAAAGGCGCTCTGGGCAAAAAATATATACAGCCTCGTATATCTTTCTTTCACCGAAAATATGAAGTGTAGTACTAGAAGTGATACTACTCTTTGATCCCATTCAAAATGCCCAAGATAGTCTCTCTTGTACATACTCCATTCTAAAAAGTATCGGGAAACCCGATACCATTATATATATATGACTAACAAGACCCGTGCCCGGCGTTGCGCGGGAGTAATATATAAGTATTAGAGTATTCATTCTTTAAAAAGAAGTTGAAAGGAACCCTGTAAGTAATTTAGGTGATTAAAATAGTATTTATTCATGTCTTGAATCAAACAAACTAGATTTCTCTATGTTTTATGTGATTGCACCCCCGATTTACGATTGTAAGTTGAAATAAAAAAACTCCCCCCTCTCCAAAAAATAAGTAAATGTGATCCAAAAATATGCATGAAGCTTACCAAGGTCAGTGAATAGAAAATCCTTCTGGACTGAGGCAATTTTTATCCCAATTTATCCCTATTTTGGTTTGCGACTGAATTTACCAATATTCAATGGTAGTTTTTAATGTGTTGAAAATCCGTCTCCTGTGGAAATAAATTAAAATTGCCGCAGTCTAGAAGGATTTTTTCAGTGACAGAGGAGAAAAAAGAATAATTATAGTATCATGACACTTAGTAAAAAAGTAAAATAAACAAAAATAAAATGTAGAAATGAAAATTAAGATAGACTGGAGAACACGTGTTGTAGTCAGTCGGAAAACCAACCCCGTGGTATTTTGTTCCACAGACAGGTAGTTCTAGGAAAGAAACTTTGCCTATGGATGTTCGGTTTAGTTTAGGTACAAAGAAGGAGACAGGGAAATTATTGACAGTGTTAGTAGCTAGACAAGTTTTTGTTGTGAATGTTTTACAGCGAGGGGGGGGGGGCATAGATTGAGGCTCTGTCTAAAATCTTCCATGAAAATAAGGATAGAGTAAAGAAAGACTAACAACGTCTTTTCCATGAGAAAAAGGCTGTAGGGAGGAAAATAGGGCATCGCCCAGTAGATTTCAAAGTCGGTTTTGTACTTTCTCAATACAGGAACAGAAGCTATGGACGACACTTGCCTAAATGTGGACACAGTACTCCATGTTATGAAATATTTGACTCTTATACAGGTAGAGGATTACGTCAGTAGTGAGATAACTTCTGGAGCAGTAGAATGGTCCAACCATTTTTTCAGTGACTTTGGCAACGGATTTGATGTAAGTCTTCCATTCCAGATCTAAAGTGAAAGTCAATCACAGAAGCTTATCAAAACCAAGGTCTTCCTAAAGGTGATAGCCATTTATTTAAATTGGGGCAAAGTTAGGATCAGAGCGTTGTTGGTTAAAGGAGGGTAACTTGCTTTTAGACGTCCTAAAAGTAAACAGCCAATATTATCCGATTGCATCACGTGCTCCAGGTCGGAAGAGAGACAGAGAGAATCAGAAAAATCTTGATAATTAATGTTCTTCGAAGTGTTTCCATGGATAATTGTGTTATTGGTATAAATGTCGATGAATGTAATTTCGGAGATAATTGATAGAAGATCAGGAAGAAGTTTGGGCTCATAATAGATCCTTGAGGCACGCCAGCGTTTAAAGTATGAACTTCGGACTTCTTCCCATTAACGACTACTTTTTTAAACCTATCTGAGAGAAAAGACTTGATGGTGTAGAGAACATTTCCAGATATTTTATAGCTAAAACTCTTGTGGAGTAGACCTTTATGCCAAACCTTATCAAAAGCTTTTGATATGTTAAGAGCTGTTTCTTTAGAAACAAAGCCCCCGCCAATAGGTTCACGGATCCTGTGTCATATTACAGTCAGAACATAAGCTGTTGATCTTGCAGGAAATAATCCATATTGCTTGTCAGTAATTATGCATTTTTTGTTGAGGTGATTCATCACAGATTCAAGCAACTTACTTATGACGCACAGGAAGCTGACTCATCTGTACTGATATGCAGAAAAGCGATATCCCGTATTTTTAAATACTGGGAAAATTGACGAAGATTTCCAAGGTGGGAATCATTTCTCCTTTAAGCAACAATTGAACAGATTTGTAAGAATGGGAGCTAGTTCGTGTTGCAGCTTTTTAAGCACTATGGTTGGAATGTTATCAGGACCAGGTTTTTGATAAGTTTAGCAACATTTAGGACAGATATATGAATGTCGCTTATAGTAGTTTCAGTCATAAAACAAAATTCAGGAGGTAGGCAGCCCTGATCACAAAGGGTGGAATTTGATGCAAAGTTCTTTGCGAAAAGTTTGGCTTTATCGGATGCTGATATAATTACCCCTGGTCCATTGATGATGGTTATGGACCCTATTTGTTATTTGCCCAAAACCTGTGAGAACGCAGCCTCTGCCCAGCTACTCTAGACATAACGAATTGGGCATATGTCACTCTCACATTTTTCTATAAACTTTATAAAGTCGTTGCGGGCAGTCCTATAGGCGACTTTGGTTTCAGGATATCTATTTCGTTGGAAGCAATTAGAATAATGGTTTATATAAGCAATGGCGGCGGCATATTCTACGATGTGTCACAGCTGGCAGTTTGGTTTCTGTTAGAATTTCTTGAGGAGTAGTACGCTTTCTATGCCAACGATTAACCAATCAGCTTAATCGGATGCTATACAGGCCACATTTTTAACACATAAAATGCATAAGATTTGCTGATATGAAAAATCTGAGTCTGTCCTAGTCAGCTATCATCTATCGATACACTGCGTGACGGTATTGAACATCAGAGGTGTTATTGCACTTTGATCAGAATATCTCAGCAGAAAAAGAACAGTGGATGTGCTCAGTTCAGAGCGAGTTTTCATAAAAAAATCAAGAAGACTTTTAAAATGTCCGTCAGCATTATTATTATTATTATTATTTGTTTGTTATGCCTCTTTGGGCATCTCCCCTTTAACTATCTTCTTAATTCAACTGTTTAAAAAATGAAACTCTTAGTACAGTATCGATATCCAGATCAAATTCTGTTAAATATTTCATTTGACATCTCCTAAAAGTGCCCTCTCACTTTCTCTGAATTTATCCAACCTCATCTCAAACTAATTCGCGTTATTGCTTTTCTTACTCCGATCTGGCAGCTTATTCCCAAAACATCTTACTAAGTGAGCAAAAAAACTTAACTGTTAACAGATCTACTTTTTGAAAACTTCCTTGACAATAACCTAGGAGAAATACTAACACAAATGTCCACCATAGTTAGAAATGTCATTAATTATCTTGAAAGTCTCAATCATATCACCTCTCATTCTTCTCTCCAGCAAAGTAGTCAATCCCAATTTGTCCAATATTTCAATGTAACTGCACTCCTTTAATTTACTTATTAGTTTTGTCACCCTTCTTTGTATGTGTTCCAGTTTCAATATTACATTCCAATTCCCATGTCTAGTCGCTGGAGCTTAGGCCTGGGTTCAGTATTCTATATGAGGTCTTATTAGAGCTTTATATATCCTTAACACAACATTTTCTTTCTTTCGAAATAAAATTCCTAACCATTTACCCGATTATTGGGTATTATAATAGGTTTGTCAACAATCTCTGTTAGATTATAAGCAAGGGAGAAATCGTGACAAAACCTCCCTTCATTATATGTCTTTTTTGAGTATACGAGCCATACTACATGTTGACAGACGGATAAGCGGACAGGATATGGTCAATTTTTTATAAGTTAGTAACTCCGACATTGTAGGGGTGATAAAGAGCAAATATGATGTGGTGTTGTGAGTAAGTGCTATTTGGAAACACATATAGGCTAATTTCGATTCTTCTTTGGAGATGTCATTGCCACATGGAAAGCCGTCTCTAATGTAGGTACTAATTTCATGTCCATGACGATCTTGAGGATCAGATTTTGATTTCATGTTTGAGACGCTTTAATCCTGGAATCATCTACAAAAACAGACAGGCCAATGCGAGTTTCGCACATCAACAACACGTCGGGTTTTATCTCCCGTAAATGGATTTCAACCTGAGAATGGTTGGGATGTAGACCCCTAATGTTGGAAAAAGAAGACATGCAAGTTCGAATTATGAGTTTCGCTTATGATGGGTTTTGTAACTTGTCATGTTTAGGTCGGAAGATATTTGGAAGAGGTCAGCAGAGCGTTAGAGGCATGACAGCGAGAAGAATGAGAAAAGAATGGATATTTTCTTTAAAGACCATTGAAGAAAGAAAAGCCGTAGCGGATTGTATAGTTTTTATAGAGAATACTATATATATGTGTATATATATATATATATATATATATATATATATATATATATATATATATAGAGAGAGAGAGAGAGAGAGAGAGAGAGAGAGAGAGAAACAGATAGACAGACATTAAGAGAAACATATAGACAGAAGGATGTAGAAGAGAGATACAGATATATACATGTATAATTTGTATTTATTTTCCTGATGCATGTTTTTAAAAAAATATTTTCAAAAGTGAAAATAATATTTAATTCATATATATTTGTTTACAGCAAACACACTGGTTTGTTTTCTTTAAACCTCGATGTAATCTTTTGTTTTCTTAATTAAATAATTTCGTGAATATTTAATTGCGTTTCTGTTTTCAATTAACTTTCGACGAATTAGTCGTCATACTAAGCCGAAACTGTACAAAAACGCATCAGATTTAAACCAATGATATCGGGCATGATGTATTTCTCAATGTCCATAGAAATATATCGATTTTGTTTTTTCAGTTAATGCATGCTTTGTGCCGACTAGGAGGGGAAAAGGCAGGAACTGTTTCGGTCGGATTGGAGTTGTCTTGTAAGTATAATGTCTGTTTAGCGACTCCAAACTCATGTCTAAGATGTGAAGGTTAGAGAGAGAGAGAGAGAGAGAGAGAGATCTGGCAATCCACAACGTAGAACTAATTACGGGTTGCGTTAAGTGAAAATAGTTCCGGTCCACGTGGTAACAGTGCGGATCACCGTGTTGGTATTTAGCCTGCAGCAAGATATGTCATAATACCGGAAGATGGAGAAACCCCGTTAGTATTCCCCAGTAGAGACACCCCAGGCGACTGAAGATTAAATATCCCAACTTCCGAAAAAGGACATAATAGGAGGCGATGCACGAACGAACACGACTGAATTTGGTAAGAGCTGAATTAAAATTGGTATGTACTAAAACGTCGGTCATTTCTTTCTTTCATTTTTCTGAAGAAAACAATATTTAAATATGAATATTAAAACAAATTAGAAGTAGCAGTAGCAGTAGAAGTAGTAGTAGTAGTAGAAGTATCTTTATTAGTCTTAAAGGCACTTAGTTCCGGTGTTTATCCCCGATCATATACCGTTAAGCGGTATGGATGGCTTTAACTACTATCGCCAGCTATTTTTCACAGCAAAGCTGTTATCCATGTGAACATCTTGGCTCATCCATCAAAATATTGAGCAGGTTCAACGTAGTTTAACTTCGTTTATCTGGTGGGAACCGGTGTGTCAACATGATCTAACTGTACTAAATAACACGCCAAAACATGTATTAAACCTAAGATCAAAAGTATCAGTGCATGATTAACTATCGCGTGAAAGTCGTAAATTGACCTTTACTTTTTCTGTATTTAAAGTAAAAGGTTAGTATAGATTTATTTTTAATCTTTTTAACACCAGAGCCAGACATTTGTTACAGTCTCAAAGATATATCGTCCAAGAAGTCTGTTATGGAAGCTAGATTTACCATTTGATCTCTCCCTAAATATCATGTCTGCTTTTTAACATTATTGGTATATATGCCCACTAATTGCCTAGTTCATGTCATTCTGTTCAGCTGCGTATGCTGCAAAGAGCTATTTAGTGAAATATTTCTTTAATCTGATCTTGATCATCATTTCAAGATAGAGATCAAACGCATCCCTTTGAAAACGTATAGCCTTGCAAAAGCAGTGGAATGAAACTAACAAAGTCTGACTAATTTTAAAGCTTGGCGACCGATTTAACCTTTTTATTCACGCTCTTAACTAACGGCGTGTATCACGTCTCCACTAAGTCTCAATTTTCAATTCTCCATGATGCCGAAATAGCTTGTCGTAAGAAAGGAGTATAAAATTATAAATCAATTCTATATATCGTCCTTCCAAATCTATTTAAACTCTTTTTCTTCTGATTTCTCTCTTGCAATTGTCCATTATCTATTTTTCTACTTCAATTTCCTCATCATCCTCCACCTACCCCCATCCTTTTCTTCCCTCCTTCTCTGTCTCTCGATTGTCCTTCCTCTTTTTCTTAATGCAAATCTTCTTATTCTATCAACTATCGCATGGCTTGTTAGTTCACAAAAAGCAACAAAAAACGCCAGATAGCTCTTGAAATTCTTTTTCATTAGTCCTGTTGCTCCTATAATTACTGGTATGATGGATATTTTCCTAAGATTCCAGTTTCTTTTCATGTCGTACATAAGACCTTGGTATTTTGTAATCTTTTCCCTTTCTGCTCTGTTCAATCCTGCATCATTAGGGACACTGACTTCAACTAGGGGTGCTACTTTCTCCCTTTTGTCCAATATTACGATGTCAGGTTTAACAGCTCCGTTTTCAAGATATGTAGCTGTAGGGATTGCATAGTCATAGTGGATGGTGTATAAATTATTTTCAACTGTTCTTTCTGGTATATGCTCCAAGGACTTGCTGCTACACTGGATATTCAACTTTTTACAAATAGTCCAGTGAAGATATTTACACACTCCGTTGTGTCGCATTGTATAATAGCTATCCCCCAGGAGAACCTTACAACTGGATGTCAGGTGGCTCACACTCTCTACTTCTGTGTGGCAGAACCTGCACTTGTTATTGTTGCTGAGACCACTCATCTTTTTAAAGGCATTGGTCATCCAGCTTTGATCTTGAGCAGCCATTATCATTCTCTCCTGATCATAGTAAAGAGATCCTCTTTTCAGCCAGTCTACAGAGCCTTCATTATCTATATATTCCTGGGATCATTCACCTAGGAAATACTTAGCACGTTGTTGGTTGGCCCATTCTTCCAGTTTTCTGGAATGGAAGGTCTTGGTGTATTTCTGACGACTTTTGCGAGCTATTTCTGTGGCAGGATTGTTGTCTGTTTCTGCCTCATTTGTAAGACAGTCCTGTCCAAAATGTTTGGCCAGTTTTGTGATAGAGGTTGTTCTGCTTGCTCTGGTTTCTTGATGTTGGCATACCATCATAAGTTTTGGGTTCTGGGAGCTCATCAGATATTGGCCAGTGCTCACAATAGTGGCTCGATGTTGATGGTCAATTTCTGAGAGACCCATACCCCCTGTTCCTCTTGGCAGATACAGCCTTGGTAGACACTGGTTCTTGTACACTACTCTGTACATTGTCAACATTTTTCTCATTTTAGTGTCTAATCTATTAATATCTTTTTGTGGCCAATCAATAATTCCAAAGCTGTATGTTATCACTGACACAGCTAATTGGTTAATGGCAGTTACTTTTGTTCGTTAGTTGTGTTTTGCAAATTTTTCTAACACGGCGTATATATTCTCTGCCAATGTTTTCTCTCATCTTGGCATGTTGAATTGAATCGTTTTCTTCTATGCCAAGGTATTTGTATTGTTCCTGTTCTTCAAGGTATTTGATGTCAGTATCTTCATCAAGCTGTATGCTTTCCGTTTGGATCTTCTTCCCAGCTCTAAGAGAGCACTTGGCACATTTGTCCAGACCGAACTTCATTCCAATATCTTTGGAGAAGGTATGTACAACCTGTAAGAGTCGGCTTAAGTCAGCATTTGAACTAGCATACAGCTTGAGGTCATCCATGAAGAGCAGGAGGTAGACTCTTTTGTTTAGATCTTGTTTGCGGGCCTGGCTCAGATTGTAGGTACTCTGGCTTTATTTTTTTATTTTTTATTTTTCTTACCTTTCTGTTTTTGCTAGAGATGGGGCATCCTACCGGATGACTGATATTCACCGGCTATTTCAGACACTCCAGCCTAGAGATCGTTTTAAGATTCTAACCGTCTTTTTAAGTGCAGTTGTTTGTATTTCTCTTGCACTCGGTTCACCGGGTATACTCGCCAGATAGCTCTTGAAATTATTCCTCATTAGTCCGGTTGTGCGTATGTGTCTTAAAAAGTACCGCTGCTACTAAGAATACGGGAGACTGAATGCTACTCTATTGTTAGCAGTGGGGGGGGGTCGTTTCTGTGGATGGCGTTTCTTTTGTATAGTCTATATGAATAGATATTTTTACGTTTCATTGTATTATTAATAGTGAATATATATATATATATATATATATATATATATATATATATATATATATATATATATATTTGTTTTGTTTTACGGCATATCAACCCTTTTCGGGTTATTTAATGCCGAATCCAGTCATTTTAGCAAAGGTTTTTATGCTTCAAGTTCTTTATATGTACAAGTATTTATTCATATTGTTTGGTGTGGTTGTTTTGTTTTACGGCATATCAACCTTTTTCGGGTTATATAAGGCTGAATCCGGTTATTTAGGTTTGTATGCTTCTAGTTCTTTATATGTCTGTTTGGTTGAGAGAAATCGGATAAGGGAGAGAGAGGAGAGAGGGGATGGCAGGGAAACGGGGAGAGAGGGAAATTGTTGTTTTTTGTTTGGGATTTTGCAGAACATGGTTGAGTTTTGCAAAGAAAAGAAAACAATAAAACATCAATGTTTGGTGCATTTTGAGTCAAGAAGTAAATAACTTCAAACAGACCGATTTGGTAGTGCCAGTAGGTTCTATTTGACCCATAGATGGTGCCCGTACATGGACTATCACTCCGGGCCAGAGTGAGCCTGGAAGCAACGGCAACTAAGGGCAACATTCCCACCAGTTCCCAAGTAGAAGCCTCACCTCTAGGTGTCTTTTAAGGTCATACCCAAGACCATCTGTGACGACAGCTGATCGTAAAGGTCATACTCCGTCAACCATAACCAAGTAATTCGCTACACCGTGTAAATCACATAAAAACTATGTTTGTAAACTATGTCAGTGCCGAAATATATTTAACACTACATTGAATACCATGTCTTATGACGGATTCATAATAATTAGACACAGTGTGAAACTGTAATAAGCGACAGGAAATGAACTCACCAAATATTTCAAAGTAATAAAATCACACTGCTGAAGAATTTGAATACTTGATATATTATCCAATTAGCAGTGTATTGGTCGAGAATTTAAATGGATTTCTGAAGCACATTGAAAGCTACTTAGAATTATGTGTATTACTTGGAAGTAACTCGCGTGTCGGTAATAACAATGATAACAAAGACATACAAATCTATAAATAGTTTGTCTTAACAAACTGTACAAACAATAAATGAGACATGCAGATTCAAAATTTTATCTATGTTTTGTAACAAAATATTACCGCAAACGTCAAAACTCTGTCAAAATCTCACGAGAGTCAAAATAAATTAAATATGTAAAGTAAATTATTGCATTAAGGTTTGTTATAATTTTTCATTAATTTTAAAAAAAATTTTACTTGGCAAATTTTAAATTTAATCTATAATATATAATTAACCATTATAAACGGACCGTTATCAGCGAAATGCATTTGGAAGAATTCTTAGATCTTTATAACCGCAGTCCCATTATTCGTTTGGATAAAAGGTTAACTCGTAAATACATACTGTATTTATTTTAATGAAAACGTATCTACGCGGGGAGGGGGGATTCATTATTAATAGAAGTCACGTGTTAACATAATTCTAAATAAGATCAATAATCCAATAAATCTAAAACGTTCGGCTGATCGATTATCTATAGTTGTGTGTGTGGTCGAAGAATACAGTTTATTTTTGTTTAGGAGCAGAAATAGACATAATATAAACTTTCATTCGAGCCAGTAATTATTTTCTAATTGACATTTTGAAATTTCCTTTAATATTAACACCAATATTTTTACTATAGTAAAGTTGTAGTGGTAAACCCCCTAAACGATGCTTTTTTGTAGCCTTCGATATTCAATAGTTATTTTGAAGCCTTGAAATTGGAGGAGAAAAAGCTGTTTATGACTAGAAACAAGTTTATAACCAAAGTCAAGTATTCAGGTTAATTTGTGCTTGTAAATCGAAGTAAAACAAGAGGAAAAAACTCGTCGTTCTTGTACATCAATTAACCATACTTTTTCGGTAAGAAAGTAAATGTTATTATTTTATATGTACTAACTAGATATTCCGTAGTTTAATCTTTCATCTATTTTATATTGCTCTCGTGCTTAAAATATCCCCATTTTATGGGCCTCCGGCACGAACGCAGACCCCACGATATTATTGTGCCATATTTATTCAAACTCGAATATCTATGTACTCTCCTTAATGTAGTTTCTGAATATATGTGGTTAAACTCTTGTATGAGTTAGCGACATATATCCATTTTATAGGCGCTCGGCACGAACAGAATACGTTTATTCACGTGTTACATATATTGTCACCTTCAACCCACATTTTAAAAAAATCAGATAGCCCGATCACCAAAGATCAAATTTAAAGCAAAAATAAAATAATTGAAAATTAACTGGTGTCGTTAAGGTAAATAGTCGCGCATAGTAACGAAGTGTAACGAATTTTGTCTTGGTGACTTAACCAGTTTTAAAAGCTTACTCTTTGCATTTTAAAAAAAATGTAATTTTAATGCACATCTAATATCAGCTGTATCTACTAAACTGCCATTATGATTGATGGAATATAGGAATTAGCAATATTATTGTACCATTTGCGAATATAACAGATACTACACTTTAGTTCGAGTTTCACGTTTTAATAAACAACGACGTACACTTTTTGCATTTCATCTTAAACGATCGGGCGATCTTATCTTTTAAATAGGGGGAGGGGGTGATAATGTACATACGGACATGAAGTTTCCTAAGTTTATTATTATATAGATTAACATTAACATGAATAAGAAATTGACCGAAAGGTAATCGAAATATCGATGGAAACGGTGAGTAGAATAACTCGAAGCAAAACAATGCAAATAATAAAATGCTTTCTCGGTGGAAATTCCGCAGAGGGAATCCTTGTATCGAGGACAGAAGTCTCTGATTAATAGCCATCAAACAATGTGCACCTTACGGTGAAATGTATTCGTTGAGCCCTTGTCAGTGGTCAGCGAGCCGAGAATCGTATAATTGGAATATCCTTGCGCTCTTCTAAAGATCTGTCCAAACGGCAGACGTGAATATAAGTTGAATGCGAAGACTTCACTGGTTACTTAGTCAAACGACAGGAAGTGGGATTGTAGATGATGGATATACAAGGAATTGACCATCGCAGTAAACGTTCTATGATATCTGATCAATGTTGCTGATAGTGCAGACGACTTGAATGCAACAAAATGAATCTGAGTAGATATATTGTGTTACAGTTATTTCATTATAGCGAAAATATTTAATTAAATTTACTATGCCAGCAGCATCTCAGACTTTGATACATTTTCTATGTTATATATATATATATATATATATATGGGAAATGAAAAAGCAAGAGATATTTTTTTATATATTCATCAACGTCTCGTCTTTATTGTAAGACTTCCTCAGGATGATAATTTTAAGAAAAATGTCATGCAAGTACATCGCAGTTTGAGCTTGACATGGTAGAGAGATGAAGGAATGTAATTTTCTATAGGTGTCCTAGGTATAAGGTGCTGAAGAAGACACATATTCTGAATCATATATATATATATATATATATATATATATATATATATATATATATATATATATATATATGAAAGAAGAAAATTAAATATGATTCCTGATCATCTCTGAAACGAGCGTACACCAGGCCATTATTGACATTGAATTCTTGGAACTGTAACAAATAATGATATAAATATTTTTATTTATTTATCATTATATATATATTTATATATATATATATATATATATATATATATATATATATATATATATATATATATATATATATATGGGAAATTAAAAAGGAAAAACGAAGAGATATCTTTTTATATATTCATCAACGTTTCGTCTTCATTATAAGACTTCCTCAGAATGATAATTTTAAGAAAAATGTCATGCAAGTACATCGAAATATTGGGTTGACATGATGGGTTGAAAAGTAGTAGCCGTGGCTACAAAGAGCGCTGGACCAGGGTCCGGGCTGCGAGATGTTACTACTTGTACTTATATCAATAATAACGGTAAAAATAGGCATAGCAGCTACAATCTTTATTATGATAATAGCAATAAGAATAAATAGTAATAATAATAATAATGGTAATTATAATAATAATAATAATAATAATAATAATAATAATAATAATAATAATAATAATAATAATAATAATAATAATAATAATAATGGTAATTATAACAGGAAAAAATAGCAAGTAACATAGAAATAATATAATTTGATAACAAGAGTAATGGATAATACGGTTATTTACCTATATAGCAAAAACCTATCCAAATACACGAAGATGACAACTTTTTGAGCCGGTTATCAAGTGCGAACTGATGACCTACAATTAACCAAAGTGCAACTTAATCAGCTTGTCAACCCTAACAATCTTATTAGCCCATTCTTTTTCCTCTTAAAATCTAGCCTCGATTTGAAGTCTTCAAACGCGAGACTACGAATTTCTCACTTTTGATTTTGAATTTATTTTAGCTTTTGAAAACGTTGGTTGATTGACGTAAGGCTATCATATTGTTTATGCAATTTTATAAATGCTCTACTTGGTATTGAGTACTCTTGAAAAACTTGGTTTTATGTTTACTTTATTAACACATTTGAACTTGATCAATTACATATATATATATATATATATATATATATATTAAGAAGGCTGAGGACAATGCAGAATGTCGGATTGATGAGAAGCTGGAAAAAACAGAAATAATAAATAGAAGGGAGGACTTACTATTTATTTTTCTTTACAATCTTAACATAACGGTGTGTTGCCCGAACGTATGTGTTGTCCGAATGTTGATTAAGAATAATTTGACATTTCGGGAAAATCTTCCTTTTGTCGAAAATAAACCAAAAAAAAGTCCCTGGGTGTGACGAATTTTGGCGAATTCTGCACACAAACTTTTTATTTTGTGTCTATTTTTTATATATAACTGGATTCTTAAATAATACTGAATTGTGGTGTTATTCTTGATTGCCTTCTATTTGTGATGTTATGAGAAAACTTTACTAAATAAAATATTCCAAATTGTTTTAGAAACGATCGTACGCCAGATTTTGCTGTATTTGAATTTCTGGAACTGATATCAATAATCTGCTAACTTTATTTATCTCAACCTACTTAATATATATATATATATATATATATATATATATATATATATATATATATATGAGGACACAATGCACGATATATAATAAAAAAACTATTTATAAATTCATATTAAATTACTTTAACCTACATACGCCGACGTTTTCGCTCTCATCAGTGTAGGAAGTGACAATTTCAGACGCTCACATAATCAGCCAAGACTCCACACGCTATCGCTCTATCCCCATGGCCATCGGACATCATCATGAGATACAGGAGAAATTAAGTTATATTTATACCTGAATACAGCTGGCAGTAAACATCAGACAATCTAGAGGGTTCAATCTAGAGGGTTATTTGAATCTTGCTGATAGCTAAGTGATTTTAATATCTCCGAACAGTGCGTAACTTTAATGTCTTAAATGGGCTTTGTAACAATATCTATAAGTAAATATTAAATCAGTTTACCTACATACGCCGGCGTATATATATACTATACTTCTCCGGGTTATGTTACCTCAAGTAACAGCACGTAGCTGGATATTCAAACAGATTTGATGAATTCTTGTTCTTGAATCCGGTAAGACCAAGAGATCACAAGAAAGATATACTACAACATAGTTAACTGATCAATTGGGAAGAGGAAAATTAATGTTCTTCACTTTTTTACTAACTCAACGTTTGAGAGATAAAAAAGAACTTTAATATAATATTCGAATATCTATGTATCTCATATAGAGATCAAGTGTTTGCCCCGGGACGGGGCGCCTTGATTTCTGAGAACTTAAACTGAAGAAAAATGTAACAAAACAACGAGAATCTATAGTTATTGAATTAATGAGCCAATGAAAAAGGAAAACCGAAAATTGTTTATATGTTCATTGAAGTTTCCTCTTTGTTGTTTAAAGTCTTTCTCAAGATGACTGATTTGAAGTAAACTGTAGAAGTTAAAATTAAAAATACGAGGTGCATCTATGACGTAGAAAAAATGTTTGTTTTATTTCGAAGAAGAATTGACGTTTTATTATATGTTTAATCTACGTGTGCATGTCTCATATATTGTCTTTACAGTTTGCTATGACAAAATATTTATAGATCTTTATGTCTTTGTTATCATCTTTAAGTTTATTTCGTGTCGCTTTTTACTGGCTCACACTGTGTCTAATTATTGTGAATCCGTCGTAAGACATGGTATTCAATGTAGTGTTAAATATATTTCAGCAGTGAAATAGTTTACAAACATAGTTTTGATGTGATTTATACGGTGTAGTGAGTTATTTGGGTTAGGGTTGACGGAGTATGATCTTTACGGTCAGCTGTTGTCACAGACGGTCTTGGGTATGACCTTACAAGACACCTAGAGATGAGGCCTCTACTTGAGAACTAGTGGGAATGTGGAGTTGCCCCTTAGTTGCCATTGCTCCCAGGTCATTTCCCTCCTACCTCTTTTCATCCCTTCCTTCCCTATTATTCTCCCTCCTCCTCATTTTAACGCAACCAAACGCCATGAATAAATACTTAAACATATAAAGAACTCGAAACATAAAAACTTTCACCAAAATGACCGAATAAATACTGGAACATATCGTGAACTTGAAGCATGGAGACTTTTACCAGGGTGACCGGATTCAGCATTGAATAGCTCGAAAAGGGTGGAGGTGCCGTAAAATAAAACAACCAACCCAAACATAATGAATAGATACTTTACACATAAAGAAACTTTTACCAAATTGACCGGATCTAGCATCAAATAATTCGAAAATTGATAATAGCCGTAAAACAAAACAACTAAACACACTGTTGTCATAGTTTAAAAGAAAATAGCTGAGTCTTTAGTCTGATTATGTGAAATAGGAAAGATTTGCAGTTAGATTTCTGTTGCTGCTTTTTTGTTTGTTTGTAATTTTGTTTATGCTTTTTGCAAGTTAGATTTCTGCATAGAGCTCGCAATTGTCTGGTCTACATGATACCCTTCTCGTTGCTCGCAGCTATGCGTTAACCTGCATGATTTTACCTCCGAAACCGAGAGTAGAAAGGCTCAGTGGTTGCATGCGAAGTCGGGAAAGGTTGGGTCCGGAAACACACACAGAAATTTGGCAGAAGCAAGGTTGCCACTTTGACTCCAATGATTTGATTTTCCGTGCCTGGCATGTTGCTTGCCACACGCAGAAGCAGAGACGACCAGTGAACGACGGATCCTGATTCTGGATTTTCATCGGGACTATCTTATCTGGGTTATGGCTCTCATACCACTTGATTCACAACTTGTCCTTCATCGATGGTCCTGCTTAAAATGTGAATTCCAGACAGCAAAGCTCTGGCACTAGCATATTGCCACCGCCCCAACTACGGTGAGGAAGGTTTGAAATATATAGGGTTCTGTTGCTTCAAAAACTTTATTGAAGAATAAGGTTCCTGAAGAAAATCCAGCAGCAATTCGGTGTTAAAAATGAATCTCCATTATTTAAGATTGTTAACATATTTTGAAGTGAAAATAAGTGTCCTACCTTCATGAATATAACAGCTTCCCAAAGAGATCATCAGAGAAAACACGAATATAACATAAAACTTCAGTTGAATCGTGTATTCTGACATGGATCACTAAATGTATAAATTTTACTTTGGCGGACAAATAATACGAAGTTAGATCCTTATTCCAATTATGATCAAAATCGAGTACATGACTTTGATTCTCGAAAATGTCTGTAATTTAAAGCGTAAGCTTAACGGGTCTTCAGAAGAAATTGAGATCAAGGGAATTTTGTTTAATTGGTGTGCATTGGTAATGGATCAAATTTAATGCAAATCTGAAATATTCAAATGTTCAAATACCTATTTCATACCCCTTAAATCCTTTAAAATACCCCAAGGAAACTGAAATACTGGACATATTTATTAAATGATGTGTAGTATCTACTGTTAAAATCAAACAATAATCAATTAATTATAACCGCCTTTGCATAAAAAACTCAATTTAACTAAATATCGTCTACATTACCCACCATTTTGCCCAGTAGCTGTCTTCCAAAATCTATAATGATAGATTAATACGTTTAGAAGTGAATCCTTCACATGGAAATATATAAACATATACACGTACGTCACTTTATATATAGATAATCGGAAAACCTTTATTTTATTTATATGAAATGTACCCATTAAATGTAAAACAGTTGTAGGGTAATTATTTATATAAAATATATTAACAATTTTGAAGTTTATTTCTATTATTATTATACATCTTAAGTGTGATATTTTTTCCTGTTTATTTGAAATTAGTTTGTAGATTTGGAACTCCAATGGTAACACTGCAAAACGGAAAGCGGTGTTGGTTTGAAGTAGAAAGCTTTTTATTGCTGATGATGCATTTTCGCACAAATATGTTGTTGGAAATTGAATCAAAAATCAAAATTTACATCGCTTTTTCATAGAATGATGGGTACTCATTTTTTATAAAGAGCCTGAAATGAGATCTGAATAAGGATGAGTGGAATTTAGCTTTTAGACTGTCATCGCAAGATAGATCAATAAGGATCTCCTTTTCATCCATGCTCAAATTGCTATCTTTAATGTTTTCTGCAAATGGATCTATTATCAACATGTTTCCGTTCCTATGATCTCCATTTGAGTAATAAAAAAGAGTTCCGTCAGTTACTATGAGTGCTGTTAAACAATGGATAACAACTGCCGGTTGACGTTTTTCTCCCATAAATATTCATTAAAATTTATAACCGTTTATGGATCTAATCCGGTCAACTATACGTGCCACAGTGATATTTTCTTTTAAAAAGTATCTATTAATTTCGTACTCTAAATACGTCATTCATTGTCTTTGCAAGGGTATTTTTAGTTCATCAAACAGCGTAAAGAATATCTTCAAAGTCTGTAAGCTTGACTACCAACTCATCCAGGACAAGAGTTCTTGAAATCTCGGATTATTTTCTAAACTGAGAATATAATTTAATTTCTTCATCCAGCACGATTTGTTGGATCAGTATTTTGCGCGGCGAAAGCTTGACACAGAAAGTGGATATACTGGTAACGCCTTTCTTCATAAAACGTTACATATATTCGAGAATTGGGCGCTTTGTGTCGAATTTCATTCCTAATTTTAATAACATGTGATAAAACTCCGTATAGTTCTGGAAAGAGTTTTTTTTTTTCGTCAGAAAAGCTCACGATGTATTATGCAGTATGCAGAAAGAATGTTCAAGTGACCAATATTTTTCACCTTTGCAACAACGTCTGAACGATGTACAGTCACGCTTTCGGACCCATCTGTAAACATCACAATACATTTTCTCGATTTAATTCTTTGTTCCAGAAAATAACTATGATATGCGTTAAAAGTCTCAGAACGTGCGGTTCTACTCGGCAAGTAGTATAGTTCTCTCTGTAAGTTTCCGTCACACACAACCTTCACAAAACGAACGGCAAGGTCGTTTATTCATCAAACTGAATTGAATTAAATTATCATCAAAATATTAAGTGAACGATAATATATACAATTGTCTATATTATAAATGTATATAGATCGATCGTGTGAAGCGATAAAAAGAAAAGGAAAAATGTTTGCGAATCAAACCGGGGAAAGGTTCGGATTCATATCGGCAGCTGTATACGACTCGAATGGAGTTTAACTTGTCCAAAATATTCTTTCTTACGTAAATGTAAGCCAAATCCTGTGTACGTTTATGGTAACACTAGTTCTTTTAACTGTTAGATAATTGATAGTGCGTTGTTTCTTCGCATCTGTTTTTGTTAATGATGATCATAATGATGATGATGATCATCATCATCATCATGATAATGATGTTTATAACTTCTTTAAATTACTTTTTTAAAAGAGAATTTTTAAATTGAAATTTAATAAATAAATGCATTGATGAATTTTTTTTTCAATTAAGCCAAAATGCTTCAATTTGTGAAATTTTCTAGAATAAAAATAATATAAATGATTTTGATCTAAATTAAAATAAGAATTCTAGAAATAAGGTTTAGTAGCATATTATATTCATTTAAATCTTCGTAAAAGGACATAAAAGTGTTGCAAAGGTGCTCCGTTCGTGGAATTAATTTTACCCGTCTATGGTCGAGTATTCTTCTAATTGTTATATCAAACCTAGTTTGTTTATAAGTGTTATGAAAAATGATTATAAATTAATTTTGGAATAAATGTGGTAAGTAGATAAAATAGCAGACAAAGATAAAGACTTGTATTTTATTAATGACGTTAGCAACAACATCTGTATGGGTTATTTATGAAAAATGTCTTGATTTTAACAATCTTCCTAGCCGGAATAAGTCTTTTCCGAAAAAACAGAAACGAATTTCACTTTAGTCTAATAAACATGGTGCAAGGATAAAAGGGAAGAAACTGCTAGTCAGAATCAAATATCGATTTGTAGGATGCAATATTAAAGAAGTCTAACTTTGAGAATCCGACCTATATTTATGTGCGAGAGAGTAATAGCCAGATAAAATACTGTTAAATATTTCATGTAAAAATACTCATTTAATTTTCTTTTTTACCATTATTTCTAAATTCATTGAATTCCATCTTAAAATGTTCTATGCTATTCCTGTTCTTAGTTGTATAAGCAATTTGTTCGTAAGAATATATTCTATTAGACAAAAAAAAAACGCAATTGATTAATAAATGTACTTTTTGAAATCTCTTGTGGCAAGAAAATCTGCTTCAGACTATTTAAGTGATTGATCTCTTGAAACAAATAAATGTCATTATTATAAACCAGTCTTGAGACGAGCATCAAATCTAGTATCAAATAAAACTAGAGACACATGAAACATAACTTCCTACCAAAATTAACTTGAACGTACAAACGAAAGTCTTGATCTATTCTTGGTGAGGTTAAGGCTATGCTTGCCAGGAAAAACGACGCGATTTATCTAGAAGGGTCGATCATGCAGTAAATAGCGATGATATATCGCTATTCTTGCAGGTAACAAGCGCCATGAACCTCGTCCTATCGCGCCTCCCATCAAAATCCCCAATAGTCAGAAAGGTTATGTCTTTAATTTTGTTTGTAAGATAAGAATGAAGCCCGAAATAGTTCCGCGATCGGATAGTGTTTCTTTATAGGTTCGTACATTGCAATAAGTGGATAAAGGAGATTTGTTGCCGACGGCAGACATTGGTTTTGCTGTGGATCTTAATAACATGATTCAGTAAGCATTTGGAAATGCTTAAATAGAAAACAGGGCGAGTCGAAACCACGTCATGTCAACCACTAACTCAAAATGCCACTCTCTGAGCCTGTTTTGTGTTTTTTGCGTTTACATTTATTTAAAGTCCGATAATTCTTTCAGTAAACTACTACGACGAAAACAACTACTACTACTACTACTACTACTACTACAACAACAACTACTACTACTACTACTACTACTACTAATTCGGTCTGTTTTCTTTGTTTGCAAGGCTGTTGGTAAAGATTCTGTATTATTACTGTTATTATTATTTGTACTCACTCAGAGTTCTCACAGAAGTCATCGTCAGTGATTGCTCACTGATAATAACCAGTAGTGTTCCCTGGAGTTTGAGTGACAACAAGCCTCCCCAGATTTCCAGTACTCTCGTCCTCTGTTCGATAACCATTGCAAATAACTTTGCGGTATTGCAACAGTCGCTTACCATTGATTTCTCGCTGGCAACGACAATTGTCTCCTCTGGAATTTGGATGGCAAAGTAGTCTACGTAATCATCCAGCGAAAGTATGGTTAGTGCTATTCCTACTCCGTCTTCCCATTCTCCTTGGCCCTTCACGCCTATTTTGTAAGGTATCAGCCGAGGCTGATGCCATCACTTGGGGGCAGTGTATGATGTTTCTTGCAGTTTCTCTTCTATGAGATCATGCGGTGGTGTTATTCCTGGGGGTTGTTCGCTTCTTTTCACATCCATGTGACTGGTTACTGTTCGTAGCTTATGTAGGTTTCCTTTCCCCCGTCATTTCTTTTCACGTAGAGTCTGTCCATGTTGTTGTTTAGGTGTAGTGCGTTGTGCATGGTCATCAATTGTCTAGTCTTCTGGTCAAAGTGCCTGAGTTTTTCTTTAGTCCAGCCTATGAATGGTTCAGAGTATCTTATTAGTGATATTGCCCAGGTGTTTATTCCTTTTATTAGATTTCTGCTGTATAATTACGTTTCTAAAAGTGCTCTTGTTCTTCACGGGTATTATTTTCCAATCTTCTATTTCATCTCTGTAGGTTTGATGGTGTCCGTATTCAAAACTCTCAAATATTTATGGGTATCATGTTCGCCTCGCGCCCTTATCTCCTCTTGATTGGTCAATGCACTCTATTGTGTCCAGTTTTCCCCTTTTCATCTTATTTTCATCTCTAGCAGTGCACACGTTTCCATTCTAAATTCGATTTGAATGTCCTGACTGAAGATTCTGGTCATATTTATCAGCTGTTTCCCCGCCTCTATTTTGCTTTTTGCAAATAGCTTCAGGTCGTCTATGTACATGAAGTGGTTAATTCTTTGTTCTGCGTCTGTAAATTGTATCTATCATCACATTTCTTGAGTATGTAATTCAGTGGCATCAGGACTATGATAAATAGAAGTGGTGATATGGAGTCTCCTTGGAAGATGCCTCTCTGTATTTTATATCAGTCAGGGGTTGTCCTTCAGCTGTCAGTTCTAGTCTCCATGTTCCTTCCTTCAGCATCTTTTGATCTACGTATACCAGATCATGCGCCCCTCTTTCCCCGTTCTGGCATTCTTTTTATTCTTCGGGGAGCAGGTCACGATAGTTAAGGAAGTGGTAAATTTGTTTTCTCAGTTGTGCCGTTAGGATTTTCCACATTGTTGGTAAACAGGTTATTAGACTATAGTTGCTTGGGATCGTTCCCTTTTGGCGTATTTTTGTATTAGCGTTGTTCTGACTTTTGTCATCCATTCTGGCATGTATGTTTTGTTGATACATCTTCTTAGTTTCTGCCTTTCATGTAGGGTCGTGAATTTTTGATACCATTGTGCATGTATTTCATCGTAGGCTGGTGCTTTTAAGTTTGCCAATTTCATTAGGCTTGTCTTAATCGTTTCTTCATTCATTTCTGTTTCTGTTCCTTCTTCAATTTCCTGTAGTTCATCTTTCATGTTTTCAGCCATTTACCTTTTTTGTTGTGTGTTTGTGCCTTTTCACATAGCTTGCTCCAGAAATGTGTTGTCTCTGTCGAGTCGGATTCTTCTGTTGTGGTTCTTTCTCCGTTACGTTGTTTTAAAACTGGCTTCATTGTTTTCAAAGGTATCGTTTTGTTTGTGCTGTTCAGATTCGTATCCGTATCGTCTCAGTCTTCCTTTTTTTGCCTTTATCTTTTGTTTTAGTTCTTCATTTTTCTTATTGAGTCTTTCTTAGCTATCCAGATGTCCGCTCTTCTATCGTGGCCTGTTCTCTTTCTATCCTGTTTACGGCTTAAGCTTCTTTTCGAAGTTTGGTTATGTGGGTTTCCAGTCTGATTTCAAATTCAATCTTTGTGGGTCAGTCTTTTTCTCTTTTTAGTTTCATATGTATTGATTATAATTATTATTATTATAATCATTATTATTATAATTATTATTATGTTTATTATTATTATGTTTATTATTATTATGTTTATTATTATAATTTTTATTATTTAGTCACTAGATGTTCTCACACAGGTTATCATCATTAACTGCTTACTGACAATAACCAGCGGTGTTCCTCGGTGTCTGAGTGACAACAAGTTTTCCCATATTTCCAGTAGTCTCCACCTCTTTCGATAACCATTGCAAATTATGTTCGTTATCGCAACAGCTGTTTACCATTGATTTATCGTTAGTTACAACCGTTGGTTTTCTGTGGAATTTGAGTGGCAATAAGCTTCTACAAGGTTCAAGCACTCTCGGCACACCTTCAGTGGAGGTCTTGTTGGTGCTCTACCTCGTCAGTCTTGTAATCCTCTTTGACCCTTCACGATATTTTGGTGTGGTTCCAGGCGAAACTGGTATCACCACATGCATGTGTGTATATCTGTGGATTTATGCTGTGTGTGGGGGTCGGTTTATTAGATTTTCACTTCTCTTAAACTAGTGTCCTTCCATTTACGTTTTTGTACAACTGGATTTCATTATTCTCACAAATTTTATTTCGTTTTTACTGCTGTCATTTGCATGTGTGTCTTCTACTTGTTTTTCCTCTCATTAGTATGTATTACTCTTTCTTCTTGGCCAACCGTTCTTTTCTGTCCGCTCTTTATAACTTTTTCAACTTGTTCCCTTCTTTTTGGTAGTTAGATTTAGCATTTCTGTCGAGTTTCCCATCCCGGCTTTGTTAACTCACTTTTGGCTCGGCTGTTTCTATCTTTAGTTTTGTACTTACACAGTTGGCCCCAGCATTATTTCCACTACGTTCAATTCTTTTATCACCATTTCAACTTTCTTGGTGTTCTCGCATAAGTAATTTACCATCGATCTTTCAATGATTATGGTTGACGATTTTCTCTGGAATTTGAGCAACAATTAAGATTACAGTACTTTTTTACAGTACGACTCGCGCTAAAAGTCTCTTGGCATCGGTGTTTTTCGGATGTTTACGTTAAACGCCGGACAGTGTCGAATCAAAAATTTGTTGACTTACCTGCGTCCAAAAAAAAATTACAAACGAGGCTGGATTTACAAGCGGGACAAAACAAGCAAAAAACTTTGTATGAAAATTTTTAATGAAGATTAATATAAGTGTTTAAAGTAAAAAGTTACTTTTTTACGTTTTTTTTCTTATTAAACATAACAAATGAATAACAGTCGTAATAACAGTGAAAACTTAATTTAGTAAGTGTTGTTTTATATTTTTTACGAAATTTCTTTTTTTTAGTTTTTTAATGATTATTTTGTTGATTTTGTTAGGGTTTAGGTTTAGGGCAGGGTTATGAATTAGGGTTAGGGCAGCGTACGGAATTAGGGTTAGGGCAGGGTTGGGAGTTAGGGTAAGTGAAATGTTAGTAATTAGGGTAAGAAAAGGGTTAGTAATTAGGGTAAGGGAAGGGTTCGGAATTAGGGTTAGGGCAGGGTTATGAATTAGGGTAAGGGAAATGTTAGTAATTAGGGTAAGGAAAGGGTTAGTAATTAGGGTAAGGGAAGGGTTATGAATTAGGGTTAGGGAAGGGTTATGTATTAGGGTAAGGGAAATGTTAGTAATTAGGGTAAGGAAAGGGTTATGAATTAGGGTAAGGGAAGGGTTAGGAATTAGGGTTAGGGCAGGGTCATGAATTAGGGTAAGGGAAATGTTAGTAATTAGGGTAAGGAAAGGGTTATGAATTAGGGTAAGTGAATGGTTAAGAATTAGGGTAAGGGAAGGGTTAGGAAGTTGGGGTAGGGCAGAGTTAGGAATTAGGTTTAGGGCAGGATTATTAATTAAGGTTAAGGTAGCCCTTATCGTTTCTTTAGGAGATTGCACAGCCAGTTATACCATGAAAAAATTCATGTTGAAATCGCGTTTCTATCAGTTTGCAAATTCAACGTTTCATTAAGTTTTACTGCTTATATGTCGTCTGCTTATTTGTCTCGCTTCGCGCCTTTACGGCGTTTAACGTAAACCGCCGAAAAACACAGACGCCAAGGGATTTTTAGCGCGGGTCCTACTGTAAAAAAGTATAAAAATTGCAATACTCTCCGAACACTTACAGTCAATTAATAATTAAGATATATATATATATATATATATATATATATATATCGTTCAGACAAAAGGCCCAAAGAACTCTTTCCATGCCTAATTTGCATATTTATGTTTTAAACAGTTCATAATAAATTCATGTTATGTGTTATTCATTGGTAATTTCATCGTTCTGTTTTACCCATATGTGTGCAATATCTTTGGCGATATTAATAGTAATTAATTAAGTGAAACAGGATAAATTATTAAACCTTTTTTTAATATCTGCTGATTAATATAATCATCTGAGTGGGATGAAGAGAGAAGTAATAGAAGATATGTTATCATCTCATAGACGATGGAAAATGTTAGCTTTTATTGGAAATTATTATAACGGAGTCACTGTTTATATAACCTGTGATTGGATGGTAAACAACCAATCACAAACTGCTATTTAGTACATCTGCCGCATACCCACAGCCTCTTTTTCCATTCGAGCTCTATGGAGATCAGTCACAAAACAACCAGCTCGCTATGTATTACTATGGGACTGGTAGCGCACATGACCAACCTTGATTTCCTTCTATTCGAAGCCTTTCGAATCTACACAAAGAACCCACTAAAACTACATGGAATAATAAGAACTGTTACCAGGGCTAAATTTATAAGCTAAGACCGCAAATACTTTTTTCCCTAATAAATCCGACCTGATCTTCTTCCTATATTTTAACAGGTATAAATCGCACCAGTCTTCAATCAAACATAAATCGAGCTGTTTTTAACTAAATGTGTAACAAGATTTCCCTTGGAAGTTGAGGTAAGTAATACTCATTGCCACGAAAGTGCGCAAGGTCAAGTTTTGGTATTTAGGTGGTTGGTTGGTGGAATGCGAACATAATATTGTGAGATTTAAAAAATAAACTAAAGTCATTTTAGGCTAGTTGGATATGCAAAGAAACAAAAGAATCGAATAGATTTTAAAAAATCAATAGTTAGGAAAAAGGAAAAACGTCAGACCAAATTTGGAGAGAAGGCGTCTTCTGCGCTGGCACTCATTGGAACCTCGCAGTACACAGTACCGCGGTATACGTAAGAGTGTGAAAAACATTGTAATGTTAAATAAAGTTAGCGATAGAAAATCATTTTGCGTTTCGCGAATCTTCATTTGTAAACCAATATGCTTAAAGAAACTTGACAACTCTCCACCGAAAGGACAAGTAAGTGTTTTCTATTTCCTTTGTATGTAACGTGAGCTTCAGAAAGAAACTAATGCTAACGATGGTACAAATAAAGGCAACTTATAAAACGTTGGGGGGAAATTCTTAATGCAGAAACAAAACATGTCTAAAAATCCGTAATAAAGAGTGGGAATTTGATCTAGGTATTTCCAAACAAAATAGGGCTTACACAACTAAAATTCAGGGCTTTAGAAATGTTTTAATGTTACGGATTAGAGCTTATGTTGCGGGGTCTTATAACGACCTAAATGCGTTCAACTTTTAGAATATGTGTCATCGTGTGTCTTTCAATCTCAGGTTCAAGAAAGTATTGGTGGTGCCACTCTTTTAACACCTCAATTAAAAGATCCCTTATACAATTAAGACTGCTATCACAGGATCGTAATGATTCGAGGCAAGATAATATTGATTATTTTCCCTTGCTGGTGAATTAGACAATTGTTCGGCTTATTAAGTTCGCTTTCAAATTAACCTACAATATAGTTCCTCAGAGACTCTGAGAAAGATGCTTTTTTGACCCGCGTCATGCTTAAATTCTGATATATATATATATATATATATATATATATATATATATATATATATCGATATATTGATATATTGATATCTAAAACACAGTAAATATCAATTAATATAAAATATCGATGTTTCAAACATTTACTACTGCTTAGTACGGTTTAGAGTGCTGCCCGTCGGCAAAAGGAGAAGAAACGTTGAACATGTATGACGTTTTTGTTTCATTTTACTTCAGTCGAAGTTCTCAATAATCAAGGGACACAATTACAAGAAATCTTACTTTCTAAATACATGGTGACCCTTACAAAAAGCAATCCACTGAATCATTAATACAATTATCAATCCAGCCATATTAGGTACTATTAACATGTAGTCTATATCTGAATTGTCCACCAAGTTTCTGTCATGAATATCTAACAGTGTTAGTTTTATCGCCGTTCAACGATATACGAGGACACTTTGATGATCGTCTCCTCAGTAGTTTGGGTGATCCTAAATAGGCTTCACGCTCACCAGATCTTAACGCACAAGATTTTTGATTGTGGGGTTATTCCCAACAATAATATCTACCGAAACAATCCGAGGATTATTTATGAACTGAAGAGGGACCATCATAGCCAAAATAAGGGCAGTACAAAGAGATTAGGGTGTCAGAGTTGTTTAGAATTTTGCACGTCATACTAAAGTGTGTTGGCAACGAAAACGGGCGCATTTAAAGTATATTATTTAACGGTGATCAAACAAAGACTGTTGGATATTTATACCTGAAAATTGGTGGGCAAGTCGGTCATAGATTGACGTTTATTTGTACAAAATATGGTTGGAATATAAGTTGGATTACCGATTCTATGGGTGGCATTCTGATCAATCTGTACGCTAAAACAATCAAAGAATACTATAGAGGGAACAATGTTCTATTTTGTTTAGGAATTACTGTGCTAACAGCCATATTTAAAGGGGGCAACCAGGATGGGGAGTTGTGCCGCTAGGTTTTTTTTTTACATTATATTTAAATTTCCCGCATGTTGGTACGGTCGAGGAAACAGTGAAGGAATTCGAATGCCAAGCGGTCCTAGGAAAGTAGCTGTTAGAGTAGAAAATCTTCCGGCATTTATGGACTTTTTTCAGTGAAGGGGTGGGATTATGCTGATAGTCGCGTTGGTAATGGGTATTTACGTGCAGAAATTTCATTAAAGCCCATTTCCTGGAAGTACTTGTACAAAGGAGGCAACACTGCGACGATGAGACGGGTTGGATCTTGGAAGCTGGGTAGAAATATTTTTAAACACTATCTAAGAACGAGGCGCTCATGCTTAGTGGATATAGAATAATCTATTCCATTTCTTGCAATTACAATGTGATGGAGTATAAGAGTTATTGGTCCAGGTTGTAGGCCGCTTTAAAGTCCATTCATATTGGTTAAAATAGCGGCACAATTTCGTGTATAATGAACTTTTTCTTTTCCAGAAAGACGGGTTAAAGTGAACAAATGGCATCAGCGTATTGTCTGCCAGGACACTAATCAATCGTGCCTGTCCGTGTGGATATAATTTTTACCACTTTATAATCAGTAATTTTTACCACTTTATAATCAGCATCAAGACAGCCTCATCCTTTGCTCAGAATCAAATATAGGGGATTAACAAGGTTATGATCAATCGTAATCAACTCTGGCCACAATTACTCGATCGTGCTGTCCAACTTGAATTCTGGTTTAAGCCCAGTCCATTCCCGCCATTTTCACACTGTGACAATCCCCATATTTAATTCCAAAATGCTTGTATGTTACGAAAAAGTAAAGAATACACAAACAGTAAACCAAGTAGTGTTGTTTGTTTGTCTATATATATATATATATATATATATATATATATAAAGCTATACATAGATATGAAAGAAGTAAATAGACACCCTTATTATCATTAATAATTAAGACTGCTATCACAAGATCGTAATGATTCGAGGCAAGATAATGTTGATTATTTTCCCTTGCTGGCGAATTAGACAATTGTTCAGCTTATTAAGTTCACTTTCAAATTAACCTACAATATAGTTCCTCAGAGACTATGAGAAAGATGCTTTTTTGACCCGTTCATGCTTAAATTCTGATATAGTATATATATATATATATATATATATATATATATATATCGATATATTGATATATTGATATCTAAAACACAGTAAATATCAATTGATATAAAATATCGATGGTTCAAACATTTACTACTGCTTAGTACGGTTTAGAGTGCTGCCCGTCGGCCAAAGGAGAAGAAACTTTGAACATGTATGACTTTCTTGTTTCATTTTACTTCAGTCGAAGTTCTCAATAATCAAGGGACACATTCCTGGGGCTAACACTTTATCTCTATATGAGATAAATAGATATTCGAATATCCTATTAAAGTGCTCCTTTATTTCCCAAATATTGAGTTAGTAAAAAAATTAAGAACATTAATTGTCCTCTCTTTAATTGCCCAGTTAAATACGTTATAGTATATATTTCTTGTTGTCTCTTGGTCTTACAGCATTTCAAGACAAGAATTCATCTAGTCTGATGGAGTATCCAGCTAAGTGTTGTTAATTGAGCTTACATCACTAGAAGAAGGTGCATCATTCCTCGTATGAGTAAGTGTATAGTCATGCTGAGGGGATCTTATTTGGGCTGCGAATACTATGTTATTTTGAATATTTGGACACGGTTTACTTGTAGGGTAAAGTATTCTCATGTTAGGCCTTCCTGGCAAACCCTTTTACAGAAATACCGAAGACATTCGAAGATGGTGTCTAGTAGGTAATTCAAACTCTCCAGTAGGTAATTCAAACTCTCCAGTAGGTAATTCAAACTCTCCACATGACTTGTTTGGGTCTCTGTGTGTCTATTTACTCCTTTTATTCTTGCGTATACGCTTCAGATATAAGTTTGTAAAGTAGAGCTCCCGTTCATGAATGCAGTCTGTTTCCTAAGAAGTAAATTAAGGTGTACGTTAAAATAAAAAAAAGATAAAATAAACATTAGATATTTACGTTAGAATATTTCGAAGCTAACAAGTACTCATTTTAAAGATGGTGGTGACAGTTTTATTCGTTAAATGTAGTTAGTTATAAACGATAATATACCATTTTAAAAATGTTTACTTAGATCTTCATTTGATTCGTTAAATATTCACTTTGAATTAAGTATTCATAAAAAATACTATTTTACCTATTAGTTCTTATATAGCTCAGATCAAGGTCGAATAATGTCAAACGTGACAACCAGAATCGTCAAATGTTCAACAATGTAATTGTATTTTAAAAGTTGAAAGACAAAAGTTGTTGCTTCCTTCATGGCAGGAGATGAGAAGTGTTGCCGATAATTGATGTCAGTGAAAAAAATAAAGTTAAGATACTTGCCAACTTAAGTATCGTTTGATATATAATTTTTATATGCTCCCTTAGCCATCATGACCAAAGTCTCGTCTTGAAAATTAAAGGCTTTCTTTAGTCAGTGCGATTTGTAGTTTTTCAAAGTGAGAGTACGTTAGTGGAAAGTTTGATTTTCACACCTGATTCTTGAAGATGATTTGTTTTTTTGGACTTACGAAGTTTAAACTGTTTGCTGATTAATTCATATCGTATGAATCAGATGATTCTATTGTTGGCATTGGTTTCCCCGATATATTTCTAATCAGATCTCTTTCTAGAGAGAAATCGGTACTTACTTATAAAAAGAGAATAAGAAAAGTAGATGTTATATTAAAAGAAAGACAAACAAAGGCAAGGAAATTATGTTTTTTTCTTTCCTAAGTTCCTATACTTATTTATAAAAAGAGAAGGAGAAATATAAGAAATGACAGAATGAAGCTTTGAAATAAAACCTAACTTTAAAGAGAGAAAGTGAGAGAGAGAATACAAACGAAGACAAAGAATCTATGTTTTTGTCTTTCTTGGCTTCCTATACTTATTTATAAAAACAAAAGGAGAAATATTAGAAAAAAAAAGAAAGAAGCTTAGAAATGAACCCTAACTTAAAGGATAGAGAGAGGGGGGCGAGAGAGAATACAGCTACGAGTGATACATGTTATATTAAAAGAAAGACAAACGAATGCGAGGAAACTATGGGTTTTTTTCTTTCCTGGGTTCGTATACTTATTTATAAACAGAGAAGGAGAAATATAAGAAAAGAAAGAATGAAGCTTTTAAATAAAACCTAACTTTTAAGAGAGAGAAAGAGAGAGAGAATACAACTACGAATGATAGATGTTATATTGAAAGAAAGACAATGAAGGCAAGAAAACTATGTTTTGGAGAAATATGAGAAAAGAAAGAAAGTAATAAAAGAAAATGAAATTAAAAGGAGAGTATAATAAAATAAAGGGAAAGAAAAAAGAAAAAAGAAAAAACAAATAAATAAACATATCAAAGAAATATATACTACGAATATAGAAACTACACAATTAATATAAACTATGAAGAAAAGAAACGAAAGATAAATAAAGGAAATAAAAATGAAAGATGAGTGAATAAATGAAGATAAAGAAAAGAATGTCAAAATAAAGAAAGTAAAAAATCAAAGAGGAAAAAGACAGAAAAGAAAATGATTTATTCATTTCGTGTGAATCAGAAGAGTGTATGTTTGGCATTGGTTTCCCGATAACTTTCTAGTAAGAATCGTTTCTAGAAATAAATCGGGGACTTACAGGTGAGACCACATGAAGGTTGCCAACATCCTAAGTCAAAGTGTTTCTGTGGAACGAACTGGATTTCAACTTGACACGCAAACACTTTTCAGTCCGTGTTGGTAAACACTTAACCACCTTAACCTCCCATTTGCGTCCTTGATTGTTGAAGATAATTCGTTTTTTTACTTATAAAGTTTTAACAGTTTGCTCCCGTTTTGCATTCTTTTTTGCCTATTTTAAGGGGATCCTATTATTCATTACAATCACAGTAGTTTATATATATATACATATATATATATATATATATATATATATATATATATATATATATACATATATATATACATATATATATACATATATATATATATATATATATATATATATATATATATATATGAAGGTTTATAACTAAAAGATAACTTTTAGAGAAATAGACCTATTGTGAGATGAGAAAAGCTCAATATACTGGATAGAGCAAAAATAAGGTGAGTCAATGAAAAATAGTTAGACCTGTAAATGGAAACAGATCGATATCTTCAGTTGTTCAGAACAAGGAGCATTTAGTAAATAAAAATGTTTATTCTTCTTTTTCAATTGAATACAATTGAAAGAGAAGAGGAATAAATATTTGTATCTACTAAATGCTCCTTGTTTTGAACAACTGAAGATATCGATCTGTTTCCATTTACAGGTCTAACTATTTTTCATTGACTCACCTTATATATATATATATATATATATATATATATATATATATATATATATATATGTTCACAGCTTGCATCATTGACTATCAGTAATGTTTGGACCGGGCAGAACTTTAATGGGTGACCATTTTGGAAAGCGGATTCCATAAGTTTTCATTAGAACAATTTTCTCTGATAATCTTTAAAAATGTAACAATCCATCTCTTATTTTCCTTGCTAGGGGTAAAATATTAGGGTAGACAAGATCCACAAGCCTTGGCAGGGCAACAAGTCTAGGAGAAGAAAAACTCTGAAATAACACCAGCTTTACTTACTGTCGTTGTGGATTTCCCCTTTGCTCACTGATTTCTTCTTTCTGAGTATTGCGTCTTTTTCTCAAAGACCCAGAAGTTATTATAGTGTTAACAAACGGACATTATTCACATGTTTCCGACATTATTCACATGTTTCGGACATTATTCACATGTTTCTGACATTATTCACATGTTTCCGACAGTATTCACATGTTTCGGACATTATTCACATTTTCCGACATTATTCACATGTTTCGGACATTATTCACATGTTTCCGTAATCATTCACATGTTTCAGGCATTATTTACATGTTTCCGACATTATTCACATGTTTCCAACATTATTCACATGTTTCGGACATTATTCACATGTTTCAGGCATTATTTACATGTTTCCGACATTATTCACATGTTTCCAACATTATTCACATGTTTCGGACATTATTCACCTGTTTCAGGCATTATTTACATGTTTCCGACATTATTCACATGTTTTTTTCTAATCTCATAACGTTTCGATCGATTTATAAACTTCGCTCTTCTTTGGGGTATTTTTCTCGTAGTAAGTAATCTTCTGTGAATTTCTAACGAAACCCCTTTTTTTCACTTTTGTTCGCCCAAAACAAGGCATATAACCACTGAAGAGTAAAGGCGTATCGTGACAGGGGCCAGATTTAAAGGGGTAAGCTGGGTAAGGATTTTGGCAGCAAGATGTTTGTTGACACTACATTTAATGTTCTTTATTTCCTACACTGGTGTTGATTGCTCTAAATACATATTTAATGCCTTTTAGTTATCAAATATCAATTATTTTTCATGATTTCAATTGGGATTAAACTGATTTCCTTTAGGTAGAATAAACTCGAGATTAACTTAAACAATGCCTATATCGAATAAGCGATGTGACTTAGTAGAATAAATATGCTATCATGTGACACTTTTGAACGTTTGTGACTAACATCGGGGCAACTAAAGCTATGAGGGATACCTGGCCCTGTGCCTCCTCTAATTTACCAGGACTTACCTGCGTATATTGCTTCCAATTTCCCCTTTCTTAGACATGTTGTTATGTAACGAGGGCCGTGCTTGAATCGAAAAGTTTGAGTGACACTTTAGGGTCAGAGGTGATTCCAGAACGGAAGTCAACGAAACCACGTAACTTCTTAACGGAGATTTTTTTGTCTCTTTTCTCGCGACACTTTATTTTATACACTAGAGTTGATTGCTCTAAATTAATAATAATGCCCTTTTGCTATCTAATATCAATTACTTGTCCTTGTTTCAAGTGTGATTAAACTGATATCCTCTAGGTCGAATAAACTCTAGATTAACTTGACCAATACCTTTATTCGATTAGCGATGTTCAGTAGAATCAATATGCTATCATGTGACACTTTTTAACGTCTGTGTTTAGGATTGCAGCAACCGCAGCTATTAGTAATTCTTGGTCCTGTGTCTTCTCTGATATACCAGGACTTGCCTGTGTAGGTTGCTTCCAATTTCCCCTTTACTATGCATGTTGTTATATAACGAAGGTCGTGCTTGAATAGAAAATTTGAGTGACACTTTAGGGTCAGAGGTGATTCCAAAACGGAAGTCGACGAAACCACGAAACTTCTGTACAGAGATTTTCATTTCGTTGTACGCAACACTTCACGCAGAGTAGACGTGTTCGGGGCGCCGTCTTTAATGGGGGGCGCACAGAATATAACTAGGTGTATCGAAATGAGCTACCCGTCTTTCTATCTGTCTGTCTTTCTCTCTATCACACGTACACAAGTGGCCAGTCTCTCTAATTTTTTTATGTGGCTTCTTCTCTTTGTAATAAATTTATTTTATATGAATTAACGTTCTAGTGATTTTATCAGCAAACGATTCAGAACCTTTTTTTTCCTGGTGGGTGTATAAGTATGTATAAACGCATCGGAAAGTGAGAACACAAAAATGTTCATGTCGCTTAGAAATATAATCAAATATAAACACCAGCAAAAACATAACGACCTTTACAAAAATCTTCATTTCCGGTATGGGTTTAACGTAATAAAACGAAATCTACAGCAAAAATGCCTTTGAAACCATAACAAATGCCAATATTGTTTTTAAATCGTATTGTTTGTTTCTTTATCATTAATCACACGGACATATATTCATCTTAACAATACGACAATAAGCGTATGTTATCTTAGGAAGAACAAATATATATATATAATTTCATAGCTTCTTTTCTAGAAATACTTATATTTTAAGACTGTTAGTTAATTATAACTTTCTTGGGCGAGACAGGTTTTATATCGCCATCTTTAAGGGCAACACAATAGTTCTGAACACAATTGTAATAGATTTAAATTTGGTTTGGCTGGTCAGTTTTACGAAACATCAACACTTTCGTGGGTTATTCAAAATCAACATGTACACTGGGAAAACAAAGTATTTTATCCCCTGCTGATTTTTTAAAGTTTGCTACCTTACAAAATAGAAGTTGTCTATAATTGTCAGGGTAGGTTCTCTCTGGGGAAGTTTAAAGCATGCAAATAAATTTCAGACAAAATGTAATGTTTAATACATAGAAATGTTCTACTATGTTGTTACATTCCTTATTCACTATTCTATGAGGATAGAATATAAAAATAAATTGTAGAAAATCAGTTTATATTATTTTTTTGGTATTCTAATTTTCACTTTCAAAACTGATCTACCCTGAAAATTATAAATCGTTCGGCGCTCCAGAAAAACATTTGACTCTGAATAAATGTGCCGCTATTCCGATTTCACAACAGCAAGTCGCAATCAATAGACTCTCTCTTTGATCATAATTTTTGAAAAAGTCAAAATGTGTTTCATGTAAATTTTTATAATTAAAACTTGGTGAAAGGAAAAGTTTTGTAATTTTATTTTAAGTAATTTCTTTTAGAAAAATAAGTGTTTTTTTCGTCAAAGGATTGAAATACGAAATGTTCTACCAATCATAGTGCTGTCGGATCGCAGATATTAAAAAACAAAATCCATTTTTACTTTATATTAAATTTTCATTCAAAAAATGCCAGCAAATTTTAATTATAAGGATTTACATGACAAAGATTTTGACTTTTTAAAGATTATGACTGGTGAGACAGTCTATTAGTTGCGGCTTGCCATTGTGAATTCGGAATAGCAGCACGCTAACTCAGAGTCGAAAGTTTTTCTGGAATGACAATCGTTCTTATTTTTGTAATGTGGCAAACTCAGAAAATCCTTATTTTTCCCCATTGTACGTGTCTATTTTAGACTTGTAACAGTTGTATTTTTTCAAACAATTATTTTAATACCATACGTGGGAATATTATTTATGGCATCGTATTAACGTTCTATGGTTTTATATATATTAGACTAACCCTAACACTAACACTAACCATAACCCTAACCCGTGATCTGTGGGTACCACTATTTTGTCGACTTTCATTTCATTTGGATATTCATGAACTGTGACTGAGTTGGAATTACTTTCAAGACACTGCCCTCGAGTGTCTTCGGTCTCTCTGTAAAGGTGTTTGTCAGGACAACCTGACATGAGGATATTTCCCCCTACAAGTAAACCTTGACTAAATATTCAAAATAACATAGTATTCGAAGCCCAAATAATATACACTCGACATGGATATACGCTAGCTCATACGTTTGATGGTGTGTCTTTTAATGATGTTAACTCAAGTAAAAGCGCTTAGCTGGATACTCCACCAAATTAGATGAATTTCTCTCCTAGAATCAGGTTAAACCAAGAGACCACAAGAAAGATATATTATAACATAGTTAACTCGTCAATTGGGAGAAGATAATTAATGTTATTAACGTCTTTACTAACTTAACGTTTGAATGGTAAAGAAGAACTTAGTTGAACACGCGGATATCTATGCATTTCATAGGGAGATCAATTGTGAACCCTGGGAAAGGGGCCCCTTTGATTTCTGAGACTTTACACTGAAGTAAAATGAATAAAAGAATTAAGACATTCTTCTTGCATAACTTAAAATCAATATCTAAACTTCTATATAATCCTTAACTTTATCTGCGTGGTTTTCCTTGCTTTAAACTTACTCCTTATGTTTTCTTTGAAATGAAGCTTCATATGGATTTTTCTCCAGATCTAAATTCACAATATATGTAAACCTTCAACCAATTCATGAAGAAACCATTTTTCAAGAGTAGGAACGTTTCCAACTTGTTGAAAATGGCGACAAACAATTTTATGCTTCGATGAAATCATCATTGTCAATTCTCAAACTGACATAACAGTGTTTCCATTGGATTACTTTTCATCGCACTTCTTATATTAGAGGATCATTTATGCATGTACATTTAAACGTGCACATTTGCAAACGTGTAAAATCTAGGCGATAATGCAATATCAAAGAATGACAAACTCTCTCTATATATAAATATATAGATTTTATTCACAACTTGTTAGGACAAACAGAAGTAAAGAGTTGGTAATACATGCGACTTCAAAGTTTCCAGCAACGTTCGAACTAAAGGAGGAGTTGTTTGGTGTGCGAGAGTAAGCTAAGCAGGCATGTTTATTTCGGCTGGCGCTGTGTAAGTTTTCGTATGGCAGTGTGTAGGTTTTGTGTAGTAGGCTGACCCTAACCCAAACGATATGCGTTTGCATGGTTTCCTTCTGTTTAGTTGTGTTGCATTCTTAGTGAAATTTGAAACGCTATTAAAACTTTAATATGACAGACCAGTAAAGTTATATTTAAAATTACCTCTTCACTAATTATCTCAAGTATTCACGGGATAGGATTTCCGAAAAGCTTTTACGATCTCGAGTATTTGCGTTCTATCACTGAAACTAAATCTACTATCACATCAAACTTCTTCGTCAATAATTTCTCGTTTGCAATGAGTGTCGGGTACTTTAAGATCATAGTGCAATGTAATAGGTCTCGTTTTGTTATTCTCATGTTTATTTCAAAATACAAGTAGCTATTTTTTAGCAATTGTTTAGTTTATTTCTTTATTGTGCGTAAAATTCCTAATAAAAACGAATACTGATAAAAATGATTGTTTTCTAATGAATGTTGATTTCATTTCATTTGAAAGTACAATTTCACTTTAGAAAACTTTTGCTGTGAAAAATGTAAATCAAAGAGTGTTTGGCATAACTGCAAATAAACAAATAAGATTACATTTTTATTTTATTTTTTTATTTGAATTCGGTATGTAAAAATACTTTTTCACTAGTTTATTTCTACTTGTGTTCAAAATTCTGAATTGAAACGGATACTGAAAAAAAGGATACATTTTTTTTCAAATGAATGTAAATGATTTCATTTAAAAGTAAAATTTCACTTTAAAAAACTAATGCTGTGAGAAACTGAAATTAAACAGTTTTTGTAAAAAATAAATAGGAGGTGGCAGTGGTGACTGACAACCTGGAGTACCAAGTTCGAATCTAGTCGGTTCTGTAGCATCATTTTCACTTATGGTTGTTTGCAACCTTCACGTGGTCTCTCCTGTGAGTAATCTGATCCTAGAAAGAATTGGAGGAAAGGAAGGCCAACAACAAAATCAAACCAAACAAAATGTACCATGGTGATTTATACAAATTTACTTTTAACACAAATAATTGTTTTTAAAGAGCCACTTTTCTTCTACATGTGGCAGAGAGCTGTGAAAATTTATTTAACCTCTTTCCTGATTATCCTGATCATTCGCAAGATAGGCAATCTTTTTAGTTCTTTGTGCAGTGTGATAAGTGTCACTTCATTTTTTCCTATGCTTATTTCTAAATACAAATCATTAATTTTATTTAGTAATTGTGGTGTGTTTTAGTGAATATATTAAAATATAAAATAAACCGTTTTCGCTAGTTTATTTCTGTATTATGTAGTAAATTTCAAATTGAAACGGATACTGAGAAAAAAATAACTTGTTTTCTAATGAATGTAAATGATTTCATTTGAAAGTAACATTTCGCTTTACAAAACTAATCAGCAGCGAAATATAAATGAAACAGTTTTTGAAATAATTACAAATAAAATAAATAAACTTAGATTTGTTTATTTTTTCTCCTTTAATACTGTAAACATACCCACACACATATATACCTACTAGACAGGTGAGTTTGAATTACCTACTAGACAGAGGCGTTGGAACTACCTACCAGACAAGGAGTTTGAATTACCTATTAGACAGAGGAATTTGAATTACCTACTAAACAGGAGAGTTTGAATTACATACTAAACATAATCCTCGCGTGTATTCGGTTCTCTGTACAAGGGGTTCTAAGAAAACCCTGACATGAGGATACTTTACCCGACAAGTAAACCCTGACCAAATATTCAAAATAACATAGTATTCGCAGCACAAATAAGATCCCCTGACATTGGCTCATATGATGAATAAGGAACTTTCTCCAAGTAATTTTATCTCAAGTAACAACACTTAGCTAGATACTCCACCAGACCAGATGAATTCTTGTCCTGGAATCCGGTAAGACCAAGAGACCAAAAGAAGAATATACTATAACATAATCAGCTGGTTAATTTGAAAGCGGAAAATGTATGTTCTTAACTTCTTTACTACTCAACGTTTGTAGAGATAAAAGAGAACCTTAATTGACTATTCGAATATCTATATAGGGATCAAGTGTTAGCCCAAGTAGAGGCCCCTTCATTTCTGAGAACTTTGACTGAAGTAAAATGAAACAAAACATATATGTGTGTGCATGGAGTGTTTATGTGTGTGTGTGCGTTTGCGATGCTTATACCGAGTATACTTAGGATAATAATAACAGGATAAATTGTAAAGCTACATTAATTTCAAAATACTGATGATTTTCTAAAAATAATTTGGAAATTTACTGTCATAATCTGTGACAAAACGAACACCGTCTTGAATGTCAGCGCATAGAAGCGAGAAACATCTCCGAATAGATCCTAAGAAGGACTAACTCTTTACTTCAGTAGTAAAGATTCACACTTCTGTGTTGGAAGAAAGTCGTTCAACAAGCTGGCTAACATCGAATAGACACTAGCAGATTCTACCAAAGCAAGGTCTTAGAATACAGTTATGACTTTGAGATAAATCAAGGCAACCGCAAAATGTACAAAGAATCCATAATGAATCACACAGACAAACGAGCAAAAGAGAACGTATGTACGATTACTATATTCGATTTAGGCAACGCAACACCCTATGCACGTTTCACTAAAGTAATAAGTTGGGAAATGGGCAAACAAGCGATTATTTGTAACATTCCCATCTAGTTCAATCTACTACCTTTTATATTATATAAAAATCAGCGGCTAAAGATTCCTGGTGGATATTGATTTTGCTGTTAGCGTAATCCCCGTGAAAGTTGATAGCGTTTAATGTCATTTATATTGGTACATACGGAATCATTGAGCTAAATTCGAATATCGACATGCGCGGAGATTTCAAGCGGAAAATCATCCTCGAAGATTTACAAGCACCAATCATTGTGGCTGATAATTTTTATAAACATTTCGACATCAATCAACTTTAAGAGCAGAATATTCTTGGATACTCGAATAAACATTCATCGAATACATATGGACTGTATTTCCTTCGGACGCGTTAAAGCAACGTGTAATATTTTTACATCTAGGGAAAATACAAGAATATTACTACACTTTAGAAAATATGAGAATGTTACTACACTTTAGAAAATATGAGAATATTACTACACTTTAGAAAATACCAGAATCAAGGAAGACGCGTGTGCGCTCTATCCCTTAATAGACTTCAAAAACGGCCTATGCTAGAAATCTCATTTCTTTGATCACTCATAACTCAAAAACCAATAAACCTAATTTGTTAAAAATTTGCAAAAAATTTTCATTTGATAGGTTCTATAAATGTGTAGAATTTCAGCATCATAAGTCAAGGCAACCCAGAGATCCAGAAAGGTCAGGAGTGATTTTGTGTTATCCGTGTGTACGTATGTACGTGTGGGCCACCCTGTATCTCATCAACTATTTGATGGATTCAGCTGATTTTTGACAGAGATAGAGGTTCTAGGGTCTTGTTGATGGCATTTTAATTTCAGTTTACCATATACCTAAGTTTTCCAGAAATTTTTTTTAAAAACTTTAAAATTACCATTGTATTGAGGCATAGCATTTACAAAAGTAGTGGCATTCCATGATAAATGCCAGTATACTGAAATCATATGCCCATAATACGGTTAAGATGAAAATTCATATACACTAAATGTACAAAAGAAAAGAAATTCCCAAATTTTTACACTTTTATTGTCATTAAGTGTATGCGAGCACAACAGGGCTATGCATTTTACTGGTAGGAATTTTTCTACAGCGCACCTCACACACTTCATCCACTCATGCATAGAGATTTATACTGTAGTGATGTGATAATGAAATGGTTTGGTGGATATGCAGTCATATCCTTAATTAATGACAATAAAAGTGTCAAAATTTGGGAATTTCCTTGCTTTTGTACATTTATTGTATATGAATTTTCATCTTAACTCTATTAAGGGCATATGATTTCAGTATACTGGCATTTATCATGGAATAGCACTACACTTTAGAAAATACAATAATATTACTACACTTTAGAAAATACAATAATAGTACTACACTTTAGAAAATACAATAATATAACTACACTTTGAAAAATACAATAATATTGCAACAGTTTAGAAAATACAATAATATTACTACACTTTGGAAAATACGAGAATATTACTACATTTTAGAAAATACAAGAATATTACTTCATTTTAGAAAATACAAAAAAATGTCTACACTTTAGAAAATACAAGAGTACTACAACACTTTAGATAATACTAAGAGAATGACTACACTTTCGAAAATACCAGAATATTACTACGCATTAGAAAATACAAGAAAATTACAACACTTAGAAAATACAAGAATATTACTAAACTATAGAAAATACAAGAATATTACTACACTTAAGAAAATACAAGAATATTACTACACTGTCAGAAATACAAGAATATTACTACACTTGAGAAAATACAAGAATATTACTACACTTAAGAAAATACAAGAATATTACTACACTTAAGAAAATACAAGAATATTACTACACTTAAGAAAATACAAGAATATTACTACACTTTAAGAAATACAAGAATAATACTACACTTTAGAATATACAAGAATATTACTACACTTAAGAAAATACAAGAATATTACTACACTTTAAGAAATACAAGAATATTACTACACTTTAGAAAATACAAGAATATTACTACACTTAAGAAAATACAAGAATATTACTACACTTAAGAAAATACAAGAATATTACTACACTTTAAGAAATACAAGAATATTACTACACTTTAGAAAATACAAGAATATTACTACACTTAAGAAAATACAAGAATATTACTACACTTTAAGAAATACAAGAATATTACTACACTTTAGAAAATACAAGAATATTACTACACTTAAGAAAATACAAGAATATTACTACACTTAAGAAAATACAAGAATATTACTACACTTAAGAAAATACAAGAATATTACTACACTTTAAGAAATACAAGAATATTACTACACTTTAGAAAATACAAGAATATTACTACACTTAAGAAAATACAAGAATATTACTAAACTTAAGAAAATACAAGAATATTACTACACTTTAAGAAATACAAGAATATTACTACACCTTAGAAAATACAAGAAAATTACTACACTTAAGAATATACTAGAATATTCCTACACTTTAGAAAATACAAGAATATTACTACAGTTTAGAAAATACAAGAATATTACTACACTTTAGAAAATACAAGAATATTACTACACTTTAAGAAATACAAAAATATTACTACACTTTAGAAAATACAAGAATATTACTACACTTTAGAAAATACAAGAATATTACTACACTTTAAGAAATACAAGAATATTACTACACCTTAGAAAATACAAGAAAATTACTACACTTAAGAATATACTAGACTATTCCTACACTTTAGAAAATACAAGAACATTACTACACTTTAGAAAATACAAAAAATTACTATACTTTAGAAAACACAAGAATATTACTGCACTTTAGAAAATACGAGAAAATTACTACACTTTCGGAAGTACGAGAATATTACTACACTTAAGAATATACTAGAATATAACTACATATTAGAAAATACAAAAATATAACTACACTTTAGAAAATACAAGAATATTACTACACTTTAGAAAATACAAGAATATTACTACAGTTTAGAAAATACAAGAATATTACTACAGATTAGAAAATACAAGAATATTACTACAGTTTAGAAAATACAAGAATATTACTACAGTTTAGAAAATACAAGAATATTACTACAGTTTAGAAAATACAAGAATATTACTACAGTTTAGAAAATACAAGAACATTACTACAGTTTAGAAAATACAAGAATATTACTACAGTTTAGAAAATACAAGAATATTACTACACTTTAGAAAATACAAGAATATTACTACACTTTAGAAAATACAAGAATATTACTACACTTTAGAAAATACAAGAAAATTACTACAGTTTAGAAAATACAAAAATATTACTACATTTTAGAAAATACAAGAATATAACTACACTTTAGAAAATACAAGAATATAACTACATTTTTGAAAATACAATAATATAACTACACTTTAGAAAATACAAGAATATAACTACACTTTAGAAAATACGGCATCTTAAAATATGAAGCGTTTCATGAAATAAGACTTTCGAATAATCTATATATTCTAGTCCGTAACGTCTACACTCAGATGTTACACTTTCGCGATGAAGGAATGCGATATAATATTACAGAAAAGAATCATCAGACCTTAAAAGGTCTCTAGTGCACTTGGTCTATCAAACGTAACAATGATGATTTCTGATTCTGTATCGGTTATCGCAGATTAAATGCAGCAACTATTCCGGATCGGTACCGTTCTGCCATGATGCGTTACGCACCATGGGTGGATTTAATCGGCTTCCACCAAAGGAGTAAATTTCTATAGAATATCAAATTCACAAGAGGTCATCAGTCGAATATGTATCCTGCTCAAGTTAGTTTTTCCATATTTTTCTTCTTTGGAAAGATTTGTCGCCGTCCTCCTTGATACAGTGCTCGGTATTCCCAAATGGTTACCCATATAAAACTGACTAAGCCCAACGTTGCTTACATTCGTGAATCTAGCAGAAAGCGGTGTGTCAACGTAATTGGATCGTTAGTGCGTGCTACACATTCACAATTTCGAACTGCGATTAAACGGACTAAAATAGTATATATTTTCAAGTTTTTGAAGATGAAGAGGATATTCTATGATGGACTTTTAGAATATTCTATTATGGACTTTAGAATATTCTATGATGGACTTTTAGAATATTCTATTATGGACTTTTAGAATATTCTATTATGGACTTTAGAATATTCTATTATGGGCTTTTAGAATATTCTATTATGGGTTTTTTGAATATTCTATTATGGGTTTTTTGAATATTCTATTATGGACTTTTAGAAATCAAGAGAATATTCTATTATGGGCCTTTAGGACTCAAGAGGATATTCTATTATGGGCTTTCGGAATATTCTATTATTGGCCTTTAGGACTCAAGAGGATATTCTATTATGGGCTTTTAGAATATTCTATTATGGGCCTTTAGGACTCAAGAGGATATTCTATTATGGGCTTTTAGAATATTCTATTATGGGCCTTTAGGACTCAAGAGGATATTCTATTATGGGCTTTTAGAATATTCTATTATGGGCCTTTAGGACTCAAGAGGATATTCTATTATGGGATTTTAGAATATTCTATTATAGGCCTTTAGGACTCAAGAGGATATACTATTATGGGCTTTTAAAATATTCTATTATTGGCCTTTAGGACTCAAGAGGATATTCTATTATGGGTTTTTAGAATATTCTATTATGGGCCTTTAGGACTCAAGAGGATACTCTATTATGGGCTTTTAGAATATTCTATTATTGGCCTTTAGGACTCAAGAGGATATTCTATTATGGGCTTTTAGAATATTCTATTATGGGCCTTTAGGACTCAAGAGGATATTCTATCATGAGCCTCCAGAACTCAAGAGGGTATTCCATTATTACCCTTTATGACTCAAGACGATATTCTATTATTGTCCTCCAGGACTCACAACGATATTCTATCATGGTCTTCCAAGACTCCAGAGGATATCCTCTTATTGGCCTCCAGAACTACACCAAATTACTCCAGAAGCTTATTGATCAGATTTCATGAAAACTTTCTTTCGTTTACTAATATATTGATTATATCCCCATTGCAAACGACAATATTTGTAACGAGATTGTCGTGGATTGATCGAAAAAAATAGAATAGTAAATGAGAATAATTACCTAGATGGTTACGAGATGTAGATCAGGTGGGTAGGTAGAAATCGCGTTTGGAATGTGACTGTTAGTGTTTTCGTACTTTTAAGGTTGAGATTGGAATGCAAATATAAGTATGTTATTATGTTCTTATTTTCAATTATTTGATTGACAAATTTGTCAAGAAAGAACATTGCAGAATTACGTAACCGATCGAGAAAGGATCGACGAAAACAACGAAACTTACGATCGCAGTGAACGGATGTTTCCCTTTTTGCTCCCTCCAACTACGGCTGGGGAGTTATACTGTATTTGTAAATCGGAGTATACAAAAGGAGTACTGGCATTCTACTATAACAAATTGTAAGTTATAAAATAAACTTTTAATTTTTTATTTCTTGCCGCAACACCTTTTACAATTTTGAGATCAGAAAGAATGGGGTATAACGCGACATATCGATCAACACAAAAATCACCTAAATTAAGTATTTCATAGAATTTCACAGTTTGGATTAAAAATATAAATTTAGCAAACTGATTTTTTGAATTTCTGAAATTAACTTTCTGAGATATTTATATCGAGCAGACGGAATTTCGTCATTACCTGATATCGGACAAGCCATAAAGGATTTTCCTCAACATGCATCGGTTAGACACTTAGGTGGATGTATCAGCGGAATAAACAACAATAGCCGCTTTATATAGAGTATAAAAGGTTCCGGCATCTTGGGACCTCTACAGTTAAAGGGTGGGATTTTGCTGCTATTCGGGTTTGTCGGGGGTATTTACATTTAGCGGTTACGAGTTTAGTAAGTTCATCGGAGCACATTCCGTGGAAGTACTTGTAAAACAAGTACATGTATGCAACATTACGGCGATCGGACACAGTGTGAAGTTTGTGACATAGCGCGGGACTTATTAAGTTAAAGGCTCTGATTTAGACCCTGTCCTAAAGAGAGACACTAATGGTTTGTGCACTAGCCCAGATGTTATAACAATACGCTATATATGAGCGAACGGGAGATTTTTAGAGATATAGGATACTGGGAGGTGTGACAAGTTTACAAGCAAAGTAGATGGAGCCTAGCTTCTTTGCAGTAGGCTTGGCCTTATCTTGTATGTATTTATTCCAATTTACGTTGCCTTTGAATGTTAGGCCGATGACTAGATCTGCACGACACGGTCAATGATTTTTTTTCACACTACCATAACCTCGATCGATAATAAATGCAATTCTACCTTTACTGACATTCTGTCCGATACTTAGGTCAGTTCAAAGCAGTTTTCTGTATCAGCATATAGTATTGCGATTCTACTACATGGTACAGATTCTACTACATGGTATAGATCTCTGTTTTTGAGAAAATACGTTTTCCGAAACATTGTCACATCCCTGAAAACAGGCTTCTTTAGAACATACGCACGAGATCTGTTTGTCCCGATATGAGACCAGACATAAGTATTAGCATGGCAGAAAACCAAAATCACCAGTTGTTACAGTCCAGCATCTTAACGCGCTATTTAAATATATTCATGTTAGCATAGACAGGTCGTTACGCGCTTGCTTGAGGTATAGTTATCTATTGACCATAGTTGATAGATTTGGCCGGTAGTCAAATGTCATAATATTAGAATGGATACCGAATTTTAACGTACTTAACATTATTATCACATATCGGTGATAACAGTATCGATCGTTATTATTTGCAGAAAATACTAACCTACTGGGATTTAAACATAAACCCACACATTATCCAACATGTGCGAATGGATTAGTAGAACATCTACGTAGATAATTAAAAGCTTCACTTGCTATGATTAACAATAACCTGAACTATATCGATTAAAGAATATCGTTAATCAGTATATTGGTTTCACACGGTGCATCCTAAACACATCAAGGACATTTTCTCGACGATACTGTTCATAGTATTCCATATTGAATTTAAAAACTGAAATGTGAAAAATACGTTATACATCAACGCGTGGTGTTCATAAAGACGTGTACATCCCACGGATAAGTGATTTTTAAAATCTTGGATGACGCAAATCCGATGAGTCAGACTGTCGCATTAGATTGTTAAAAATAAGGCTTGCTGGAAAGGCAGACGAAATAGCCGAAGATATATTAACAGAAAAACAATCGCCACAAACACGAAACAAATCTCCAATGAACTGAAACATTATATTTACTACTGAAATGTTTTGTTCTTTTTTTAATCTAATATTTACATAGGTGTGGGCCCTTGTTGGGCCATTTTAGTTCTTCCCAATAAGAAGTTGAAACTTCGCCAGATTTCTATAAACTAAAGATAAACTTTCAGCCGATGCTGGTTGTGGGACTGCTGGTATTGCCCGATCCAAGTCTGCCTGGAGGGGCTTTAGAGAACTCCTGTGCATCTTGACAAATAATCATATGGCGATTACAACTAGAGGATAGATGTACACCACCTGTGTGAGGAGTGTTATGCTTTATGGCTCTGAAACATGGGCTACATCGGCGAGCACTATCAAGAGACTGCAGCATAACGAAAGAGCCATGAGTAGATGGATCTGTCATGTTCAGCCGGAAGACGACACTCTCTTCGAGACACTTCTCTCTAAGTTTGGTATATGGAAAATAACTGATGTCTTTAAGCTGTACAGGATGAAATGGTTTGGCCATGTTGAACGAAGTTCCAGCTGGATCTTCCGGGTCAGAAACATGTCCATCGCATCAAGTCGGCAGGCTAGAAGACCGAAGCTTTTTTAGGATGAGCTGTGTAAACGTGCCCGTGCAGCTTTGGGGATTAAAAACTTAGATCCTCGCGACCGCCGAGCCTGGAGTGGAAGACTTTGATCAAGACTGATAGGCAGGCCTCATCCTCTTATAGAAGACTAATCAAAGGCCTATTCAAAAAGAAGAAAAATAAGAAAAACAAGAAAAACAAGAAAAAGAAGAAAAAATAATAAAAGAAGAAAAAGAAGAAAAAGAAGAAAAAGAAGGAAAAGAAAGAAAAAGAAAGAAAAAGAAGAAAAATAAGAAAAAGAAAGAAAAAGAAGAAAAAAAGAAAAAAGAAGAAAAAGAAGAAAAAAGAAGAAAAAGAAGAAAAAAAAGAAAAAAGAAAAAAAGAAGAAAAAGAAGAAAAAGAAGAAAAAAAGGAAAAGAAAGAATAAGAAGAAAAAGAAGAAAAAGAAGAAAAAGAAAGAAAAAGAAGAAAAAAGAAGAAAAAAGAAGAAAAAGAAGAAAAAGAAGAAAAAGAAGAAAAAAGAAGAAAAAGAAGAAAAAGAAGAAAAAGAAACATATAAAGTTCAGCCCGTCGCAAAATATCCAAGCATATTTAAACCAATAATATCGTTTAACATTATTTCTCACCGTTCCAAGATTAATATATAAACTAACATTTTTTTCTCAGAGAGTACGAACTGCGAAATATATCAACTCGTTAAAGTAATCTTTGACACATTCCGTCATAGTGTAAAGATCCGGCTATCCATACTGACCATTTCAAAGCTTATCTTCAGACATGAATAAGTATGTTGATTAATCTGCGAAAAGTCAGCGACGTGTATTACATGCAATAGCTTAAGGACAAAATACGACGACCTATGTATTCGTTATCTCTTTCGTTCTCGAGACATCGTCTCAAGTACAGATACGCCCATGCATCACACTGTTCGAACTATTCAACAAATTCACGACTGCTTCTAAGAAATGTTTCTACTTACACCGAAAGTGGAATACTAGTATGCAATTATTACTTATGTGAATGTGTTATATATACTTGTCTGAATCCGAAACTATACTATGACTGCTAGTAATGTACTATTGTACTATCTTATAATGCATAATTGAGTTTACTATACTATTTTAGACGTATATACTATATTGTAATGCTCAATTTAGAGAGCGTAGTATAGTATCTGTTCTGTTATCATGATATAATCCTCCCAGCCATTACTTCAACCTTTTGGGGGAAGGTAGTGTATTATCTGTTTTATGTCATGATACCACCATCCCAGCCATTGGCTCAACCTTTTTCTGGAGGGAAGGGTAGTGTAGTATCTGTTCTGTTGTCATGAGACCATCCTTCTAGGCATTAATTCCTTCTTTGTAATATCTGTTCTGATGTCATGAGAGCATTCTTCTAAGTATTCTCTCTCCTTTGTAGATGTAGCGTACGCCAACAAGAAATTCTCACAATCGATTATTAATTAGCAAACTGAAAACTTTTATCTTTATATTAATCAAGTAAACTCTATTTTGTCCCAGCAACTTCAGTCACTATAGGGCTTTAAACAAGCGCTATAATTCCAATATGGTCACGCTTTACGCCAATAATTGATGCGTGTTTTCTATTTCATATTTTCATACATTGAATCCGGCATACCTGACTCTCTTAAACAATCCATCCATATAGGAAGTCGGAGGAACTTTTACTCACACGGAAAAAATCTACTACTACTACCACCATCTTACACCAGCACTTTTTCTTCATAGGATAAATTTCCCAGCTTCGTCCGTCATCGTTTTATTTTAAAATTCCATGATATTGTTTTTCACTTCTTATAACTTCTCTAAGTAAATAAGAATCGCCCACTTGAGCTTAGTTTTCCAACTTTTATGGAGCTTTGCTAGTCTGGAATAATCGAATATAATTGCCAAGTACCAAAAACATAAAAATTAAAACATAGCGTCTATCTAACTTTAGTTATTATTCGAAATAGAATAAACGCTACTGGATTTTCTCCAATTTGTATGAGGTATTTATTTTAATTGCCTCAGTCTAAAAGGTATTCCCCTTCCCGGACATAGCACAGAACAGATGATATACAGTATCGCAAGAGATAGAAATATCGGAATGCATGCCGAATACACAGACCACCGCTACGGTTTAGATTAGTTATTCTCATTCCAGAATTACAGTTTCCATTTACAAACACCTGGCACAGTACGTTCTTTCAATATTAATGGCGTCTTCTATAATTAGTGACTTCTTTCTTTTTTTCTTTCCTGAAAATACCGGGTCAGATTTAACACAAATTCGTCGTCATAATTGCAATATTGGAAAGCCTTTACACTGGCGTAAACGGTTTGTGTACGTCACAACATTTGTAAATACAATACACTATATGTTTCCTTATATGAAACTTTTTGTTTAGACATTTCATAATTTTTCTTCGTCTGTTTACTCCAAACAAATTCCTTCTCTTCAATACCTTAGAAAATAATCTTTTCTGTTTTTTTTTAAGTATCTCGCACACTCGGTTTCTCTCTTCGATTTGTTTCTTCGTCGATTTTCTCCGAGCAAGGGTAACTATTTCAAATGTGCTTTCAAACAAACTCACTTTTCTTACATTAAAAGAGAACATTTATTCAGACACAAAAAATAAATATAGCATCAGTCTAGAAGGATTTCTTCTCAGGATAAATTCTTCTCCGCATTTCACCTTTAATACGTTTCAGTAATGCGAATACGTCTCAGTTGTTGTTTAAACAATGATACCCAATATTGGTTTTTTATTCGTGACTTTAACACAAGACAATTTCATTTGTTTTTTCACACCCACTTACGTTTTCTTTCTTCGTCGATTTTATCCGAACAAGGGAAACTATTTAAAATGTAATTTCAAACACTCAGTTCTATTTTCAACTCTCAAAGAAAACATTGTCCCAAAAACAAAAATGAATATTGCCTCAGTCTAGAAAGATTTATCTCAAGATTCGCTTTCAATGTCTTCATAAATAACTCACAGTTGTTGTTGTTTTTGTAACAATATTATGCATACTTTAAACTCTTTTATTTACGTCTTAAATTCATAATAAGGTATTTAAATAGTTAGCTGATTTTAAATTAGTTTCATATATATATAAATTTTCCTTACTTCCAGGACATTCTAACTTTTGAGGGCAGTTGAATAAAAAAAATTAATCACTAGCCATAAGTCCGAGTGGCAAGGGCACAAAACCACACGTAATCGCCTAAAAAGGTATCATCCCAATACAAAATAAACGCAGAGAATTTAGCTCTCATAGAATAAAAACGCTAGACTGGCACGGAAATAGGGGATTTTTTTACATCAAATTTATATACGAAACTAATCCCTCATTTAGATTCTAAAATTATCGTTTTTGTTTTAGTGTTCATATAAATTTTTCATGGTGTTCACACATACTCGCTTGAAAATATGAGAATCTAATGTGTGTGTGTGGGGGGGGGGGGGTAACGGATGATGTTAATCTACAATTATACCAAAATATGAATCGTTTTTCTTGCGTAAGTTGGACAAATTAGTGTTACTTTAATTCCCATAAATTGTATAGAAAAAAGTCGTAACATATAAATTGTGACGTCGAGGCAGGGTTCATGTTAAATCCTATTTGAATCCCTTAAATCACTTACACTGAAATTGTTTATTTTCTGTTTGTTTTTGTAATACTCTACCATTGATTTTCTTTTAATTCAAACGAGCATTTTATATTTTCTCCGGGCAACACCGGGACAGAGGTCCTGCTCGTTATCTATACTAGAAAAGGTATGTGACCTGGGAAGCATATTTTGCTAGCATATAACAATTACTAAAAAGTGCTAAAAGGACGAATATATCTATTAAATGAACAAGGAATCGACGAGACTTTCAAGCTTAATACTCATGTTTAGTCAGCGAATACAGTAGACAGACCCTTTCAGATCGTCAATAATTACAGAACTATACAACGAACAACAATTTATCACAATGCTAAATAAACTTTATTTGTTTGAGAGTTTAAAACAAATTGTAGTCGATATAATTTTTAAATATTCTATCATTTCAGAGCGGTTAAAGTCACCATACTGCACGTATAGTTTACAACATATTTGTATGGATACTTTGGCCACTGCAACATGTGTGACAGTCCGAACGAACATTTTATCTCAAACAAACTCGACTTGAAAATGCATGACTCCCGATGGAATTCTCTACCTATATAAGTAAGAAACCTTCTAAGAAGTCAGATAACCTTCTAAGATGTAGTACTTTTGCCACATCAAGAGAGGTGCCGCACAGAGAAAGACTAGAGACGTTTCATTTTTGGTGTTGGCAAATTGATTCAAATAGATGCATGCCGTCTACGGGAAAGTGTGGCTGTGGTATAACCGATGTAACTATTTTTATTGTTGTAGTTATGTTATTATGTTCACGTGCAACAATAGAGTAGAGAAAGACTAAAAACGTCTCTTTTATGAGAAATGGGCTATAAAGAAATGAAGAGATCATCCCCCACTAGATTGTGAAGTCGATCCTTATCAAATTTAAGAAATGTTTCTACTTATGCGAGTGTTACATTCAAAATATAAACATATACTCAAAACATTAATAGATGATGTGAAAACTATGCAAATAAATTCATGAAATAAAAATTATTTGGAAAACAAACTCATTAAATACATCACGTGGAATGAGAACATTTTTATCCGAATAGATTGTTTGGTTTTAAAATTCTCGGAATATTCTCAACTATGACAAACGAAGACCATGAATATAATAAACATATATATCCAATCTGTAGCAGAAGTTACTTAAAAATGGTTGGATCATTTTACCCCGCCAGGAAAAAACTAACTCCTGATGCATTTCTTGACTTATATGAGTCAGATATGTATTGACGACTTATATGAGTCAGATATGTATTGACGACTTATATGAGTTAGATATGTATTGACGACTTATATGAGTCAGATATGTATTGACGACTTATATGAGTCAGATATGTATTGACGACTTATATGAGTCAGATATGTCTTGACGACTTATATGAGTCAGAAATGTCTTGACGACTTATATGAGTCAGATATGTCTTGACGACTTATATGACTCAGAAATGTCTTGACAACTTATATGAGTCAGAAATGTCTTGACGACTTATATGAGTCAGAAATGTCTTGACGACTTATATGAGTCAGATATGTCTTGACGACTTATGTGAGTCATATATGTCTTGACGACTCATATGAGTCAGATATGTCTTGACGACTTATGTAAGTCAGATATGTCTTGACGACTTATATGAGTCAGATATATCTTGACGACTTATATGAGTCAGATATATCTTGACGACTTATATGAGTCAGATATGTATTGACGACTTATATGAGTCAGATATGTCTTAACGACTTATATGAGTCAGATTTGTCTTGACGACTTATATGAGTCAGATATGTCTTAACGACAAACTGCTCAGAACACACATTCTTGCTTATTTCAAAATTGATTTCACAATCTAGTAGAGGGGGATGCTCTTTTATGTTCTCTATAGAAGAAACGTTGCTAGTCACTCTCTACTCTATCGTTATTTCTACGCGAAGTACTACACCGAGCTTGAGCTTCAATCTCTGGTTCCCCCTGTTAAAAATTCACAGCAAAATCTCATCTTCCTATCACCACGACAAATAACTTTTTTCTTTCACCGTGTGCCAAACACCAAACGGAATGTCCATGAACAGTTTTATTTCGAGAACTCGTCATTAGTGTAATACGTTTCTATAGTATTATTTTTCTGATGGGTACAGAATGGTCATCGTCAAATCTAATATCATAACGCAATTAATATTTCCATACAAAGTGAGATACGTTACCTAGAAGTTGTTCCCTGTAAAATTGGTTTGTATTGACTAATCCATACATTTTGTGATAGATTTGTTACCAATCTGATATGGGGATGCATACCGTTTTAGTATAGTTGTAAATTTGAATGGGGTTTAATTTGTGAGTGTAGGGATATATATATATATATATATATATATATATATATATATATATATATATATATATATATAATGTAGGTATTAATAATTTAATATGTATTTATAAATATTATATATATAATTGCATGTTTGTATATATATATATATATATATATATATATATATATATATATATATATATATATATATATATATATGCAAACATTGTTAATAATAACAGAATTCGTCTGTTTAATTATACCTTTATTTATTTGTTCAATTTTTCTGATGGTCTTTTTATATTAAAATCAAAACAATTAATAAATGTTCCATAGGTTTCACGAACGTTTTCGATTATTCGTCGAATCATCCTCAAGTGTCAAGATCAAATGAACAAAAAAGCTGGAGAAAGATGATAATTATTTTAAAGACTACAGTGAAACGCGCAGAGAACGTCTTTTCACATTGTTCCAGGAAGCCGTTGACGATTTAAATTCAGAAATGCTAGATGGCATATATATATATATATATGTGACGACTTGCTAATATGGCTGCTGAATTTTCCATGCAGACGTTTATTTACTCTCCCATTTCTAGGTAATGCGTGGTGGACACATCGGTACGTGTCAGACTACTATATGACTTTTTTAATGGGGTTCGAACCGTGTGACCGGAAGTGACTATCTCCTTCCATACTGATGATTGCAAATATGGCATGAAACACATGTGTATATTGGATAATTTGAATATATATATATATATAATATTTATAAATAAATATTAATTATTTATTACGCAATCTTCAGTGCAGAAAGTTAATTTCCGACGGTTGGCGGGCTCGAACTCCGATCACAAATCGCCACTGATTCGTAGTCAAGAGCGTTCCCCCATCGTCCACAACGAATTAGCTAATAATTAAGGAGAAATTTAACTTTGTAACGAGCAGCGAAAGTGATCTACGACAACAAACCTTGTTGGATGTCGCAATGAAGCTATTAGTACTGCTTGTTATTAAACTCACTCATAGTGCCCGGCATATATATATATATATATATATATATATATATATATATATATATATATATATATATATATATATATATATATATATATATATATATATAGTCTAAAGAAGCTTTGAGTCATTTTAAACAAAAAAAAGAAGGAAAATGCAGTTTAAATTCCCAGAGAAACCAACTAAATCCAAGATATTGCAGACTTAACATTCGTTGGAAAATTCATGAATAAAAAGAAAATTTTTAATTAATAAGTAAAAAAAAATATAAATAAATAAGTAAATAAAAAATAAAAAGGGGGGGTTAAGTATCTAAGAGTTAAACAAAAACAGGAGACCTTAAGCGTCTAATATTAACACGGGGATCATCAGCTGTTTACCATGTAACTGTTTCAGAGATTTAAAAACAGAACAGTTATAATATTCATGGCTCTCCAATGGTACTGATTAAACTACTATTTCCCCAATAATCAAGTGTCGAAATAATATATATATATATATATATAGAACAGTTTTTTTTATTATATTCCAATAACCATGGTTTGTTTTATTACTTTTATTTTTGTTTTTATTTTTTTCACATTTCCAAAAATTCCAAATTTCTGTGAGATATATTTAACGGTCCGTTTCATTTGTTTTGTGCCAAACAACATTTGTATGTCAATATATATATATATATATATATATATATATTCTCTCCGTCTATACAAAAGCGGTCACGGCATATTATTAATTAATAACTACGGCTTCTAATATTTAAGGTGATTTTTAGACTGTGGCTTTGCGAACTACAGAAAACAGTGCGTCACTGTAATCTTCTCTACTTAATGTTGATCTACAACGGAATCAGCCTTGTCAGCTGATCCTATTCTTAAAAACAAAAATGCATTTTTCGACTTTAAAAATGTTCTAATAATAACAAACTTATCAATACAAAGAAAAATGCAGTCATTTACTGAAAAATATGCAACGAGAGACAGCGGAAACAACATTGTTATCAAAGTCAGGACACTTGCTGATAGGTTGTTTCCGTTGACCATTGTTGTTTGTTTGCAACGAAATTTAAAAAAATGTTTTCAGTTTAGGATTCCTTGTAGCTATTTTCCCAAAGGTAGTAATCAATAATTCATAAAATACTGGTTATTTACAATTTTCATTGTCGGTGTACAGCCGACTATGTGGCTCTTGCTACTCAGCGATTATTGTTGAGAACTTCTCAACACGTCCCTAACTATATTTTAAATTTTAAATTGTATGATTCCAAGTAATCCGAACCAGCAGCTCTCATAGGCGAACATTTATTAGAAAATATGTCCTATGTCAAAATTTACAATGACGTCGTTTTCTTTACTGCACAAAACGCAGTCTTAACATCACCTAATTAGTTTCGTCTTGAAAACTTACACATAAATTTAGACTTTGCCGATGTGCATATACATACACACTTACATTAACAGAGCGAATAGTTATACATAAATATATATATAGATGCATAAGTAAAACACAAGTACATATATATACATATGTTTATACATATTCACACACACACACACACACATATATATATATATATATATATATATATATATATAAGGAGAGATAGTTTGCTTGAAGCATTGTGTGTAATACGTATAAAGAGGAGTATTAGAAAGCTATTACAATGCAATTGCATTGTGATAGCCTTCTAATACTCCTCTTTATGTATATATATATATAAATATATATATATATATATATATATATATAAATATTCCTCAAGAAAAGTCACATAGTAAAATATTACAATATTTAAGGACCCAGACAACACAAAATAATCTCAGCTTTTATAATCTAGTATTTTTCGTGAGTATATTAAAATGAACTTAATTTAAATTCCGATTATTTATAAACGATATTTTTTTCGAATTTTAACTGTATGTGAAAAAAAGAAATATAGATCAATTAATTATTTAGTGACATTATAGTTAGTTACTTTTTTATATTAATTTACGTAGCATATTTTTAGTATTTAATGATTCTTTTTCAGATTTATTTATACGATATAATATTTCATCTCTAGATTAATATTATATACATCTAAAGTGATTTTTAATTGTTTACAACTAATTTTTATTTCTTCTCTTTGGTTTAAGAATTCATCCCTCTCATGGAACCTAATGATCTATAATTTTTCAATTAGACAGAAAAAACATGTAGATTTTGTACCGTATGTGTAGAAAATGCTCCATTCGGGGATGGGTACTCTATTGTTCGTCTTTTAAAAACCATATATATTTTTTTTGATAATGATGTGTTATCCATCTTTTCAGAGTTATTGAAAGATGCTATATGGTTCCTTTATTCTATCTTAACATATGTACTAGTTTTTCTTATGTAAATTTTCTGTTGATTAGTATTATCTTCTGGGTATACTGTACGTATGTACACTATGCTTTTTAATAAACATTTATTATTGTAGTGGACAGTTGTATTTTTATTTTGCAATTACACTTCTTATTTATGTTGTCGTTAAAATATTGGGTTTTATTAATTTTATTGTTATTACTATATCTATTTTTCATGGTTTAAATTATTAATACGGTTCGTAATAATTTTTCATGGTTTTTAGTACTACTATTGCTAAGTTTGGTGGTAATTTTTATTGAAAATCTTATGTAGCAGGATATTCAAAGGTATATGTCCATTTAAAATATTTATTTTGTATTTAACCTGCAAGTTAAACAGGGGGTGTAAACCAAATAAATTTACAGTTTCTGTTTTTTCTTCTAATATTCTTCTTATTACTATCTTAAATTTAAATGAAGTTAAAAGTAAAAGTATTTTTAACGTAACCCAAATCACATATAGTCCTATAGGACCCGCTATATGTTAATTCTAACTTAAATCATCAGCCGTCTATTATTATATTCCCATATAAATCAGCCGTAATATTAGCAATACTTCCTCTAATGAAGTAATATTTTTTAAAAGCTAGTAACACCTATATACCGTATTGAAAACTGTGGTTATAGAAACACTACAATTAATATAACATAAATAATTTTCGATTTAACAGCGAAAAATATGGGCTTGTTCCTGTCGACTGAGTTTTCGTCTGGGCAGATCCTGCTGATTTTATAATTTATTGGAAGGTTATTGTCTAAAATTTCTAATTCGGTTTTCTTAACCCATTGTCTTCATTATCATCCTTTGGCCCCGACGATGTACAAATAGTACTGAAACGTAATTGCATTTATGTAGGTCAATCTAAATGTTTATATAATAAATATTTATAAAGTTCTAACAAGTAGTGAGCACTTTTGAAAAAGTATATATATATATATATATATATATATATATATATATATATATATATATATATATATATATATATATAGAGAGAGAGAGAGAGAGAGAGAGAGAGAGAGAAAGAATGTGTGTGTGTGAGAGAGAAAGAAAAAACAATATTTCCAGTGACTAAGGGTTTTTTTTCATTCTTTTTTTGCAATACAAATATTTCGGTGCACTTTGACACACTGTTTCGCACATAGATGAACAATTAAATTTGTTATCTCAATTCAGGATCTTTCGTTAATACTGCTCTTAAGTAATCCAAAGTTCGTGTTTGAAAAATATATATTTAAGGCGAACTTTTGATTTTTGAAGAGAAGCATAGATGAAAGATCCTGAATCGACATGAAAATTTTAGTTGTTTATCTGTTTGCGAAAGGGTTAGTCAAAATGCACCGTATTTTTTCAATTTGGCAAAAATGAATAAATACTTTGTTACTGGAATTTAGTGAAATAATGTTTATTTATATATGCTCTGTTGTTAAATGTTAACAATAATCGAGTTTTTACTTTCAATAGTTTGGACTGTATAATAAAAAAAATTATTTGTACATATATTTTATACACATATATATATATATATATATATATATATATATATAGTCATCTACAACCAGATTATTTCACAAGCGTTTCAAGTCGGAATTGAAACTTGTCTGTTTTTTTTTGGATAATTGGCGTTCTTGACCGTTCGGTTACCGACAACAAACCAGGAATATATGACATTTGAATGTTTATATAAACACTATTAGCAATTAATTAATATACATTGACAAAGAAACTGAGCAAACAAAATAATGCTGTGGATATTGGCAAAAGATGTTTAAAACAAGTGAATGGAAAAAAATCTACGTGAGAATGCAACATGTCAGCGTTGTGTCTTAACTAGTCTACAAGTTTATCCCGTTTGGTAAAAGTCTCTCTCTGTCTCTGTCTCTGTCTCTGTCTCTGTCTCTCTCTCTCTCTCTCTCTCTCTCTCTCTCTCTCTCTCTCTCTCTCTTTCACTCAGGTTGCATATCACATCTATATTCACAGTTTCGTTGTAGTTGTGGGTAGCTACTTCAATCCTACTCAACTTCAGTGTCACTTGTGTCGAAATGTATGGAAGTCTCGTTGAAGTCTAAAGCAGAATATTAACACACAATAAAAAACATAGAAGTCAATAAATGTGCCAAGTTGAGACATGATTGCACTGTTTATGGGAATAAAACTGGTGAACCATCTGATGGCTTGTGTAAGGAATGGGAATCAATGAAGTGTCAAGCTCAGACTGAGCAGATATCTATCGCATATACAAAAACAGACACACACAGACATATATATATATATATATATATATATATATATATATATATATATATATATTTATATATATAAGAAAACACATCTTTTAAAAATCGTACACAGATATTAAATAAAGTGATCTATACCTCATATAATATATATATATACATATATATATATATATATATATATATATATATATATATATATATATATATATATATATATATATATATATATATAGTTAAATGAAGGAAGAGAGATAAAGATATACAAATGACAAATCTATTTCAACTTCGACTGTTCAATGCACGATGTACTCGATCAAAAAGTGTTATTATTCTTTCCTTAAGCCAAGGCTTTTCAAAGATTAAAATCTTATAATCAGATTGATTTACATAGATAGGTAAGTTGGCAGTGGGAAAGCCAAAATTGAAAATTTAAAAAAAATATGAAGTAATGGAGAGTAAGAGTATGCGTGTAAAAACATATGGAGTCTGTCCAGTTAGTAAATGTCCGTTGATAAGGTGTCCGGTGAATAGAGATATAAAGATGGAAAACGGGGGTTTCGTGAAGGCAGCGTTGAAAATGTTCAAAAGTAAGTAAATCAAATAGAAAGAGGTTTAGTTAAATCGCATTTATTCGGTTGTCATTTTGGGAATTAGGTTAATTTTAAAATACTTCCGTGGACCGAGATGGAAAGAAGTTTTTTAGAAGTTGAGTTTCAAATGTGTATATTAAACGCGGGTAGTCGAGAATTTAAGTAGTGACTTTGATCGAGTTTAAGAAAAGCGAAAGAGCTTTGGTCGGAGACGAGACCACTATATGTTCTATCCTCTAAAAGTATACTTTTAGTTTTATTATATATATATATATATATATATATATATATATATATATATATATATATATATATATATATATATATAATATATATAATAATATTAGACGCTTAAGGTCTCCTGTTTTTGTTTCACTCTTAGATAATTACCCCCCCCTTTTTTAATTTTTTTTTATTTTACTTATATTTTTTCATTTATTAATTTTCCAACGAATGTTAAGTCTGCAATATCTTGGATTTAGTTAGTTTGTCTGGGAATTTAAACTGCATTTTACTTCTTTTTTTTTAATGACTCAAAGCTTCTTTAGACTATATATTGGGTATTTAGATCTGTATGGCTAGGTTTCCTTCCTCTTATCTAATTACTTTTCTGGTACCAAAGGTACTTAAGCTTTATTTTTTATTTATTTTTTAATGCAACTTTGATTCCTATATAATTGTATTGCTAGCTACCATATTGCAGAATGATTCTTGGATATAGTGTTTAGATAGTATTATTATTATTTTTATTTTTTTATTATTGTTATAATTAATGTTATTTGATATGCAAATTACTATATCATACGGTAGTCTTAAGGGTAATATATTATTATTATTATTTTATTATTATTATTTTTTTATGTATATATTAGTGATATTTTTAAGCTGAATTATTTCGACACTTGATTATTGGGGAAATGGTCGTATAATCAGTACCATTGGAGAGCCATGCATATTATAACTGTCCTGTTTTTAAATCTCCGAAACAGTTACATGGTAAACAGCTGATGATCCCCGTGTTAATATTAGACGCTTAAAGTCTCCTGTTTTTGTTTCACTCTTAGATAATTAACCCCCTCCCTTTTTTTTATTTTACTTATATTTTTTCATTTATTAATTTTCCAACGAATGTTAAGTCTGCAATATCTTGGATTTAGTTAGTTTGTCTGGGAATTTAAACTGCAATTTAACATTTTTTTTTTAATGCCTCAAAGCTTCTTTAGACTATATATATATATATATATATATATATATATATATATATATATATATATATATATATATATATATATATATATATATATATATATATATATACGAGGCCTGTCTAGAAAGTATCCGACCTTAGGCCAGGAAAAATATTTCAATACGTGACGGGGTTGGAACCCTAATCCCGTTCAAAGTCAAAGTAGGCTCCTTGTGTTTGCACACACTAAGCCCAACGATCAATCCACTGCTGAAAACACATCTGGAAGTGTTTTTTTTGGAATGGTGTTTATCTTCGCAATTGCGTTAGTTTATAGAAGGTGTTTTGAGAATATGCGATGTGTAACACAAATTAAAGAGTTATTCAACCGATTCAAAAAATGGCAACACATCAGCGGAGAGTGAGCAGCGTTCTGACAGTCCCCAAACTGCTTGGGATGCAGCTGTTGTTGAGAGGGTGCGAAAATAGAGATAATGTGAAACGCGACGGCCAAGATGAATACCATTCCAAAACTTCCAAAGGTGTTTCCGTCAGTGGATGGATCGGTGGGCGAAGTGTGTGCAAGCACAATGGTCCTACTTTGAAGGGAATTAGGATCTAAACCCCGTCAGGTATTTACAATAGTTTATTTCTAGCCTACGGTCGGATACGTTTTAGACAGTCCTTATATATATATATATATATATATATATATATATATATATATATATATATATATATATATATATATACATGTGTATATATGTTATTTTTATTGGTGATTGCAGCGTTCGTTGTGTTTGGCTTACTATTATTTCGATTGTTTCACTTCCTAAGTGATTAAGATGCAGAAAATTGCACTATTAGTCGCCCTTCACTTTATAGGTCGTATTTTTCTTTAATATATATATTTTTATTAATTTTATGTACGTGTAATATATATATATATATATATATATATATATATATATATATATATATATATATATATATATATATATACGCTAGTCTTAACATTATTTAAGGGATCATCAGTTCTTTACCATGAAAAACTGTTTCGGGATTTAAAAAAGAAAACAGTATTTTATTAAATGGCTTCCCAGCAGAGATGATCAGACTCCACTTCCCTTAAATGACAAGAACAAAAACGTTCCGTATATTAGATCTAAGTTTTGTTCCAGATAAATGTTTTGCTAACTTATGTCCTTCTTAGCTGTGTTGTTCGTCTGTGTCTAAAAAAATGTATCCGTTATTTACAAAAATTATGCTGTATTTTTAAGTGTTCGGACGAATCCATTACACTACTTTTTAGGTGATTTATAGTTATATGTATTTTTATTTTTATGATTTTATTATATTTAGTTACACATCATAAATATTTAAAAATTAAAAATATATATATACATGTATTTTTATTATTATTATTATTATTATTATTATTATTTACTCACTAGGAGTTATCACACTGGCTATCGTCAGTGGTCGCCCACTGCCGACAACCTGTGGTATTCCCTGGAGTCCGAGTGACAACAAGTCTCCTCAGGCCTCCAGTATGCTCCACCTCTTTTCGTTCATCACCGCTGATGACCTTGCGGTAATCGCAACAGCCACCTACCAACGATTTCCCGCTGATAAGGGCCATCGGTCCCCTCTGGGGCCCGAGTGGCAACAAGCCTTCCCAAGGTCCCAGAGCTGTCCGCGCTCTTCCAGTGGAGGTCTGGTTTTGCGCTTTCCCTCCTCGACCCTCTGTCCATAATTTTTGTGGCGTCAGCCTATGCTTGCGCCTCATTCGTGCGGTTGTATTTTCCCCGGTCCTGTTGTTTTGTTCTCCATTCGTTGCTTATGTGGGTTGGTTTCCGCATTCGAGGACATTTCTCAGGATTGTAGCTGTTTTGATCATTACTGTCCTTTGTATGGTCTCAGTTATCCCTTTGATTCCTATTTCTCCTAGTCTTTTCTCCATGTTTTTCGGGACTGTTCCTAGTGCTCCTATGATTATTGGTGTTATACTGACTTTCTTCATGTTCCATATTCCTTTCAATTCTCTGGCAAGTTCAGTATATTTGCTTCTCTTTTCCGTCTCTTTGATCTTCAATCTGTGGTCTGCTGGAACGGCAAAGTCCACGATTTTGCAGGATTTTTCTTTCTTGTTGATTATTATCATATCCGGTCTCCTTGCTGTTATGGGTTTGTCTGTTTGTACATTCATATCCCATATGATTTTGTGTTTTTCGTTTTCTAGTACAGTTTCTGGTTTGTGTTTGTACCGTTTTTTTGCATATTCGAAATTCAGTTGTTTGCACATTTCCCGGTGTACTTCTTTCCCCATGCTGTCATGTCTGTTCTTGTATTCCCTTTGTGCTAGCTTGCTGCATTCACTTATTATATGATTTATCGTTTCGTCTCTTTGTCCACACAGTCGGCATTTGCTGTTTTCCTGGGTTTTATCTATCTTTGCTTTAATAAAGTTTGTCCTAATCGCATTGTTCTGTGCGGCCGTCAGCAGAGATTCCGTTTCTCTGTTCAGGTGTCCTTTTCTTAGCCATGCCCAGCTGTTTTCATTGGCTTCATCGCTTGTGAGTCTTATAAAGCGTCCATGTAGTTGTTTTTCTTCCCACTTTTCCTTTCTTGTCTTTTTGTTTCTGGGTTCAGTACTTCCGGGGTTGTTTGTTGGGCTGGTGTCTCTTGCTGTGGTGATCAGTCTTTCCGTGTTCTGGATTACATATTTCTCCATCTCTTTTTTGGTGTCTTCCACACAGTCTTCTATACTTACCAGTCCTCTACCTCCTTCATTTCTTTTCACGTAGAGTCTGTCCGTGTCGTCTTTTGGGTGCAATGCATTGTGCATAGTCATTAGTTTTCTAGTTCTTTGGTCAAGGTGCCTGAGTTCTTCTTTGGTCCAGCCTATGAATGGTCCAGAGTATCTTATTAGTGATACAGCCCATGTGTTTATCCCTTTTACTAGGTTTCTGCTATATAGTTTAGTTTCTAAGAGTTTCCTTGTTCTTCGTAGATATTCTTTTCCAATCTTCTCTTTCATTTCTGTATATTTGATTGTGTCTGCTTCCAGAACTCCCAGGTATTTGTAGCTATCTTGTTCTCCTAGCGCCCTCATCTCCTCTTGGTTGGGGAGTTCTATACCTTCTGTCGTCTCCAGTTTTCCTTTTTTGATCTCTAGCAGTGCACATTTTTCTATTCCAAATTCCATTTGGATATCCTGGCTGAATATCCTGGTTGTGTTTATCAGCTTTTCCAGTTCTTTTTTGTTTTTTGCAAACAGTTTAATTATTATTATTATTATTATTATTATTATTATTATTATTATTATTATTATTATTATTATTATTATTATTATTATTATATGTGTTATATATACGTTTATACATATTCTACATTATTTTTATTTAGACAGTTTTGGATTTGCTCTATCAATTTACTGTGATTAATTTGATATGACTTAAAAGCGTCAGTAAGGCGAGTAATTGCCTTATTTAATTGTCTAAATATTTTATTATGATTGCCAATTTGTTTAATCATTCTTATTATTAAGTCAGAAATTGGGCGCATAAAATTTACTAATTTTAAGTTTACACGAGCAATCCTCAGAAATTCGGACATAATGCTCCCGTAAAAATATACACAGGGCAGGTACTATTTTTATGTGGCATACGCACGATACGAAAAGGGAATGAATTTATTTCATCAAACAGTTTATAGATAAATATTTTATCTTTAATTTTTATATCCAAATCAAGAAATGTAGCTTGTGTTCCCATATGTTCACAGTTTAATTTTAACTCTTTAGGATATATTAAATGTTTAGTATTTGAAAACACTTCGTTATCATTAATGCATACAAGGTAGTCAATATATCGCCTACATCCATGATAACTATACGCTCTAGATATATAATTTTTTTTAAATGATGACATCTATATATATATATATATATATATATATATATATATATATATATATATATATATATATATATATATATGTATATATATATATATATATATCAAGGGAGGCGCGATAGCGCTCTATCCCTTAATAGACTTCAAAAACGACATATGCTAGAAATCTCATTTCTTTGATCAGTCATAACTCAAAAACCAATAAACCAAATTAGTTAAAACTTTGCACAAAATTTTATTTTGATAGGTTCTATAAGTGTGTAGAATTTCAGCATCATTAGTCAAGGCAACCCAGAGATCCAGAAAGGTCAGGAGTGATTTTGTGTTATCCGTGTGTACGTACGTACGTACGTGTGTGCCACCCTGTATCTCATCAACTATTTGATGGATTCAGCTGATTTTTGATAGAGATAGAGGTTCTAGGGTCTAGTTGATGGCATTTTAATTTCAGTTTACCATATACTTTAGTTTTCCAGAAAATTAAAAAAAAACTTAAAAATTACCATTGTCTTGAGGCATAGCCTTAACAAAAGTAGTAACATTCCATGATAAATGCCAGTATACTGAAATCATATGCCCTTAATAGGGTTAAGATGAAAATTCATATACACTAAATGTACAAAAGCAAGGAAATTCCCAAATTTTTACACTTTTATTGTCATTAAGGGTATGACTACATACCAACCAAACCATTTCATTATCACATCACTACAGAATACATATATGCATGAGTGGATGAAGTGTGTGAGGTGCGCTGAAGAAAAATTCCTACCAGTAAAATACATAGCCCTGTTGTGCTCGCATACCTTTAATGACAATAAAAGTGTAAAAATTTGGTAATTTCCTTGCTTTTGTACATTTAGTGTATATGAATTTTCATCTTAACCCTATTAAGGGCATATGATTTCAGTATACTGGCATTTATCATGGAATATATATACATATATTCAAGTCTATGTAAATATAGATTTGCCCCGAATGGTGAAGGATCCAAACTCATTGGAATACCTACTGTTTTGAGTAGTACTTTATTTCTTATTTGAAAGTAACTCTCTTTTATAAGGTGACTTATAAGCGTTGTCAGACCAGTTTTAGAAACACTCGTCTTAATATTTTTAGTTTTACACCAAAACGCTTTAGATTTTGAAAAGTCTATATATTTACCTTTCCCTCCTGCAAAAGCTAAATCTATAGTATTACCTAATTCTTTAATAAATTCTTTATGTGTATATAAATTACTAAAATCATATGTTGAGATTGATTCAGCCTTTTTACGAGAATTTATACGATCTAATTTTCCTTTTACTAGATCTGAATTATTTACCACCCAAAATAAGTTTATATTACTATAGAATTTACTTTTTTATGGACATTATTTATTTGATTCATAATTAATTTAAAGACTTTAGATATGGCCTTACTTAAAGGTTTTGTGATGCACATCTTTGAGGCAACAATAAAACGGGCGCCAACCGGTGTTTTATGCATTTTAGGTATCCAATACATACATGGAGGTTTTTTGTACTTTTCCTCTAATTTCAATCCTAATTTTTCACAAAATATAATCATTGCAAAATAATGAATACGTCCTAAATTTGTATTCTACTGTCAGCTTCCCTTGGCACATATAGGATTTATTTCTCATCTCTTCTGATGCCATTTACGTTAGCTTCATTGGTTAGCTGGCGCTGCAGGAAACAGTGGGAACAGGCGCTGCAGGAAAAAAGCTGGGGCAGGAGTCGCTGCATGTGTTGTAGAGACGGGCTGTAGAAGGAGATGGAGATAAGGGTGCCAAAATATCTGGAAAAGGTCCGTGTGGCAAGGTCGGCAGAGACAAGGAGACGGCGTACAACTTTAAAGCCAGGGACAGAAACCCCAGATGAGCTGATGAGTGATGAAACACTTTTTATATACAGGGTGTTTCAAAAGTCTTGGGAACATTACAAATGCGTATATCTCATGAACTTTTCCAGGTAGAAAAATGAAACTGGTGCCATTTTAAAGCTTGCTTAATCAAGTTTTTGGTCATACTAATGATTTTCGTGTTATCTTTCCAGGTGCAGTAATGGCGTTCTCTAAACAAGAAAAGGCATTTTGCGTCCTCCAATTTGCAAAGACTGAATCGTGGACATGTTTTCAGCGTGCATTTCGCAGGAAATTTAAAAAAGAAGCCCCTGAAAGGAAATCCATTGTCAGATGGCATGCTAAATTTGTGAAAGATGGGTGTTTGTGCCCAAGTAAGCGAACAGGTCGCCCTTCAACTTCAGAAGATGCAGTTGAGCAAGTTCGGACAGCTTTTCAGCGGAGCCCCCGTAAATCAGTGAGAAGAGCCAGCAGGGAACTTCAGCTTGCTCCAGCAACTGTCTGGCGTGTCTTAAGGAAACGACTGCAAATGGTACCTTACAAGCTCAAGTTGGTCCAAAAGTTGAAGGACACTGATAAGCCACTTCGCCGTGACTTTTGCATTGCAATGCAAGAGAAGTTGGAAGATAACGGCTTTGATGACCGGCTTGTTTTTAGCGATGGCAAAGTTAACAAGCATAACACTCGCATATGGGGTACTGAGAATCCTCATGAACTTCTTGAGCACGAGCGAGATTCACCAAAAGTGAACGTGTTTTGTGCAATTTCCAAGAAAGGTGTCTATGGACCGTTCTTCTTTGAAGAGGCAACTATCACTGGTGAATCCTATCTCAACATGCTGGAAGACTGGTTAATGGCTCAGTTGGAACAAGCAGAATCTGATGACTTCATTTTTCAACAAGATGGTGCACCACCACACTGGAGTCTTAGAGTAAGGCAGTTTCTTAACACAAGGCCGCCTGGTAGATGGATTGGGAGATCTGGGCGAGGTGATGACGTTCTCATGCCCTGGCCTCCTAGGTCTCCAGATCTTACCCCGTGTGACTTTTTCCTTTGGGGCTTTGTCAAGCAACAAGTCTATGTGCCGCCCCTTCCAAGAGATATTGACGAACAAAAGGCTCGAGTAACGGCAGTTGTGGGAACCATTGACGTCAAGATGCTGGAACGCGTTTGGCAGGAAATGGACTATCGACTAGATGTCTGCCGTGTGACGAATGGTGCTCATATTGAGCAACTTTGAAGATTCCCCACAAAACTTGAAACTTTAACCTTTCCAACGGTACCAATTTCATTTTTCAACTCCTAATAGTTTTTGAGTTATTAAAAATCGTTATGTTCCCAAGACTTTTGAAACACCCTGTACATGTATAGTGTACAATGATTTGATGAGATATAATTGGGTGTACTCAGTTACGATGTGTGCAGAAAGAAAAATCGTGTGTTGATTTCTGTCATATGTGATAAACATTCAAGTATTAAAAACTCGGTGTAATATGTAGTGCCACATCATAAACAGAGTCGGTATGACAAGGACTAGGATGTTCAAAATTGCGTTAATATGTAGTGCCAAATGATAAACAGAGTCGGTATGAAAAGGACTAGGATGTTCAAAATTGCGTTAATATGTAGTGCCAAATCATAAACAGAGTCGGTATGACAAGGGCTAGAATGTTCAAAATCGGTTTAATATCTAGTGCCGAATCATAAACAGAGTCGGTATGACAAGGACTAGGATGTTCAAAATCGCGTAAATATGTAGTGCCAAATCATAAACAGAGTCGGTATGACAAGGGCTAGAATGTTCAAAATCGGTTTAATATCTAGTGCCGAATCATAAACAGAGTCGGTATGACAAGGACTAGGATGTTCAAAATCGCGTAAATATGTAGTGCCAAATCATAAACAGAGTCGGTATGACAAGGGCTAGAATGTTCAAAATCGGTTTAATATCTAGTGCCGAATCATAAACAGAGTCGGTATGACAAGGACTAGGATGTTCAAAATCGCGTTAATATGTAGTGCCAAATCATAAACAGAGTGTGACAAGGGCTAGGATGTTCAATGATTAAACATCCAGTTTTGTCAAGTGTGGCGATGTATAAAACGGATATCGACACGACAACAGTTCAATCGTTTAGCTAATTTGAATATTGAATGTCATAATTTTAGTTCAACTTCCCTTAAATTAAGAACTGTTCTTACTCTTTTCCATTTATGCTCTGATCAAATCTATAATTTGGACTTTTAGCGCCTCGACTACTGAGTCAAGAATGACTTTCGTATTAGGGTTTTAATCGTGCGACCGGCAGGAATTTTCTATTCTCTAGAATAGAAATCTAGGGATTGCAAGTTTGGCATGATACACATGTGTATATGGGTCAATTTGAAATTAATATTAATTTATAAATAATTGTTAAAAGCTATCGCTAGATAGAGCAATTTTGTAAGTTGACAACAAGCAGTCATTTATAGCGTAATGCAATACTCTAGGCCCCGCCTATTGAATTCTGTTTCACAGTTTGCTAACATGCCCGCTGAATTTGGCATTTAGACGTTAATTTACTCTCCCATTCCCATAGCAACGCGTTTTGGCCACAACGATTAGCACTACTGAGTCAAATATGACTTCCGTATTAGGGTTCGAATCATGCGACCGGCAGGGATTTCTCTTCCCATACTGATTATTGCATGCTTCGTATAAAATGTGTATATGGATCAATTTGAAAATAATATTAATTTATATATATATATATATATATATATGTATATATATAAAATGTCATGCAAGTACATAGAAATATTGGGTTGACATGATGGGTTAATGAGAAGAAGTAGTAGTCACTACTGGGAGCGCAGGACCAAGGACCGGGCTTAGAGAAGTCGGTGACAGGGAGTGAAATGAATGTGGATGGCTGTGAGTGAAAAAGAGGGGTGGAAGTGTTAGTGGAAGTGTTAGTGAATTTATCTTAGGGTGGGAGAGATGGGAGGGGTGCTGAGGTTTTGTTGTGGTTAGGTGTAGCATGGATTTTGAGGGGATGGGGAAAGAGGAGGGGAGGGGGGAGGCTCTGTGTTTTTGGTGTGTAGGTAGTGTCATAGTTTTAGAAAAAGATTTGAAGAAATGAAGATGGTTTGAATGGATTGACGTTTGACAGTTTTCGCCTCGTTTTCGCCTCATCAACTCTCGGGCGCTTCCGTAACCTGCCTTCCGTAACCTGCCATCTATAAGAGTAACAAATAAATGTAACCATTTCAAGTGAGAAGTTCGAATCATATAGAATTGGGTGTTGTTTTTGATCAAGATTAATAAAATGACGCCAGTATCTCGTATTGTTTCAAACATAAATATTCCTGCTTCGTCCGCTAAGGAATGAAAAGGTGCGTAAATTATAACATACTGCTGGTCTATTATTAAAACAGAAATGCGATGGATTGTATTGTTCAAATGAATTCCGAACACAAACGCAAAAACATCAAAGTAAAAAAATAATGGAATGAAAGAAAATTGCAAAGTAAAAAAAAATGCTTGTTTTAAACCAGCCATCAAAATGCGATGATCACTTCACTTTCTGGGAAATCTCTTGTAGAAGACCGGTCATTAGTTAACCATTCTTATTACTTTTCAAAGAAGTTGACAAACGCGAATGAATATTTATCTATGGATGCTTAGATTACGCATTAATGATTCTCATGTAGTTATTTTACTGTCTTTCTTGTCTTTAGATGTTAACGCATATTAGATTATGCATTAGCCATACATTTTATTAACACGGAAACAATTCTGCCTCTCTCTCTCTCTATCTCTCTCTCTCTGTCGTTCTCTCTCTCTCTCTATCTCTCTCTCTCTCTGCTGTTCTCTCTCTCTCTCTGTCTTTCTCTCTCTCTCTCTATCTCTCTCTCTCTGCTGTTCTCTCTCTCTCTCTCTGTCTTTCTCTCTCTCTCTCTGTCTTTCTCTTTCTCTCTCTCTCTGTCTTTCTCTCTCTCTCTTTCACTCTCTCTCTCTCTCTGTCTTTCTCTCTCTCTCTCTACCCCTCTCTCTCTCTGTCTTTCTCTCTCTCTCTCTACCTCTCTCTCTCTCTCTGTCTTTCTCTCTCTCTCTATCTCTCTCTCTCTCTCTTTATCTCTCTCTCTGTCCTTCTCTCTCTCTATCTCTCTGTCTTTCTCTCTCTCTATCTCTCTCTCTCTCTTTCTCTCTCTCTGTCTTTCTCTCTCTCTCTCTCTCTGTCTTTCTCTCTCTCTCTCTTTCTCTCTCTCTCTGTCTTTCTCTCTCTCTCTGTCTTTCTCTCTCTCTCTCTACCTCTCTCTCTGTCTTTCTCTCTCTCTCTCTCTCTCTTTATCTCTCTCTCTGTCTTTCTCTCTCTCTCTCTCTGTCTTTCTCTCTCTCTCTCTTTTCTCTCTTTCTCTCTCTCTGTCTTTCTCTCTCTCTCTCTCTCTCTCGATAAACATTCTTGATTTACTGATAAATTATGCTATGTGACAAATACATACAATATTTTGTTTGTGTATTTAGTTAAGAAACTCATCCCTTGATTATTGAACAAAATGTAAACAAACAATTAAAAATTAGTCAACTGGAAGAAGAGCATAGTCCGAAAAAATATAGCAAATTTAGAAACCTGTCCATAATTCAATCCAAAAGAAGATATGGTAATTGTTTTAAGAGCATGTAATCCCCTAAAATTCCTCAAAAATGTTCACTTTCTTCAAAATCCTCGAAAATTATCCTCTTGGTACAACGTGTGGATTTACTTGCGATTTTAACACCAACAAAATTAAGAGTATAAAAAGAAATTAAATAACTCTTCGTTAAGGCCGTCTTACGGCGAAAGTCTCAGAGACATATATTTATAAAAATTGATTTTATTTATTAAATAAATATATATATAAAAAAATATAATGTTTCTTGTTTTTTTCAAAATTTTATAATACAATTCAAATTACGTTTTCTTAATGTATACCTCAATTCTAATTCATAAACATTATTAATGACGATATATGTATTAGCATATACTATCAGTTCCTTTTACTTTGTAGTCTTCTTAAAAGATTCAGCTCAATGATTGTCAATTATTGATAACAGAGCAAATATAAGTCAGTTCATATTATATTCCAATAACCATGGTTTTATTTTATGATTTTTATTTTTTCACATTTCCAAAAAACATAATATTTCTGTGAGATATATTTTTTACGGTCCGTTTCATTTGTCTTGTGACAAACAACATTTTTATGTTAATATCGTCTCTGTAACACTACAAAATCATCAGAAAAAAATCACAAAGAGTAAAACGTTCTTGAATTGAAGTGTCTTGAAAAAATAAAAATAATAAAATAAAACCATGGTTATTGGAATATAATATGAACTGACTTTATATATATATATATATATATATATATATATATATATATATATATATATATATATATATATATATATATAATAAGGAGAATATTTTCAAAAAATATTTTGAAAACCTGGACAATACAATTTATTTATGTTTTTTAAAATAAATTATTTATTTACTTTAAAAACTTGAGTACTTTCGGTGATATACACACTTGTCAGGAATATAAGCATATTTTTTCCTCTTCTTTTTTCGTTTAATCCTCTTTGATTGAGACATATTTATCGCAGTCAAGTTGAAATTCGTCTTGATGTTATCGACGATTAATGTTGATATGCCGCTGTGTGTAGCACGCAGTGTCGTGAATAAGGTAGTTTAAAAAGTAAAACATGGAAACGTTGCTGAAATGGCAATAATAAGGAGAATATTTTTAACAAATATTTTGAAAACCTGGACAACGCAATTTATTTATGTTTTTTAAAATAAATTATTTATTTACTTTAAAAACTTGAGTACTTTCGGTGTCCAGGTTTTCAAAATATTTTTTTTAAATATTCTCCTTATTATTGCCATTTCAGCAACGTTTCCATATGTGACTTTTCAAACTATATATATATATATTGTTTATTTTATATTCTCCATTAAAATCCATATTATCTCTGCGTGGGTATTATTATAAGTCACGGCAAGGGTTCAGTAAAGGTGAACACAAATTATATTTTATTCTGGTCTCCCGTTGTATAAAAGTATAATTTTCATTTAGAACAGCGTGTATGACTTATTATAAGACTCGGTGAGATTCCAGGCTTGAGATAGCTAATGTGGGTCATTCATATCTTGAAAAGTATGATTTTTGTGGATGACTGCTTAAAGGGAAAATCATTAGACTCGACTTGAAACAATGTGGATTTTTTTGCCTTCATTAACTAAAAAAGTCTTATGATTATAGGTACAATACGAAGTACAAAAAAAGAAATGAAAACAAGGTAAGTATTGTGCTGAAGAATTTAATTAAATCTATTTAGAAATTAGAATGCAAGCAGGGATAATAATTAACATCTTCGGAACTTATTAAGTTTCCATCAGTCGCACTTCACAGGAGATAGACGAACAAAAAGCCTGCCCGAGGCATATAGACAGTTAGTCTTCGTTATCTTTCTTCTTCTGTATCGTTATCCACCTCTCTTTCCCCCTCTCGCCCCCTCTCTCCCTGTCTCTCTCTCCCTCTCTCTCTCTCTCTCTCTCTCTATATATATATATATATATATATATATATATATATTCTTGTCTATAAATCTCATTTTCTTCTCATTTGTTATCCCACTGCCCAGCACCACAAAGAAAAGAGTGTAATCCTGATAGGATGGTATCATTAGGAATGAACAGATACTATACTGCTCCTAAAAGAGGAGGTAATGCCTGTGAGGAATGCATCATGATGAATGAAAATCTACTACACTACACCTCAGATGAGGTAGTAAATCCTTTGAGGATTCACAGCACCACCCTTAAAAAGGAGGTGGTAACGCGTGTGGGGATAATATAATGATGTATTAACGAACATATATTACGCTTCCCTCAAAGGTAGAGGTAGTGCCTAGAAAAATAGTATCCTGCCAACAGAACAGATAGTGTAATACTCTCTTTAAAAACAGAGGGGTAATACCTGGGAGGATCTTATCATAAAAAGAGAAGGCAATCCTTTTGAGTATAGTATTATGAAAAGTGAACAGATACTACACTACACCCCTCAAAAAAGAACTGTTCGTGGAGAGATCGTCTCATGGCGACAGAACAGATACTATATCACGCCCTCCCTCAAAAGAGGAGGTATTATCTTGGAGGATATCTCCTACCCTCTTCAAAGAAGAAGGATTTTATTCCTGGGAGTATGGTTTTATGACAGCATAACCGATACCGTACTACACACCCCATTAAAAGACAAAAAATAATCATAGTTTTCCGATTTAAAAATGCTAGCCATAAAAACATGATTTCTTATGGTTCCTTGGCCTTTTGGCTAAGATCAATGTGCAGTATATGTTCTGAGCATCCCAGCAGCACCAGACTTTCAACTAATGCCATAAAATTTTAACCGGAAGTTTCATGTTAATTACTTCCGTTGACAATTAGTGGAACTGAAATTCTAAGATAGTTATTGAAGAGGTTTTCCTTTTTATGAAATCGCTTTAATTGCTGTTATGAATAATTATTAAAATAAAACTATTGCGTATATATAACAAATTATTAGAAACTGACTAGTAAAAATGTATATTCCATAATATTAATTTATTAGAAAATGTTAATATGCAAATTAAGAATGCATATAGCTATTTGGGATGTTTGCTGATTACTATATATACGGTATTTGAAATGCTTATGTTGTATAATATAATTAAATAAACATAAGCTCTCTTTATGTTAATATAGTTAGGATAAGTAGATTAAACTTTAGCATCTATTCTTTTAGATAGATAGATAGATAGATAGATAGATAGATAGATAGATAGATAGATAGATAGATATGTACAAATGTATAACTGTATATACAGGGTGTTTCAAAAGTCTTGGGAACATTACAAATGCGTATATCTCATGAACTATTCCAGGTAGAAAAATGAAACTGGTGCCATTTTAAAGCTTGCTTAATCAAGTTTTTGGTCATACTAATGATTTTCGTGTTATCTTTCCAGGTGCAGTAATGGCGTTCTCTAAACAAGACAAGGCATTTTGCGTCCTCCAATTTGCAAAGACTGAATCGTGGACATGTGTTCAGCGTGCATTTCGCAGGAAATTTTAAAAAGAAGCCCCTGAAAGGAAATCCATTGTCAGATGGCATGCTAAATTTGTGAAAGATGGGTGTTTGTGCCCAAGTAAGCGAACAGGTCGCCCTTCAACTTCAGAAGATGCAGTTGAGCAAGTTCGGACAGCCTTTCAGCGGAGCCCCCGTAAATCAGTGAGAAGAGCCAGCAGGGAACTTCAGCTTGCTCCAGCAACTGTCTGGCGTGTCTTAAGGAAACGACTGCAAATGGTACCTTACAAGCTCAAGTTGGTCCAAAAGTTGAAGGACACTGATAAGCCACTTCGCCGTGACTTTTGCATTGCAATGCAAGAGAAGTTGGAAGATAACGGCTTTGATGACCGGCTTGTTTTTAGCGATGAGGCGACCTTCCATCTGAATGGCAAAGTTAACAAGCATAACACTCGCATATGGGGTACTGAGAATCCTCATGAACTTCTTGAGCACGAGCGAGATTCACCAAAAGTGAACGTGTTTTGTGCAATTTCCAAGAAAGGTGTCTATGGACCGTTCTTCTTTGAAGAGGCAACTATCACTGGTGAATCCTATCTCAACATGCTGGAAGACTGGTTAATGGCTCAGTTGGAACAAGCAGAATCTGATGACTTCATTTTTCAACAAGATGGTGCACCACCACACTGGAGTCTTAGAGTAAGGCAGTTTCTTAACACAAGGCTGCCTGGTAGATGGATTGGGAGATCTGGGCGAGGTGATGACGTTCTCATGCCCTGGCCTCCTAGGTCCCCAGATCTTACCCCGTGTGACTTTTTCCTTTGGGGCTTTGTCAAGCAACAAGTCTATGTGCCGCCCCTTCCAAGGGATATTGACGAACTAAAGGCTCGAGTAACGGCAGTTGTGGGAACCATTGACGTCAAGATGCTGGAACGCGTTTGGCAGGAAATGGACTATCGACTAGATGTCTGCCGTGTGACGAATGGTGCTCATATTGAGCAACTTTGAAGATTCCCTACAAAACTTGAAACTTTAACCTTTCCAACGGTACCAATTTCATTTTTCAACTCCTAATAGTTTTTGAGTTATTAAAAATCGTTATGTTCCCAAGACTTTTGAAACACCCTGTATATATATATATATATATATATATATATATATATATATATATATATATATATATATATATATATATATATATATATATATATAGTTCAGGCAAGGTAGACATTCACAGGAAAAGAATCCAAAGAATTTAAACTGGACTTATAAAAAGTGCTCAATATCAATTAGAGCTTTTATATATATGATTATTTTTATTTACACAGTATTGTACAAAATCTGATACACTGGCATGTCGATGTTATCGATCAACAGCTGTTAGAAACGGAGATCTTATCAGGAAGAGTTAGAATCTGATCTTTACGTCAGATCATATTTGGGAAGAACCAAATATGATCTGATATCAGTTATATATATATATATATGAAAGTGAAATGGGTTTACTGGAATATAGAGAAGGCTTATTGTCACTCGGATTCCAGGGAAAATCGCCAGTTATTACCAGCGATACGTGACGGATAACGGCTGATCATGAGTACTAACTGAGTTACAGTTGTTGTTGAATGAAACGGAGAGTATTGGAAATCTCGGAAGACTACAACCACACCTAATAACTTTCCTCTCTCTCTCTCTCTCTCTCTCTCTCTCTCTCTCTCTCTCTCTCTCTCTCTCTCTGTTTCTTCTTCTTCTCCTTCTTCCATCTTCTCTCTCTCTGTACGAAAAAATAGTTTTCAATTAAATAAAACGAATGTCATTTTTTTTAATGTATTTATTTTAAATTCTACTGTTTTCGTCGACGAGACGATATTCGATTTTGGAGCAATTCATCTTAAAATGGGTGAATTCAAATTCTTTTTACTTTTCGACATCAGATGAATCAATAATCAATGGACGATCTCATTTTTTTTGTGTGTGTAAAAAGATAACGTAGTAAAAACATGCAATGCCTTAGCTTATTAATATATAGATAACAATGAGGTAAGCTAAGTACATAAACGGAACGGGTGTCATTTCTATGGTTATGGGTTTTAAGATTATAACCAGTCACCCAGACAAATCTATATAATAATACACTAAAGTAATTTCAATTTCGTACATACGTTATCGCCCTACCCATTATTTTAAAATACGATCGCTCGATCATTGAATAAGCAATGCTAAAATGGCCTGTTGTGTTGAATGTGAAACTCGAATTTAAATGAACTTTATTGGTTTTCGAGCGAGGATAAATGCCCCTCCTCACTTTTATTTTCGTCCTCAGTCTCCACCAAGTTGTACTCATCTTCGAAGGATACCATTGTATCCCAAAACTTCTTTCTATTTATTTTTATTTTATCCCACTTAGATTCCACTCCCATTTAGGGACTGACCAGTTTTTTTTTGTTATGAACAAACCGGAAAACAGTGGATCGTCTATTAGTTAGAAAAGATTAAACTGGTCCTACTAACCGGTTTTTTTCTTAAATTATTGCCCCTACTCTCTACTGCCATGAATTTGTATATAAATATATTTATGAAAATTTAAAAAAATAAACATTTTGAATGTATTTGAGGATATGCTAAGAAATTAGACACTAGAGTAAATGTGGTATTTCGGTGACTGGAGTTATTTTAACCACGAGTAGGATAGTCAATGTTGATACTTTAGACCAAGGATGACCAACGACTCCCATTTTCTCCACACTTTGATGGGCTTCTGTTTAATTTTTTTCTAAATATAAATGTTATATTTGTTTCCAAATAAACAATCCAAAGTGCAGTAGCTGTTCTATCTGAAGATAGTACAATAATATTGTGGGGTCTGCGTTCGCACAAGTCGTCCATAGAATAGAAATATGCCACAAACTCTTACAAGGGTTTTAGAGATAGACCCCCCATAACCAGATCTATTCTGAAACTACATTAAGCACAGCAGTAAATATAAAATAGATGAATAGTACAACTGTGGAATTTCCACGGGTCCCGCTAGTATTAAATAACTTAGAAGGTTTGCCCAGTATTCATTAGTTTACGTCGAAACGGTTGCAATTTAATCGAGTGATAAATTCGTTTCGTAAGTGCTACATTATTCTGCATTAAATGCTAATTAGGACGGTTTACTAAACCATTTTTTAAATTGTTTAATTTTTGCTTGAATGAAATGAAGATTTTTGTTTTTGTTTTTTATGTTAAATAGGAAATTAAGTTTCTTCTTAGGTTGGCGGTCATGGTTGTCTTTTATTTGAGAGAAAAGGAAAAACATCGTGATGTTTCTTTTTTCACTTTTAATAACATTCAGATATTACAAAATCAGCCTACAACGGCCATTAAGAGAAATCACATCTATTCGGTGACGGTATTCGTAATGGAGTCATGGAAATTTAAGCTCCGTGCGTTCTCAAGATGCGTCCAATCAATTATAAGCGGTTAGCGATGAAAATGCTATTTTAACATAAGCGTGACAGACCAATACAAATGTTTTTCAAACTTAAGCGTGATAGACAGACAAAAATGCTATTTCAAAAGTTAGTGTTACATATTGACTGAGATGTTATTGAAAACCTAAGCGTGACAGAAAAATGAAAATGCTATTTTAACATAAGCGTGACAGACCAATAAAAATGTTTTTCAAACTTAAGCGTGACAGACAGACAAAAATGCTATTTCAAAAATTAGCGTTACATATTGACTGAGATGTTATTGAAAACTTAAGCGTGACAGAAAAATGAAAATGCTATTTCAAACATAAGCACCACATATTGATAGGTATGCTATTGAAAACTTAAGCGTGACACACCAACAAAAATGTTTTTTCGAACTTAAGCGTTACAGACAGACGAAAATGCTATTTCAAAAATTAGCGTTACATATTGATAAGTATGCTATTGAAAACTTAAGCTGGCCAGAAAAAATGAAAATGCTATTTCAAACTTAAAACTGACAGACTCATAACAATTATATTCAAACTGATGCGTGACAGATTGTAAGAAATACTATTTCACACTTAAGCTTAAATGAAAATGCTATTTAAAACTTCGGCGTTTACAAACAAAATCGTTACACACTGACAAAAATGCTATTTCAAACTTCGGCGTTTACAAACAAAATCGTTACACACTGATAAAAATGCTATTTCAAACTTCGGCGTTTACAAACTAAATCGTTACACACTGACAACAATGCTATTTCAAACTTCGGCGTTTACAAACAAAATCGTTACACACTGACAAAAATGCTATTTCAAACTCCGGCGTTTACAAACTAAATCGTTACACACTGACAAAAATGCTATTTCAAACTTCGGCGTTTACAAACTAAATCGTTACACACTGACAAAAATGCTATTTCAAACTTCGGCGTTTACAAACTAAATCGTTACACACTGACAAAAATGCTATTTCAAATTTCGGCGTTTACAAACAAAATCGTTACACACTGACAACGATGTTATTTCAAACGCAAATATGACAGACTGACGGAAATTATATTACAAACTTAAAACTTACCAGACAATAAATATACTATTTCAAACTTGAAGAAGTACAGACCAGCAATAATGATATTTAAAACTAAAGTGTGACAGACTGACAAAAATTTACACAGAAAAAAGCTATTTCAGACCGACTGACAAAGCCTCTTTTAGAAATATTCGACGAATCGAGCAAAAGATGCGTCTATTTAATCTGACTGTTTAGTAATAAAAACATTGTTTAACACTTTACAATCAGAGACTAATGATATTTTAGATTGAAACGCTACAGTAATGTTAATCATACAACAAAGCTTTTAACTGAGAAATTGTTGTTTGATTAAAGTCCACCAACACAAAATAGAATAAATACACGTAACTGCAATCTAATAAGATATTAAGATAAATACAATCTAGCAAAATTTTATAAAAATAGAATCTAACAAAATATTTAAATAAATACAATCAAATCAAATATTTAAATAAATACAATCTAATAAAATATTAAAATAAATACAATCTAATGAAATATTTAAATAAATACAATCTAATAAAATATTTCCATAAATACAATCTAATAAAATATTTGAATAAATACAATCTAACAAAATATTTAAATAAATACAATCTAATAAAATATTTAAATAAATACAATCAAATAAAATATTTAAATAACTACAATATAACAAAATTTTATAAAAATAGAATTTAACAAAATATTTAAATAAATACATCGTGATGTTTCTTTTTTCACTTTTAATAACATTCAGATATTACAAAATCAGCCTACAACGGCCATTAAGAGAAATCACATCTATTCGGTGACGGTATTCGTAATGGAGTCATGGAAATTTAAGCTCCGTGCGTTCTCAAGATGCGTCCAATCAATTATAAGCGGTTAGCGATGAAAATGCTATTTTAACATAAGCGTGACAGACCAATACAAATGTTTTTCAAACTTAAGCGTGACAGACAGACAAAAATGCTATTTAAAAAATTAGCGTTACATATTGACTGAGATGTTATTGAAAACCTAAGCGTGACAGAAAAATGAAAATGCTATTTTAACATATGCGTGACAGACCAATAAAATGTTTTTCAAACTAAGCGTGACAGACAGACAAAAATGCTATTTCAAAAATTAGCGTTACATATTGACTGAGATGTTATTGAAAACTTAAGCGTGACAGAAAAATGAAAATGCTATTTCAAACATAAGCACCACATATTGATAGGTATGCTATTGAAAACTTAAGCGTGACACACCAACAAAAATGTTTTTTCGGACTTAAGCGTTACAGACAGACGAAAATGCTATTTCAAAAATTAGCGTTACATATTGATAAGTATACTATTGAAAACAAAAGCTAGCCAGAAAAAATGAAAATGCTATTTCAAACTTAAAATTGACAGACTCATAACAATTATATTCAAACTGATGCGTGACAGATTGTAAGAAATACTATTTCACACTTAAGCTTAAGTGAAAATGCTATTTCAAACTTCGGCGTTTACAAACAAAATCGTTACACACTGACAAAAATGCTATTTCAAACTTCGGCGTTTACACACTAAATTGTTACACACTAAAAAAAATGCTATTTAAAACTTCGGCGTTTACAAACTAAATCGTTACACACTGACAACAATGCTATTTCAAACTTCGGCGTTTACAAACTAAATCGTTACACACTTACAAAAATGCTATTTAAACTTCGGCGTTTACAAACTAAATCGTTACACACTGACAAAAATGCTATTTCAAAAATTAGCGTTACATATTGATAAGTATGCTATTGAAAACTTAAGCTGGCCAGAAAAAATGAAAATGCTATTTCAAACTTAAAACTGACAGACTCATAACAATTATATTCAAACTGATGCGTGACAGATTGTAAGAAATACTATTTCACACTTAAGCTTAAATGAAAATGCTATTTAAAACTTCGGCGTTTACACACTAAATTGTTACACACTGACAAAAATGCTATTTCAAACTTCGGCGTTTAAAAACAAAATCGTTACACACTGACAAAAATGCTATTTCAAACTTCGGCGTTTACAAACTAAATCGTTACACACTGACAACAATGCTATTTCAAACTTCGGCGTTTACAAACTAAATCGTTACACACTGACAACAATGCTATTTCAAACTTCGGCGTTTACAAACAAAATCGTTACACACTGACAACAATGCTATTTCAAACTTCGGCGTTTACAAACTAAATCGTTACACACTGACAACAATGCTATTTCAAACTTCGGCGTTTACAAACTAAATCGTTACACACTTACAAAAATGCTATTTCAAACTTCGGCGTTTACAAACTAAATCGTTACACACTGACAAAAATGCTATTTCAAACTCCGGCGTTTACAAACTAAATCGTTACACACTGACAAAAATGCTATTTACAACCTTCGGCGTTTACAAACAAAATCGTTACACACTGACAACAATGCTATTTCAAACTTCGGCGTTTACAAACAAAATCGTTACACACTTACAAAAATGCTATTTCAAACTTCGGCGTTTACAAACTAAATCGTTACACACTGACAACAATGCTATTTCCAACTTCGGCGTTTACAAACTAAATCGTTACACACTGACAAAAATGCTATTTAAAACTTCGGCGTTTACAAACTAAATCGTTACACACTGACAAAAATGCTATTTCAAACTCCGGCGTTTACAAACTAAATCGTTACACACTGACAAAGGTGTTATTTCAAACTTCGGCGTTTACAAACTAAATCGTTACACACTGACAACAATGCTATTTCCAACGTCGGCGTTTACAAACTAAATCGTTACACACTGACAAAAATGCTATTTCAAACTTCGGCGTTTACAAACTAAATCGTTACACACTGACAACGATGTTATTTCAAACGCAAATTTGACAGATTGACGGAAATTATATTACAAAGTTAAAACTTACCAGACAATAAATATACTATTTCAAACTTGAAGAAGTACAGACCAGCAATAATGATATTTAAAATTAAAGTGTGACAGACTGACAAAAATTTACACAGAAAAAAAGCCATTTCACACCGACTGACCGGCTGACCGACTGACCGACTGACCGACTGACAAAGCCTCTTTTAGAAATATTCGACGAATCGAACAAAAGATGCGTCTATTTAATCTGACTGTTTAGTAATCAAAACGTTGTTTAACACTTTACAATCAGAGACTAATGATATTTTAGATTGAAACGCTACAGTAATGTTGATCATACAACAAAGCTTTTAACTGAGAAATTGTTGTTTTATTAAAGTCCACCAACACAAAATAGAATGAATACACGTAACTGCAATCTAATAAAATATTTAGATAAATACAATCTAGCAAAATTTTATAAAAATAGAATCTAACAAAATATTTAAATAAATACAATCAAATCAAATATTTAAATAAATACAATCTAATAAAATATTAAAATAAATACAATCTAATAAAATATTTCCATAAATACAATCTAATAAAATATTTAAATAAATACAATCTAATAAATTATTTAAATAAATATAATCTTATGAAATATTTAAATAAATACAATCTAATGAAATATTAAAATAAATACAATCTAACAAAACATTTCAATGAAGAAAATCTAATGAAATATTTAAATAAATACAATATAATGAAATTTTATAAAAATAGAATCTAACAAAATATTTAAATAAATACAATCTAATAAAATATTTAAATAAATACAATCAAATAAAATATTTAAATAAATACAATGTAACAAAATTTTATAAAAATAGAATTTAACAAAATATTTAAATAAATACAATCTAATAAAATATTTAAATAATAACAATCTAATAAGATATTTAAATAAATATAATCTAATAAAATATTTAAATAAATACAATCTAATAAAATATTTAAATAAATACGATCTAATAAAATATTTAAATAAATACAATCTAATAAAATATTTAGATAAATACAATCTAATAAAATATTTCAATAAATAAAATCTAACAATATATTTAAATAAATACAATCTAATGAAATAGTTAAATAAATATAATATAACAAAATTTTTAAATAAATACAATCTAATAGAATATTTAAATAAATACAATATAACAAAATTTTATAAAAATAGAATCTAACAAAATATTTAAATTAATACAATCAAATAAAATATTTAAATCAATCAATCTAATAAAATATTTAAATAAATACAATCAAATAAAATATTTAAATAACTACAATATAACAAAATTTTATAAAAATAGAATTTAACAAAATATTTAAATAAATACATCGTGATGTTTCTTTTTTCACTTTTAATAACATTCAGATATTACAAAATCAGCCTACAACGGCCATTAAGAGAAATCACATCTATTCGGTGACGGTATTCGTAATGGAGTCATGGAAATTTAAGCTCCGTGCGTTCTCAAGATGCGTCCAATCAATTATAAGCGGTTAGCGATGAAAATGCTATTTTAACATAAGCGTGACAGACCAATACAAATGTTTTTCAAACTTAAGCGTGACAGACAGACAAAAATGCTATTTAAAAAATTAGCGTTACATATTGACTGAGATGTTATTGAAAACCTAAGCGTGACAGAAAAATGAAAATGCTATTTTAACATATGCGTGACAGACCAATAAAATGTTTTTCAAACTAAGCGTGACAGACAGACAAAAATGCTATTTCAAAAATTAGCGTTACATATTGACTGAGATGTTATTGAAAACTTAAGCGTGACAGAAAAATGAAAATGCTATTTCAAACATAAGCACCACATATTGATAGGTATGCTATTGAAAACTTAAGCGTGACACACCAACAAAAATGTTTTTTCGGACTTAAGCGTTACAGACAGACGAAAATGCTATTTCAAAAATTAGCGTTACATATTGATAAGTATACTATTGAAAACAAAAGCTAGCCAGAAAAAATGAAAATGCTATTTCAAACTTAAAATTGACAGACTCATAACAATTATATTCAAACTGATGCGTGACAGATTGTAAGAAATACTATTTCACACTTAAGCTTAAGTGAAAATGCTATTTCAAACTTCGGCGTTTACAAACAAAATCGTTACACACTGACAAAAATGCTATTTCAAACTTCGGCGTTTACACACTAAATTGTTACACACTAAAAAAAATGCTATTTAAAACTTCGGCGTTTACAAACTAAATCGTTACACACTGACAACAATGCTATTTCAAACTTCGGCGTTTACAAACTAAATCGTTACACACTTACAAAAATGCTATTTAAACTTCGGCGTTTACAAACTAAATCGTTACACACTGACAAAAATGCTATTTCAAAAATTAGCGTTACATATTGATAAGTATGCTATTGAAAACTTAAGCTGGCCAGAAAAAATGAAAATGCTATTTCAAACTTAAAACTGACAGACTCATAACAATTATATTCAAACTGATGCGTGACAGATTGTAAGAAATACTATTTCACACTTAAGCTTAAATGAAAATGCTATTTAAAACTTCGGCGTTTACACACTAAATTGTTACACACTGACAAAAATGCTATTTCAAACTTCGGCGTTTAAAAACAAAATCGTTACACACTGACAAAAATGCTATTTCAAACTTCGGCGTTTACAAACTAAATCGTTACACACTGACAACAATGCTATTTCAAACTTCGGCGTTTACAAACTAAATCGTTACACACTGACAACAATGCTATTTCAAACTTCGGCGTTTACAAACAAAATCGTTACACACTGACAACAATGCTATTTCAAACTTCGGCGTTTACAAACTAAATCGTTACACACTGACAACAATGCTATTTCAAACTTCGGCGTTTACAAACTAAATCGTTACACACTTACAAAAATGCTATTTCAAACTTCGGCGTTTACAAACTAAATCGTTACACACTGACAAAAATGCTATTTCAAACTCCGGCGTTTACAAACTAAATCGTTACACACTGACAAAAATGCTATTTACAACCTTCGGCGTTTACAAACAAAATCGTTACACACTGACAACAATGCTATTTCAAACTTCGGCGTTTACAAACAAAATCGTTACACACTTACAAAAATGCTATTTCAAACTTCGGCGTTTACAAACTAAATCGTTACACACTGACAACAATGCTATTTCCAACTTCGGCGTTTACAAACTAAATCGTTACACACTGACAAAAATGCTATTTAAAACTTCGGCGTTTACAAACTAAATCGTTACACACTGACAAAAATGCTATTTCAAACTCCGGCGTTTACAAACTAAATCGTTACACACTGACAAAGGTGTTATTTCAAACTTCGGCGTTTACAAACTAAATCGTTACACACTGACAACAATGCTATTTCCAACGTCGGCGTTTACAAACTAAATCGTTACACACTGACAAAAATGCTATTTCAAACTTCGGCGTTTACAAACTAAATCGTTACACACTGACAACGATGTTATTTCAAACGCAAATTTGACAGATTGACGGAAATTATATTACAAAGTTAAAACTTACCAGACAATAAATATACTATTTCAAACTTGAAGAAGTACAGACCAGCAATAATGATATTTAAAATTAAAGTGTGACAGACTGACAAAAATTTACACAGAAAAAAAGCCATTTCACACCGACTGACCGGCTGACCGACTGACCGACTGACCGACTGACAAAGCCTCTTTTAGAAATATTCGACGAATCGAACAAAAGATGCGTCTATTTAATCTGACTGTTTAGTAATCAAAACGTTGTTTAACACTTTACAATCAGAGACTAATGATATTTTAGATTGAAACGCTACAGTAATGTTGATCATACAACAAAGCTTTTAACTGAGAAATTGTTGTTTTATTAAAGTCCACCAACACAAAATAGAATGAATACACGTAACTGCAATCTAATAAAATATTTAGATAAATACAATCTAGCAAAATTTTATAAAAATAGAATCTAACAAAATATTTAAATAAATACAATCAAATCAAATATTTAAATAAATACAATCTAATAAAATATTAAAATAAATACAATCTAATAAAATATTTCCATAAATACAATCTAATAAAATATTTAAATAAATACAATCTAATAAATTATTTAAATAAATATAATCTTATGAAATATTTAAATAAATACAATCTAATGAAATATTAAAATAAATACAATCTAACAAAACATTTCAATGAAGAAAATCTAATGAAATATTTAAATAAATACAATATAATGAAATTTTATAAAAATAGAATCTAACAAAATATTTAAATAAATACAATCTAATAAAATATTTAAATAAATACAATCAAATAAAATATTTAAATAAATACAATGTAACAAAATTTTATAAAAATAGAATTTAACAAAATATTTAAATAAATACAATCTAATAAAATATTTAAATAATAACAATCTAATAAGATATTTAAATAAATATAATCTAATAAAATATTTAAATAAATACAATCTAATAAAATATTTAAATAAATACGATCTAATAAAATATTTAAATAAATACAATCTAATAAAATATTTAGATAAATACAATCTAATAAAATATTTCAATAAATAAAATCTAACAATATATTTAAATAAATACAATCTAATGAAATAGTTAAATAAATATAATATAACAAAATTTTTAAATAAATACAATCTAATAGAATATTTAAATAAATACAATATAACAAAATTTTATAAAAATAGAATCTAACAAAATATTTAAATTAATACAATCAAATAAAATATTTAAATCAATCAATCTAATAAAATATTTAAATAAATACAATCAAATAAAATATTTAAATAACTACAATATAACAAAATTTTATAAAAATAGAATTTAACAAAATATTTAAATAAATACATCGTGATGTTTCTTTTTTCACTTTTAATAACATTCAGATATTACAAAATCAGCCTACAACGGCCATTAAGAGAAATCACATCTATTCGGTGACGGTATTCGTAATGGAGTCATGGAAATTTAAGCTCCGTGCGTTCTCAAGATGCGTCCAATCAATTATAAGCGGTTAGCGATGAAAATGCTATTTTAACATAAGCGTGACAGACCAATACAAATGTTTTTCAAACTTAAGCGTGACAGACAGACAAAAATGCTATTTAAAAAATTAGCGTTACATATTGACTGAGATGTTATTGAAAACCTAAGCGTGACAGAAAAATGAAAATGCTATTTTAACATATGCGTGACAGACCAATAAAAATGTTTTTCAAACTAAGCGTGACAGACAGACAAAAATGCTATTTCAAAAATTAGCGTTACATATTGACTGAGATGTTATTGAAAACTTAAGCGTGACAGAAAAATGAAAATGCTATTTCAAACATAAGCACCACATATTGATAGGTATGCTATTGAAAACTTAAGCGTGACACACCAACAAAAATGTTTTTTCGAACTTAAGCGTTACAGACAGACGAAAATGCTATTTCAAAAATTAGCGTTACATATTGATAAGTATACTATTGAAAACTTAAGCTAGCCAGAAAAAATGAAAATGCTATTTCAAACTTAAAATTGACAGACTCATAACAATTATATTCAAACTGATGCGTGACAGATTGTAAGAAATACTATTTCACACTTAAGCTTAAGTGAAAATGCTATTTCAAACTTCGGCGTTTACAAACTAAATCGTTACAGACTGACAACAATGCTATTTCAAACTCCGGCGTTTACAAACAAAATCGTTACACACTGACAAAAATGCTATTTCAAACTTCGGCGTTTACACACTAAATCGTTACACACTAAAAAAAATGCTATTTAAAACTTCGGCGTTTACAAACTAAATCGTTACACACTGACAACAATGCTATTTCAAACTTCGGCGTTTACAAACTAAATCGTTACACACTTACAAAAATGCTATTTAAACTTCGGCGTTTACAAACTAAATCGTTACACACTGACAAAAATGCTATTTCAAAAATTAGCGTTACATATTGATAAGTATGCTATTGAAAACTTAAGCTGGCCAGAAAAAATGAAAATGCTATTTCAAACTTAAAACTGACAGACTCATAACAATTATATTCAAACTGATGCGTGACAGATTGTAAGAAATACTATTTCACACTTAAGCTTAAGTGAAAATGCTATTTCAAACTTCGGCGTTTACAAACTAAATCGTTACACACTGACAAAAATGCTATTTCAAACTCCGGCGTTTACAAACAAAATCGTTACACACTGACAAAAATGCTATTTCAAACTTCGGTGTTTACAAAATAAATCGTTACACACTGACAAAAATGCTATTTAAAACTTCGGCGTTTACAAACTAAATCGTTACACACTGACAACAATGCTATTTCCAACTTCGGCGTTTACAAACTAAATCGTTACACACTTACAAAAATTCTATTTAAACTTCGGCGTTTACAAACTAAATCGTTACACACTGACAAAAATGCTATTTCAAACTTCGGCGTTTACAAACTAAATCGTTACACACTGACAAAAATGCTATTTCACACTCCGGCGTTTACAAACTAAATCGTTACACACTGACAAAGATGTTATTTCAAACTTCGGCGTTTACCAACTAAATCGTTACACACTGACAAAAATGCTATTTCAAACTTCGGCGTTTACAAACTAAATCGTTACACACTGACAACAATGCTATTTCAAACATCGGCGTTTACAAACAAAATCGTTACACACTTACAAAAAGGCTATTTCAAACTTCGGCGTTTACAAACTAAATCGTTACACACTGACAACAATGCTATTTCCAACTCCGGCGTTTACAAACTAAATCGTTACACACTGACAAAAATGCTATTTAAAACTTCGGCGTTTACAAACTAAATCGTTACACACTGACAAAAATGCTATTTAAAACTCCGGCGTTTACAAACTAAATCGTTACACACTGACAAAGGTGTTATTTCAAACTTCGGCGTTTACAAACTAAATCGTTACACACTGACAACAATGCTATTTCAAACTTCGGCGTTTACAAACTAAATCGTTACACACTGACAACAATGCTATTTCCAACGTCGGCGTTTACAAACTAAATCGTTACACACTGACAAAAATGCTATTTCAAACTTCGGCGTTTACAAACTAAATCGTTACACACTGACAACGATGTTATTTCAAACGCAAATTTGACAGATTGACGGAAATTATATTACAAAGTTAAAACTTACCAGACAATAAATATACTATTTCAAACTTGAAGAAGTACAGACCAGCAATAATGATATTTAAAATTAAAGTGTGACAGACTGACAAAAATTTACACTGAAAAAAAGCCATTTCAGACCGACTGACCGGCTGACCGACTGACCGACTGACCGACTGACAAAGCCTCTCTTAGAAATATTCGACGAATCGAACAAAAGATGCGTCTATTTAATCTGACTGTTTAGTAATCAAAACGTTGTTTAACACTTTACAATCAGAGACTAATGATATTTTAGATTGAAACGCTACAGTAATGTTGATCATACAACAAAGCTTTTAACTGAGAAATTGTTGTTTTATTAAAGTCCACCAACACAAAATAGAATGAATACACGTAACTGCAATCTAATAAAATATTTAGATAAATACAATCTAGCAAAATTTTATAAAAATAGAATCTAACAAAATATTTAAATAAATACAATCAAATCAAATATTTAAATAAATACAATCTAATAAAATATTAAAATAAATACAATCTAATAAAATATTTCCATAAATACAATCTAATAAAATATTTAAATAAATACAATCTAATAAATTATTTAAATAAATATAATCTTATGAAATATTTAAATAAATACAATCTAATGAAATATTAAAATAAATACAATCTAACAAAACATTTCAATGAAGAAAATCTAATGAAATATTTAAATAAATACAATATAATGAAATTTTATAAAAATAGAATCTAACAAAATATTTAAATAAATACAATCTAATAAAATATTTAAATAAATACAATCAAATAAAATATTTAAATAAATACAATGTAACAAAATTTTATAAAAATAGAATTTAACAAAATATTTAAATAAATACAATCTAATAAAATATTTAAATAATAACAATCTAATAAAATATTTAAATAAATATAATCTAATAAAATATTTAAATAAATACAATCTAATAAAATATTTAAATAAATACGATCTAATAAAATATTTAAATAAATACAATCTAATAAAATATTTAGATAAATACAATCTAATAAAATATTTCAATAAATAAAATCTAACAATATATTTAAATAAATACAATCTAATGAAATAGTTAAATAAATATAATATAACAAAATTTTTAAATAAATACAATCTAATAGAATATTTAAATAAATACAATATAACAAAATTTTATAAAAATAGAATCTAACAAAATATTTAAATTAATACAATCAAATAAAATATTTAAATCAATCAATCTAATAAAATATTTAAATAAATACAATCAAATAAAATATTTAAATAACTACAATATAACAAAATTTTATAAAAATAGAATTTAACAAAATATTTAAATAAATACATCGTGATGTTTCTTTTTTCACTTTTAATAACATTCAGATATTACAAAATCAGCCTACAACGGCCATTAAGAGAAATCACATCTATTCGGTGACGGTATTCGTAATGGAGTCATGGAAATTTAAGCTCCGTGCGTTCTCAAGATGCGTCCAATCAATTATAAGCGGTTAGCGATGAAAATGCTATTTTAACATAAGCGTGACAGACCAATACAAATGTTTTTCAAACTTAAGCGTGACAGACAGACAAAAATGCTATTTAAAAAATTAGCGTTACATATTGACTGAGATGTTATTGAAAACCTAAGCGTGACAGAAAAATGAAAATGCTATTTTAACATATGCGTGACAGACCAATAAAAATGTTTTTCAAACTAAGCGTGACAGACAGACAACAATGCTATTTCAAAAATTAGCGTTACATATTGACTGAGATGTTATTGAAAACTTAAGCGTGACAGAAAAATGAAAATGCTATTTCAAACATAAGCACCACATATTGATAGGTATGCTATTGAAAACTTAAGCGTGACACACCAACAAAAATGTTTTTTCGAACTTAAGCGTTACAGACAGACGAAAATGCTATTTCAAAAATTAGCGTTACATATTGATAAGTATGCTATTGAAAACTTAAGCTAGCCAGAAAAAATGAAAATGCTATTTCAAACTTAAAATTGACAGACTCATAACAATTATATTCAAACTGATGCGTGACAGATTGTAAGAAATACTATTTCACACTTAAGCTTAAGTGAAAATGCTATTTCAAACTTCGGCGTTTACAAACTAAATCGTTACACACTGACAAAAATGCTATTTCAAACTCCGGCGTTTACAAACAAAATCGTTACACACTGACAAAAATGCTATTTCAAACTTCGGCGTTTACACACTAAATTGTTACACACTAAAAAAAATGCTATTTAAAACTTCGGCGTTTACAAACTAAATCGTTACACACTGACAACAATGCTATTTCAAACTTCGGCGTTTACAAACTAAATCGTTACACACTTACAAAAATGCTATTTAAACTTCGGCGTTTACAAACTAAATCGTTACACACTGACAAAAATGCTATTTCAAAAATTAGCGTTACATATTGATCAGTATGCTATTGAAAACTTAAGCTGGCCAGAAAAAATGAAAATGCTATTTCAAACTTAAAACTGACAGACTCATAACAATTATATTCAAACTGATGCGTGACAGATTGTAAGAAATACTATTTCACACTTAAGCTTAAGTGAAAATGCTATTTCAAACTTCGGCGTTTACAAACTAAATCGTTACACACTGACAAAAATGCTTTTTCAAACTCCGGCGTTTACAAACAAAATCGTTACACACTGACAAAAATGCTATTTCAAACTTCGGCGTTTACAAACTAAATCGTTACACACTGACAAAAATGCTATTTAAAACTTCGGCGTTTACAAACTAAATCGTTACACACTGACAACAATGCTATTTCCAACTTCGGCGTTTACAAACTAAATCGTTACACACTTACAAAAATGCTATTTAAACTTCGGCGTTTACAAACTAAATCGTTACACACTGACAAAAATGCTATTTCAAACTTCGGCGTTTACAAACTAAATCGTTACACACTGACAAAAATGCTATTTCACACTCCGGCGTTTACAAACTAAATCGTTACACACTGACAAAGATGTTATTTCAAACTTCGGCGTTTACAAACTAAATCGTTACACACTGACAAAAATGCTATTTCAAACTTCGGCGTTTACAAACTAAATCGTTACACACTGACAACAATGCTATTTCAAACTTCGGCGTTTACAAACAAAATCGTTACACACTTACAAAAATGCTATTTCAAACTTCGGCGTTTACAAACTAAATCGTTACACACTGACAACAATGCTATTTCCAACGTCGGCGTTTACAAACTAAATCGTTACACACTGACAAAAATGCTATTTCAAACTTCGGCGTTTACAAACTAAATCGTTACACACTGACAACGATGTTATTTCAAACGCAAATTTGACAGATTGACGGAAATTATATTACAAAGTTAAAACTTACCAGACAATAAATATACTATTTCAAACTTGAAGAAGTACAGACCAGCAATAATGATATTTAAAATTAAAGTGTGACAGACTGACAAAAATTTACACAGAAAAAAAGCCATTTCAGACCGACTGACCGGCTGACCGACTGACCGACTGACCGACTGACAAAGCCTCTTTTAGAAATATTCGACGAATCGAACAAAAGATGCGTCTATTTAATCTGACTGTTTAGTAATCAAAACGTTGTTTAACACTTTACAATCAGAGACTAATGATATTTTAGATTGAAACGCTACAGTACTGTTGATCATACAACAAAGCTTTTAACTGAGAAATTGTTGTTTTATTAAAGTCCACCAACACAAAATAGAATGAATACACGTAACTGCAATCTAATAAAATATTTAGATAAATACAATCTAGCAAAATTTTATAAAAATAGAATCTAACAAAATATTTAAATAAATACAATCAAATCAAATATTTAAATAAATACAATCTAATAAAATATAAAAATAAATACAATCTAATAAAATATTTCTATAAATACAATCTAATAAAATATTTAAATAAATACAATCTAATAAATTATTTAAATAAATATAATCTTATGAAATATTTAAATAAATACAATCTAATGAAATATTAAAATAAATACAATCTAACAAAACATTTCAATGAAGAAAATCTAATGAAATATTTAAATAAATACAATATAATGAAATTTTATAAAAATAGAATCTAACAAAATATTTAAATAAATACAATCTAATAAAATATTTAAATAAATACAATCAAATAAAATATTTAAATAAATACAATGTAACAAAATTTTATAAAAATAGAATTTAACAAAATATTTAAATAAATACAATCTAATAAAATATTTAAATAATAACAATCAAATAAGATATTTAAATAAATATAATCTAATAAAATATTTAAATAAATACAATCTAATAAAATATTTAAATAAATACGATCTAATAAAATATTTAAATAAATACAATCTAATAAAATATTTAGATAAATACAATCTAATAAAATATTTCAATAAATAAAATCTAACAATATATTTAAATAAATACAATCTAATGAAATAGTTAAATAAATATAATATAACAAAATTTTTAAATAAATACAATCTAATAGAATATTTAAATAAATACAATATAACAAAATTTTATAAAAATAGAATCTAACAAAATATTTAAATTAATACAATCAAAAAAATATTTAAATCAATCAATCTAATAAAATATTTAAATAAATACAATCAAATAAAATATTTAAATAAATACAATATAACAAAATATTTAAATAAATACGATGTAAGAAAATATTTAGATAAATACAACTAACCAAATATTTAAATATATACAATCTAACAAAATATTTAAATAAATACCATGTAATAAAATATTTAAATAAATAGAATCTAACAAAATATTAAAATAAATACAATCTAACAAAATATTCAATAAATACAAATCTAACAACATATTTAAATAAATACAATTTAATAAAATATGTAAATAAATACAATGTAATAAAATATTTAAATAAATACAATGTAATAAAATATTTAAATATTTAGAATCTGACTAAATATTAAAATAAATACAATCTAACAAAATATTCAATAAATACAAATCTAACAACATATTTAAATAAATACAATCTAATAAAATATTTTAAAAAATACAATGTAATAAAATATTTAAATAAATAGAATCTGACAAAATATTAAATAAATACAAATCTAACAAAATATTAAATAAATATAAATCCAACAACATATTTAAATAAATACAAATCTAACAACATATTTAAATAAATACAATCTAATAAAATATTTAAATAAATACAATGTTATAAATATTTAAATAAATAGAATCTGACAAAATATTAAATAAATACAAATCTAACAAAATATTTAAATAAATACAATCTAATAAAATATTTAAATAAATACAAATCTAACAACATATTTAAATAAATACAATCTAATGAAATAGTTAAATAAATATAATATAACAAAATTTTTAAATAAATACAATCTAATAGAATATTTAAATAAATACAATATAACAAAATTTTATAAAAATAGAATCTAACAAAATATTTAAATTAATACAATCAAAAATATATTTAAATCAATCAATCTAATAAAATATTTAAATAAATACAATCTATCAAAATATTTAAATAAATACAATCTAACACAATATTTAAATAAATACAATCTAATAAAATATTTAAATAATAACAACCTAATAAGATATTTAAATAAATATAATCTAATAAAATATTTAAATAAATACAATCTAATAAAATATTTAAATAAATACGATCTAATAAAATATTTAAATAAATACAATCTAATAAAATATTTAGATAAATACAATCTAATAAAATATTTAAATAAATAAAATCTAACAATATATTTAAATAAATACAATCTAATCAAATAGTTAAATAAATATAATATAACAAAATTTTAAAATAAATACAATCTAATAAAATATTTAAATAAATACAATATAACAAAATTTTATAAAAATAGAATCTAACAGTATATTTAAATTAATACAATCAAATAAAATATTTAAATGAATCAATCTTACAAAATATTTAAATAAATACAATCTAATAAAATATTTAAATAAATAAAATCTAACAAAATATTTAAATAAATACAATCTAATAATATGTTTACATACTAAACATCTAACAAAATATTAAGATAAATACAATCTAATAAAATATTTAAATAAATACAATCTAATAAAATAATTAAATCAATACAATCTAATAAAATATTTAAATAAATACAATCTAATAAAATATTTAAATAAATAAAATCTAACAATATATTTAAATAAATACAATTTAATGAAATAGTTAAATAAATATAATATAACAAAATATTTAAATAAATACAATCAAATAAAATATTTAAATAAATAAATCTAATAAAATATTCAAACAAATACAATCTAACAAAATATTTAAATAAATAAAATCTAACATAATATTTTAATAAATACAATCTAATAAAATATTTACATACTCACAATCTAACAAAATATTTTGATAAATACAATCTAATAAAGTATTTAAATAAATACAATATAAATTTTTAAAAAAAATAGAATCTTACCTAACATTTTAAATAAATACAATCTAATAAAATATTTAAATAAATACAATCTAATAAAATATTTAAATAAATACAATTTTAAAAAATACCAAACAACGAAAATATAACAAAATATTTTAATAAATAAAATGTGACAAAATATTTAAATAAATACAATCTAATAAAATATTTAAATAAATACAATATAACAAAATATTTAAATAAATACGATGTAAGAAAATATTTAGATAAATACAACTAACCAAATATTTAAATATATACAATCTAACAAAATATTTAAATAAATACCATGTAATAAAATATTTAAATAAATAGAATCTAACCATATATTAAATAAATACAAATCTAACAACATATTTAAATAAATGCAATCTAAAAAAATATTTAAATAAATACCATGTAATAAAATATTTAAATATTTAGAATCTGACTAAATATTAAAATAAATACAATCTAACAAAATATTCAATAAATACAAATCTAACAACATATTTAAATAAATACAATTTAATAAAATATGTAAATAAATACAATGTAATAAAATATTTAAATAAATAGAATCTGACAAAATATTAAATAAATACAAATCTAACAAAATATTAAATAAATATAAATCCAACAACATATTTAAATAAATACAATCTAATAAAATATTTTAAAAAATACAATGTAATAAAATATTTAAATAAATAGAATCTGACAAAATATTAAATAAATACAAATCTAACAAAATATTTAAATAAATACAATCTAATAAAATATTTAAATAAATACAAATCTAACAACATATTTAAATAAATACAATCTAATAAAATATTTAAATAAATACAATGTTATAAATATTTAAATAAATAGAATCTGACAAAATATTAAATAAATACAAATCTAACAAAATATTTAAATAAATACAATCTAATAAAATATTTAAATAAATACAAATCTAACAACATATTTAAATAAATACAATCTAATAAAATATTTAAATAAATACAATGTTATAAATATTTAAATAAATAGAATCTGACAAAATATTAAATAAATAAAAATCTAGCAACATATTTAAATAAATACAATCTTATAAAATATTTAAATAAATACAATGTAATAAAATATTTAAATAAATAGAATCTGACAAAATATTAAATAAATAAAAATCTAACAACATATTTAAATAAATACAATCTAACAAAATATTTAAATAAATACAAATCTAACAACATAATAAAATAAATACAATCATACAAAATATTTAATAAATACAAGTCTAACAACATATTTAAATAAATACAATCTAATAAAATATTTAAATAAATACAATGTAATAAAATATTTAAATAAATAGAATCTGATAAAATATTTAATAAATACAAATCTAACAAAATATTAAATAAATACAAATCTAACAACATATTTAAATAAATACAATCTAATAAAATATTTAAATAAATACAATGTAATGAAATATTTAAATAAATAGAATTTGACAAAATATTAAATAAATACAAATCTAACAACATATTTAAATAAATACAATCTAATAAAATATTTAAATAAATACAATGTAATAAAATATTTAAATAAATAGAATCTGACAAAATATTAAATAAATACAAATCTAACAACATATTTAAATAAATACAATCTAATAAAATATTTAAATAAATACAATGTAATAAAATATTTAAATAAACAGAATCTGAAAAAATATTAAATAAATACAAATCTAACAACATATTTAAATAAATACAAATTTAACAACATATTTAAATAAATACAATCTAATAAAATATTTAAATAAATACAATGTAATAAAATATTTAAATAAATAGAATCTGACAAAATATTAAAGAAATACAAATCTAACAACATATTTAAATAAATACAAATCTAACAACATACTTAAATACATACGATGCAATAAAATATCCAGGTTAATAAAATTCAATAAAAAGTCAAAGCAAATTCAATCCAAAATAATACCTAATTAAAGACAATACAATTTAATTAAAAAATCAGGTAAACACAATCTCATAAATTATTCAAGTCTCGATAACATAACAAATTATCTAAATAAATATAATCTAATAAAATATTTTAGTAAATACCATCTGATGAAAAATTATAGTAAATAGAATTTAAGAAAATATTCAAGTAAATACAATCTAATAAAATATTCAAGTCAATACATTTTAATAAAATAGTCAGGTAAATACAATGTAATGCTCCCACAGTGGTAAGATATGACACAAGGTCGGGAAAGTGGTATTTGAAAAGCCAGCGCCCGAGTAGGTGAGCACTCTGGCCTACAGAACAAACCAACAGACCGGCTGAATCAAGACCCAAAGGCCAAAACGATACCGGTCTATAGGGTGTAGTATACATCAGATACTACACTTTGATCTTGGCAAAAAGGCCGGTAAAATGTTACGGTAAATACTATACAGCAAAATATTCAAGTAAATATAATCTAATGAAATATTACGGTAAATACTATACAGCAAAATATTCAAGTAAATATACAATCTAATAAAATATGACGGTAAATACTATACAGCAAAATATTCAAGTAAATATACAATCTAATAAAATATTAAGGTAAATACTATACAGCAAAATATTCAAGTAAATATACAATCTAATAAAATATTAAGGTAAATACTATACAGCAAAATATTCAAGTAAATATACAATCTAATAAAATATTACGGTAAATACTATACAGCAAAATATTCAAGTAAATATACAATCTAATAAAATATTACGGTAAATACTATACAGCTAAATATTCAAGTAAATATAATCTAATGAAATATTACGGTAAATACTATACAGCAAAATATTCAAGTAAATATACAATCTAATAAAATATGACGGTAAATACTATACAGCAAAATATTCAAGTAAATATACAATCTAATAAAATATTACGGTAAATACTATACAGCAAAATATTCAAGTAAATATACAATCTAATAAAATATTACGGTAAATACTATACAGAAAAATATTCAAGTAAATATACAATCTAATAAAATATTACGGTAAATACTATACAGCAAAATATTCAAGTAAATATAATCTAATGAAATATTACGGTAAATACTATACAGCAAAATATTCAAGTAAATATACAATCTAATAAAATATGACGGTAAATACTATACAGCAAAATATTCAAGTAAATATACAATCTAATAAAATATTACGGTAAATACTATACAGCAAAATATTCAAGTAAATATAATCTAATGAAATATTACGGTAAATACTATACAGCAAAATATTCAAGTAAATATACAATCTAATCAAATATGACGGTAAATACTATACAGCAAAATATGCAAGTAAATATACCATCTAATCAAATATGACGGTAAATACTATTCAGCAAAATATACAAGTAAATATACAATCTAATCAAATATGACAGTAAATACTATACAGCAAAATATTCAAGTAAAAATAAGCTAATGAAATGTTACGGTAAATACTATACAGCAAAATATTCAAGTAAATATACAATCTAATCAAATATGAAGGTAAATACTATACAGCAAAATATTCAAGTAAATATAATCTAATGAAATATTACGGTAAATACTATACAGCAAAATATTCAAGTAAATATACAATCAAATAAAATATGACGGTAAATTCTATACAGCAAAATATTCAAGTAAATATAATCTAATGAAATATTACGGTAAATACTATACAGCAAAAATATTCAAGTAAATATACAATCTAATAAAATATGGCGGTAAATACTATACAGAAAAATATTCAAGTAAATATACAATCTAATAAAATATGAAGGTAAATACTATACAGGAAAATATTCAAGTAAATATACAATCTAATAAAATATGAGGGTAAATACTATACAGAAAAATATTCAAGTAAATATACAATCTAATAAAATATGAAGGTAAATACTATACAGCAAAATATTTAAGTAAATATACAATCTAATAAAATATGACGGTAAATACTATACAGCAAAATATTCAAGTAAATATACAATCTAATAAAATATTACGGTAAATACTATACAGCAAAATATTCAAGTAAATATACAATCTAATAAAATATTACGGTAAATACTATACAGCAAAATATTCAAGTAAATATACAATCTAATAAAATATTACGGTAAATACTATACAGCAAAATATTCAAGTAAATATACAATCTAATAAAATATGACGGTAAATACTACACAGCAAAATATTCAAGTAAATATACAATCTAATAAAATATTACGGTAAATACTATACAGAAATATATTCAAGTAAATATACAATCTAATAAAATATTACGGTAAATACTACACAGCAAAATATTCAAGTAAATATACAATCTAATAAAATATGACGGTAAATACTATACAGCAAAATATTCAAGTAAATATAATCTAATAAAATATTACGGTAAATACTACACAGCAAAATATTCAAGTAAATATACAATCTAATAAAATATTACGGTAAATACTATACAGAAAAATATTCAAGTAAATATACAATCTAATAAAATATGACGGTAAATACTATACAGAAAAATATTCAAGTAAATATAATCTAATGAAATATTACGGTAAATACTATACAGCAAAATATTCAAGTAAATATACAATCTAATAAAATATTGCGGTAAATACTATACAGCAAAATATTCAAGTAAATATACAATCTAATAAAATATTACGGTAAATACTATACAGCAAAATATTCAAGTAAATATACAATCTAATAAAATATTACGGTAAATACTATACAGAAAAATATTGAAGTAAATATACAATCTAATAAAATATGACGGTAAATACTATACAGCAAAATATTCAAGTAAATATAATCTAATGAAATATTACGGTAAATACTACACAGCAAAATATTCAAGTAAATATACAATCTAATAAAATATTACGGTAAATCTATACAGAAAAATATTCAAGTAAATATAATCTAATGAAATATTACGGTAAATACTATACAGCAAAATATTCAAGTAAATATAATCTAATGAAATATTACGGTAAATACTATACAGCAAAATATTCAAGTAAATATACAATCTAATAAAATATTACGGTAAATACTATACAGAAAAATATTCAAGTAAATATACAATCTAATAAAATATGACGGTAAATACTATACAGCAAAATATTCAAGTAAATATAATCTAATAAAATATGACGGTAAATACTATACAGCAAAATATTCAAGTAAATATACAATCTAATAAAATATTACGGTAAATATTATACAGCAAAATATTCAAGTAAATATAATCTAATGAAATATTACGGTAAATACTATACAGCAAAATATTCAAGTAAATATACAATCTAATAAAATATGACGGTAAATACTATACAGCAAAATATTCAAGTAAATATACAATCTAATAAAATATTAAGGTAAATACTATACAGCAAAATATTCAAGTAAATATACAATCTAATAAAATATTAAGGTAAATACTATACAGCAAAATATTCAAGTAAATATACAATCTAATAAAATATTACGGTAAATACTACACAGCAAAATATTCAAGTAAATATACAATCTAATAAAATATTACGGTAAATACTATACAGAAATATATTCAAGTAAATATACAATCTAATAAAATATTACGGTAAATACTACACAGCAAAATATTCAAGTAAATATACAATCTAATAAAATATGACGGTAAATACTATACAGCAAAATATTCAAGTAAATATAATCTAATAAAATATTACGGTAAATACTACACAGCAAAATATTCAAGTAAATATACAATCTAATAAAATATTACGGTAAATACTATACAGAAAAATATTCAAGTAAATATACAATCTAATAAAATATGACGGTAAATACTATACAGAAAAATATTCAAGTAAATATAATCTAATGAAATATTACGGTAAATACTATACAGCAAAATATTCAAGTAAATATACAATCTAATAAAATATTGCGGTAAATACTATACAGCAAAATATTCAAGTAAATATACAATCTAATAAAATATTACGGTAAATACTATACAGCAAAATATTCAAGTAAATATACAATCTAATAAAATATTACGGTAAATACTATACAGAAAAATATTGAAGTAAATATACAATCTAATAAAATATGACGGTAAATACTATACAGCAAAATATTCAAGTAAATATAATCTAATGAAATATTACGGTAAATACTACACAGCAAAATATTCAAGTAAATATACAATCTAATAAAATATTACGGTAAATCTATACAGAAAAATATTCAAGTAAATATAATCTAATGAAATATTACGGTAAATACTATACAGCAAAATATTCAAGTAAATATAATCTAATGAAATATTACGGTAAATACTATACAGCAAAATATTCAAGTAAATATACAATCTAATAAAATATTACGGTAAATACTATACAGAAAAATATTCAAGTAAATATACAATCTAATAAAATATGACGGTAAATACTATACAGCAAAATATTCAAGTAAATATAATCTAATAAAATATGACGGTAAATACTATACAGCAAAATATTCAAGTAAATATACAATCTAATAAAATATTACGGTAAATATTATACAGCAAAATATTCAAGTAAATATAATCTAATGAAATATTACGGTAAATACTATACAGCAAAATATTCAAGTAAATATACAATCTAATAAAATATGACGGTAAATACTATACAGCAAAATATTCAAGTAAATATACAATCTAATAAAATATTAAGGTAAATACTATACAGCAAAATATTCAAGTAAATATACAATCTAATAAAATATTAAGGTAAATACTATACAGCAAAATATTCAAGTAAATATACAATCTAATAAAATATTACGGTAAATACTATACAGCAAAATATTCAAGTAAATATACAATCTAATAAAATATTACGGTAAATACTATACAGCTAAATATTCAAGTAAATATAATCTAATGAAATATTACGGTAAATACTATACAGCAAAATATTCAAGTAAATATACAATCTAATAAAATATGACGGTAAATACTATACAGCAAAATATTCAAGTAAATATACAATCTAATAAAATATTACGGTAAATACTATACAGCAAAATATTCAAGTAAATATACAATCTAATAAAATATTACGGTAAATACTATACAGAAAAATATTCAAGTAAATATACAATCTAATAAAATATTACGGTAAATACTATACAGCAAAATATTCAAGTAAATATAATCTAATGAAATATTACGGTAAATACTATACAGCAAAATATTCAAGTAAATATACAATCTAATAAAATATGACGGTAAATACTATACAGCAAAATATTCAAGTAAATATACAATCTAATAAAATATTACGGTAAATACTATACAGCAAAATATTCAAGTAAATATAATCTAATGAAATATTACGGTAAATACTATACAGCAAAATATTCAAGTAAATATACAATCTAATCAAATATGACGGTAAATACTATACAGCAAAATATGCAAGTAAATATACCATCTAATCAAATATGACGGTAAATACTATTCAGCAAAATATACAAGTAAATATACAATCTAATCAAATATGACAGTAAATACTATACAGCAAAATATTCAAGTAAAAATAAGCTAATGAAATGTTACGGTAAATACTATACAGCAAAATATTCAAGTAAATATACAATCTAATCAAATATGAAGGTAAATACTATACAGCAAAATATTCAAGTAAATATAATCTAATGAAATATTACGGTAAATACTATACAGCAAAATATTCAAGTAAATATACAATCAAATAAAATATGACGGTAAATTCTATACAGCAAAATATTCAAGTAAATATAATCTAATGAAATATTACGGTAAATACTATACAGCAAAAATATTCAAGTAAATATACAATCTAATAAAATATGGCGGTAAATACTATACAGAAAAATATTCAAGTAAATATACAATCTAATAAAATATGAAGGTAAATACTATACAGGAAAATATTCAAGTAAATATACAATCTAATAAAATATGAAGGTAAATACTATACAGCAAAATATTTAAGTAAATATACAATCTAATAAAATATGACGGTAAATACTATACAGCAAAATATTCAAGTAAATATACAATCTAATAAAATATTACGGTAAATACTATACAGCAAAATATTCAAGTAAATATACAATCTAATAAAATATTACGGTAAATACTATACAGCAAAATATTCAAGTAAATATACAATCTAATAAAATATTACGGTAAATACTATACAGCAAAATATTCAAGTAAATATACAATCTAATAAAATATGACGGTAAATACTACACAGCAAAATATTCAAGTAAATATACAATCTAATAAAATATTACGGTAAATACTATACAGAAATATATTCAAGTAAATATACAATCTAATAAAATATTACGGTAAATACTACACAGCAAAATATTCAAGTAAATATACAATCTAATAAAATATGACGGTAAATACTATACAGCAAAATATTCAAGTAAATATAATCTAATAAAATATTACGGTAAATACTACACAGCAAAATATTCAAGTAAATATACAATCTAATAAAATATTACGGTAAATACTATACAGAAAAATATTCAAGTAAATATACAATCTAATAAAATATGACGGTAAATACTATACAGAAAAATATTCAAGTAAATATAATCTAATGAAATATTACGGTAAATACTATACAGCAAAATATTCAAGTAAATATACAATCTAATAAAATATTGCGGTAAATACTATACAGCAAAATATTCAAGTAAATATACAATCTAATAAAATATTACGGTAAATACTATACAGCAAAATATTCAAGTAAATATACAATCTAATAAAATATTACGGTAAATACTATACAGAAAAATATTGAAGTAAATATACAATCTAATAAAATATGACGGTAAATACTATACAGCAAAATATTCAAGTAAATATAATCTAATGAAATATTACGGTAAATACTACACAGCAAAATATTCAAGTAAATATACAATCTAATAAAATATTACGGTAAATCTATACAGAAAAATATTCAAGTAAATATAATCTAATGAAATATTACGGTAAATACTATACAGCAAAATATTCAAGTAAATATAATCTAATGAAATATTACGGTAAATACTATACAGCAAAATATTCAAGTAAATATACAATCTAATAAAATATTACGGTAAATACTATACAGAAAAATATTCAAGTAAATATACAATCTAATAAAATATGACGGTAAATACTATACAGCAAAATATTCAAGTAAATATAATCTAATAAAATATGACGGTAAATACTATACAGCAAAATATTCAAGTAAATATACAATCTAATAAAATATTACGGTAAATATTATACAGCAAAATATTCAAGTAAATATAATCTAATGAAATATTACGGTAAATACTATACAGCAAAATATTCAAGTAAATATAATCTAATAAAATATTACGGTAAATACTATACAGCAAAATATTCAAATAAATATACAATCTAATCAAGTATGACGGTAAATACTATACAGCAAAATATTCAAGTAAATATAATCTAATGAAATATTACGGTAAATACTATACAGCAAAATATTCAAGTAAATATACAATCTAATAAAATATTACGGAAAATACTATACAGCAAAATATTCAAGTAAATATAATCTAATGAAATATTACGGTAAATACTATACAGCAAAATATTAAAGTAAATATAATCTAATGAAATATTACGGTAAATACTATACAGCAAAATATTCAAGTAAATATACAATCTAATAACATATTACGGTAAATACTATACAGCAAAATATACAAGTAAATATAATCTAATTAAATATTACGGTAAATACTATACAGCAAAATATTCAAGTAAATATACAATCTAATAAAATATTACGGTAAATACTATACAGCAAAATATTCAAGTAAATATAATCTAATGAAATATGACGGTAAATACTATACAGCAAAATATTCAAGTAAATATAATCTAATGAAATATTACGGTAAATACTATACAGCAAAATAGTCAAGTAAATATACAATCTAATAAAATATTAAGGTAAATACTATACAGCAAAATATTCAAGTAAATATACAATCTAATAAAATATTACGGTAAATACTATACAGCAAAATATTCAAGTAAATATACAATCTAATAAAATATGACGGTAAATACTATACAGCAAAATATTCAAGTAAATATAATCTAATGAAATATTACGGTAAATACTATACAGCAAAATATTCAAGTAAATATACAATCTAATAAAATATGAAGGTAAATACTATACAGCAAAATATTCAAGTAAATATAATCTAATGAAATATTACGGTAAATACTATACAGCAAAATATTCAAGTAAATATACAATCAAATAAAATATGACGGTAAATACTATACAGCAAAATATTCAAGTAAATATAATCTAATGAAATATTACGGTAAATACTATACAGCAAAAGTATTCAAGTAAATATACAGTCTAATAAAATATGGCGGTAAATACTATACAGAAAAATATTCAAGTAAATATACAATCTAATAAAATATGAAGGTAAATACTATACAGGAAAATATTCAAGTAAATATACAATCTAATAAAATATGAAGGTAAATACTATACAGAAAAATATTCAAGTAAATATACAATCAAATAAAATATGACGGTAAATACTATACAGCAAAATATTCAAGTAAATATAATCTAATGAAATATTACGGTAAATACTATACAGCAAAAATATTCAAGTAAATATACAATCTAATAAAATATGGCGGTAAATACTATACAGAAAAATATTCAAGTAAATATACAATCTAATAAAATATTACGGTAAATACTATACAGCAAAATATTCAAGTAAATATACAATCTAATAAAATATGACGGTAAATACTACACAGCAAAATATTCAAGTAAATATACAATCTAATAAAATATTACGGTAAATACTATACAGAAATATATTCAAGTAAATATACAATCTAATAAAATATTACGGTAAATACTACACAGCAAAATATTCAAGTAAATATACAATCTAATAAAATATGACGGTAAATACTATACAGCAAAATATTCAAGTAAATATAATCTAATGAAATATTACGGTAAATACTACACAGCAAAATATTCAAGTAAATATACAATCTAATAAAATATTACGGTAAATACTATACAGAAAAATATTCAAGTAAATATACAATCTAATAAAATATGACGGTAAATACTATACAGAAAAATATTCAAGTAAATATAATCTAATGAAATATTACGGTAAATACTATACAGCAAAATATTCAAGTAAATATACAATCTAATAAAATATTGCGGTAAATACTATACAGCAAAATATTCAAGTAAATATACAATCTAATAAAATATTACGGTAAATACTATACAGCAAAATATTCAAGTAAATATACAATCTAATAAAATATTACGGTAAATACTATACAGAAAAATATTCAAGTAAATATACAATCTAATAAAATATGACGGTAAATACTATACAGCAAAATATTCAAGTAAATATAATCTAATGAAATATTACGGTAAATACTACACAGCAAAATATTCAAGTAAATATACAATCTAATAAAATATTACGGTAAATATTATACAGCAAAATATTCAAGTAAATATAATCTAATAAAATATTACGGTAAATACTATACAGCAAAATATTCAAGTAAATATAATCTAATAAAATATTACGGTAAATACTATACAGCAAAATATTCAAATAAATATACAATCTAATCAAATATGACGGTAAATACTATACAGCAAAATATTCAAGTAAATATAATCTAATGAAATATTACGGTAAATACTATACAGCAAAATATTCAAGTAAATATACAATCTAATAAAATATTACGGTAAATACTATACAGCAAAATATTCAAGTAAATATAATCTAATGAAATATTACGGTAAATACTATACAGCAAAATATTAAAGTAAATATAATCTAATGAAATATTACGGTAAATACTATACAGCAAAATATTCAAGTAAATATACAATCTAATAACATATTACGGTAAATACTATACAGCAAAATATTCAAGTAAATATAATCTAATGAAATATTACGGTAAATGCTATACAGCAAAATATTCAAGTAAATATACAATCTAATAAAATATTACGGTAAATACTATACAGCAAAATATTCAAGTAAATATAATCTAATAAAATATTACTGTAAATACTATACAGCAAAATATTCAAGTAAATATACAATCTAATAAAATATGACGGTAAATACTATACAGCAAAATATTCAAGTAAATATAATCTAATAAAATATTACGGTAAATACTATACAGCAAAATATTCAAGTAAATATACAATCTAATAAAATATGACGGTAAATACTATACAGCAAAATATTCAAGTAAATATAATCTAATGAAATATTACGGTAAATACTATACTGCAAAATATTCAAGTAAATATACAATCAAATAAAATATGACGGTAAATACTATACAGCAAAATATTCAAGTAAATATAATCTAATGAAATATTACGGTAAATACTATACAGCAAAAATATTCAAGTAAATATACAATCTAATAAAATATGGCGGTAAATACTATACAGAAAAATATTCAAGTAAATATACAATCTAATAAAATATGAAGGTAAATACTATACAGGAAAATATTCAAGTAAATATACAATCTAATAAAATATGAAGGTAAATACTATACAGAAAAATATTCAAGTAAATATACAATCTAATAAAATATGAAGGTAAATACTATACAGCAAAATATTTAAGTAAATATACAATCTAATAAAATATGACGGTAAATACTATACAGCAAAATATTCAAGTAAATATACAATCTAATAAAATATGACGGTAAATACTATACAGCAAAATATTCAAGTAAATATACAATCTAATAAAATATTACGGTAAATACTATACAGCAAAATATTTAAGTAAATATACAATCTAATAAAATATGACGGTAAATACTATACAGCAAAATATTCAAGTAAATATACAATCTAATAAAATATTACGGTAAATACTATACAGAAATATATTCAAGTAAATATACAATCTAACAAAATATTACGGTAAATACTACACAGCAAAATATTCAAGTAAATATACTATCTAATAAAATATGACGGTAAATACTATACAGCAAAATATTCAAGTAAATATAATCTAATGAAATATTACGGTAAATACTACACAGCAAAATATTCAAGTAAATATACAATCTAATAAAATATTACATTAAATACTATACAGAAAAATATTCAAGTAAATATACAATCTAATAAAATATGACGGTAAATACTATACAGAAAAATATTCAAGTAAATATAATCTAATGAAATATTACGGTAAATACTATACAGCAAAATATTCAAGTAAATATACAATCTAATAAAATATTACGGTAAATACTATACAGCAAAATATTCAAGTAAATATACAATCTAATAAAATATTACGGTAAATACTATACAGCAAAATATTCAAGTAAATATACAATCACATAAAATATTACGGTAAATACTATACAGAAAAATATTCAAGTAAATATACAATCTAATAAAATATGACGGTAAATACTATACAGCAAAATATTCAAGTAAATATAATCTAATGAAATATTACGGTAAATACTACACAGCAAAATATTCAAGTAAATATACAATCTAATAAAATATTACGGTAAATACTATACAGCAAAATATTCAAGTAAATATAATCTAATGAAATATGACGGTAAATACTATACAGCAAAATATTCAAGTAAATATAATCTAATGAAATATTACGGTAAATACTATACAGCAAAATATTCAAGTAAATATACAATCTAATAAAATATTACGGTAAATACTATACAGAAAAATATTCAAGTAAATATACAATCTAATAAAATATGACGGTAAATACTATACAGCAAAATATTCAAGTAAATATAATCTAATAAAATATGACGGTAAATACTATACAGCAAAATATTCAAATAAATATACAATCTAATCAAATATGACGGTAAATACTATACAGCAAAATATTCAAGTAAATATAATCTAATGAAATATTACGGTAAATACTATACAGCAAAATATTCAAGTAAATATACAATCTAATAAAATATTACGGTAAATACTATACAGCAAAATATTCAAGTAAATATAATCTAATGAAATATTACGGTAAATACTATACAGCAAAATATTAAAGTAAATATAATCTAATGAAATATTACGGTAAATACTATACAGCAAAATATTCAAGTAAATATACAATCTAATAACATATTACGGTAAATACTATACAGCAAAATATTCAAGTAAATATAATCTAATGAAATATTACGGTAAATACTATACAGCAAAATATTCAAGTAAATATACAATCTAATAAAATATTACGGTAAATACTATACAGCAAAATATTCAAGTAAATATAATCTAATGAAATATTACGGTAAATACTATACAGCAAAATATTCAAATAAATATACAATTTAATCAAATATGACGGTAAATACTATACAGCAAAATATTCAAGTAAATATACAATCTAATAAAATATGACAGTAAATACTATACAGCAAAATATTCAAGTAAATATAATCTAATAAAATATTACGGTAAATACTATACAGCAAAATATTCAAATAAATATACAATCTAATCAAATATGACGGTAAATACTATACAGCAAAATATTCAAGTAAATATAATCTAATGAAATATTACGGTAAATACTATACAGCAAAATATTCAAGTAAATATACAATCTAATAAAATATTACGGTAAATACTATACAGCAAAATATTCAAGTAAATATAATCTAATGAAATATTACGGTAAATACTATACAGCAAAATATTAAAGTAAATATAATCTAATGAAATATTACGGTAAATACTATACAGCAAAATATTCAAGTAAATATACAATCTAATAAAATATTACGGTAAATACTATACAGCAAAATATTCAAGTAAATATAATCTAATGAAATATTACGGTAAATACTATACAGCAAAATATTCAAGTAAATATAATCTAATGAAATATTACGGTAAATACTATACAGCAAAATATTTAAGTAAATATAATCTAATGAAATATTACGGTAAATACTATACAGCAAAATATTCAAGTAAATATAATCTAATGAAATATTACGGTAAATACTATACAGAAAAATATTCAAGTAAATATACAATCTAATAAAATATTAAGGTAAGTACTATACAGCAAAATATTCAAGTAAATATAATCTAATGAAATATTACGGTAAATACTATACAGCAAAATATTCAAGTAAATATACAATCTAATCTAATATGACGGTAAATACTATACAGCAAAATATTCAAGTAAATATAATCTAATGAAATATTACGGTAAATACTATACAGCAAAATATTCAAGTAAATATACAATCTAATAAAATATGACGGTAAATACTATACAGCAAAATATTCAAGTAAATATAATCTAATGAAATATTACGGTAAATACTATACAGACCAATATTCAAGTAAATATACAATCTAATAAAATATTACGGTAAATACTATACAGCAAAATATTCAAGTAAATATAATCTAATGAAATAATACGGTAAATACTATACAGCAAAATATTCAAGTAAATATATAATCTAATGAAATATTACGGTAAATACTATACAGCAAAATATTCAAGTAAATATAATCTAATGAAATATTACGGTAAATACTATACAGCAAAATATTCAAGTAAATATAATCTAATGAAATATTACGGTAAATACTATACAGCAAAATATTCAAGTAAGTATACAATCTAATAAAATATTAAGGTAAATACTATACAGCAAAATATTCAAGTAAATATAATCTAATGAAATATTACGGTAAATACTATACAGCAAAATATTCAAGTAAATATACAATCTAATAAAATATTAAGGTAAATACTATACAGCAAAATATTCAAGTAAATATAATCTAATGAAATATTACGGTAAATACTATACAGAAAAATATTCAAGTAAATATACAATCTAATAAAATATTACAGTAAATACTATACAGCAAAATATTCAAGTAAATATACCATCTAATAAAATATGGCGGTAAATACTATACAGAAAAATATTCAAGTAAATATACAATCTAATAAAATATGAAGGTAAATACTATACAGGAAAATATTCAAGTAAATATACAATCTAATAAAATATGAAGGTAAATACTATACAGAAAAATATTCAAGTAAATATACAATCTAATAAAATATGAAGGTAAATACTATACAGCAAAATATTCAAGTAAATATACAATCTAATAAAATATGAAGGTAAATACTATACAGCAAAATATTTAAGTAAATATACAATCTAATAAAATATGACGGTAAATACTATACAGCAAAATATTCAAGTAAATATACAATCTAATAAAATATGACGGTAAATACTATACAGCAAAATATTCAAGTAAATATACAATCTAATAAAATATTACGGTAAATACTATACAGAAATATATTCAAGTAAATATACAATCTAACAAAATATTACGGTAAATACTACACAGCAAAATATTCAAGTAAATATACTATCTAATAAAATATGACGGTAAATACTATACAGCAAAATATTCAAGTAAATATAATCTAATGAAATATTACGGTAAATACTACACAGCAAAATATTCAAGTAAATATACAATCTAATAAAATATTACGGTAAATACTATACAGAAAAATATTCAAGTAAATATACAATCTAATAAAATATGACGGTAAATACTATACAGAAAAATATTCAAGTAAATATAATCTAATGAAATATTACGGTAAATACTATACAGCAAAATATTCAAGTAAATATACAATCTAATAAAATATTACGGTAAATACTATACAGCAAAATATTCAAGTAAATATACAATCTAATAAAATATTACGGTAAATACTATACAGCAAAATATTCAAGTAAATATACAATCACATAAAATATTACGGTAAATACTATACAGAAAAATATTCAAGTAAATATACAATCTAATAAAATATGACGGTAAATACTATACAGCAAAATATTCAAGTAAATATAATCTAATGAAATATTACGGTAAATACTACACAGCAAAATATTCAAGTAAATATACAATCTAATAAAATATTACGGTAAATACTATACAGCAAAATATTCAAGTAAATATAATCTAATGAAATATGACGGTAAATACTATACAGCAAAATATTCAAGTAAATATAATCTAATGAAATATTACGGTAAATACTATACAGCAAAATATTCAAGTAAATATACAATCTAATAAAATATTACGGTAAATACTATACAGAAAAATATTCAAGTAAATATACAATCTAATAAAATATGACGGTAAATACTATACAGCAAAATATTCAAGTAAATATAATCTAATAAAATATGACGGTAAATACTATACAGCAAAATATTCAAATAAATATACAATCTAATCAAATATGACGGTAAATACTATACAGCAAAATATTCAAGTAAATATAATCTAATGAAATATTACGGTAAATACTATACAGCAAAATATTCAAGTAAATATACAATCTAATAAAATATTACGGTAAATACTATACAGCAAAATATTCAAGTAAATATAATCTAATGAAATATTACGGTAAATACTATACAGCAAAATATTAAAGTAAATATAATCTAATGAAATATTACGGTAAATACTATACAGCAAAATATTCAAGTAAATATACAATCTAATAACATATTACGGTAAATACTATACAGCAAAATATTCAAGTAAATATAATCTAATGAAATATTACGGTAAATACTATACAGCAAAATATTCAAGTAAATATACAATCTAATAAAATATTACGGTAAATACTATACAGCAAAATATTCAAGTAAATATAATCTAATGAAATATTACGGTAAATACTATACAGCAAAATATTCAAATAAATATACAATTTAATCAAATATGACGGTAAATACTATACAGCAAAATATTCAAGTAAATATACAATCTAATAAAATATGACAGTAAATACTATACAGCAAAATATTCAAGTAAATATAATCTAATAAAATATTACGGTAAATACTATACAGCAAAATATTCAAATAAATATACAATCTAATCAAATATGACGGTAAATACTATACAGCAAAATATTCAAGTAAATATAATCTAATGAAATATTACGGTAAATACTATACAGCAAAATATTCAAGTAAATATACAATCTAATAAAATATTACGGTAAATACTATACAGCAAAATATTCAAGTAAATATAATCTAATGAAATATTACGGTAAATACTATACAGCAAAATATTAAAGTAAATATAATCTAATGAAATATTACGGTAAATACTATACAGCAAAATATTCAAGTAAATATACAATCTAATAACATATTACGGTAAATACTATACAGCAAAATATTCAAGTAAATATAATCTAATGAAATATTACGGTAAATACTATACAGCAAAATATTCAAGTAAATATACAATCTAATAAAATATTACGGTAAATACTATACAGCAAAATATTCAAGTAAATATAATCTAATGAAATATTACGGTAAATACTATACAGCAAAATATTCAAATAAATATACAATTTAATCAAATATGACGGTAAATACTATACAGCAAAATATTCAAGTAAATATACAATCTAATAAAATATGACAGTAAATACTATACAGCAAAATATTCAAGTAAATATAATCTAATAAAATATTACGGTAAATACTATACAGCAAAATATTCAAATAAATATACAATCTAATCAAATATGACGGTAAATACTATACAGCAAAATATTCAAGTAAATATAATCTAATGAAATATTACGGTAAATACTATACAGCAAAATATTCAAGTAAATATACAATCTAATAAAATATTACGGTAAATACTATACAGCAAAATATTCAAGTAAATATAATCTAATAAAATATGACGGTAAATACTATACAGCAAAATATTCAAGTAAATATAATCTAATGAAATATTACGGTAAATACTATACAGACCAATATTCAAGTAAATATACAATCTAATAAAATATTACGGTAAATACTATACAGCAAAATATTCAAGTAAATATAATCTAATGAAATAATACGGTAAATACTATACAGCAAAATATTCAAGTAAATATATAATCTAATGAAATATTACGGTAAATACTATACAGCAAAATATTCAAGTAAATATAATCTAATGAAATATTACGGTAAATACTATACAGCAAAATATTCAAGTAAATATAATCTAATGAAATATTGCGGTAAATACTATACAGCAAAATATTCAAGTAAGTATACAATCTAATAAAATATTAAGGTAAATACTATACAGCAAAATATTCAAGTAAATATAATCTAATGAAATATTACGGTAAATACTATACAGCAAAATATTCAAGTAAATATACAATCTAATAAAATATTAAGGTAAATACTATACAGCAAAATATTCAAGTAAATATAATCTAATGAAATATTACGGTAAATACTATACAGAAAAATATTCAAGTAAATATACAATCTAATAAAATATTACAGTAAATACTATACAGCAAAATATTCAAGTAAATATACAATCTAATAAAATATGGCGGTAAATACTATACAGAAAAATATTCAAGTAAATATACAATCTAATAAAATATGAAGGTAAATACTATACAGGAAAATATTCAAGTAAATATACAATCTAATAAAATATGAAGGTAAATACTATACAGAAAAATATTCAAGTAAATATACAATCTAATAAAATATGAAGGTAAATACTATACAGCAAAATATTTAAGTAAATATACAATCTAATAAAATATGACGGTAAATACTATACAGCAAAATATTCAAGTAAATATACAATCTAATAAAATATGACGGTAAATACTATACAGCAAAATATTCAAGTAAATATACAATCTAATAAAATATTACGGTAAATACTATACAGAAATATATTCAAGTAAATATACAATCTAACAAAATATTACGGTAAATACCACACAGCAAAATATTCAAGTAAATATACTATCTAATAAAATATGACGGTAAATACTATACAGCAAAATATTCAAGTAAATATAATCTAATGAAATATTACGGTAAATACTACACAGCAAAATATTCAAGTAAATATACAATCTAATAAAATATTACGGTAAATACTATACAGAAAAATATTCAAGTAAATATACAATCTAATAAAATATGACGGTAAATACTATACAGAAAAATATTCAAGTAAATATAATCTAATGAAATATTACGGTAAATACTATACAGCAAAATATTCAAGTAAATATACAATCTAATAAAATATTACGGTAAATACTATACAGCAAAATATTCAAGTAAATATACAATCTAATAAAATATTACGGTAAATACTATACAGCAAAATATTCAAGTAAATATACAATCACATAAAATATTACGGTAAATACTATACAGAAAAATATTCAAGTAAATATACAATCTAATAAAATATGACGGTAAATACTATACAGCAAAATATTCAAGTAAATATAATCTAATGAAATATTACGGTAAATACTACACAGCAAAATATTCAAGTAAATATACAATCTAATAAAATATTACGGTAAATACTATACAGCAAAATATTCAAGTAAATATAATCTAATGAAATATGACGGTAAATACTATACAGCAAAATATTCAAGTAAATATAATCTAATGAAATATTACGGTAAATACTATACAGCAAAATATTCAAGTAAATATACAATCTAATAAAATATTACGGTAAATACTATACAGAAAAATATTCAAGTAAATATACAATCTAATAAAATATGACGGTAAATACTATACAGCAAAATATTCAAGTAAATATAATCTAATAAAATATGACGGTAAATACTATACAGCAAAATATTCAAATAAATATACAATCTAATCAAATATGACGGTAAATACTATACAGCAAAATATTCAAGTAAATATAATCTAATGAAATATTACGGTAAATACTATACAGCAAAATATTCAAGTAAATATACAATCTAATAAAATATTACGGTAAATACTATACAGCAAAATATTCAAGTAAATATAATCTAATGAAATATTACGGTAAATACTATACAGCAAAATATTAAAGTAAATATAATCTAATGAAATATTACAGTAAATACTATACAGCAAAATATTCAAGTAAATATACAATCTAATAACATATTACGGTAAATACTATACAGCAAAATATTCAAGTAAATATAATCTAATGAAATATTACGGTAAATACTATACAGCAAAATATTCAAGTAAATATACAATCTAATAAAATATTACGGTAAATACTATACAGCAAAATATTCAAGTAAATATAATCTAATGAAATATTACGGTAAATACTATACAGCAAAATATTCAAATAAATATACAATTTAATCAAATATGACGGTAAATACTATACAGCAAAATATTCAAGTAAATATACAATCTAATAAAATATGACAGTAAATACTATACAGCAAAATATTCAAGTAAATATAATCTAATAAAATATTACGGTAAATACTATACAGCAAAATATTCAAATAAATATACAATCTAATCAAATATGACGGTAAATACTATACAGCAAAATATTCAAGTAAATATAATCTAATGAAATATTACGGTAAATACTATACAGCAAAATATTCAAGTAAATATACAATCTAATATAATATTACGGTAAATACTATACAGCAAAATATTCAAGTAAATATAATCTAATGAAATATGACGGTAAATACTATACAGCAAAATATTCAAGTAAATATAATCTAATGAAATATTACGGTAAATACTATACAGCAAAAATATTCAAGTAAATATACAATCTAATAAAATATGGCGGTAAATACTATACAGAAAAATATTCAAGTAAATATACAATCTAATAAAATATGAAGGTAAATACTATACAGGAAAATATTCAAGTAAATATACAATCTAATAAAATATGAAGGTAAATACTATACAGCAAAATATTTAAGTAAATATACAATCTAATAAAATATGACGGTAAATACTATACAGCAAAATATTCAAGTAAATATACAATCTAATAAAATATGACGGTAAATACTATACAGCAAAATATTCAAGTAAATATACAATCTAATAAAATATTACGGTAAATACTATACAGCAAAATATTTAAGTAAATATACAATCTAATAAAATATGACGGTAAATACTATACAGCAAAATATTCAAGTAAATATACAATCTAATAAAATATTACGGTAAATACTATACAGAAATATATTCAAGTAAATATACAATCTAACAAAATATTACGGTAAATACTACACAGCAAAATATTCAAGTAAATATACTATCTAATAAAATATGACGGTAAATACTATACAGCAAAATATTCAAGTAAATATAATCTAATGAAATATTACGGTAAATACTACACAGCAAAATATTCAAGTAAATATACAATTTAATAAAATATTACGGTAAATACTATACAGAAAAATATTCAAGTAAATATACAATCTAATAAAATATGACGGTAAATACTATACAGAAAAATATTCAAGTAAATATAATCTAATGAAATATTACGGTAAATACTATACAGCAAAATATTCAAGTAAATATACAATCTAATAAAATATTACGGTAAATACTATACAGCAAAATATTCAAGTAAATTTACAATCTAATAAAATATTACGGTAAATACTATACAGCAAAATATTCAAGTAAATATACAATCACATAAAATATTACGGTAAATACTATACAGAAAAATATTCAAGTAAATATACAATCTAATAAAATATGACGGTAAATACTATACAGCAAAATATTCAAGTAAATATAATCTAATGAAATATTACGGTAAATACTACACAGCAAAATATTCAAGTAAATATACAATCTAATAAAATATTACGGTAAATACTATACAGCAAAATATTCAAGTAAATATAATCTAATGAAATATGACGGTAAATACTATACAGCAAAATATTCAAGTAAATATAATCTAATGAAATATTACGGTAAATACTATACAGCAAAATATTCAAGTAAATATACAATCTAATAAAATATTACGGTAAATACTATACAGAAAAATATTCAAGTAAATATACAATCTAATAAAATATGACGGTAAATACTATACAGCAAAATATTCAAGTAAATATAATCTAATAAAATATGACGGTAAATACTATACAGCAAAATATTCAAATAAATATACAATCTAATCAAATATGACGGTAAATACTATACAGCAAAATATTCAAGTAAATATAATCTAATGAAATATTACGGTAAATACTATACAGCAAAATATTCAAGTAAATATACAATCTAATAAAATATTACGGTAAATACTATACAGCAAAATATTCAAGTAAATATAATCTAATGAAATATTACGGTAAATACTATACAGCAAAATATTAAAGTAAATATAATCTAATGAAATATTACGGTAAATACTATACAGCAAAATATTCAAGTAAATATACAATCTAATAACATATTACGGTAAATACTATACAGCAAAATATTCAAGTAAATATAATCTAATGAAATATTACGGTAAATACTATACAGCAAAATATTCAAGTAAATATACAATCTAATAAAATATTACGGTAAATACTATACAGCAAAATATTCAGGTAAATATAATCTAATGAAATATTACGGTAAATACTATACAGCAAAATATTCAAATAAATATACAATTTAATCAAATATGACGATAAATACTATACAGCAAAATATTCAAGTAAATATACAATCTAATAAAATATGACAGTAAATACTATACAGCAAAATATTCAAGTAAATATAATCTAATAAAATATTACGGTAAATACTATACAGCAAAATATTCAAATAAATATACAATCTAATCAAATATGACGGTAAATACTATACAGCAAAATATTCAAGTAAATATAATCTAATGAAATATTACGGTAAATACTATACAGCAAAATATTCAAGTAAATATACAATCTAATAAAATATTACGGTAAATACTATACAGCAAAATATTCAAGTAAATATAATCTAATGAAATATTACGGTAAATACTATACAGCAAAATATTAAAGTAAATATAATCTAATGAAATATTACGGTAAATACTATACAGCAAAATATTCAAGTAAATATACAATCTAATAAAATATTACGGTAAATACTATACAGCAAAATATTCAAGTAAATATAATCTAATGAAATATTACGGTAAATACTATACAGCAAAATATTCAAGTAAATATAATCTAATGAAATATTACGGTAAATACTATACAGCAAAATATTTAAGTAAATATAATCTAATGAAATATTACGGTAAATACTATACAGCAAAATATTCAAGTAAATATAATCTAATGAAATATTACGGTAAATACTATACAGAAAAATATTCAAGTAAATATACAATCTAATAAAATATTAAGGTAAGTACTATACAGCAAAATATTCAAGTAAATATAATCTAATGAAATATTACGGTAAATACTATACAGCAAAATATTCAAGTAAATATACAATCCAATCTAATATGACGGTAAATACTATACAGCAAAATATTCAAGTAAATATAATCTAATGAAATATTACGGTAAATACTATACAGCAAAATATTCAAGTAAATATACAATCTAATAAAATATGACGGTAAATACTATACAGCAAAATATTCAAGTAAATATAATCTAATGAAATATTACGGTAAATACTATACAGACCAATATTCAAGTAAATATACAATCTAATAAAATATTACGGTAAATACTATACAGCAAAATATTCAAGTAAATATAATCTAATGAAATAATACGGTAAATACTATACAGCAAAATATTCAAGTAAATATATAATCTAATGAAATATTACGGTAAATACTATACAGCAAAATATTCAAGTAAATATAATCTAATGAAATATTACGGTAAATACTATACAGCAAAATATTCAAGTAAATATAATCTAATGAAATATTGCGGTAAATACTATACAGCAAAATATTCAAGTAAATATACAATCTAATAAAATATTAAGGTAAATACTATACAGCAAAATATTCAAGTAAATATAATCTAATGAAATATTACGGTAAATACTATACAGCAAAATATTCAAGTAAATATACAATCTAATAAAATATTAAGGTAAATACTATACAGCAAAATATTCAAGTAAATATAATCTAATGAAATATTACGGTAAATACTATACAGCAAAATATTCAAGTAAATATACAATCTAATAAAATATTACAGTAAATACTATACAGCAAAATATTCAAGTAAATATAATCTAATGAAATATTACGGTAAATACTATACAGCAAAATATTCAAGTAAATATAATCTAATGAAATATTACGGTAAATACTATACAGCAAAATATTCAAGTAAATATACAATATAATGAAATATTACGGTAAATACTATACAGCAAAATATTCAAGTAAATATAATCTAATGAAATATTACGGTAAATACTAAACAGCAAAATATTCAAGTAAATATATAATCTAATAAAATATTAAGGTAAATACTATACAGCAAAATATTCAAGTAAATATAATCTAATGAAATATTACAGTAAATACTATACAGCAAAATATTCAAGTAAATATACAATCTAATAAAATATTACGGTAAATACTATACAGCAAAATATTTAAGTAAATATAATCTAATGAAATATTACGGTAAATACTATACAGCAAAATATTCAAGTAAATATAATCTAACGAAATATTACGGTAAATACTATACAGCAAAATAATCAAGTAAATATAATCTAATGAAATATTACGGTAAATACTATACAGAAAAATATTTAAGTAAATATAATCTAATGAAATATTACGGTAAATACTATACAGCAAAATATTCAAGTAAATATAATCTAATGAAATATTACGGTAAATACTATACAGAAAAATATTCAAGTAAATATACAATCTAATAAAATATTAAGGTAAGTACTATACAGCAAAATATTCAAGTAAATATAATCTAATGAAATATTACGGTAAATACTATACAGCAAAATATTCAAGTAAATATACAATCTAATCTAATATGACGGTAAATACTATACAGCAAAATATTCAAGTAAATATAATCTAATGAAATATTACGGTAAATACTATACAGCAAAATATTCAAGTAAATATACAATCTAATAAAATATGACAGTAAATACTATACAGCAAAATATTCAAGTAAATATAATCTAATGAAATATTACGGTAAATACTATACAGCAAAATATTCAAGTAAATATACAATCTAATAAAATATGACGGTAAATACTATACAGCAAAATATTCAAGTAAATATAATCTAATGAAATATTACGGTAAATACTATACAGAAAAATATTCAAGTAAATATATAATCTAATGAAATATTACGGTAAATACTATACAGCAAAATATTCAAGTAAATATAATCTAATGAAATATTACGGTAAATACTATACAGCAAAATATTAAAGTAAATATAATCTAATGAAATATTGCGGTAAATACTATACAGCAAAATATTCAAGTAAATATACAATCTAATAAAATATTAAGGTAAATACTATACAGCAAAATATTCAAGTAAATATAATCTAATGAAATATTACGGTAAATACTATACAGCAAAATATTCAAGTAAATATAATCTAATGAAATATTACGGTAAATACTATACAGCAAAATATTCAAGTAAATATAATCTAATGAAATATTACGGTAAATACTATACAGCAAAATATTCAAGTAAATATACAATCTAATAAAATATTAAGGTAAATACTATACAGCAAAATATTCAAGTAAATATAATCTAATGAAATATTACGGTAAATACTATACAGCAAAATATTCAAGTAAATATACAATCTAATAAAATATTACAGTAAATACTATACAGCAAAATATTCAAGTAAATATAATCTAATGAAATATTACGGAAAATACTATACAGCAAAATTTTCAAGTAAATATACAATCTAATCAAATATGACGGTAAATACTATACAGGAAAATATTCAAGTAAATATAATCTAATGAAATATTACGGTAAATACAGGGTGTTTCAAAAGTCTTGGGAACATAACGATTTTTAATAACTCAAAAACTATTAGGAGTTGAAAAATGAAATTGGTACCGTTGGAAAGGTTAAAGTTTCAAGTTTTGTGGGGAATCTACAAAGTTGCTCAATATGAGCACCATTCGTCACACGGTAGACATCTAGTCGATAGTCCATTTCCTGCCAAACGCGTTCCAGCATCTTGACGTCAATGGTTCCCACAACTGCCGTTACTCGAGCCTTTAGTTCGTCAATATCTATTGGAAGGGGCGGCACATATACTTGCTGCTTGACAAAGCCCCAAAGGAAAAAGTCACACGGGGTAAGATCTGGAGACCTAGGAGGCCAGGGCATGAGAACGTCATCACCTCGCCCAGATCTCCCAATCCATCTACCAGGCAGCCTTGTGTTAAGAAACTGCTTTACTCTAAGACTCCAGTGTGGTGGTGCACCATATTGTTGAAAAATGAAGTCATCAGATTCTGCTTGTTCCAACTGAGCCATTAACCAGTCTTCCAGCATGTTGAGATAGGATTCACCAGTGATAGTTGCCTCTTCAAAGAAGAACGGTCCATAGACACCTTTCTTGGAAATTGCACAAAACACGTTCACTTTTGGTGAATCTCGCTCGTGCTCAAGAAGTTCATGAGGATTCTCAGTACCCCATATGCGAGTGTTATGCTTGTTAACTTTGCCATTCAGATGGAAGGTCGCCTCATCGCTAAAAACAAGCCGGTCATCAAAGCCGTTATCTTCCAACTTCTCTTGCATTGCAATGCAAAAGTCACGGCGAAGTGGCTTATCAGTGTCCTTCAACTTTGGGACCAACTTGAGCTTGTAAGGTACCATTTGCAGTCGTTTCCTTAAGACACGCCAGACAGTTGCTGGAGCAAGCTGAAGTTCCCTGCTGGCTCTTATCACTGATTTACGGGGGTTCCGCTGAAAGGCTGTCCGAACTTGCTCAACTGCATCTTCTGAAGTTGAAGGGCGACCTGTTCGCTTACTTGGGCACAAACACCCATCTTTCACAAATTTAGCATGCCATCTGACAATGGATTTCCTTTCAGGGGCTTCTTTTTTAAATTTCCTGCGAAATGCACGCTGAACACATGTCCACGATTCAGTCTTTGCAAATTGGAGGACGCAAAATGCCTTGTCTTGTTTAGAGAACGCCATTACTGCACCTGGAAAGATAACGCGAAAATTATTAGTATGACCAAAAACTTGATTAAGCAAGCTTTAAAATGGCACCAGTTTCATTTTTCTACCTGGAATAGTTCATGAGATATACGCATTTGTAATGTTCCCAAGACTTTTGAAACACCCTGTACTATACAGCAAAATATTCAAGTAAATATACAATCTAATAAAATATTAAGGTAAATACGATCTAATAAAATATTGAGGTAAATACCATTAAATAAAATATTCAGGTAAACACAATGTAACAACAAATTGAAGTAAAAATTATCTAATAAAATATTTAAGTAAATACAATGTAATGAAATAGTAAGATAAGTACAATCTAATACAATATTCAGGTAAATACCATCTAATACTATATTCAAGCAAACACAAGCTTATATAATATTTAAGTAAATACAATCCAAATAACGATCTAAGTAAAATAAATATTAAATAAAATATTTCGGTAAATAAATCTTAAAATATTCAGGTAAACACAATCTAATACAATATTCAGATAAATACAATCTATTACAATATGCAGCTAAATACGATCTAATACAATATTTAGGTAAATACCATTAAATAAAATATTTAGGTAAACACAATATAACAACAGATTGAAGTAAATAGTATTTAATTAAATATTTAAGTAAACACAATGTAATTAAATAGTAAAGTAAATACAATATAATACAATATTTAGGTAAATGCAATCTAATCAAATATTCAATTAAATACAGTCTGATAAAATATTTAGTAAAATATAATCTAATAATATATCGAAATAAATACAGGCGAATAAAGTTACAGTTGCTGTTAAGAACATAGAAGCAAAAGATCGTCGTGTTACGTCCTCGTAGATAGAAGTTTTTTCACACCTTCATGCTAATCTGAATATAGCCAGTGAAAAATTCATGTAATAAAATTTTAATAAAAACGTCTTCCTCGTCATATTTCCATGAGTGTTCAGCTACCAGGCTGAGAGAAAAGTATATTTAAATAATCATCTCTCGCCCCGCGAATCGAGTAACATAAATACTGTTTTGATGCGGCTGTGTAAAAATAGCGTAAGAATGAGAAATTGCCACGTAAAGTTTTAATTGAGTAGAGTAGGATTTTCAAATTAGAAGTCGAGTGAGAGTTACGTGTCTCGGTAATTACGTCAGAGACAGGAAGCCGCGAATCTGACATGGCGAATAATCAGAGAATAACTTTTGTCTTTTCACTGAATCAACAAAGAGAGCAGCTAGATTTTATGGATAGGTTCTCCCCTCATGGGCGGGTGTTATAGGTGCATACATGTATGCTATAGCGAACTAATAAAACCGCGAAGATAGTGTTAAACCCCAAGTGATTTTGTGCTGTTTCTTTTTTAATAACGTTTACGCGAGCTGTTATTTAAAAGAAGACTCATACAACGATTGAGAGAGGAAGATGGAAACTTTGGCTGCCGCATAACAACTACGACTACAGAAATACGACCAACCGTTTTCGTTGATGAAGAGTAACACCCGTGGAAATCAAATGGCACATTAAAGTACATTACACCCCTTTGTGGTGTTATACAAACATTTCTCCTGGGCAATGCTGTTTGTTTACGCTGTTTACTAAATGAATCATCTACACGAAAAAGATTGATTTGTTTTCATTTTGTTATTCTTTAATTAAAACATGAAATGTTACAATTTGATCGAGATAAAATAATGTCGTATCAGTAAGTGGGCAGTGGACAACTGCACTCTCCCCTCGGACGCACAAAACACAACGCAAATCACATGTAATAAACGTTGAAAAATCGTCAGAAGTTAATTTGTGAGTATTTACAATCTAAAGCTCTGTCCAGTTCTTGTCCCAACTGTCAGCGAAAACAAAGTGGCAAAGCTAATGAGGAAAGAAAGAAAAAAAAAGAAAAAGAAATCGATCAAATATTTTTTTTTATTTCTATCGAATCGCGCAAAGTTCAAATTAATGTCGAACGTGTGGTGAGAATATTGGATTTTAATGATTAACTGCGTGACAAAGGTTTTTTTTCTCTTCAATTCCTATACGAACTCCAATAATTCTTAAATTAAAGGCGTCAAAATATTCAAATATTGAAGAATAATATATATTCTCAACACAAACATATATATATATATATATATATATATATATATATATATATACATATATATATATGTGGGTGTGTATATATATATATATAGGGTGAGCCAAAAGTAGGTGGACAGTAAAAAACATTTTCTTTCTTGATTTACACAGCTTTGAAGTCTGCCTCTTACGCTTCGACAAAAAAATGTTTTTTACTGTCAACCTACTTTTGGCTCACCTATATATATATATATATATATATATATATATATATATATATATATATATATATATATATATATATATATATATATATATATAATATTTGTACTGCTTGTTATAAAACTCACTCAGAGTGGCCGGCCTTTATATATATATATATATATATATATATATATATATATATATATATATATATATATACATATATATATATATATAACTAAATGGCAGTGTATATGTATGTTATATTTTTGTCTGTTCCCCATAGAATGGAAAGTAACAGAATTTACATAAAATCTAAAAATGCATTTTCATGTCAGATTTACCGGGAAAGAAGTAAAACCTCCTTAAAACTTCAAATATATTCTATGTTTATAAAGTTAAATCCTGTGTATAAAATCTTCTAGTGAAAACTATGCAAGTGGTCTCAAATCTCTAAGTGCTCCCAAACATTTGGTACTTGTATTTAGTTTTCTTTTCTTCAGACAATCATCATGAGAAAGTCTTGTAATAAAGACGAAACGTTGATGAATATAAAAATAATACTTTTTGGGTTTCCTTTTTTTAATTTCCATTACGTCGGAAGATTTTTTCCATTCTTTATCACACACACACACACATATATATATATATATATATATATATATATATATATATATATATATATATATATTAAGTCCCGAGGATATCATGAAACGGTTTACTGGTCATTTCACGGATCTATTCTATAATCCGTCAGTGGTGTATGAAGAGGTCCTCAAAAGTTTGATACAAAAAACTATCAACCAAGTGATGATGGACCACTCCACCGCCTCTGTATATCCTAATAGGTAAAGGTAAAATGTAAAGGTCGCATAGCCTGGACGTGCACGAGTGTCGTTGCCGACATCGCACACTGCCCATAGCCGTAGCGGCGGTGATTTGTTAAGAATCACTGTGTCTAAAGCACAGCATATGGAAGGCGGAGTCCATCCCTCTCCTTCCGCTGCCTTGTCAGGTACCCATTTACTGCTGTGTGGACAGAGGGAGTTTTCAGACCCGAAAATTCGCATGCCGTGAGTGGGATCGAACCCAGGTCGTCCAGCCCAAAGACAAGTGCTATAACCACTCGTCCACAGGCCCTCCTAATACAATTCAGCTAATTAATCTCGGAGAGGCACCTCCTCTTAATGGCATCCCTGTTCATGTTATCTGTTTGGGAGGTGAAAAGATTGCTGCAGAAGTCCGTCGCCTGATATCTGATGTATAGATATATGGTGCCTTTGTACTTCCGGATTTTCTAGACACAACTCTGATCTTACTATTCAAAGGAAAATGAGTGTCATCGGGTTATGGCACTTGTAGAGTTACAAGCCTTTTTCAATCGGTGGGTAAGGTCTTTTCAAACATTTTTTGAAGTGTTGGTAAAAGTCTTTCCAAATCTATTGATGAAGCTACTTACCGTAGAGGTGTGCATTTAGGCAGCATTTTCTCATTTATTCAACGACACTTTCTTGGCCTTTTGGCCAAGATCAAAGTGTAGTATCTGTTCTGATGGATACTGCACCCCATAGGCTGGTATTGTCTTGGCCTTCGCGGCTTGATTTACGCCTGTCTATGGGTCTGTCCTATGCAGTTCTAGGAGGTCCACCCTCCTAGGCTTTGCTCCCCTCTTTGGGGAGGTGTAAGTTTATTGCTTACTGCCTGAGGCGCCCCTACCGAGCAATGCCGACGGGCCCTGCCCAGGCAATTTTTAATGGCCAGAGTGCTCACCTTCTCGGGCGCTGGCTTTTCAAATCCCACTTTCTGACCATGTGTCACATACTCCTATTGTGGATAGGTGTTGAATAAATAATGTAGAGGTTTGCCTACTGTATCCAGGAATACTAGAGCGGCTTTAGATACGGTCGTGGCTCGATGAATATGATGTTTTCTTCCCTCCAACTACAGGAAAAAAGCATTGAGCAGCGGGTAGCATTCTATCAGGTTTTTGTGGAATTGACAGAAGCTTTCGGCAGCAATGGATAGTCATCAGTAAAATAGGATTAGTAAAAATGCTCGGACAACTTTTTCCTTTGATATGAAAGCCAGTTTTCACTTCTTCAATGCGCTCTCTTAGTCAATAGCTATCAATAATATAATCAAACAAGGTGACATTTTTGACCTGAAGTTATTCTATATATATATATATATATATATATATATATATATATATATATATATATATATATGCAATGACCCTCTCTCACGCATTTCAAGACTAACATCGGGGCTGTCATACAGTTTCAAAGCACTGGTATGATCTTCAATCCTACACTTTTTAATGCAAAGTCCAAGATCTTCAAAAATATTGTACGAGAGCTTCTCTATGCAGATGATGCGGACTTCGTTGCCAACACTAAAAATGATATGCAGATGATAATGGACCATTTCCTTCGAGCATGCACCGACTTTGGAATCACCATCAGTTTGGAGTTGACTAAGGTAATAATCGGCACTCCACAAGAATTCTAGTATGCAAAGCCTAACGTCCACGTGAAGGGGACTAGATCAAGTCTAGTTGACTCATTTGCATATCTTGGGAGCACTCTCTCACGCGATGAATCTAAAATACTCCTAAGAATCGAAAAGGCTATCAAAGACGTTGATAGACTTGAAAAGCGAGTCTGGTCAGACATAGCCATTACCATGAAAACAAAACTTAGTGTGTATGAGCCGTGCATCTTGTCTGTTCTCTTGTATTCCTCGGAGATATGACCACGTACCGCCGGTAATGTTCTGCAGAGGTACCATCAAACGTTAATCCATAATCTCAATCCTCAGACAGAGCGCTAATAATTAAATTCCTCTCCCTACTGTTAGAGCACCATAAATATACCGTGCAAAGCTCTTACACGGCAACAATAAAGTAGCCCTCAACACTCGGTCGCTTGCTTTCATGTCGTAGCGTCTTCGTTGAGCAGTCTGGATTTCTGCCACGTTGTGTTGATTGATCCGAAGTTAAGGACCAGTGTGGATCATAGAAATGGAACAAAAGAGAATTAAACTCTATATAATGTCAAGTCGACGAGCATACGCAATAAGTTAATCATAATAGTGTTCTACGGCGAGCCGGAACATTGCATTACGCTAAGATTGATAGCTGTATTATTAATTCTCTTAGACGTTCGGTCTTTCTTAGAAGAGGCCTATAACAATATTTTGATTTAAATATGTTTTATTTTTACCCAGAGACACATGTGTTTCATGCTTACACAATCTTCAGTGTTCGAGATGATAATTACTGCCGGTCGAATAGTTTGAAAACCGGTTACCAAGTAACCTTTGACTCTGCAGCCTTGTATTCAACTCCTCAGCCAACATCAATTACAATAGAGAAGGAAGATAATTAAACTCTATATAACATTGGGTCGGTGGACATACACAGTAATCTAATAATAAAAGTGTTCTACAGTGAGCCGGAACACTCAGGTTTCAATGCATGTACAAATAATTTCATGAAAAAAAAACGTATACACAGATCACTTTTAAATCAGTATTGAAAATATATATAATATTGTTGTCTTATGTACATAAATAGCTACACATATGCATCCATATGGTGGATAACGGGTGTGTAGGTCTACTAGTATAGATTTTAGCACAGGAGAATGAGTGCGGTCACAACGACATTGCCTCTGGGTTGAACAAAGAAAGTTGAAAGAGTGTATTTGGAATAACATGACACCAGGGTAAGATTTGACAGTTAAGGTTAGAATGGGCCAAGTCTCAACGCAATATGCGGAGAGGGATCACGGATGTGACGTCACGTGGGACGAAATCGAAAAAGAGCGGTGAGATTTTAAATGTGACCGTTCATGGATTTTGGCGGGGACGGTCAAAAAAATGTTGCAAAAAATAACTGTTTAGAGTCGCACGCAGTGACTGACGCTGTCTGTCTGCCTGCCTGTCAGTCTATCTCTACATCTATCTCTCTGTCTATCTATCCATCTATCTGTCTGCTTATCTATAGTTACATATGTTAATATTACTCTCTCTTTCTCTCTCTCTCTCTCTCTCTCTCTCTATTTCATAATTAAGTGTAAATAGTACTTGTGATTATTTAATGTTTTGCTAAATAAACCTCCATGTCCATAAAATTGTACTTGTGATTATTTAATATTTTTCGCTTAATAAACCTCCATACTTACAAAATCGTACTTTTGATTATTTAATATTGTTCACTAAATAAACCTCCATTTCAAAAAAATGGTACTTGTAATTATCTAATATTTTCGCTAAATAAACCTCCATGTCCACAAAATTGTACTTGTGATTATTTAATATTTTTCGCTTAATAAACCTCCATATCTACAAAATCGTATTTTTGATTATTTAATATTGTTCACTAAATAACCCTCCATGTGAACAAAATGGTACTTGTAATTATCTAATAGTTTCGCTAAATAAACCTCCATGTCCACAAAATGATACTTGTGATTATTTAATATTTTTCGTTAAATAAATCTCCATTTTTCAAAATGGTATTTGTGATTATTTAATATTTTTCGTTAAATAAACTTCCATTTCTACAAAATGGTACTTGTGATGGTTTAATATTATTCACCTAATAAACTTCTATGTCCAAAAAATGGTACTTGTGATTATTTAATATTCTTCGCTAAATAAACCTCCATGTCCACAAAATTGTACTTGTGATTATTTAATATTTTTCGCTAAATAAACCTCCATGTCCACAAAATGGTACTTATGATTATTTAATATTTTTCAATTAATAAACCTCCATGTCTACAAAATGGTACTTATGATTATTTAATAGTTTTCTCTCAATAAACCGCCGTTTCCAGCCTCTGTCTTCTCTAAATTCTTCTTACTGTAACTCAACAAAGTTATATGAGCAACGGGTCTTAACGACACGAAACGCGAGAGAATACGATAGCGAAAAGAAACTAACAACAACAAAATTGAAGAAGCGAAAACACGAATCTGAGAAAGAAAGAATGTCGATCGAATTACAGCGAAAGGAACAAGAGACAACGCATATATACACACATATATAAATACGTGAACATACATCTGCACCAACATGCACATAAACATACCCATGTATATAGAATTTAAACTTTAAAGAGAGACTGAGAATTACTTAGAATAAAGAATAAGTTCGCACTAAAATTGGAGACACAGGTATGTCTATTTATTAGATGTTCAGCGAAGAGAGACCAGCATGTATTGTACAGAACATCCGGCGGTAAATAATTTGACTAACTATTATTTTCTGGGCACGTGTCTATTTAATTTTTCCCATTTTTCTCTCTGTAATTTTCATAGCTTTACTTTTTCTCTTAACTAAACATCGGTTGGACGAAGTTCCAAACCAATTAGCTAGTCTTTCTATTCTTTAATTTTTTGATTAGTAAAAATAAATATAGTCTGTTCATTGCCATGATAAAATTTTGTACCACAAAATAATTAAATACATATATATATATATATATATATATATATATATATATATATATATATAAGTATTTTTTTTAAATATTACAGTGTTTTTCATCTACAGACGACGTCGTTTCGAGCTCTCTTTCGCTCATCAGTGTAGGAGTAGCGGTTGCAGGCGGTCGCGTGGGCTCGAACGCAGTTCGTAGATTCAGGCTAGAATCACGTGACAAACGCTCAGGACCACGCAGCCGTCATAAATCGACACATACAGTAATTGAAATTAAGCTACACTTACCCTAGAGGCGGGGGAAGTGTCATTGCTGTCTAGAGTGTCCAACGCTCGAGCGGAACTAGCTTATCGCAGATAAATACAAGCTTTTTAATTTCAGACAAGGCTCCATATTTTTAGACTATTACATTTTAAAGGAGCTTTTAACTATAAATATTATTTTAAATATTAAAGTGTATATATATATATATATATATATATATATATATATATATATATATATATATATATATATATATATATATATATTCCATTATATAGGGCAGTTTCCAATAATCTTCGCCGAGATCTTTAACATGATTGATTTGTATGTCTGTGGAGAGGAAAATTAAAATATCATCTATGTATCTAAAGTATTCGATGTTAGGAGGTAGTCTATATTTGAAAGGACCGGATTCTAAGAATTCTAAAAAGAGGCAGGCCAATACACTGCTAAGGGGGTTGCCCATGGGGAGTCCAAATTTTTGTTTGTAGAATACTTCGTTAAATTGGAAATATGTTATGTCAGTGATGAGTCTAATTATTTCTATAAAAGTGTTATGGGGAAAAGGTAGGTCGGTTTTTATTTTCTTTATATGTGTGTGAAGTAAGTGTAGGCATTTTTTAACAGGTACGTTAGTGTAGAGCGAAGTTACATCTAGGCTGTGTATATTTTTATCACCCTATCACAACAAACCCTCCCTCTCCCCCTCTCAACTATTTTCTCCCATACCTCTTCTTAAATTCCCTCATTTTCTCAAAACGCTCTCTAAGACCATAACTTTCGCCCATCCACCAAAATCACAGCCCCCCCTCCCTCTCTACCCATCCTCCTTTCCCTGCATACACCCCCACACACAAACATTCCAACTTACTTTTCCCCTTCAATCTTGACCGCAGCCATCTGGTCAAACACCTCCCTCCCCCTCTTCCTTCACTCTCTCTCTGCCATCCACTTTACCCCTGCTCATCCCCCACCCCTTTCTCTTACCACCAGCCACAGTAGTCCTTGCTCCCTCCATCCTTCCTTTTTTTCCCCACTCATTTTCTTCATTCATTTTTATTCTCTAACAAGTACGGACGTCCACCAAGACGTGGCCATTATTTTCATTTTATTTTATTTTTCCTCCCAACATGTCTACCCTACATGTATTTGTACTTGCATGACATCTTTTCTCTATATCATCATCCTGATGAAGTCTTATAAATAAAGCCGAAACGTTGATGTACACATAAAAAACATCCAGTTTTTGGTTTTCCTTTTTCATTTTACCATCACGTCGGTTAATCTTCATCCTTCTCTTCCCATATATATATATATATATATATATATATATATATATATTGTGTGTGTGTGGGTGTATTTAAGCAGTATATTTTCATTTAGAAAAACATTATTAAATAACATGGAGTATTTTTGCTTAGTAAGACTTAGTAAGGAAAAATAAATGAAACAGGAAATCCATCGAACTTACATATACCAATTTCACCGAAATAATAAATAGACTATTCGGAAAAATAAAGAATAAAATAATCTTATCAAGCAAAACCACTCCACTGTTTGTCGATAGATAGATAGATAGATAGATAGATAGATAGATAGATAGATAGATAGATAGATTGTTTAAAATATATCTACATCCATTAAAATGGATTTCATTTTAAATATATTGGATCTAATGTAGGTACTCTTATAGAGAAAGTACCGCATTACCGTGACTTCGCATCGTCTACGTTCAGATAGGTCTCGGAAGCGCCCAAGAGTTGACGAAACTATCAACCAATCAAGTTGTAGCAGGCGTCAGACAATCAGGTTCCAAGCAAGCAGTCAGAATTTCTACGATCTGTGTTAGCGCGTTGAATTTTTCGAAGGATTCATTGAGTTCTGTCAGCAAAAGACTCACCCTAACTCCTAACCCCTAAACCCGACCCTAGAAAATGTTAAAAAGAAAAAAACATTGACAAAATATTATTATTATTATTATTATTATTATTATTATTATTATTATTATTATTATTATTATTATTATTATTATTATCATAATAATAATAATAATAATAATAATAATAATAATAATAATAATACTCACACACATCCCAACAGAAACTATTACGGACCTAAACAATCTGATATATGCAGGGGCAAAATCGGTAAGTATGAAACTAAGAAACGAAGAGAATGGACAAAAGAGAGGACCGACAAAACCTGGATGGGAAATCAGACTGGAAACCCAGATCACCAAACTTCGGAAAGAAGCTAAAACCGTGAACCGAAGGAAGGAGGACATGAAACGATTAAGAAGCAAAAATCAGAAACGCAAGGAAAAACTAAATGGGAAACATGAAGAAATAAAACAAAAGATAGCAGCAATAGAAGGAAGACTGAGACGATACAGGTACAAATCAGAACAGAGCAAACAGAACAGGACCTTTGAAAACAATGAAAGGCAGTTTTACAAAAACGTAAATTGAGAAAAAACAACAACAGAGCAACTGAACCCAACAGAAACAAAACAATTCTGTAGCAAGATATGGGAAGAACCAAAAAAGCACAACAAGAATGTCCAATGGTTGAAAAACATGAAAGATGAACTGCAGGAAATCGAACAAGGAACCGAAACAGAAATCAACAAAGAAGCGATCAAGAAAACCCTAATAAAAATGGCAAACTGGAGAGCACCAGGCCACGATGAAATACATGCATACTGGTTTTAAAAATTCACGATCCTGCATGAAAGACTAGCGCAGAAACTGAGTGGATGTATCCGCAAAACAGACGTACCAGAATGGATGACGGAAGGAAGAACAACATTAATACAAAAAGACCCCAAAAAGGGAACGACCCTCAGCAACTACAGACCGATAACATGTCTACCAATAATGTGGAAAATTCTCACAGCACAACTGAGAGAACAAATCTACCAATCCCTGGACAAACGTGGACTGCTCCCCAGGGAACAAAAAGGATGCTGGAAAGGACAAAGAGGGGCACATGATCTACTATACATTGATCAAAAGACCCTGAAGGACGTGAAGAGCAGACAAAAGAACATAACCATGGCATGGATTGACTACAAGAAAGCCTACGACAGAATCCCCCAAACGTGGATAATTGAATGCTTAAAAATATACAAAATACCAGACAGGATTATTAATCTCATCCAGAAAGCGATGGAAACATGGAGACTAAAACTGACAGCCGGAGGACAACACCGGTCTGAGATAAAAATACAGAGAGGCATTTTTCAAGGAGACTCTCTATCACCACTATTGTTTATAATAGCCATGATGCCACTCAACTACATACTCAGAATGTGTGATGCCGGATACAGGTTTACGGATACAGAACAAAGAATAAACCACCTGATGTACATGGATGACCTTAAACTGTTTGCAAAAAACAAAAAAGAACTGGAAAAGCTGATAAACACAACCAGGATATTCAGCCAGGATATCCAAATGGAGTTTGGAATAGAAAAATGTGCACTACTAGAGATTAAAAGAGGAAAACTGGAGACGACAGAAGGTATAGAACTTCCCAACCAAGAGAAGATGAGGGCGCTAGGAGAACAAGTTAGTTATAAATACCTGGGAGTTCTGGAAGCAGACACAATCAAATATACAGAAATGAAAGAGAAGATTGGAAAAGAATACCTACGAAGAACAAGGAAACTCTTAGAAACTAAACTATATAGCAGTAAAATGGATAAACACATGGGCTGTATCATTAATAAGATACTCTGGACCATTCATAGGCTGGACCAAAGAAGAACTCAGGCACCTTGACCAGAGGACTAGAAAACTAATGACTATGCATAATGCATTGCACCCAAAAGACGATACGGACAGACTCTACATGAAAAGAAATGAAGGAGGTAGAGGACTGGTAAGTATAGAAGACTGTGTGGAAGACACCAAAAAAGAGCTGGAGAAATATGTAACCCAGAACACGGAAAAACTGATCACCACAGCAAGAGACACCAGCCCAACAAACAACTCCAGAATCACTGAAACCAGAAACAAAATAACAAGAAAGGAAAAGTGGGAAGAAAAACAACTACATGGACGCTTTATAAGACTCACAAGCGATGAAGCCAATGAAAACAGCTGGGCATGGCTAAGAAAAGGACACTTGAACAGAGAAACGGAATCTCTGCTGACGGTCGCACAGAACAATGCGATTAGGACAAACTTTATTAAAGCAAAGATAGATAAAACCTAGGAAAACAGCAAATGCCGATTGTGTGGACAAAGAGACGAAACGATAAATCATATAATAAGTGAATGCAGCAAGCTAGCCCAAAAGGAATACAAGAACAGACATGACAGCGTGGGGAAAGAAGTACACCCGGAAATGTGCAAACAACTGAATTTCGAATATGCAAAAAAACGGTACAAACACAAACCAGAAACTGTACTAGAAAACGAAAAACACAAAAGCATATGGGATATGAATGTACAAACAGACAAACCCATAACAGCAAGGAGACCGGATATGATAATAATCAACAAGAAAGAAAAATCCTGCAAAATCGTTGACTTTGCCGTTCCAGCGGACCACAGAGTGAAGATCAAAGAGACGGAAAAAAGAAGCAAATATACTGAACTTGCCAGAGAATTGAAAGGAATATGGAACATGAAGAAAGTCAATATAACACCAATAATCATAGTAGCACTAGGAATAGTCCCCAAAAACATGGAGAAAAGACTAGGAGAAATAGGAATCAAAGGGATAACTGAGACCATACAAAGGACAGTAATGATCAAAACAACTATAATCCTGAGAAATGTCCTCGAATGCGGAAACCAACCCACATAAGCAACCAATGGAGAACAAACACATGGAAGCACAAAACAACAGAACCGGGGAAAATACAACCGCACGGGAGAAGCGCAAGCATAGGCTGACACCACGAAAATTATGGACAGAGGGTTGAGGAGGGAAAGCGCAAACCAGACCTCCACTGGAAGAGCGCGGACAGCTCTGGGACCTTGGGAAGGCTTGTTGCCACTCGGGCCCCAGAGGGGACCAATGGCCCTTATCAGCAGGAAATCGGTGGTAGGTGGCTGTTGCGATACCGCAAGGTCATCAGCGGTGATGAACGGAGAGAAGTGGAGCATACTGGAAGTCTGAGGAGACTTGTTGTCACCCAGACTCCAGGGAATAACACAGGTTGTTGGCAGTGGGCGATCACTAACGATGACCTGTGTGATAACTCCTAGTGAGTAAATAATAATAATAATAATAATAATAATAATAATAATAATTCGTTTTAAACCGTGGTTTCGTTGTTCGTTATATTTTAAAAAATCATCTTTTGAAACTTTTTGGTGCACAAAATAAACATTTTATTTTTAAAAATTAGATTAAGAATTGTTCTAATTGTTGTTTAGCTATGGTTTGTTCGTTCTTAATTTGTATATATGTATTTCACTTAGATTTTCTTCGTCTGAATTTATCGTCTGCCAGTCTTCAATTTATCGTTTGGCAGTTTTTGTCTCGTTAACGCTCGACCGCTTCCGAGACCTGCCCGAACGTTAACGACGCGAAGTCACGGAAACGCGGTGCGTTCCCTATAAGAGTACCCTAATTTGTAATGCTAGACGATTTAATTAAATAAAATATGTCGGATATTTACGTTCAGACACGAACAAATGAACAGAAATAAATATAAAACAGCGAGATATTTGTTGCCGATGTAGGACCGTGTTATAATGTAGCTACCAGCATCATAATTACGTTAATAATGCGTTCCATGTTTTATATAATCCGCAAGATGATTTTAAATAAAACAATTTGATTAAATAAATATTATATAGATACAGTAAAAAATTTAAAACAATAAATATTTTTTTAATATTTTGTTCAGCTCAAAAAAGGGGTATTGCCACTGAGACGCAAAGGGCTACTGTGAATACGAGGCCATATTTATAGTGGAATCCTAAGTTGGGAATTGTGACGCGAGATGTTTGTTCACATTACATTTAAATGTCTGCATGTTGGTATAGTCATGGAAACAGGAAGCAGGAAGGAAATTCCAAAACTTAGCAGTTCGAGGAAACAAGATACTCGTAATAAAAATATCTTTTTAAATAGTAAAACATCGGTCATTTTTTATTGTAACTGACATCTCCGGAATGGCATCTCCTGTTTGGCGACAATGTAAATAACTTTTTAAATATTTACATTTTTATAGATAAATATTATTTTATTGCAAAATAGTTATGCATTGTATTGATGTGGCATTGTCCTTCTAAAAAATCCTCAGCGGACATGTACTACATTCTACCTTCTGTCGAAATTTGTTCATATTGATTTAAATTTTTTAAGAATACTATCGATTACAGCACCAATGGTGGTTTTCTCATTTAACATCTCTATTACTGATTTTTAGTTATTATTCGCAATGCTATTGATTCAGCAACAATTTCTTAGATTTTGATAAATATATTGTTTTATTTTAAGCAGAATTGACGGTTTAGTTTCCCATGTAAGTTCATAGTAAAATGGCATTCATGTTACTATATCTAGTGAACACTAAACCTTCAAATAAGAAAACGCTTTAAACAAAATTTGATTCTGTATTTTAGCTTAAAGTTAGAATTGCTCGTAAATGGGGATTATTTTACGTTAAATTTATATGTGAAACTGATCCTCACTCTAAATTCTGAAATAATTGGGGTTTTTGTTTTGTTTTTCATCAGGTTTTTCGAAGTGTTAACACGTAATCGCCTAAAAAAAGTATGATTTCATTTTAATAGATGAGGTGATTTAGCAGAGGGTGTTAATCTACAATAATACCAACTTTTAATGCCGCAAAGACAAAGCTCCTTTCCTTCAACAACTACAAGAAGCCTCTCCATCCACCGATTGTCATGGCAAATAACACCCTACCTGAGAGTTCATCATTCAGACTCCTTGGCCTAACCTTCACAGGTAACATGAATTGGAACACATACATTGAAGACATTGCCAAGGCTGCCGCAAAGAAGGTTGGCTCCCTCTACCGTGCTAGTGGACTCCTTACACCTGACATTATCCTGTATCTCTACAAAGCCACCATTCGCCCATGCATGGAGTATTGTTGCCACATCTGGGCTGGTGCATCATCTACTAGTCTCTCCCTCCTTGACAAAGTCCAAAAAAGAGTAGTCAACCTAATAGGTCCCTCACTGTCAGCTAAGCTCCAGCCCCTGTCCCATCGCCGCAATGTAGCATCCTTGTGTTTGTTTTACAAATACTTCAATGGATTATGCTCCGATGAGTGTGCTGCTCTGGTGCCCCCTCGACGTAAATTCACTAGACTAACTCGACATTCTACTAAATCTCATTCATTCACTGTGGAGGTCCCCAGATGCCGGAGAGCATTCTACTCAAATAGCTTCTTTCCTCGTGCTGCTGGCCTCTGGAACTCCCTCTCTGTCCCCTGTTTCCCCGACAGTACTGACATGCAGAAATTTAAAACTAATGTAAACAGACATCTCGCTGCTCAGATCCCAATTTAAGCTGAACAGCCAATCCTTCCCCCCTTTTCCTTTTTCTCAGTAGCCCCTTACGTTTACAGTGGCGTCCTGCCTTGTTTGGGGTGAATCGTGTAAAAAAAAACTTCACTTTGTTAGTAAAAGATCATGAGCAAACATTTTTCCGTATTAAAGTTATGCTGTTTTAATACGTATGTTATTCTAAACAAATGGAAGCTAAAATTAAAGCATCAGATAACTTATTTTACATTTTCATTTTAAATAGTTTAGCCAACACTCATTGCGCATATTTACCTTTTTGTATACAGATCAAAAATGTTTATAGAATAAATATTTTTTGTATCAAATTTTCATCCGATTTCTTATCATGCTCATAAAATAAAACGTTTGATGATAATGATGATAATAAAGCCACCATCCGTCAATGCATGGGATATTGTCCTCACATCTGAGCTGGTTTACCATTCCCTCTTAGATAAAGTCCAGAAAAGAGTCTCTAATCTAATGGGTCCAACGCTATCCACCAAGCTCCAGCACCTGTCCTATCACCAACATGTTGCATCCTTGAGCTTGTTTTACAAGTACTTCAATAGAATGTGCTCCGATGAATTTGCTGCTCTGGTGCCCCCCCCTTCGGCGTAAATATACTCAACTAACCCGACAATCAGCTAAAGCCCATCCATTCACTGTGGAGGTCCCTAGATGCCGGAGAGACTTCTACTCCAATAGCTTCTTTCCTCGTTCTGCCGGCGTTTGGAACTCCCTTCCCTGCTCCATGTACCCAGACAATACCGAAATGCAGAGATTTAAAACTAATATGAATAAATACTTAGCTGCAAAGCTTCCAATTTAGGATGATCCCCTAAAAGTTCACCCCAATTCTCAGCAGCCCCTTACGTATACAATGTCAACTTGCCTTGTTTGGCGTGAACCAAGTTTTTTAAAAAAATAATTTCATATTGTACAAATTGGGAGGCGGGGTTTTCGTTTTCTATGTGTATATCTTTAGACAGTGATCAGATTTTGAGACGCCATTCGTATTTCTCACATCGATTTACTTTTGAATTAAATCAAATTGTGAATACGGAAATAAAGTATTGCTAGTATCTTTTCTTTTTTGAATTTATTCATCATGATAACGGGACTCGAATATGCATGTGTTACCTTTATCAGCTCGTCATATTAAAAAAGCGATTATTAACAGTTCGAAAAGTTGGTTCATGAAGGCGAATGGTGACGCCATTAACGGTAAAATGCATCGTATATTGATTTTTTATTATGTCGTCGAGTTTCAAAACGGAACAAGATTTTCATCGCCATCTGATATTTGTAATAATAAATAAATGAATAGTCAGTGGCAGCTAAAAAAGATAAATACTCAACGGAAGTTAATTATCATAACATGAAGGTATATTGTTGTACGTATATATATATATATATATATATATATATATATATATATATATATATATATATATATATATATGCGTGCGTGTGAATGCCCGCACTATTAACGGAACTGTTTCTTATTAATTTTTTAACCGCGGTTCTACGTATTTACTTGGATTACAAAGTCAATATATATATATATATATATATATATATATATTTGTTATTGTTTATTTATCTATGGACGTATACGTTTCGTCTTTTTTCAATCAAGACTCATCAGCATAGAAGTACGACTATTCACCACCGGTCACACGATTCGAAACCCTGGATTACAAGTATTTTTCAACCCCAATCCAACGTCGCTAACCGATAGGCCAGTTCTGAACAGCTATGATAATTTTAACACTTTTAGAGGCGGCGAAACGTACAGGCATTCAACTTCTATAAGTGAAGGAATGATGCATATAAAGCAAGTGACGTCACGCTGTGTTATTACTACCATTTACAATATATATATATATATATATATATATATATATATATATATATATATATATATATATATATATATATATATATAAAAGATAGAAGAAATAAGAGTGAAAAACATGTACGAATGTCCAAATTTATTTCAAATTTCGATTGTTCAATGCAAGGTGTATTCTGTAATAACCTAGTGTTTATTATTCTTTCCTTGAGCCAAGGCTTTTCAAAGATTGAGATCTTATCATAAGTCGAGAAATACAGATAGATAAGTTGGCGGTAGAAAAGCCAAAGTTCAGATATTTGAAAAATATTATTAAAATGTAGTGAAAGAAAAGTTCAGTAAAAAAGATATGTGGTTTATCCAGGTGGTAAATGTCCGTTGAAAAGGTGTCCAATGAAGAGGAGAATTTGGAGAGAGCCGGAAAAAATATTTTCTCAGTGGCAGTATGGAGAAAATGCCCAGAATGAAACGAATCCAAAGTAAAATGTTGAAATCAAATTCTAGATGGAACGCACTTTAATTGAATTGATGTGAGAAAAACTGGTCATTATTGATAACTTCCCGGGCCATAGAAGAGTGAATGGAATTATAGGTGATATATTCAAGCAGGCGAATCTAAGAAAGACCTTAAGCGAAATAGCAATGCAGAATTAGTGGTTTGGGTTAGGGGGAGGGGAGAGTTAACTATGAGGGAATACAGTGGTCGGATTGGTTGAGAGATCCGCAGTAGTGGCTGGGAGGAAAAAGGGGTGGGTGGGGGAAGAGGGGTTCAAGTGATAAGGGATTGGTAGGTAGGAAAGGAAGCGGGCAAGGGTAAGTCAAGGTTAAGAAGTATGTCATTGGGTGTAAATAATATTTGAAGAGTAGAGGAGAGGGAATAAAAGGATCGTAGATAAAACCTGAAATTTAGGGTGGAGATATAATAAATTCGAGAGTTAAGAAGGTTAGCGATGCTAAAAATAAAATTCCAATGCGGGGAAGTCGTTAGTTTAAATCTGATAAGCAACATTTGGGCGAAGGCCGGCGTTACTAGCTAAAGTTTCAAGGGATTTAAAAGGACTACCTAATTGGTTAAAAGTATGGTAGAATAAGTAAAAGTATAAGAATAAATAAATAATTTATTTAAATAATTAAATAATTTATTAATTAAGGACCAGATTAATAGTTAGAAAAATAATTAAATTATTAAGAAAATTGAATGATTAAAGAATTAATAAGTAAAAAAAAGAAATAAAAGAAGTAAAAAAAACCGATGCACAGTTATACATCTAGCCTGTCCCGCTCAGTTAAATTAAGAAAATTGAATGGTTAAAGAATAAATAAGTAAGACAAACTCGATGTACAGTTATACATATAGCCTGTCCCACTCAGTTATATAAAAATTTAGGGTAGGGGAATAGTTTTCGATTATAAGTAATATAGGGTTGGGTTGGGTTGGTTCAATTGAAACTTAAGTGTAGTGTCAGTATTTTAAAGTAATGAAAAGTTTTATAAGGGGAAGAAAAAGGATTGAATTAAGAAGTAACCGAGGAGCGTAGTTGAATACGAGATATGTGGAGTCTACGAATGTGATAAATTCAATAGAAAGAGACATATACATGGTCGGTTGAGAGGATACAAAATAATGGAGAGAAGGAGTAAGTGAAATTAGAGAGCATAAAAAGCAAAGGAGAGAGAGAGAAATAAGAGGGTAAGGTGAAGATTTAAGTGAAAAAATGTGTGTAATATGAAGAGTAGAGGAGGGGGAGTCGCAGTTAAAGTGGAATTTGAAGGGAAAATAAAAAGTTTCGAGAGTTTAAAAACCTACCAATGCGGAGATAAGGAATCCAATGAATAGGAATCTAAAGTTTAAATGGTGAGTAAGTGTTAAATAGTCAAAGATATTAAAATTAAATTAAAATAATTAAAGCATGCTATATGTGTAGTTATACAACTAGCCTAATCCACTCCATTATATTAAAATTTGGGGTTGGAGGCTATTAATGGGATCAGGCAGAACCGCTTGTAACCAGTGATTAATATAAGTATTATGGGTTAGGGTTGCGTTGAATCAAGTAGACTTAAATATAATGTTAGTGTGTTAGAGATGTAAGCGGTTTCATAGGGGAAGCAAATGGGCCAAATTGGAACAAAAACCGAGGGGCGTAATTAAAAGTTAGATAAATGTAAGCTACGAGGAAAAATATTGCCAGTAGAAAGAGGCCCATACAAGGTCGATAGAGTGGATACATGGAAATAAGAAGGAATTGAAATTAAGAGGCAATGGAAGAGTTTATGGGCAGGTTGGCAAACAGAAGAGAGCAAGAAATTTGGAGTAAGGATGAAGTAAGAATAAAAGGAGCTATGATGTTGAGAAGGGATAAAGGTCTAGACATTAGATTGGTTAATGATCGATGGGTTGTAGGAGGAATGATGTTAGTTCTTAATTTACAATAAGTGCTACGGGTAGATAAAGACATTAGGTGCAATGGGGTGGATAATTTGTTGGGATGGTAATTGGTGAGGTTGGGGGAGTTAAGAATAGAAGTTGACAAAATCAACAAAATGTAAAGTTTAGAGATTTGTCTGATGTTAGAGAGGGAGTTATTGGCTGGGGGAGGAGTGTCAGAGGGAGTAATGAAATTGATGTATTTAAATTTCCGCTTGTGCCTGCAGTTAGAAATGAGCTCATTTTTAGAGTTAATAACATTTAAGTTCTTGGGTGCTGTAGCTATCATAAAGGTGTCTATAGTACATAGTTGGTAGAAGGCAGATCCAGGAGTGTAGGAGTTAGACTTTTTTTAATATAGTCCAACTTAGGGAGTAGGGAGTCTTATTAATGTTAAAACTTTTTATTAGATTGGATAGAGAGGTGCTGGTGGCATTATTATTATTGTGTTTAAAGGAGTATATATGGTTTGAGATTCGGGTCTTAATGGGGAAGGCACTTGCTCCAATATAGGTGTGTATTTTGTGCGGGGTTGCTGTTATAGTATTTGTGTTATTTATAGTATTTTGTATGTTCGAGTTCTGGGCCAAGTTTAAGTCGGGATTATTAGTTGGAGAAGATGAGATACTTTGAGGGGTGAGATCAAATCCATTATTAGTTAGCGGTAATAGTTGGTTAGGGGTGCTATTTAGGGTTTCGTTTGATGCAGGGAGTTGTAGATGTGGAGGGCTGGAAGGAGAGAGGGGAATTTGTATGTTGGTATTAGTCCGCATAATGGTGTTTGGGGTAATTGTTTAACAGTACAGGAATAGATAACGTTACTTTGTATGCAATTACCGTTTAATATATATACGGTACAAATCACGTTGACACACCGGTTCCCGTTAGATCACCGAAGTTAAGCGACGTTGAGCCTGGCCAGTATTAAATGGGTGACCATTTGGGACTACCAGGTGCTGTATGTGCTCTCTGTTTATCTCGGCATTGTTTCTAGTCGTCTTGAACTGCTTGCCATTGGAATCAAGCAGTGCTGACTCAGGAGAGGTGTTGTTAGGGATTGCGCAACCCTTGCTTCATAATTACACGCGCAGCTAGCCCCTTATAGGGGTATACATAGTCTCCTTAGACTGAACGGAGGGCCTACCGTTTAATGGGCATTCTCTAGATTTTTGGCAATTGCAATTATTAGTGGGGCGCATAGTAAGTGCTGGTTGTTGGGCATATTTAATTTTTTTGTTGTTAGATGTGATGATGGTTTGTACTATATTGGGCATTGTGAGGTAGGAAATTTTAATAGAATTTTTATTTAAAATAGTGCTGTATTCATGTGGGTGCTTGAAAAGGCTATCTAAAATTTTGAAATATTCCTTAGCTATATTAGTTTTTTACATTGCAATTGTAGGGTGGTTTAAACCAAATATTATTTTTTCTTCTAACTTTTTATTTTTATTTTTACTGCGTTCTTGAGGATTAGCAAGTTTGTCAGTATTGATAGTTTTAGTTGGTCTATATATATATATGTCTTGGGTTTCTTAGGTAGCGTGGTGTTATTTCGTTGTCTATCCTTTTTATTACATCGAAAGTTCAGATGCAAGGAGTTACATTAATCCTTAAACCATGGTTTTTCAAAGATAAAACTCTTCTCGTCAGAGGATAAAATCTGGTAATATGGTATTTATAACAATTAAATATTACCTAGTTCCATTTCACTTTGAGAAATTGAAGAATAAAAAATACAAAGAAGGTTGGGGATAAAGAAATAAAAGGCCGGGAAGTAAAAAGTAAAAAATTAGCATTAGCGAGGTGATTTTTGAAGACGAAAGAGACGTTATGGTGTAGATAGTTAATAGTAAAAGTAACAGTTTGTAGAATTGAAGAAAGTTTTTTAACAAATAAAAGGTGGAGGGTGCAAAATATCTCACTTGGTCCGTATGGATTCGTACTCCGTTCTAGTATATTTCCGTGGAGTTACAAGTAAAAATCCTGTATTGGTATTTTAAATATCCAATTCGGCAAATCCGAGGTTAAGATTGAACCGGATCCACTTTTGACCTCGGTGGATCCGGTTCTATTCTCTTTAGTCGGCAAAACTCCCTACCCATAGCAGAATATTTAAGATGATATATAAAACTTTTGAAACATTTCTCTGCCAAGGAAGCCAGGAATTGAAGGCAGATATGAACTTTTCCACATAACGCCTTTCAACAGACAATCTGTCCCTTTTCGCAACAAAATCAGTATTTTATTAGTTTCTCTTTCTCTCTCCCCCCTCTCTCTCTCTCTCCCTCTCTCTCCCTCTCCTTCTCCCTTTCCCTAGCTCTCTTTTTTTCTTTTGCTGCCAAATTTCGCACAACAAAATCATTTTTCTTTTTTCTCTCTTAGTTTGCATTGAAAACCAAACACATTAAACGATAATTTATCTTGTTCGCTCATCCTCTTTCTCTCAACACTCAACATGACAAGACAATGAATTGTAAAAAATATGACAGTCAAATACAAAAAAAATAAAAATAAAATCATCGTGAAAATTGTCAATTTTCAGTGTGTGTGTGTGCGTGCGTAAGTGTATTTTCTCTCAACGCATTGACGACACATCAACTGGTTTTCTCTTTTCTTGAATCTCTATATGGTTTCTAAACAGTTCTTACTTTTTTCTTCATTTCCCTATATTCTTTCTGCCTTGAACTAGACTTAGTTAAACAGTTAAATGTTTTCTTTCTTTATTTTGTTAGTCTAAATTTTAAATCAATTCGTATTACCTATCGTCTTTTTTCTCTTTTCCTCTAACGTTTGTTCGTAACAGTTCTTATCTTTGTCTTTTTTCCTCTAACGTTTGTTCGTAACAGTTCTTATCTTTGTCTTTTTTCTCTAACGTTTGTTCGTAACAGTTCTTATCTTTGTCTTTTTTCCTCTAACGTTTGTTCGTAACAGTTCTTATCTTTGTCTTTTTTCTCTAACGTTTGTTCGTAACAGTTCTTATCTTTGTCTTTTTTCTCTAACGTTTGTTCGTAACAGTTCTTATCTTTGTCTTTTTTCTCTAACGTTTGTTCGTAACAGTTCTTATCTTTGTCTTTTTTCTCTAACGTTTGTTCGTAACAGTTCTTATCTTTGTCTTTTTTCCTCTAACGTTTGTTCGTAACAGTTCTTATCTTTGTCTTTTTTCTCTAACGTTTGTTCGTAACAGTTCTTATCTTTGTCTTTTTTCTCTAACGTTTGTTCGTAACAGTTCTTATCTTTGTCTTTTTTCTTTTTCCTTCTTTTAAACCAGTTCGCTGGATAACGTGAAATAATGTCTTATATATATTTTTTGTTTAAACAACATCGCTCGATATCTATCCTTACTTTTTTTCTTTTTTCTTTTCTTACTATTTTTGTTGCTTAGTCTTTCGACAATTCATAAAAACTGGAAAAGTTACTTTTTTTAAAACGTAGTTCACCCCAAACAAGACAGGCCGCAGGGAGGGAGTTCCAGAGGCCAACAGCACGAGGAAAGAAGCTATTTGAGTAGAAAGCTCTCCGGCATCTGGGGACCTCCACAGTGAATGGATGGGATTTAGTTGATTGTCGAGTTGGTCTAGTGAATTTACGTCGTTAGGGCACTAGAGTAGCCAATTCATCAGAGACTAATCCATTGAAGTATTTGTAAAACAAGCACAAGGATGAACGATATAATTCGTCTTCCCTTCATGCTTGCTATAATAAAATGTTGTACTCCCCAAAAAATCATGAAATATATATATATATATATATATATATATATATAACTACAAGAATGCTAAACCCACAATAAGCAAGCGCTTATATATTGATGAGATATTTTTTGAATTGGTTACTTTTAGACGTCCATTTTTAAAACGAAAGAATGTCTATAAATGTGCCTTGTTCACGTCTAAACGAATCGAGACAGTGTAATTAACTTTTTTGTTTTGTTTTTTGTTTTCAATTTTTATTTTTTTAATGAAAAGCAAAAATATCAAAGTTTTGTGCAAGAAAAAGCTAAATGAACTTTGCTCAATTATCTTGAAATAAAATGGTGGCAAAATTAATGTCCATCGAAAACAAATACTATAATCGATCAGGTTGTGTTCAATGGTTAAAAATGTGAAATGTTAAAAAATAGTAAACAACTTAATTAAAAATTTCGCGTAAATATACACGTTTTTGTATCAAAAATATCTTCTGTCTCTTATTGTACTTAAACTGGATTAATCAACGGCTGTTTCCTTAAGGCGTTTTCTTTCTTTTATGTTGGAATTGGCATAAAATACACGCTAAACTTTTCATTTATTTTAAGATTATCTTTGAAAAAATCTACTAAAATTGTCCTAATTAGGCTAAATTTCCAATCAACTGACGAAGTGATTCATCTCTTATTAAGTTTTTGTCTATCCTCCTCTCTCACTGTATGTTGTCTGACTTACCGTTCTTATTATATTTCTATTACTCTCGCTTTTGTGAATCTCTCTCTCTCTTTCTCAACATTCCAATGTAATGAAGAAAGAACAGAACAAAACCATTATAGATTTAATATTTCTTGCATCTTACCCGGTATTTGCATTGCCCACAGCCTTTCAAAAACATACTACGAATATATATATATATATATATATATATATATATATATATATATATATATATATATATATATATATATATATATATATATATATATCAGGGTGTTTCAAAAGTCTTGGGAACATAATGATTTTTAATAACTCAAAAACTATTAGGAGTTGAAAAATGAAATTGGTACCGTTGGAAAGGTTAAAGTTTCAAGTTTTTTGGGGAATCTTCAAAATTGCTCAATATGAGCACCATTCGTCACACAGCAGACATCTAGTCGATAGTCCATTTCCTGCCAAACGCGTTCCAGCATCTTGACGTCAATGGTTCCCACAACTGCCGTTACTCGAGCCTTTAGTTCGTCAATATCTCTTGGAAGGGGCGGCACATAGACTTGTTGCTTGACAAAGCCCCAAAGGAAAAAGTCACACGGGGTAAGATCTGGAGACCTAGGAGGCCAGGGCATGAGAACGTCATCACCTCGCCCAGATCTCCCAATCCATCTACCAGGCAGCCTTGTGTTAAGAAACTGCCTTACTCTAAGACTCCAGTGTGGTGGTGCACCATCTTGTTGAAAAATGAAGTCATCAGATTCTGCTTGTTCCAACTGAGCCATTAACCAGTCTTCCAGCATGTTGAGATAGGATTCACCAGTGATAGTTGCCTCTTCAAAGAAGAACGGTCCATAGACACCTTTCTTGGAAATTGCACAAAACACGTTCAATTTTGGTGAATCTCGCTCGTGCTCAAGAAGTTCATGAGGATTCTCAGTACCCCATATGCGAGTGTTATGCTTGTTAACTTTGCCATTTAGATGGAAGGTCGCCTCATCGCTAAACACAAGCCGGTCATCAAAGCCGTTATCTTCCAACTTCTCTTGCATTGCAATGCAAAAGTCACGGCGAAGTGGCTTATCAGTGTCCTTCAACTTTTGGACCAACTTGAGCTTGTAAGGTACCATTTGCAGTCGTTTCCTTAAGACACGCCAGACAGTTGCTGGCTCTTCTCACTGATTTACGGGGGCTCCGCTGAAAGGCTGTCCGAACTTGCTCAACTGCATCTTCTGAAGTTGAAGGGCGACCTGTTCGCTTACTTGGGCACAAACACCCATCTTTCACAAATTTAGCATGCCATCTGACAATGGATTTCTTTTCAGGGGCTTCTTTTTTAAATTTCCTGCGAAATGCACGCTGAACACATGTCCACGATTCAGTCTTTGCAAATTGTAGGACGCAAAATGCCTTGTCTTGTTTAGAGAACGCCATTACTGCACCTGGAAAGATAACACGAAAATCATTAGTATGACCAAAAACTTGATTAAGCAAGCTTTAAAATGGCACCAGTTTCATTTTTCTACCTGGAATAGTTCATGAGATATACGCATTTGTAATGTTCCCAAGACTTTTGAAACACCCTGTATAACAACGCTTATGAGTCTTTAAAAGACGAAGCAAGAACTCGACTCTGCATATAAAATATTAAATTGTTAAAATAATGATTGCTTATGTATTGTTTGATTCGTTTGTAGATTCGTCGCACGACCGATTTGGTATTGTCGTCCATGTTGTATAAAAAATCGCCATATTTTCGTGAACGTTTTCGATCGACGTCGGTCATCTTCGAGTGGATGAATAAGTATGCAAAATAAAAAAATTGGTGAATTTATTAAGAAGACGTTTTTAAAAAAACATTTCAATACCACTTCAACAACACTTGAACATACCTTCGCCCCCTCATATATATATATTCATAGATATTTATTTTTTGCACTAAAGTGCCATGAAGTATTAGCTTACTAGTTATGAGATTAGGAGTGTTTTTCTTATGATATGTTACTGTATGAATTTATGCTATGCCAAACTTGCGTAGAGCAGAAATGTTGATATGGGTACACTATTATACATGTACAGTATTCATGTGAATATAATTGTTGATAAATATAGCATACTATTGATGTATACATTCGAAGGTTGCTTTTACCGTTTCACCTTCTAAGAACCGGTGAGGCTAACCGACTTACTAGTACCGCTCATTCGCATCTTCTATTAGTTCAGCCAAATTTTGATCGTAATTCACTCAAAAGATTTCACTCGCTTGTAATTTCGAATGATCTTTTTTTTTCGTTTCCTCAAGTTCTAAGGCTTGTGTGACGTAATACTTTTCCATTAGACGAATACTATTCCGTCAAATCACGTGTTGGTCATCAGAGCAACTAAATATATTAACGTAGATTAAAAATAATACCTAAACAAAATTCTCGTTACAATGTTTCGCGAATTTTTAGCTGAGGATTGATTAATTGAATTATTTGGATTTGTCGGACTACTGAGCTAATCTTAGTTGTTATATTCATAAATTTCTTACACACAATATTCCGGTCGGTGTACTCTCAGATCTTTTCGAACTTGGACATTTTTGTCGAATTCAGGAACTTATATATGGCATTTTATAATCCACGTTGAAGATTATTCTCTCTTCAGATGTGTTAATATTCATGTGATTTTTAGTTCTTATAGCTGGGAGTAAGGATTGAATTTTCAATCTCCAAAAGACTGTCATATAGAACTGATTATTACGCCACGAATCCAGTTCGAAAATATGTACCTGAAGATCAGAGGTTGTTGTGAAAATTAAACCCAAAACAGGAATCGTAGTCCAAATTATACAAATAATACAATCGCGTCAAAATATATTCACTTATTTGAATACTTATTGCCCACATTTATTTGTAAAATAGTATACATTTTTAATTAAAAAAACAACACTGCTGACATTTGTTGAGCTCATAGGAATCGCTTGTCTTCTGGCTCGTTTCAAAGTGTTTGGTAGAATTCGCAGTAGAAAACACACAACCACTTGAGAACGGGATGTGGGTGATCAAAAGATGCTATGACTAGATGGGGCTACAAAACTGACCCAACCACCTACGAATGTGAGAGAGAAGGACTATACGATGCAACACCGCCTTGTTTGATCTCTACTTCCCAACAGGTGCAGCTTCACAGATCTTGCAGAATACAATAATAATGCAAATAACTGTGTAAAAAAAGTGTAAAACTCTCGTATGACCACATGCTTCAAAGACAAGCAAAGAAAAAGAAAATTTAAAAAAATTAAAGAACAGATTAAATAATATATATTAGAATTTGATTGGAATTAAAATATCGAAAAAATAAAATTCAACGATAATTTTAATTTTTTCATTATGTTATACATATCACCTCCACATCTACTCTTCCAATCCAAATATACCCTACATTCTCCTCCACATAATCTTCACTAATCACAAATAACACAAATTAATATGCACTTTACCATATTCTAATATATTGTAGTATTTAAATATATATTAAAAAATTCTTACATCTTTAATACCCATGAATATATTTATCGAGTACCCTTAAACGAAACTAAAAGATATATATGGCCAATATTTAAATCTAACCGATACACACATTGATAGACACACTTGATTAAACAACACAATATAATTTTTATGGAGAACGGAAAAAAATACACCATAAAACACAAATCGAACCAATTTCGAAACCATTGACATCAAGTGGGACTGAAGAATCATTGTCCGATGACAGGCTGGATTTTCTTCTAAATCAACGATGAAACATCTTGCTAGTTTAATGCCTAAAAATCAAGGGAGGCGCGAAAGCGCTCTATCCCTTAATAGACTTCAAAAACAACCTATGCTAGAAATCTCATTTCTTTGATCAGTCATAACTCAAAAACCAATAAACCAAATTAGTTAAAACTTTGCACAAAATTTTCATTTGATAGGTTCTATAAGTGTGTAGAATTTCAGCATCATTAGGAAAGGCAACCCAGACATCCAGAAAGGTCAGGAGTGAGTTTGCGTTATCCGTGTGTACGTACGTACGTATGTATGTGCCACCCTGCATCTCATCAACTATTTGATGGATTCAGCTGATTTTTGGCAGATATAGAGATTCTAGGGTCTAGTTGATGGCATTTTAATTTCAGTTTACCATATACCTTAGTTTTCCAGAATATTAAAAAAAACTTAAATATTACCATTGTCTTGAGGCATAGCCTTTACAAAAGTAGTGACATTCCATGATAAATGCCAGTATACTGAAATCATATGCCCTTAATAGGGTTAAGATGAAAATTCATGTACACTAAATGTACAAAAGCAAGGAAATTCCCAAATTTTTACACTTTTATTGTCATTAAGGGTATGACTACATATCAACCAAACCATTTCATTATCACATCTATACAGTATAAATACCTATGCATGAGTTGATGAAGTGTGTGAGGTACGCTGAAGAAAAATTCCTACAAGTAAAATGCATAGCCCTGTTGTGCTCGCATACCCTTAATGACAATAAAAGTGTAAAAAATTAGGAATTTCCTTGCTTTTGTACATTTAGTGTATATGAATTTTCATCTTAACCCTATTAAGGGCATATGATTTCAGTATACTGGCATTTATCATGGAATATATTTATATAGTTCCCTTAAACAACATTTTTAAAACTATATAACCAAGAAGTAACTCTAACCGATACACACAGGCTCTCTCATAGATATATACATAAACTTAATTAGATACAAGTTAACGGAATTTATTAAAATACAATGGACCTAAATGATCTCATACAGGTACCACTACATAAACATTATGGAGAGATTAATTCTATAATGACCCATTCACTTGATTAAATACACCTTTAGTTCAACAATTTTCACCTAAAATGATAACCCTCTCTTATATTAGATATCAAGCCCGACTTTTACACCTCAGCCTAACGATATATAAAACGTGCATCCTTTAGTAATAAACTACAATATAATAACCTCTTTATACTTTAATATAAGCACCCTCGACGATAAATATATAAATATAACACATAAATCATTTAATAAAATTAATACATCTCCGTTTTGTAAATCAATAACAGTTAACCACACCCGAATTTAAGCCACACACCGGCCTATGAATATATAACACTTCACGGAATTTACACTAAATACGAATACACAATAGAAACAGATAAATATGCACTCTTCGTAATCAGTAATATCAAGTTGTATTTAAATAACACTAAGCTGCAATTAAGGCCCAAACAACTATATAGACAGCCTTCGTAAACACTGTTCTACTAAACGGGGTATTTTGATACAAAAAATTAGAAAAATACTTAACAATTAACCTTATTATTATGAATCGTGGAATATGTATTCAAGGCAACATGCTGAGTAACGTGGGCACATTATTTTTGTTCTTTTGTAAACTTTACCATTTAGAGAATATAATAGAAATCGTACAATACTCCCCAAAGAAAGATCAAACATTAAAATTTAAAAGTAATGCTATATTTATTGCTTATATCCGTCCTTGGATGGTATTCTATTAGTATATATATATATATATATATATATATATATATATATATATATATATATATATATATACTTTGAAAAGTCACACCATATGAAGCGCTGGGTGGGTGGCAATAATAACGAAGATATTTTTTTATAAAATATTTAGAAAAACTTGCACAACGCAGATTATTTGTTTTTAAAAATAAATTTAAATTATTTATTCATCTTCAAAACATTTTTTTATAAACTTGAGTACTTTCGGTAAATATACCATCTTCAGAAGAATATTTCTTCTTTTTTTTCTTTTTCCCTCTTGGTTGAGACATTCTCGTGGCCAAGTTGAAAATCCGTCTAGGTGTTTTGACGAAGAAAGAAAAGTGTTGATATGGCTGTGTGTCACGTGGTCGTCGTGGAAGGATACTTTGAAAAGTCACACAATTTGAATAAGATCATCTGATTCATACAGAATGAATGAACTACTATAATTAATGTGTGCGTTCATTCCACTAATCGTTTGCACTAATATTACATTTCTTTCATCATTAAACCGATTTTGCGAGTGGCTGTTGGTATTGATAAGCAATTGCACCTCAGTAAAAGAAAAACTACTTACATATTAAAAGGATAAGTGTATGACAGATTGAACATTAATACTTTTAAAGAAGCTTACGTAAACATATAGCAGTCACATGGTTTGATGTACTATTTTCTCTTGATGTGAACAGACAAGCAAGCGCCGAGTAATTGATCCATCAACCAATAGAATGGATTGACGTATGAATACAGTTTTATGGCCTAGTTTCGAAGCACGCTTACGCAATATTTTCCCGCTACAAAATCAATTGAAATTTACCGCACAAGAAATAGGTTTTGATAGGCTGGTTCTCTTGCAACCCATCAGCTCACGTAGTGTCTTCTATGGAGCGTGACGCTTCATATTTTGTGAAGTCTAATATAAAGTGTATTTAATATATTTCCAGTTTGACCGAAAGAAAATGTATTTTTATTACATAACAACAATGTTGTTCACTTTTTCGTCTTCGCAACAAAGGGACATTTCATTTAACTGTTTTGATGGAACTTTAAAACGGCTAGGGCTCGAATTCCCACAACAGACACGAAAACTGAAGGGTTGCAAACGCCAATAGTCAACAAAGCAGGAAGAAAAATAAATAAATAACGCTAGCGCACGCTTACCTGCTTTTCAAAGTTGCGACGTTGCTTCTTTAGCGTCGCGGCTCGTTGTGGCAGGTAACATTTATATATTAATATGAAAACGAGACCTTTTCATAGTAAAGTGTTCTTTTCAAGTAAAGTGTTCTCCTAAAATAAGTAAGGTTGGAGAAATAACCTCTCGGTGGGAGAAAAAAAACAACAGAAAAAAACACCGTCTTACCTGGACAGAATGCCCAGCCAAACGTACACAACTTAAAAAAAATAAAATAGGACAAATCTCGGTCGAGATTCACTCGTAAGTAATCAGAGAAATTAGTATCTTTGGCCTTCCCCAAATTAATTTCGACGTTAGTCACGTTAAAACTAATTGGTAACTTATTAGGTTGGTCTGAGGAAAGCAGGGAATAGATAGGCGTAACTTGTGTTCACCTGTATGGAATACAACCCCCCCCCCAACTGAACTATTAAATACCCAACCTCTCCGCCATCTCGTTGCTAACGTGATTCACGTATGCTTATTACCCCCTCTTCAAAGAAAAATAAGTAATCCTAACACCTCTCAGAATTGAGGTATGGAAAATTCTTTCAGATTCTAACATGGGATCAACAGAATCGTCGACCTCTCTAAAACTTTTCGCCTTTAATTCATCTATTCTAACCGACCATCTATGACCAGATTATTTTAAAGAGATATAAAATATATTCTTTCTATTTCCGCTAACGACACGGACTGGGTGTTCCAAGTTCAAATCCGGTTCGTTCCACCGAAACACTTTCACTTAGGATGTTGGCTACATTGGCGGGTTTCCTCCTGTAAGTACCCGATGTATTTCAATAAAGAATTCTAACTAGAAAGAGTTCGGGGAATCCAATGCCAACAATAGAATGATTCATCTATTATAATCGACCATTTATGAAGAGATTATTTTCTCACTGTATATTAAGAAAAAAGTGAGTACGATGCTTACTAAGCTCCTTGTTCTTTAAATATCATCATTATTTTGAAAGGTTTGGTTTGGTAGTTTTGTTTTACGGCATATCAACCCTTTTTGGGTTATTTAATGCCGAATCTGGTCATTATAGTAAAAGTTTTTATGCTTCAAGTTCTTTATATCTTCAAATGTTTAATCATCGTTTTTGGTTTGGTAGTTTTGTTTTACGGCATATCAACCCTTTTTGGGTTATTTAATGCCGAATCTGGTCATTATAGTAAAAGTTTTTATGCTTCAAGTTCTTTATATCTTCAAATGTTTAATCATCGTTTTTGGTTTGGTAGTTTTGTTTTACGGCACATCAACCCTTTTCGGGCCATCCAATGCCGAATCCGGTCATTATAGTAAAAGATTTATGCTTCAAGTTCTAAAAATAAAATAAAAAAGGGGAGGGGGAAAGGGAGAGGGGCTGTTGTTTTTGGTTTTGGTTTTGTAGAACATAATTAAGTTTTACAAAAAAAAAAAAAACAAAAAAAAAAAAAAAAAACGTCAATGTAGGTGAATTTCGTCTCAGGGAGCCACAGGGCAGCCTGATCTGGTATCATCCTTATTTTGAAAGGACATATATTGCAGTTTCAAAATATCTTTAAAGAGATGTAAAATGTATCCTTTCTATTTCCGCCTTTTATATGTCACCATAGGCGATACTGACATTAACAGTACTTTCAAATAAGTAAGTATTTTTCGGTACTGTTATAGATGACGCGCCTGATTTCCGTGACTTCGCGTCGACAACGATCGGGCATGTCACGGAAGCTCCCGAGCGCTGACGGAATAATATCATTTTTTTTTATCGTATAAAAACATTGAGAAAATTTCACACAAAAAAATGATTTTAATCTATGTATAGTTTTTTTTTGATTTATTCGTCTTATATCATCGTCTGCCAGTCTTCCAGTTAGAGCTTGGCAGTTTGAATGCAGGGCTTCACTATCGCTGAGAACGGGAGCCCTAACCCTAGCGGGAACCCTAACCCTAACCCTAAACCCTAACCCTAAACCTAAACCTAAACCTAAACTTTAACCCTAACCCTAAACTCTAAACCCTAACCCTAAACCCTAAACCCTAACCCATTCTTCTTTCTTTCTTTGTGTTATGTTAGTAAGAAGAAAAAAAAAGAAAAACAGCGAAACAAATGAAAAAGAAAACATTTACAAAATCCCCCCCCCCCAAAAAAAAATTTTTTCGTTCTACACATTTGATTGAAAATGGTTCATTTGCACCCTCACCCTACAGTTTGTTCGGTTTTTATCTTTTTATCTATGTATTTTTTCTTTTAATTTATTCGTCTTATATTATCACCGGCAAGTCTTTCATTAAAGCTTGATGTGTTCGTCTCGGCAACTCTCGGGCGCTTCCGCGACCTGCCCGATTGTTGCCGAAGCGAAGTAACGGAAATCGGGCGCGTCATCTATAACAGCACCGATTTTTCTTTTATCTACAGATTATTTTCAGCCTATTACCTGTCACATAAAAAAGACAAATCACTAGATACTTCGTTTCTTAGAATTCGGTGTTCCTTTAAATATTCAAGTCAGTGATGCTTCTTAATTAATTTCATTGATTGTATGCTCTGCTCTATAATGAAGACAACAGTGTATATATTTGTATATCTACCTGTCCTGGGACGGGTATTATGCTAGTATAGTACGCTTTTATTCCTATTTATTTTCACAATAACATCATATGACGCTTATAAAAAAATGTTAAACTATAGTATAGTAAAAAAAAAAAAAAAAAATTCACAATTACATACGTAAAACAACAATATATATCAAATTACATTTATTTATATAATATATATTTTTTAAATTCAAAAGAATACTTTTCCCTGAACCATGCAAACGCTCTGTTCAGAACGTGACGTTGCACAAATATTGTCGAAAGTTAATGCCTCGATATATGAAAGTTATCTGGAATTTAATCCTGAACAATTAATTTATATACAGGGTGGGCCAAAATAAGGGTCCTATCTTTAAATTTGAATAACTTGAATTGGAATAACTTCCACAAAATAAAAGTTAAGCTCACCAAACTTTATGTGTGTGTAGACTGACCCTTCCGAGATTTTTTGAAATAAACAAAACAAATTTTAGCCGAAAAACACTTCTTAAAACTTACAAAAACTAAAGTATTGTTTTTTACACTGTTTTGAGTTTTTTAAGCAAAAATAATGTTTTCTAAATGAGGGTACGTTCCTTAGGGCTAATACGGCTCATGCTTGCTTCGGAAGGGGTCCTTTACTTATTCTAAAAAAAATAAATAAAAAATCAATAAATAAAAAAGTTATGAATTTTTAAAAATAGGACCCTTATTTTTGCCCACCCTATATGATATAATTTCTTGAATATTTAGTGTGTCAAAGTAGTGGTAAATATTAACAGAAATACTCGGCATTGAATGTCAAGAGTTAAGGATATATTAGAAGCACAACATCTAATCATTAATAGATTGTAGGAAGCTAACAAGACTCACAGGGAGATAACTGTCCACGTCGGATGTTTTCAGTTTGCCATATATAAGATAACAATACGAACTTGTTCAAAACTGTCTTTCTATGGTTCCAAATTCAAGGTCACAGTTTTAGATGAACGGCAGCGCAATAGAATCCTATTCCCAATCGATTTGTTAATTATTGTAAAATGTCAATGCTGGTGTTTCTTGTTCCACAATACACTGAAACTCGATGAACTCACATATTACAGCAAAATACGGATTTAAACGCCATTGTTACATTTAAAAAAGAGACGAAAGCATTTAATGTGGCTTACAGATGATAAAAAGTGGCCTATTTATATATAAGACCAGGCTATTTTCAATGATCAATAGATAATGTATTTATGATAGTAGCATTTGTATCTGGGGAAAGTCACACGAGCGAAAACCTCATTTAGCAGTGTAATGTTACCATATTATTTTCATATATCGCATTGATATACTTTTCAGATGAAAACTGTCTAATTTTAAACAAATTATAGCGAAAGATATGAAAGCATTTCACAAGAAAACGAATACTTAAATTCACTACTTAAGAAAAGGTAAATTGAGTGCATGAGTTAATAACATGTTAACTGCGTTTTGTAAATAATTAGTTAATAGGTTATTCAGTAAATAGTTTAGAATACGTTAGCTGAGTCTGGCATAAAGTCTAATGCACACACACACACACACACACACATATATATATATATATATATATATATATATATATATATATATATATATATATATATACGAGAAGAATACCCGTCCCAAAACGGATTACATCAATTCCCCAAACAGAAAAGTTTTGTGCTCGTATATATTCCATACGAAGATTAAAATCAAAATATAATGCTGATTATTCCAATTTTGCTCCAAATTCATTACATGATTTAGATTTTAGAAAATAGCTCATGTAGTAGGTGTAAACTTAAGGGAGTTTGACAAGAAATTGAAATTCAGGGAAAGTTACTTAATTTGGGTCTAATGACTATGGATCAAATTTAATGTAAATCTGTGACCCCGTCCTCTCGCTCAGCAACAAGATAGCGTCGTGCTCTCGTTCACAAACCTTTCCGTCGTTCCGCGCTGGTAATTTTGGCGTCGATTGATGTGACGTCTCCCCACTTTTGGTTACTCTCGGGGACGCCAAGTCGATGAAATCCACTTTTCGGAATAGGCTACTCCACGTGGGTCAAAACATCTTCGATGTATTTTGGTCTGTAAAGAAGTATTTACCAACGTTATCAAGAACAACAAAAAACAAAATGGTTAAATCAAACAGACAGTTCGAACAATTCAAAAACACAATAAAGCTCTTGATTTGTGTTTAAGATAATTATATGTATTCTCCTCGAAACTGGTATATACATGAACTTGGGTGTTATTCGTAAGCAGAGGAGTAGTGTCTTTGCTTTTGAATATAACTTAGAGGTTCTCTAACTTGCGATTTCTCAACTCAGTGGACAAGTGACGCGAAACGATTTTTCGGGTTTTCAGAAAAGCGAATCCACTTGATTCAGAAGAGCGGGGCGCAGCTCCCAACTCAACTTCGATCGCTGATTTCATCTCTTAAATGTGTTATTTGCAATTCTTTATATAGTCAAGCAAGAGTACTTGCCATTGCCAAGACAAAATCTTGTTACTTCGATCAGCACGCAGTCTCATTGGTCGCTGGCTACCTCGGCCTATCTTTCGGGGGTCGGGGGTGAGATTAGTCACATCAATTATTTGGCCTTAAGTCACACTTGCAAATTTTTGCTAACGAGTTTTTACTCGGCCCGTAGTCTAAACAATCCTTTCATTTTGGACTCTATTTTCATCACTCATGTGAATAATTAATTGCTATTTTTCAGCACAGTTTTCCAAATGTATACTAGCGTCTTTAATCGAACTAAATCTTTGTATGGTGAATGCATTTTGTCATGAATCTGAAATATTTGTGTTTTCTAAATAGAAGGTTGCGCCCATATTATGTCCCCTAAAACCACTTTAAATATTCGAAAGAAACTGAAATTTATGTAATATTTATAATGTGATGTCTAATAACTATAGTTACAATTTCACAAAAATCGAAGGTATCTGAATTTTCACAAAAGGTTTCCACCCTTCTCTCCGTCTTTTGCATTGAACTAAATTAAACTAAATATATCGTACATGGCCCACTCTTATGCATAACAGACGTGTTCCAATATTCATAATGATAGTTTGATTTTTTTGGAGTGAATCCTATACATAGAAATATATAAACATATACACATACCTAACTTCATATGAATAGAGATATACAAGGCTAGACAAATGTGACAGCAATTGTTCTAAATTCGGACTACAATATTTCTCTTTTTAGTTTATAAAACTTTTTGACATAAAAATAAGATGCTGATTCACATATAAAGTGTGGGAAGTCATTTATTCCGGATAATAAATATGGTAATATAATAGACATATAATAGCATCTGAGGACCTCCAGAGTTAATGGATGGGATTTAGCTGATTCTTAGGTTGGTCGAGTGAATTTACGTCGAGGGAGCACCAGTGCAGCAAAGGTTTTGGATATATCAAGCGCTACCTCCCTAGCTTAACCTGCCTGGTATATGCCTTCAGAGATGACCGTTAGGATATCCGCAGTAGACCGTGCTTGTCTAACTCCATACTGATGGTCAGAAAGAAGTTTAGCATTAGCGAGATGACGGACTATCGCATAATTGATTATGGATTAAAAGATTTTAGCGAAGAGCAGGAGTAGACTGATGGGGTGATAATTCTGAAGGCCAGTTCTATCTCCAGAATTCTTGAAGACTGGTACCACAGAGGCAATTTTCCAGCTATCACAGAAGCAAGATTTAGCAAGGCATTCGTTGTAGAGTTTCGAGAGAACATGGGCAAGTTAGCATATAATTTGTTATTAATATTACTTGTCTAAGATCAGTTATTTGTAAAGTCTCTTTTTAGAGTTAGTTGTATTCTTTTCTCGATTAGCGATAGGGTTCTCGACGCATGTGTAATTACTTTTACTTAATCGTTGCTTTCTTTGTGCAAAACCACGCCCCCCCCCCGAATCCAAATTACTAGCATCATCTTGTAAGAATAATTTGAATCGTAATTCACTGGATTTAAGTCTGACGTTAATACCTTTTTAATTTTTCTAAAATTAACTTTGACATTTAGTACTTCAGTTCCATTTACCATTTTTTAAATACTTTGTTTAAAGGATCCCTTAACGCGTGCTTATGTAAATTAATAGTAATTTGTTTGATCCAAGAACCCTTGTAGTGCTGCTTTATTTGTTGAGAGCATGTTATATATCGCAATATCTCGAAGGGTCTGGGTTTCTCCATTTTACATAACCAGTTCCGAAATTTGATTTCAGATAAAAGCAGTCAAACTATGTTCTAAGCTTATACCATAAAAAAATATTTTCGGTAATTTTATCGTTAATTCTAAATAAAAAAAACAATGTAAAATTGTTTTTTTTAAATTAAAACATAAAAGTATAGCAGAACGAAATAATTGATTGTATGATTTAATCCAATCCATAATTTCGGGATTAATTTTATCACGGAACTTTTTAATTTTGTTTGCCAAAAAAATCCACATTTGTATAAAATCATCCTTCAAATTCTATTTTATTTCATAGCAAGCTATGGGAAATTATTTTTGTCCTCAATAATGTTGGTCTGACAATTATTTCAAGTTTGTTCATTTATCAATGTCAGATCTGAACCATATCCAGTTGAAACTTTATATGTTTTAGTGTTAATTATTACATTCAGAAAGTTTTTATTTATTTATTTCTGTTTTCAAATGTATTTCTTCTTTGTTTCTCCCTTTTTTAACTTTCGGGTTTTCTGCAATTTGTAATATGTATTTTTTCGCGACAATTAAATTTTTCCTTTCTTCTAAATTGATATTTTTTGCAGAAATTAATCTGTCTTAAGCCATAACGAGTGTTTGTTTTGCGGGAAAAATTGTCTTTTATGTTGTCTTTGTTTAATTATATGAATATTTAACATGTCGCGTTCTTGTATTGTCGAGTTTCTATTCGTTCGCATTCTTCTGCGGCTATTTACAGACAGAGGTTTGAATGTATTGATACTTAAGAGAGAATTCTGGATCTAATCCCGATATTTTCTGGCGACTGACAGTCCTAGTATGTAAATCATGAGTAAGTTCTTTCAGTTTAAACTTTCCACACCTATTGGCAATCCTAGTGAAGAATAGGAATATTGAAAATTCTTAATGTGTCAATAATAGGTAACGAGTGGTTAGTGAATCCAAAAAAAATTCCTTAAACATGTGGATTACAAGAAGTATTTCGCTATTTATAGCATCATACAATTCGCAGTAAAAATCTCGTAAACCCCAGTTCTTTTTTCTTTTAAATTTATTGCAATATATCGTCAAATTATATATAATGTGTATTACGAATAAAATTAGTTCAACTAATTATTTACACAAAAATAGCTCTTATGATACACAAGAATTTATATATATATATATATATATATATATATATATATATATATATATATATATATAGTGTGTGTGTGTTAGAGTGAAATAAATTCCAGAAGAAAATCCGTATATAAGAGCTCAATATAATAAACAGAGCAAGAATAAAATAAAGTAAAGTAACCCGGAATCACATAATCACCGATGCAGTAATTTATTTCGACCCTCCGGCCTTATTCAAGCATCCAAGCGAGGCGATTACATTTTTGAAAATGAAAAAAAGAAACTAACATTTACTATTCAATACACATATAGAGAGAGCGACAACATATTTAATACATGTATAGAGAGAGGGGAAATGAACTATTTAAGACGTATATTGAGAAGGAAAGAGAGTGACAACAAATTATGTATATATATATATATATATATATATATATATATATATATATATATATATATATATATATATATATATATATATATAGTAATCCAAGACAATAGTGGAGAAGGAATGTTAAAATGTTTTCCAAACGTTCTTAATTAACTTAAATAAAGTCACTAGTTTTAATTTATAACATCATCACATGCCCGCGGATGACACATGCCCGAGTCGAAACCGTTTGCAATTATGGCGAGTTTCTATTCATAGTAAAACATAACATCAGATCGTTGGTCCTCCAACTCGAAAATTGGATAAATAAAAGAATAATAAGAAACTTCTGTTTAATCAAACTTTATATATTTATATATAATAAAACTAATGGAATTACCAAGAGGTATTTAAAAGAATGTTTGGCTTCTGCGTTAATTCAGTCCAATTTAACTGTTATTCTCTTTACTTAAACTGTTAAACGTGAAAAAGTATTTTATTATGAATTATTTTGGATCTGGGTGTGAAACGAAACGGACTTGTGTATTTTTGCCACTAAATGTGTCAGTCTGTTAGTCTTTTCGTCTTTTCGTTTAGCAGTTTTGCTTCAAATTTTACATAAACACAGTAAACTTACATCGTAACACTAAAAACGAAATGCGTTTTCAGTTTTATGTTGCGATCGTGTCAATAATATCTGAGTGTGGTTATTAGATCACTAATAAAAACAACAACAAATCAAATGCCTCGTTGTAAACTGATGTGTTCGTCCCACGTTTTCGGTCGGTGAATTCTCAAAATCTTCTTCGAGTGATGTTTGATGTTTTTAACTCATTATGCCAGTACCTATTTACTTGCTGCCCCACGCGGACACAGTTAGACACAATGTCGGTTTCTTTTTGTGGGGAACATCCAGCTTCCAAAGTAGGGAAACTTAATATTGTGACAAAAATAAAAATTGCCTAAATCGAGATGGATTTCTTCTTAAATAACATAAACAGAAAAGATTACATGTACTATCAGAACAGATACTATACTTTGAATTATTTATTTGCTATGAGGTAAAAAAAAAAAAAAAAGAGGGTTCTAAATTCCTCAAAATTACACATATCTTAAATTTTCTTTCTTATTTTTTTATTAAAAATCTACTTAAATTTAATATTCATGTTTATTTACATGTACATCCGCCCATGCATGGAGTATTGTTGTCACATCTGGGCTGGTGCATCATCTACTAGTCTCTCCCTCCTTGACAAGGTTCAAAAAGAGTCGCAAACCTAATAGGTCCCTCACTGTCAACCAAGCTCCAGTCCCTGTCCCATCGCCGCAATGTAGCATCCTTGTGCTTGTTTTACAAATACTTCAATGGATTATGCTCCGATGAATTGGCTACTCTGGTGCCCTCTCGATGTAAATTCACTAGACCAACTCGACAATCAACTAAATCTCATTCATTCATTGTGGAGGTCCCCAGATGCCGGAGAGCCTTCTACTCAAATAGCTTCTTTCCTCGTGCTGCTGGCCTCTGAAACTCCCTCCCTGCCTCCTGTTTCCCCGACAGTACTGACATGCAAAAATTTAAAACTAATGTAAACAGACATCTCGCTGCGCAGATCCCAATTTAGGTTGACCCGTCCCCACAACCTTCTCTCCTTTTCTTTTTCTCAGTAGCCCTTTACGTCTACAGTGGCGCCTTGCCTTGTTTGGGGGGAACTATGTTTTAAAAAAATTAAAGAACAAGTACTGATGACTCCAGGAAAGTGTGTGTTAAGAAGACTAAAACATCGAGCAAAAATGGGGAAAGATTGCGCCATCTTCTTTAATATCTAGAAGCAGTCTGGTGAGTTGTCTCGGCCGAATCGAACAAAATCTATGATTAATCGCTGTTTATATTATTCAAGTAGTAGTGATAGCAAAGGGAGATAACTCATGCGTTGCTTTTTTACTTAATCTTCTCTACGAGATCTTCTGAAATTTTCAGTTCAATTAAATGTGTATTGCCAACGAGTATCAGTCGGATTTCGATAGTGATTTATTTGATATGTTCGTTATTGGTATGATTTTTTTATTGAGATCAAATGAAATGAAAAATGCAAATAACAAATAATAAAAATTCAAAAAATAAATAGCAAAATAGTAATAATAACAAAGTAATCGATCAAGATAAGTTGAAGAAGATTCTCTATCACAAATTGATCAGGAAATATTCAAGTCGGACTCCATGCATGTCCGTATGTTTGTTAGCTTCAGATTTGAACTTACCAATTTCATATTGATATAGGGAATTGTGGCGGATGTGGAGAAAAGCTAACCCACACGCACACAGATATTCATAGACACGCATATTTAAAAAAAAACAACAACACATGCCCTTATACAAATATAGACAAAGATATACGAACCTCTTTATTAGATTAGTGATCGTACAAGTCCTAAGTGCAAACATACAACGTTTCCTGTGCTTGTTCATTTCCTAATTGCACGTGTCTGTCTTGGTTCTGTGAAAGATGTTCACACCTTTAGGAAATGACGAAAGATATGGACACGGAGAAAAAGAGAATGGTGCTCTGTGACTATGAAAGAAGAAAGAAAGAAAAGCATGGCGAAAGAAGGAAAGAAAGAGATCGAAAGAGAAAAGGGGAAATGAAGAAATAAAGTAAGGAAGAGAGATGAAAGATAGAGATACAGAGAAAGAGAAATGACGAAAAGAAGGTAGAGAAAGGGATAGAGGGAAATAGCGAAAGAAATAAAGAGATAAAGAAAAAAGAGCGTAATAATAAGAGAATGAGACAACGAATGCAATAGAAGAGAAGATAGAATGAAGGAAAGGAAGGGTAGAACTGAAAAGAGAGAAAGAGAGAGAGACAACTAAAGAAAGAAATAATGAAAAAGAAAGAGAGAGAGAAATGCAGAGGGAAAAAGAGAAATAAGACATAAATGGAGAGATACAAATAATCAAAGAAGGAAAATAAAGAGAGAGAAAGAAAGAGAGCAAGAAAATAAGGAAAAAGAGAGAATGAAAGAAAAAGAGAAAAAGAGGATAAAAGATACGAAGAAAGGTGGATTGAAAGTAAGTCAAGGTTAGAACGAAAAGTGGGAAAGAAAGAAAGAAAGAACGAACGAACGAAATAAAAGGAAAGAAATAGAGAAGAAAAAGATGCAGATATATAACGAAATAAATAAGAGAAAAAAAAGAAAGAACGAAGAGGGGTATACATGTGCTTTCTAATACCTTTACTAATGTCTAATAACTTTCCTCCGTATCGATATGAGGTTTGTTTTTCTCTAAATATCCTCATCCGATTGCACGAGGATAGAAAGAGAGACAGACAAAAAGATGGATAAAGTTAGAGAGAGAAAGGTAACGAAAGAAAGAAAAATGTAGAAAAGAGATGAAACAAGACGAAAAAGAAAGAATAACGGAAAGAAAGAAAGAAAGAATGACTGTATGAAAAAAGGAAAGAAAGAAAGAAAAAGAGAGAAAAGAGATGAAAAACCGAAAAATAAAGAATAACGGAAAGAAAGAAAAAAAGAGGGAGTGTACGAAAAAGGAAAGAAAGAAAGAAAAATAGAGAAAAGAGATGAAAAGACGAAAAAGAAAAAATAACGGAAAGAAAGAAAGAAAGAAAGAATGACTGTATGAAAAAAAGAAAGAAAGAAAAAGAGAGAAAAGAGATGAAAAAACGAAAAATGAAGAATAACGGAAAGAAAGAAAAAAGAGGGAGTGTACGAAAAAGGAAAGAAAGAAAGAAAATAGAGAAAAGAAATGAAAAAAACGAAAAATAAAGAATAACGGAAAGAAAGAAAGAAGGAGGGAGTGTACGAAAAAGGAAAGAAAGAAAATAGAGAAAAGAAATGAAAAACGACGAAAAATAAAAGAATAACGGAAAGAAAGAAAGAGGGAGTGTACGAAAAAGGAAAGAAAGAAAGAAAAAGAGAGAAGGAACGAGAGAAAAAGAAAGAGAATCATCTCTACTTTTTTACCGCCATTTCTCCATGTTTCTATTGTCTAATCACTCTGACCAATATCGATCTGTTCTTAACGGAACATCTTCATCCGACTGCATCGATATGCCTGGCCGTTTGGGGGAGTGATCGCTTTTTTCACATTTCTTTTACTTTTCTTCATATTACCTCCGCAAATGTATTATTCATTAAAGATTATCTGTTTTCTTTGTGTCCCACAAAATACGTGCATATGATTTTTAGCTGCATCCAAGCATCTCCACAAGAGGCTTTGTACGTCGGTCGCTCGGTCTGTCAAAAAAGGAATAAAAGATTATTCGGTCTGTCACGCGTCAGGTTTAAATAACATTTTAGATGCGTCCATGTCTCGGTATAAAATGCTCAGTCCGCCCGAATTTGTTTTGTCCGTCACGCTTACGTTTCAAATAGCATTTTCATCGCTAACGGCGCAAATTGAATGGACGTATCTAAGAGATTTGTTGCGCTTATCTCCAAGCTTTCTGCCCATCATTTTAGTCCCGACATTCGTAGTTTTAACACGAACGTTTTTTTCTCTTATTAATCGTCTCCTTTTTCGAGAAAGCAACAGACGATAGGTTTCTATCGTATCCAGATTCTTATTATTTTTTCGTCCGCCATCTTGTAAAGTCTGATGAACCTGAAAAAGTTGCTGCTTATTTTTTTATTTTTTTATTTTTTCATGGAAAGTACAAATTGAACGTCGGGTTTGCTTTCGGCAACCTCGTAACTCACACTTTATTTTGTCCTTTAGTCCTCACATCTCATGAGCGATGTTTTGACAAAAGGGAAAGAATTGTTGTTTTGCGGTTTTCTTGGTCGACTGTTGTTGGAACTGGGCGGTACATGATGATTTTCAATTTTCTCATTATATTCATCATAATTCAAATTTAAATATATCTATCTCCGTAGCCATTATCTTCGAGTGTTTTTAGCCTTGATAAATGGTCAATCATTAGTGCGAAAATAAAATGCATTGTCCGCTCTTAAGGCACTTGACGTTATTATAATATTTAACCCTAACCCTAACTTTAAAACCTAACCCCTAACCCTTACCCTTATCCCCACCCTTACCCTAACCCTAACCATAAAGGTACCCTAACGCTAACCCTAACCCCAACCCTTACTCTTACCATAAACGTAACCCTCACCTTTACCCTCACCCTAACCTTAAACCCTAATCCCTAACCCTTACTCTTACCCTAACCATAAACGTAACCCTAACCCTTACTCTTACCCTAAACCTAACCCTAACACTAAACCCTAAACCTAACCCTAACACTAAACCTTAACCCTAACCCTAAGCCTTACCTTTACTCTTACCCTGACCCTAAACGTAAACCTAACCCTAACTTAACTCTAACCCTAACCCTTAACCTTAACACTAACCCTTACCCTAACTCTTAACCCTAACCCTTATCCTAACCTTAAACCTTAACCTTAACCGTAACCCTAACCCTTAACCCTAACCTTAAATATAACCCGGGGAAAATGGGGAACCAAAGAAATGCTTCACCCCTGAACCCTGTATTTCTATTTTTATTCCCATTTTTTTTATTTATATAATTATCAATTATCAAGTTATAAATAACATAAAATAAAACATTGTATTTGTTGTTTATGGATGTCTGCTGCGAACGGAGATCCCACGATATTATTGTAAAACCCCAACGGAAAAATGAATATTCAAACTATAATTTCTGAACTAGATTGATATTCAATTAAATTGTCTTTTTTTATCGACTGGTTGTTTTTTTTGTGAAATTCATTAACAACTTGTGTTAGCTTTAAAATGTTGACTGGTCCGAAAGAAACGAAACTGAAATAGTTTCTATTCTCCCCTTTCTCTCCTAAGTCGGATAAAGTTTGTTGATTTTCTACCCTCACTCGGGTTTAATATGTTAATGTTTCATAAATCAAATCAATTGTACGTGTACCTTGTTTCGTAAAATTAGAATCTAAATTATTTCTGAATAAATTGATATTTAATTCAATTATATATTTACTTCGACAGATTATTGTTTCGTGAAATTTACAAAAAACTTCGGCTGGTTTTAAAAACTGGAACTGGTACGGATTAAAGTAAACTGAAATAATTTCTTTAAGTCGGTTAAAGTTTGTCACATTTCTGTTATAGGTCAGATACAGTTTATCCAATTTCTGTCCTAATAATAAACGTTGAATATCTTAATAACTATATAAATTGACCTTTTTGTTGTTTTTCCTAAAAAACAAAATTTGACGATGTTCATGCACAGTATATTTCCCCCATATCGGAATATATCAAACAACACTACGACAATCATTATTTTTAAAATTCTCTTCTAACTTACCAAAATGTCAAATGAAAATTACTATAGTTTTTGCTAGTATATATATATATATATATATATATATATATATATATATATATATATATATATATATATATATATATATATATATATATATTTATATCCATTAGCACATGTCTGATTGCAAAACATTGAGCGACTAGCTCATAGTTTTTTTCTCTTTTTAACATTTTACCTTTTAGAAAAGGTAATATGATTTCGAGAGCGAAATATCCTACTAAAATACATTTGGGAAATTAAGGATTAATACAATATGGACAGAGAAATACACTGGGAAATCAGAAAACAAGCCCCTAATTATAAAGCATGTATTGGAATATGTATATTGTGTATGGAGGATAGGCCTGCTTTTGCCACATACCCGTGAGCATGAGTTATTGAATTGTAGTGTGGAAATCTTAATGTATACAAACATCAACAAAAACACCACTAATTGTATAACGACCAGACACTCACTTTGAGGGATTATTCAAAGTAGCAAAACATATGCCTCCTCAGATCGCATATTTTTGCTAATAAATGTATAGTTGGCTTTTATTCGGTAAATGAATGAGTTGAATAAGAAATAGATTTACCTCCACTAAGATCGGAAAACTAGACTGGTAGAAAGACATTTCCGAGATACTACGTGCGACCTGGTCGTGACACAAACATCATACACTAGTACATCGTAACTTGTTTGCTGTTCCCCGCAATACACGGCCCACTCTAAACAAAATAAGATAAGTTTCTATTTACTCGCCTCCGCACGAGGACAAAGTTGGAAAAAATGTCGTTCTTTATGTGGGAGGGATATCCAGCTCCCTCAAAAAAGAGGCATCGTGGATGGGATTAAAATTGTTTCTCCTTTCACTGAAGACAGAACAGATGATACATTTTGATCCTAGATCGGAGAGTAATGTATGTAAATCATATTCAGGATCAACAGACAATCGTGTGTGTGGGCGAGTGTGACTTTGAAACAATTCTTTCGTTCTTATCATTATGAAACAACATCAACATTTACTTTTTGGATTGTACATATATATATATATATATATATATATATATATATATATATATATATATATATATATATATATTAATTTTTGACACGACCCGATTCTTTTGAAAAACAGGAACCCCCCTCCATTACTATATATGCCCAATTTTACAATTGTGTCTGTAGTAAATTATGCAATTCCCCCTCCCAAGTTAGACTTAAAGATTAGATGTGTATCAATTTCCCCTTCTCTCTAAATATGTATTGGATGGGTTGTTACCCCCTCTCTCTCCAATTATATTTGAATTGTCTAGTGTGAATTCTTTTTTTCAGTTTCAAAAATGTAATCGTCTGGATCGGATGCTTGAAAAAGCCACAAGGTTGAAATAAATTATTACATCGATGATTATGTAATTTCGTGTTATTATACTTCCTTATATATGTATATATATATATATATATATATATATATATATATATATATATATATATACATATATACATATCTAGTAATTACTTAATATATACATATATTGATTAGTTAGTTTATACATATATATTTATGAGTTCATATAACGAATCTATATTTAAGTATATATTCGTTATAATATCCGAAAATATTTATAAATTGCAAGCTGAATGAGGTTGTATTACAAGTGTCAGAGCATATATAAGTTATAGTTGCATTCCAATGACAATGGAAAAAATCAATCCCAAACCATAATTTTCATTTGTTCTTTCAATCTTTTTTATTTTCATTATTCGGCGAATAGCTGTATGTCTTCTTCGCCTCACAAATAGAAATTTTTTTAAAAATTCAGATGTTATGCTTTTTACTAAATCTTACGCGCGTTTCAGAGCAAAGTCAAGAGAAATATATAGACTTTAGTTTAACATTGCTGATCATCAGAGCAGTAGTTCTTTTAATAGTAATAGGTGCTGTGGAAATTTTAAACGACTCTTCATATATACATATATATATATATATATATATAGAGAGAGAGAGAGAGAGTAAGTGATTTGTTTATATATATGTGTGTATATATATACACATATATTTATATATATATATATATATATATATATATATATATATATATATATATATATATATATATATTCAGTACGGTACAAAAGTATATCAGTAATCAATAACAAAAAAAGTCATGCTCTTAGCCTGACGATTTTTAATAGTAATAGGTTCTTTGGAAGTTTTAAACGGCTCTTCATATATATATATATATATATATATATATATATATATAGTGATTTGTTAATATGAATGTATATATATATATATATATATAGAGAGAGAGAGAGAGAGAGAGGGGGGGAGAAAAAGAGAGAGACTGAAAAGTCCACACTTGGAGCCTTGATGAAATGGCAATAATAAGGATAATATTTTGAAAAACCTGGACGACGGATCTCCTTATGCTTTTGTTGGAAACTACTTCAATTCAATAATATATATATATATATATATATATATATATATATATATATATATATATATATATATATATTGCTTTCTTTCATTCACGCAAAATAATTATGTCGTCTAGAATTGAAGGAAACAAACATAATACACATAGGGTTCTGAGGAAAAGCGTGAAGAATAGCAAAGACAAAAAAATTATAGTGGTGAAGTATATTTATTTAAATAAAAACCTTTTTCTTAAATAATAATTATTATTATAATTTTTTTATGTTGTATTATGAACATCATTTTTTATTTATTTGTATTATTATGTCATAGGAATATGGATTTATAATAGTCTGTTGTTTTTCGTCATATCCTCTGGTAAGATAATTTGTTTAGAGAATTGATTCAAATTAGATTTTCAATTAAAGCCATGTTGTTTGAAGCATGTGTATTTTTGTAATAACACTATACTAACCCTATACTACCATTATATTGATAAACCACTTTTTTAAACCTGCTCAAAAATCACAAAATGAACGATACCTTGTTACTATTTATGTAGTTATTATGTGTGTTTAATTCTTGATAGTCTTGTATGTGTTATATTATGAGGGTCCCCGTGTGCCTGGACGTGTGTAGGTCCACTAGTTTTTATCATGAGAAGGGTTGAACTTTGTCGAGTTCGGTGCAGGTCACGCTGACACAGACCGAATGGAACCGTTATGAGTCACTCGTGTTTTGAAAAATCATAACAAAGTTCCAGGGGTTTACGCCGGCGCAGACGGCGTCGGGTCTGAAAAGGTCAGAAAACATGATTGAACGAATATGTTTTGCATGTCTGTCCCACGTGAACATCTGTGACGTCACTCCTCCTTTGTGAGAAATTTAGGTTTGAAAATCAGTTACTAGTTTGGCAGCGAGCTGCACGGTGGTCCTGGGGGTCCTGAGTTGGGTTAGAAGCGGCCCGGCGGCTGAGAATGTAATCGCTCGATATAAGGGCTGGATCTTAGGAATATCCAGTAGCAATTATCGTCGCATCCCCCAGCAAGAAGAATGAATGAGGATCGAAAGAGTGAATGGAAACAAAACCCATTTCGCAACGCACGAATAAAAGATTGAATCTCTCTGAGGAAAATCGTCTCCGCGTTTGTCTTCTGCCTGTCATAAAGTTTGTATCCACAGATACCGATCACAGCCAAAGATACACAACGAAACCGACGGTATCAACGGCGATCACGACCAGGCAACGAAAGAAAATGTAAGGTAACTTTTTGTGCATAACATTTTGGGTTCTAACCTGTAAAACAGAAAGAACTAAAAATCGAAAGATATGCCTAACGAACAATGTTGAATGAACTATGTTTAAAAATCCGTAATTTGAAATGTTTAAAGAACAGTTGTTTTAGCAAGAATTAATGTGTAATAGGGTAACAGTTTAAAGGCTTAAAATCGCCCTAAGAAAATGTCGCTTGAAAGTGCCTTACGAAATGAATTTGAAAAAAGATTGAAACCGCTTAATAATCTTCTCATAAACTTTCGTATTGTTTTCGGTTCGGAGAAGTTTAATTAACAAGCGTTATGTAACAAATGCCTTTTTGAAACCGTAATACAATTGTTTAATTTGTTTAAGAGAACTGCCGCGGTCCAGGCAGGAGTAGTGACTATGTAACAAATCCCCCCTTTGGTGGCACGCCCTTTTGAAGGGCTATGCAACATATGTACTGAGTTGCTTAAAAACAAACTAAATAGTATTAGTAAAATAGTATTACAATAGTAATTTATTCTTTTAGAACAAGGTATATCGATATACATATTTTGCTGTCATTTTCACGGCAGAGGTACTAATCTGTATAATAATGTCATCATTGACTGCATTCGTTTATATATATATATATATATATATATATATATATATATATATATATATATATATATATAAAATATAATAACACGAAATCACATAATTGCATCGACAATTATGTGATTTCGTGTTATTATATTTTATTATTGCTCTGTTTACTACATTGAGCTCTCATACCCGGATTTCCTCCTGGAATTATTCCATTATAACACAAATATATATATATATATATATATATATATATATATATATTAACTCAAAGCTTCTTTCATTCCTCTTATCTAATATTGAACCGTGATATTGTCAGAGATTATCATCCCCGCACTGATGAGAGAGAAAGTTCGAAACTCTAGCGTATGTAGGTAAAAATAATTTAATATTATTTATCTGAAATTAATATTGTTATAAGCCCCTTTAATAAGATTAAACTTGAGGAAGTGGAAGAAATTAAAAATGGACTGACACGTAGCTATAAGGCATATTCCGACAACGTTTGTAGAATCTTTAGTCAGTCTTTCTTGATATGCCGCCCTTCGCATAAATAGAACTTAAATTCCACTCTTGAATGTGGTAATGTCCCGTAGCCTAATGGTTACAGTTCTTGTGTCCGGAGTCTAGGTTGATTCTGCGACCGTCCGAGATTATTATCCCTGCATTGATCTAAGCGAAAGCTCGAAACGCTAGCGTATGTACGTAAGAATAATTTAATATTATTTATTTAAAATTAATATATATATATATATATATATATATATATATATATATATATATATATATATATATATGTGTGTGCGTGTGTGTGTGTGTGTGTGTGTGTGTGAAAAAGACAAACGAGATAAACAAGTTTAAATAGAGGAATTAATAATAAAAAACGAGAGATTCTATATATAGTATAATTTGTGGCTACATATGTGCATACATGTTTCAGCTGCATAGGTTTTCAAGGGCCAACTTCCTCACACCTTTAGAAAAAATGAAAAATGAGATTTCTATTTATTCTAAAGAACTGAGGAAGTTGGCTCTCGAAAGAAAGTGCAGCTGAAACATATATGCACATATGTAACCAAACCTGTTTGTATAAATAAAAAAGTTATACTAAAACAGCTCTACTTGTTATTGAGCACTTATAAACACTTGAATTTCATTGAATTAACATCTATAGAAATAATACTTGTACTATATATATATATATATATATATATATATATATATATATACAGTATCTACAATAAGTGTATACACCAAACGAATTTTTTACTTTTTACTACATAGAAATTTAATTTTTCGTAGGATTTAAATGAAACTCGATGTGAACATAGCCATGTAGTGATTTAATAGCTTTATAAACTATGACGGAACAAATATCTTTTTAATGCAAAAAGATTGAACAAAAACATTTGGAACAAGTAACAAAAAGTGAGTACACATGAGCATTTTAAACAAATAATCTTATTTTTAATACTTTGTATGGCCTCCATTGTTATCAATAACAGCAGAAAACCTCCTAGGCATTAATTCGACTAGTTTATGACATGTCTCCACCGGAATCGCGTTCCATTCACACTTGATGACCTCCTTCAGTTCGTTATTATTTCTCGGATTTTTCCCTTCAATTTTCCGTTTCAGATGCTCCCACAAATGCTCTATTGGGTTCAAATCAGGTGACATACTCGGCCATGGTAAGGTATTCACCCGTTTACTGTCTAAGAACGCCTTCGTAGCCCGAGACGTGTGCTTAGGGTCGTTATCTTGCTGGAAAACTCCACGTCTGCCAACACTTGTTAGACTTGGTAACATTTTTTCCTCCAATATCTGGCAATAGAGTTTGGAATCCATTTTTCCTTCGATGAAAGCAAGTCGTCCATCTCCTTTGGCACTCATACACTCCCAAATCATTAAGCTCCCACCTCCATGCTTTACAGTCACAGTAAAATAAAGCCACAGTAAAATAAATGAGTACACAATTATGACAGTCACTTATAATAATAAAAATGTACTCAATTAGCTATAAATAGCAGAACTTTCTGTTGACACCTTTTTATTGTACCGAATAGATAACCTAAGGTATTTTACCGGCTTTTTGCTTACATTCCGCTGCTATTGCTTGGATCTATTGCTACCAAATATATTTTTCATCTATATTTTGGGAATAATTTTCTTATTTTTTTCCGAATTCATTTTAGGCGGCGAAGGAGGTTGTCTGACTTTCTCTTTATATTCTAGCTTTTATTCTCGTTTCCATGAGATTCACTTCACATGATTCTGTCATTCACAACCAAATATATGCAAGCGAGCCTAATTATCTAACCCTAACCCTAACTCTAACCCTAATCCTCTTATCCCGGTAATGGTCAGTCATCACCATACATCATCACCAATTTAGGAGCTGGGGCTTTTAACTTGGATGACTTGAAGGCCAGTATTCAATCTCTTCTCTCATAAGTTTATTTTCTTTTTTAATTTTCTTTCTGTTGTGAAGTAGTCCAACAGTAAAAAAAAGAAGTCAAGTCAAGGTTGGGTTAAGATAACAAGTGTATTAACATAAAAAGTTACAGGGTAAGAAAACTGACTGGCACTTGGCTAGACAGTTACAAGTCTGTCCTTTTTCTCTCTCTCGTGACTCTGGTGACTCGCACTATTTATAGTGAGAAACGGTGTAGTTTTTCTTCTGTTAGAACGGCCGGTGTAACACTTTTATTTTTCATTCTTTTCTTTTATTGCTATCCTTCTTTCAAATTTTTAAATGGTGAGAACTTGACAGGTATGCGTGAAAAATATAAGCAAGGTATATCATATATATATATATATATATATATATATATATATATATATTATGGCTGCTACCCCCTCTCCCAGATCGTAACCTATGTAGCATTTGTTCCTCTCCAGTCAGATCGCTTGTGCCACTGAAGGAGTTTAATATGTCCTGTGGCTTGCACATTATCAAACAGACGTTTTGTAGATGATAACAAAGAAATTGTCAGTTTTTTTTTGTTTCTCTGAAAGTGGTTTTCAAGCAGAGGATAGAAAAAGGCTAATTTGGCGCTATTTTTGTCAGCTACTTGTTCACTCGGTTTGAGTAACGAGTTTCGCGTTGCGTCTTTTTCTCGTAAGATTTTGTTTTCGTATTCACTGGATTTGAGTAATGTATATATTTTCTATTTTGGTGAACTTGCCAAGTCAAGAAGACGATCCTTGTATACAACGTTGAACGTTGAGTGAGTCTACAGAAGGACTGAGACAGTCTTCTATTCAATTCCCAAAACCTACTTGATCCAGAACGAGAGTGGGCCGCAAATATCAAGTGGAAGCTGCAAGACCACTAAAATTCCAACCACTAAGAAATTTACCAACAACTCGTTGGGCCAGCTTCCTTAGGCTACTACGCTGGTTGATGGATTTCTTATCGCCGAAAAAATAAAAGTTTTCTTTTCGGCGATATATTTAATTAACGAGCGAAACTTCTTGTCTTACCGAGAAATAAAATTAAAACATTTCCCAATACCAAAAGATTATCTTTTATAAGATGCATAATTATATTTTATAATCACAATTAGTGTGACGTCATAATAAAAAGGATGAAGGGTAGTTGCTAAACGCTTTGGATTGTATGTCTGTTTGAAAAAAAGCAGTAGCAGCCGTAGCTTATGGCTACCGCTGCTTTATCTACCAACGCCAAAGTTCAGAAATTATATATCTAATAATATATATAACTACTGCTGACCTTACATACCATGGACGATTTATCTAATATATAAAGTAGAGACGATTTTCCCCCTGTACCTTCTTGGAGTATAGGAAAATAACCACATACATCACAGGCTACTAAACTCACCACTATATTACACTTATTAACTCGAGCGTGTTTTAGTAAATTTGTTATTTTTTTCTACCTAACACTAAATATTACATTTGGTCCACCATCCACGTCTCTCCGACAAACCAACTCCATATAAGTGGTAGCAAAAACTTTTTCCCCCTAACAATTATGTACTGTCACTCTACTCATCGACACTGGGAACTAATACACACAGTTTAATTTTCACAAAACACCCGTTCTTATTTATTATTTGCCTGGTATTAATTTACTACATAATATAAAGCAATACGCAAAGACTAAATGATCGCTCCCGTCCACTCCGATGATATTCCGCGAATATCAGATTACGTTATTTCTAATTCTACCTATGACTTCTATAGTTATATTCATTCCGGAATTAAGCGAATGAAATTAACGAACACAGTTCCTGCAACATGTATTCATTCAACATGGCGGCTACAATTTCTTGATCGAATCGACATCCTATTTAATTCAATAAGCGCCAAGATACTGGTAGACCCCGATGCATTTACATTTTCAAAATCATACACCTTTAACACGCATATTATAGAAGACTTGCCCAAATCCAGTCATTTTCATCTACTACAAATGACCTAAACCGTGTCATTGCTGAATCTTAACATAACACGCATGCCCATAATCAAGCTTAGCTTAATTGAACTATTTTCACATCGTCAGTTTCAGCGTTCGATCCCATTCTACCCTACCATTTTTTCCTTTTTTTTTAAATTTATAACATTCGCCAACACGGTAGAGGGGGGGGGGGAGAAACAACAATAGGGCGTTTCTTTTTTTATTCGACGTCATGCAATAGGTAGTACTTTCTCCCGTGAAACGCCGGGCGACGGGTTCCGCTAGTTGTATATAAAAATGAGATAAGCAATTCACTTTATATTTAAGCGAAATCATACGCAACTACTAGAAGCAGTTCATTCAAATTATTATTATTAAAGCGTATTTATGAATAAAAAGACAAGTAATTTTTGGAGAAGATTTTATTATAAAAGGATCAAAAATCTTTATAAACGTACAATTAATAGAACATAACCGTACAAATTTAACAAATTTCTCTTTATTGTGTTGGTTTATTTTTAATTTGATTGGAATATCTGATAATATTTCTGAAAATATTCAATAAAAACTCTGTTTCCATTTGTTGGTTTGTTATGAAATCCGTAAACACTATTGCTAATAATAGTTACCAATTTTCCAGGAATAATCTTTTAATAAAACTGAACATAAAAAGGTTAATTAATTAGTATTTCTCTCTCTCTCTCTCTCTCTCTCTCTCTCTCTCTCTCTCTCTCTCTCTTTCTCTCATTCTCCCTTCCTATCCCTCGTTCCCGTTTTTCATATAATGAAATCGAAAAAATCGAAAATTAAATCTTAAGAGCTAATAACGTTTGAAATGTATGAAATAACATCGCTTCCTTTCTCTTGAACTTCTCACCTTTCGCGATGAATAAAAGCAAGTTTTTTTAAGTGCATGGTGTTTCTACCGACATTCCGTTTTATTAGAAAATACTTTTTCAAATTTATCTTCTCAACATTTTCACTGAACATAATTTAGTCGTTCATTTTTATATTATACTAGCAGATTTTGTCCAGAATCGAATATAAAACTACACATCATCCTGTTTCAGTCCATAACACGATACAACTTTTATATTAATTTTTTTTGCATTTTATTATGTTAAATATCATGTTACAAAATTCATGTAATAACAAGATCAGACTTGATATCATGGCTATATGCGGAGGTATTCACAAACTTCTGCAATCGAAAGCGAAAATTCTTGAACAATCTAGACACAAAGGTTTTATCAGCATCCATTTCTTGACAAGACAACAATATGAAATAAATGATGTCGTCAATAGCGTGTAGAATGGTTTATACACACCATGGACAACAGAAATTATTTTACAAAACATTTTCAAAAAAGTTCATTCGAGTTAGATCAGGTAAGCGCGGCAGCCAGTGAATGGATCCTCGATGTCCGATCCATCCACTGGGAAATTCAATGTGCGATGGTGTCCCATCTTACTTTAAGTAGAAGTGGTCGTTTTGATATTGTTCACATACCCGTGTTATTATTGTGCCCTTTACAATGTTCAAGTCACGGTTGGATGGATGGTTTTGTGCAGAATAATTAGTCTGTATACCTAATTTTAGAACATATCAATTTATATTCACATTTTTTTACATGTTATTATATTAAATATCATTTTGTGGGCGGGGCCTAATGATGGTCTATGTATTGATTGATTGGGTAGTTGTGTAAGTACAATGAGGTTTATTGAAACTTATTTCGAGTACGTCAGTATATGTTTCTGAACTTTTGAGATGAGGATTGATAATTTGTATAATTTCGATTATTCGGACTACTGTTCTCATCTCGAGTTTTATCATCACAACGCTTTGGCCTCCGTTCGAAATTCCGTCCAGATTCCCGAGTTCGACAGAAATATTCCCGAGTTAAACAAGATACACCTGAAGAAGGCCGGGGATTACAGCGGCCGAAACGCTGTGATGATAACACTCAAGATGAGAACAGTAGTCTGAATAATCGAAATTATACGGCAGTATATGTTTAAAGGAAAACCTTGATTTTGAAATGAAATCCATGCTAGGTGTCGACATATTCCGTACTCTATAAACGGATACTTATTGCCTAAAGTAATGTAACACACAAAATCAACAAAGAGGACGGATTGAAACTACATCTTTCACGCATTAACAATGCGACAGTCTGAATGAGATCGTATCTAGTCTACAAGATAGTGACTGCAAAGTTTGTGGCAACTCCTACATTAGAATCTTGATCCGAAAACCCCGGATATTCATTGGGGAGAACACGATCATGTGTTGTTCCTCTGTAAAGAAAAACAACATCTGGACGAATGCTCCACCCGGGAGATTAGATTCATCATGGAAATGACTGAAATAAACGTAGACGCTTTCAAAAAATGCTCGACTAAACTTCAATTTCTGTTTCCTTCTTGTCAAACATTCCCAGCAAGCACTCGACTTCTACTATCAGCGATAAAAAAAACTTTATTTTCTTCCTCTACATTGGGTTAGGGTGAGCGATAGAAAGAGAACGATATAGGGAAACCAAGTGGTATAGATTATCTGATCTTATTAAATGGACAGATGGATCAAGTAATATAATAAGACAAAGAAATATGATTTGTAAAAATACGTGAAAGAAAAGACCCTTCATTTGCATAAGTGAATGATCAAAGCTGATAAGAAATATCCCTACGTTACCGCATATTTTATTAGCACTCTGTATTTTAATTAACTCGTTTGAACAACTGTTAATACAGTCCTTGTTTTGATACTTATATCGATCTTGACCCAGTTTCCGTGAGTTTCTTGTCGGAAGCGTTCGGCTATCCTACGCAAACGCCCGAGAGATAACGAGACGATTTGTACCAGACGACAATTTTGATACGGTGCTGCGTCCCATGATTTTAATGTTTTGTTTATCTTGTTTTTTGTTGTTAGGGTTAGGGTTAGGGTTAGGGTTTAGCGTTAAAAATATTTATTTGATAACAGTAATTTCGCTCTGTTTTGCTTGTTTTATTTGTTTTGTTGTTTAAAAATTTCTTGCAAATATAACTAAAAATTATAGGACGCAGCAACGTATCAAAATAAAAAAAATATATTTATTTGATAACAGTAACTTCGCTATGTTTTGCTTGTTTTTTTTAGTCGTTTCATTTAAAAAAATTCTTGAAAATATAACTTAAAATCATAGCACCGTATCAAAATTGTCGTCTGGTACAAATCGGCTCGTCATCTCTCGGGCGTTTGCGTAGGATAGCCGAATGCTTCCGACAAGAAACTCGCGAAAACTGGGTCAAGATCGATATAAGTACCCTTGTTTTTGTTAAACATGTTTGTAGTGATTATTGACTAATCTTTGACCAATTTTCATAATGGTGTTTGTTTTACAAAGAATGACGTAATGACAGTTCGCCGCATAGTATTTGAGATCTGAAGAATTCTTAACTATCTGATGCTATGAATCTAAGTTTCGAAAATAACCGTTCTGGTTTCATTCTAAGCTTTATTTAGAAACGAAGACGATTATAACTAATTCATTCAACGTTGAGTCATACAATTGTGGTATTTATTGAAAAAATATGTGATGTGCTTGTAATTAGTATTCCTGACTCACTAAGAGTTCGCACACGAGTCAATATAAGTGATCACTCATTGGTTAAAACAGGTGGTGTTCCCTGGAATCTGAGTGCCAAAAACTCGCCTCAAATCTCCAGTACTCTCTGCTTCTTTTAATAACTTTTGCAAATGACTTTGCGTTGGCACAACACGCGTTTCCCATTGAAACATTGCTGATAACAGCCCTTGGTTTTCTTAAGGCATTTGAATGTCTATAGAACCCATCGGTATTCAATTACTCTCTATGCTGTTCTTGTGGAAGTCTGAATAGTTTCTTCACTCCTCAGTAGTTCTATCCTGACAGACACTTCTGAATCATTTTTTTATGAAACGGAAGGGGTGTTAAATTATAGGATATTAAATATATATATATATATATATATATATATATATATATATATATATATATATATATATATATTTATTTATTCTGGTACAGAAAAATTAGTACAACATTCGTACCGTCGGTTTCAAGCACGGATGGTCTTACCCATCCGGCTCTCTTCAGCTTCTGTTGTCATCTCAAGAGAAGAGAGCTGAAGAGAACCAGATGGGTAAGACCTTCCGTGCTTGAAACCGACGGTACGAATGTTGTACTAATTTTTCTGTACCAGAATAAATAAATATTATGCTCTTAATTTTTAACTTTAATTCTTAATTAATCGAGCACTCTGCTGGGATTTTTCCTACCATTTTACAAAGAAGTTATATATATATATATATATATATATATATATATATATATATATATATATATATATATATATATACTGTAGGTAAAAATAATTAAATATCATTCACTTAAAATTAATATTGTTATAAGCCCCTTTAATAAGATTGAAGTTGAGCCCTGTTCGAGGAAGTTAAAAATAGACTGACACGTAGCTATAAGGCATATTTTCTGACAACGTTCGTTGAATACTCTAGTCAGTCTTTCTATGTGTGCCTTCATTCGCATAAATAGAACTTAAATTCCTTTATTCACGTGGTAATGTCTCGTGGCCGTATGGTTATAACGATTGCTTGCGGAGTTTAGGTTGATTTGGTAGCAGAGGGTCGAACCTCGAGACCGTCTGACATTATAATTCCTTACACTGATGAGAGCGAAAGCTTGAAACGCTAGCGTATGTAGGTAAAAAATGATGTTATTACCTTAAAATTAATATATATATATATATATATATATATATATATATATATATATATATATATATATATATATATATATATATATAATCCAGGTAAAACAACCACAGGTTAGTAATCCAAAGAATTTCAACCGGGTTTATAAAAAGTACTCAATATCAAATAGAGCTTTTACATATAATTATTTTTATTTACACAGACATGTACAAAATCTGCGACACTGGCATGTCAATGTTATCGATCAACAGCTATTATAAACTGAGATCGGATTCTAACTCTGCCTGAGGAGATCTCAGTTTATAATAGCTGTTGATCGATAACATCGACATGCCAGTGTCGCAGATTTTGTACATGTCTGTGTAAATTAAAATAATCATATATATATATATATATATATATATATATATATATATATATATATATATATATATATATTCTTCTGGCAGTTTCAGTTACCTTTGTTTGTCTTGTTATATTCTTGATAGATGTGTTAAATCAGTACAGTTTTATTTGAACTAATGTGTTAGTTTCTTATATCACACTCTTATGTATGTATGTGTTGGCACTTGAGGATCTATCTTAATGGGTAGGCTGGTTTAGAATTACATGTATGTATGTATCTATCTCTCTCTCTCTCTCTCTCTCTCTCTCTCTATATATATATATATATATATATATATATATATATATATATATATATATATATAATTGAACCTATATTGACAGTATGCGTCAATACTTAAACATAATTTTATATGATCTGATCCCTATTTTTTATTTAATTCTAAATAAATATTAATAATATCTTTTAAACTTCTTGTAAAATCATAGTTTCAGGCCTTACATGTGTATTATTAGAAATTTCACTAATTGAAATTTAATTAAGCAAATATTTTGTTAAATGTTAATAGTTGTTATAACTTGTAAGACCTTACCACATTAAAATCTCATTTTAATTATTTAAACGCCTTTAATTACAACTGAGCTTTACTTTACGTATTATAAAGTATATATATACATAAATACATATATATATAAAGTATATATATATGTATATGTATAGATAGATAGATAGATAGATAGATAGATAGATAGATAGAGAGAGAGAGAGAGAGAGAGACAGGGAGAGATAGAGAAAGAGATTAGATTCAATATAACAATATTTATAGGATCGGTTAATGAAAATATGAGAAATCACTTAGGAACAAAATACGATGCAAGAAAAAAAATCTTCTTACATCGTATTTGGTTTCTAAGTGATTTCTCATACTGTATATATATATATATATATATATATATATATATATATATGATAATATTTATGGAAATAGTAATCCAACGTAATTAAATATGAAAAAAGAAAAAGAAACGTTGCTTAATTGTCATGGTTTATAATGAGTGTAGATTCCAAAAGAGTTCGGCGATATTTATTTAAAATTATTTTAATTAATTAGTGAAAAATCATGAAAATGTTGTAATACATGAGAGAATAAGACATTTAGAGAATTGTTATTTTGTTTAAATCTCTTTTACGTTCGTCAAGCTTTCATCAAGGTGTTTTTTGTCAAAATTAGTCATCTTGAGAAAGTCTTGAAATAAAGACGAAATGTTGATGAACATATAAAGAAGTTTTGGTTGTTGCCTTTATTTTTATACATATATATATATATATATATATATATATATATATATATATATATACATAAGTAATACAACTTTATTAAAATTGTGCCTATTCACTTACTGGTAAATATGTAATATAAAAATATAATAAAAAATAGAATAAAAGGTTCATGATGTCCCTTGATCAAATTCTTAGTACCATAGAGTAAGCTCAATTACTAACAGCCATATCTTGCACATCGGGTCTTTTACTGCACTTTTGTATTATAATATGCACTGTAACATATATATATATATATATATATATATATATATATATATATATATATATATATATATATAAAGACATCTGATTGCAACTTGACTAAATATTCAAATAACAATCAGATCCCCTTAGTATGGCTATCCCACACTGTATAATATGATGAATGGTGCACTTTCTCCAAGTGCTGCTGCGTCTAGTAACATTACTTGCAGACTGTGGCAATCTAACATTGGCTAATACGAGGAATTGTGCACCTTCTCCAAGTGCTGTTGCGTCTAGTAACATCACTTGGAGACTGTGGCTATCCAACACTAGCTAATACGAGGAATAGTGCACCTTCTCCAAGTGCTGTTGCGTCTAGTGACATCACTTGGAGACTGTGGCTATCCAACACTAGCTAATAACGAGGAATAGTGCATCTTCTCCAAGTGCTGTTGCGTCTAGTAACATAACTGTAAGACTGTGGCTATTAAACACTGGCTAATACGAGGAATAGTGCACCTTCTCCAAGTGCTGTTGCGTCTAGTAACATCACTGTAAGACTGTGGCTATCCAACACTGGCTAATACGAGGAATAGTGCACCTTCTCCAAGTGCTGTTGCATCTAGTAACATAACTTGGAGACTGTGGCTATCTAACACTAGCTAATACGAGGAATAGTGCATCTTCTCCAAGTGCTGTTGCGTCTAGTAACATCACTGTAAGACTGTGGCTATCCAACACGGGCTAATACGAGGAATAGTGCACCTTCTCCAAGTGCTGTTGCATCTAGTAACAGCACTGTGAGACTGTGGCTATCCAACACTAGCCAATACGAGGAATAGTGCACCTTCTCCAAGTGCTGTTGCGTCTAGTAACATAACTGTAAGACTGTGGCTATCAAACACTGGCTAATACGAGGAATAGTGCACCTTCTCCAAGTGCTGTTGCATCTAGTAACATAACTTGGAGACTGTGGCTATCAAACACTAGCTAATACGAGGAATAGTGCATCTTCTCCAAGTGCTGTTGCGTCTAGTAACATCACTGTAAGACTGTGGCTATCCAACACGGGCTAATACGAGGAATAGTGCACCTTCTCCAAGTGCTGTTGCATCTAGTAACAGCACTGTGAGACTGTGGCTATCCAACACTAGCCAATACGAGGAATGGTGCACCTTCTCCAAGTGCTGTTGCGTCTAGTAACATAACTGTAAGACTGTGGCTATCAAACACTGGCTAATACGAGGAATAGTGCACCTTCTCCAAGTGCTGTTGCGTCTAGTAACATCACTTGGAGACTGTGGCTATCCAACACTAGCTAATACGAGGAATAGTGCATCTTCTCCAAGTGCTATTGCGTCTAGTAACATCACTGTAAGACTGTGGCTATCCAACACGGGCTAATACGAGGAATAGTGCACCTTCTCCAAGTGCTGTTGCGTCTAGTAACATCACTGTAAGACTGTGGCTATCCAACACTGGCTAATACGAGGAATAGTGCACCTTCTCCAAGTGCTGTTGCATCTAGTAACATAACTTGGAGACTGTGGCTATCCAACACTAGCTAATACGAGAAATGGTGCACCTTCCCCAAGTGCTGTTGCGTCTAGTAACATAACTTAGAGATAGTGGCTATCCAACACTGGCTAATACGAGGAATGGTGCACCGTCCCCGAGTGCTGTTGCGTCTAGTAACATGACTGTAAGACTGTGGCTATCAAACGCTGGCTAATACGAGGAATAATGCACCTTCCCCAAGTGCTGTTGCGTCTAGTAACAGCACTGTGAGACTGTGGCTATCACACACTAGCTAATACGAGGAATGGTGCACCTTCTCCAAGTGCTGTTGCGTCTAGTAACATCACAGTGTGACTGTGGCTATCAAACACTGGCTAATACGAGGAATGGTGCACCTTCTCCAAGTGCTGTTGCGTCTAGTAACATTACTTGCAGACTGTGGCTATCAAACACTGGCTAATACGAGAAATGGTGCACCTTCCCCAAGTGCTGTTGCGTCTAGTAACAGCACTGTGTGACTGTGGCTATCCAACACTGGCTAATACGATGAATGGTGCACGTTCTCCAAGTGCTGTTGCGTCTAGTAACATCTCTTAGAGATAGTGGCTATCCAACACTGGCCAATACGAGGAATGGTGCACCTTCTCCAAGTGCTGTTGCGTCTAGTAACATCACTTGGAGATAGTGGCTATCTAACACTGGCTACTACGAGGAATGGTGCACCGTCTCCGAGTGCTGTTGCGTCTAGTAACATCACTGTAAGACTGTGGCTATCCAACACTGGCTAATACGAGGAATGGTGCACCTTCCCTAAGTGCTGTTGCGTCTAGTAACATAACTGTAAGACTGTGGCTATCCAACAGTGGCATATACGAGGAACGGTGCACCTTGTCCAAGTGCTGTTGCGTCTAGTAACATCACTGAAAGACTGTGGCTATCCAACTCTGGCTAATACGAAGAATAGTGCACCTTCTCCAAGTGCTGTTGCGTCTAGTAACATCACTTAGAGATAGTTGCTATCCAACACTGGCTAATACGAGGAATAGTGCACATTCTCCAAGTGCTTTGCGTCTAGTAACATCACTGTAAGACTGTGGCTATCCAACACTGGCTAATACGAGGAATGGTGCATCGTCTCCGAGTGCTGTTGCGTCTAGTAACAGCACTGTGAGACTGTGGCTATCGAACACTGGCTTATACGAGGAATGGTGCACCTTTTGCAAGTGCTGTTGCGTCTAGTAACATCACTTGGAGACTGTGGCCATCCAACACTGGCTAATACGAGGAATGGTGCACCTTCTCCAAGTGCTGTTGCGTCTAGTTACATTACTTGCAGACTGTGGCTATCAAACACTGGCTAATACGAGAAATGGTGCACTTTCTCCAAGTGCTGTAGCGTCTAGTAACATCACTGTGAGACTGTGGCTATCCAACACACGCTAATACGAGCTATGGTGCACCTTCTCCAAGTGCTGTCGCGTCTAGTAACATCACTTAGAGATTGTGGCTATCCAACACTGGCAAATACGAGGAATGGTGCACCTTCTCCAAGTGCTGTTGCGTCTAGTAACATCACATGGAGATAGTGGCTATCCAACACTGGCTAATACGAGGAATGGTGCACCTTCTCCAAGTGCTGTTGCGTCTAGTAACATCACTTGGAGATAGTGGCCATCCAACACTGGCCAATACGAGGAATGGTGCACCTCCTCCAAGTGCTGTTGCGTCTAGTAAAATCACTGTGTGACTGTGGCTATCGAACACTGGCTAATACGAGGAATGGTGCACCTTCTCCAAGTGCTGTTGCGTCTAGTAACATCACTTGGAGACTGTGGCCATCAAACACTGGCTAATACGAGGAATGGTGCACCGTCTCCGAGTGCTGTTGCGTCTAGTAACAGCACTGTAAGACTGTGGCTATCCAACACTGGCCAATACGAGGAATGGTGCACCTTCTTCAAGGGCTGTTTCTTCTAGTAACATCACTGTAAGACTGTGGCTACCCAACAGTGGCTAATACGAGGAACGGTGCACCTTCTCCAAGTGCTGTTGCGTCTAGTAACATCACTGTAAGACTGTGGCTATCCAACAGTGGCTAATACGAGGAATGGGGCACCTTCTCCAAGTGCTGTTGCGTCAAGTAACATCACTTGGAGACTGTGGCCATCCAACACTGGCTAATACGAGGAATGGTGCACCTTCTATAAGTTGTGTTGCGTCTAGTAACATCACTGTAAGACTGTGGCTATCGAACACTGGCTAATACGAGGAATAGTAGACCTTCTCCAAGTGCTGTTGCGTCTTGTAACATCACTTAGAGATAGTGGCTATCTAACACTAGCTAATACGAGGAATGGTGCAACTTCTCCAAGTGCTGTTGCGTCGGGTAACATAACTTAGAGATAGTGGCTATCCAACACTGGCTAATACGAGGAATGGTGCACCGTCTCTAAGTGCTATTGCGTCTAGTAACATAACTGTACGACTGTGGTTAACAAACACTGGCTAATACGAGCAATAGTGCACATTCTCCAAGTGCTGTAGCGTTTAGTAACAACACTTGGAGGTAGTGGCTATCGAATACTGGCTAATACGAGGAATGGTGCACTTTCTCCAAGTGCTGTTGCGTCTAGTAACAAGACTTTGAGATAGTGGCTATCGAATACTGGCTAATACGAGGAATGGTGCACCTTCTCCAAGTGCTGTTACGTCTAGTAACATCATTTGGAGATAGTGGCCATCCAACACTGGCTAATACAGGGAATGGTGCACCTTCACCAAGTGCTGTGTCTTCTAGTAACAGCACTGTGAGACTGTGGCTATCGAACACTGGCTAATACGAGGAATGGTGCACCTTCTCAAAGTGCTGTTGCGTCTAGTAACATCACTTGGAGACTGTGGCCATCCAACACTGGCTAATACGAGGAATGGTGCACTTTCTCCAAGTGCTGTTGCGTCTAGTAACAGCACTGTGAGACTGTGGCTATCGAACATTGGCTTATACGAGGAATGGTGCACCTTTTGCAAGTGCTGTTGCGTCTAGTAACATCACTTGGAGACTGTGGCCATTAAACACTGGCTAATACGAGGAATGGTGCACCTTCTGCAAGTGCTGTTGCGTCTAGTACCAGCACTGTGAGACTGTGGCCATCCAACACTGGCTAATACGAGGAATAGTGCACCTTCTCCAAGTGCTGTTTCGTCTAGAAACAGCAATGTGAGACTGTTGCTATCGAACACTGGCTAATACGAGAAATGGTTCACCTTCTCCAAGTGCTGTTGCGTCTAGTAACATCACTTGGAGACTGTGGCCATCCAACACTGGCTAATACGAGGAATGGTGCACCTTCTCCAAGTGCTGTTGCGTCTAGTCACAGCACTGTGAGACTGTGGCTATCGAACACTGGCTAATACGAGGAATGGTGCACCTTCTCCAAGTGCTGTTGCGTCTAGTAACATCACTTGGAGACTGTGGCCATCCAACACTGGCTAATACAAGGAATAGTGCACCTTCTCCAAGTGCTGTTGCGTCTAGTAACAGCACTGTTAGACTGGTGCTATCGAACACTGGATAATACGAGGAATGGTGCACCTTCTCTAAGTGCTGTTGCGTCTAGTAACATCACTTGGAGACTGTGGCTATCCAACACTAGCTAATACGAGGAATAGTGCACCTTCTCCAAGTGCTGTTGCGTCTAGTGACATCACTTGGAGACTGTGGCTATCCAACACTAGCTAATAACGAGGAATAGTGCATCTTCTCCAAGTGCTGTTGCGTCTAGTAACATCACTGTAAGACTGTGGCTATTCAACACTGGCTAATACGAGGAATAGTGCACCTTCTCCAAGTGCTGTTGCGTCTAGTAACATCACTGTAAGACTGTGGCTATCCAACACTGGCTAATACGAGGAATAGTGCACCTTCTCCAAGTGCTGTTGCATCTAGTAACATAACTTGGAGACTGTGGCTATCCAACACTAGCTAATACGAGGAATAGTGCATCTTCTCCAAGTGCTGTTGCGTCTAGTAACATCACTGTAAGACTGTGGCTATCCAACACGGGCTAATACGAGGAATAGTGCACCTTCTCCAAGTGCTGTTGCATCTAGTAACAGCACTGTGAGACTGTGGCTATCCAACACTAGCCAATACGAGGAATGGTGCACCTTCTCCAAGTGCTGTTGCGTCTAGTAACATAACTGTAAGACTGTGGCTATCAAACACTGGCTAATACGAGGAATAGTGCACCTTCTCCAAGTGCTGTTGCATCTAGTAAAATAACTTGGAGACTGTGGCTATCCAACACTAGCTAATACGAGGAATAGTGCATCTTCTCCAAGTGCTGTTGCGTCTAGTAACATCACTGTAAGACTGTGGCTATCCAACACGGGCTAATACGAGGAATAGTGCACCTTCTCCAAGTGCTGTTGCATCTAGTAACAGCACTGTGAGACTGTGGCTATTCAACACTAGCCAATACGAGGAATGGTGCACATTCTCCAAGTGCTGTTGCGTCTAGTAACATAACTGTAAGACTGTGGCTATCAAACACTGGCTAATACGAGGAATAGTGCACCTTCTCCAAGTGCTGTTGCGTCTAGTAACATCACTTGGAGACTGTGGCTATCCAACACTAGCTAATACGAGAAATAGTGCATCTTCTCCAAGTGCTGTTGCGTCTAGTAACATCACTGTAAGACTGTGGCTATCCAACACAGGCTAATACGAGGAATAGTGCACCTTCTCCAAGTGCTGTTGCGTCTAGTAACATCACTGTAAGACTGTGGCTATCCAACACTGGCTAATACGAGGAATAGTGCACCTTCTCCAAGTGCTGTTGCATCTAGTAACATAACTTGGAGACTGTGGCTATCCAACACTAGCTAATACGAGAAATGGTGCACCTTCCCCAAGTGCTGTTGCGTCTAGTAACATAACTTAGCGATAGTGGCTATCCAACACTGGCTAATACGAGGAATGGTGCACCGTCCTCGAGTGCTGTTGCGTCTAGTAACATGACTGTAAGACTGTGGCTATCAAACGCTGGCTAATACGAGGAATAATGCACCTTCCCCAAGTGCTGTTGCGTCTAGTAACAGCACTGTGAGACGGTGGCTATCCAACACTAGCTAATACGAGGAATGGTGCACCTTCTCCAAGTGCTGTTGCGTCTAGTAACATCACTGTGTGACTGTGGCTATCAAACACTGGCTAATACGAGGAATAGTGCACCTTCTCCAAGTGCTGTTGCGTCTAGTAACATTACTTGCAGACTGTGGCTATCAAACACTGGCTAATACGAGAAATGGTGCACCTTCTCCAAGTGCTGTTGCGTCTAGTAAAATCACTGTGTGACTGTGGCTATCCAACACTGGCTAATACGATGAATGGTGCACGTTCTCCAAGTGCTGTTGCGTCTAGTAACATCCCTTAGAGATAGTGGCTATCCAACACTGGCCAATACGAGGAATGGTGCACCTTCTCCAAGTGCTGTTGCGTCTAGTAACATCACTTGGAGATAGTGGCTATCTAACACTGGCTACTACGAGGAATGGTGCACCGTCTCCGAGTGCTGTTGCGTCTAGTAACATCACTGTAAGACTGTGGCTATCCAACACTGGCTAATACGAGGAATGGTGCACCTTCCCTAAGTGCTGTTGCGTCTAGTAACATAACTGTAAGACTGTGGCTATCCAACAGTGGCATATACGAGAAACGGTGCACCTTGTCCAAGTGCTGTTGCGTCTAGTAACATCACTGTAAGACTGTGGCTATCCAACTCTGGCTAATACGAAGAATAGTGCACCTTCTCCAAGTGCTGTTGCGTCTAGTAACATCACTTAGAGATAGTGGCTATCCAACACTGGCTAATACGAGGAATAGTGCACCTTCTCCAAGTGCTGTTGCGTCTAGTAACATCACTGTAAGACTGTGGCTATCCAACACTGGCTAATACGAGGAATGGTGCACCGTCTCCGAGTGCTGTTGCGTCTAGTAACAGCCCTGTGAGACTGTGGCTATCGAACACTGGCTTATACGAGGAATGGTGCAACTTTTGCAAGTGCTGTTGCGTCTAGTAACATCACTTGGAGACTGTGGCCATCCAACACTGGCTAATACGAGGAATGGTGCACCTTCTCCAAGTGCTGTTGCGTCTAGTAACATCACTGTGTGACTGTGGCTATCAAACACTGGCTAATACGAGGAATAGTGCACCTTCTCCAAGTGCTGTTGCGTCTAGTAACATTACTTGCAGACTCTGGCTATCAAACACTGGCTAAAACGAGAAATGGTGCACCTTCTCCAAGTGCTGTTGCGTCTAGTAAAATCACTGTGTGACTGTGGCTATCCAACAGTGGCATATACGAGAAACGGTGCACCTTGTCCAAGTGCTGTTGCGTCTAGTAACATCACTGTAAGACTGTGGCTATCCAACTCTGGCTAATACGAAGAATAGTGCACCTTCTCCAAGTGCTGTTGCGTCTAGTAACATCACTTAGAGATAGTGGCTATCCAACACTGGCTAATACGAGGAATAGTGCACCTTCTCCAAGTGCTGTTGCGTCTAGTAACATCACTGTAAGACTGTGGCTATCCAACACTGGCTAATACGAGGAATGGTGCACCGTCTCCGAGTGCTGTTGCGTCTAGTAACAGCCCTGTGAGACTGTGGCTATCGAACACTGGCTTATACGAGGAATGGTGCAACTTTTGCAAGTGCTGTTGCGTCTAGTAACATCACTTGGAGACTGTGGCCATCTAACACTGGCTAATACGAGGAATGGTGCACCTTCTCCAAGTGCTGTTGCGTCTAGTAACATTACTTGCAGACTGTGGCTATCAAACACTGGCTAATACGAGAAATGGTGCACTTTCTCCAAGTGCTGTAGCGTCTAGTAACATCACTGTGAGACTGTAGCTATCCAACACTGGCTAATACGAGCTATGGTGCACCTTCTCCAAGTGCTGTCGCGTCTAGTAACATTACTTAGAGATGGTGGCTATCCAACACTGGCAAATACGAGGAATGGTGCACCTTCTCCAAGTGCTGTTGCGTCTAGTAACATCACATGGAGATAGTGGCTATCCAACACTGGCTAATACGAGGAATGGTGCACCTTCTCCAAGTGCTGTTGCGTCTAGTTACATCACTTGGAGATAGTGGCCATCCAACACTGGCCAATACGAGGAATGGTGCACCTCCTCCAAGTGCTGTTGCGTCTAGTAAAATCACTGTGTGACTGTGGCTATCGAACACTGGCTAATACGAGGAATGGTGCACCTTCTCCAAGTGCTGTTGCGTCTAGTAACATCACTTGGAGACTGTGGCCATCCAACACTGGCTAATACGAGGAATGGTGCACCGTCTCCGAGTGCTGTTGCGTCTAGTAACAGCACTGTAAGACTGTGGCTATCCAACACTGGCCAATACGAGGAATGGTGCACCTTCTTCAAGTGCTGTTTCGTCTAGTAACATCACTGTAAGACTGTGGCTACCCAACAGTGGCTAATACGAGGAACGGTGCACCTTCTCCAAGTGCTGTTGCGTCTAGTAACATCACTGTAAGACTGTGGCTATCCAACAGTGGCTAATACGAGGAATGGTGCACCTTCTCCAAGTGCTGTTGCGTCAAGTAACATCACTTGGAGACTGTGGCCATCCAACACTGGCTAATACGAGGAATGGTGCACCTTCTATAAGTTGTGTTGCGTCTAGTAACATCACTGTAAGACTGTGGCTATCGAACACTGGCTAATACGAGGAATAGTGCACCTTCTCCAAGTGCTGTTGCGTCTTGTAACATCACTTAGAGATAGTGGCTATCTAACACTAGCTAATACGAGGAATGGTGCACCTTCTCCAAGTGCTGTTGCGTCGGGTAACATAACTTAGAGATAGTGGCTGTCCAACACTGGCTAATACGAGGAATGGTGCACCGTCTCTAAGTGCTATTGCGTCTAGTAACATAACTGTAAGACTGTGGTTAACAAACACTGGCTAATACGAGCAATAGTGCACATTCTCCAAGTGCTGTTGCGTCTAGTAACATCATTTGGAGATAGTGGCCATCCAACACTGGCTAATACGAGGAATGGTGCACCTTCTCCAAGTGCTGTTGCGTCAAGAAACAGCACTGTGAGACTGTGGTTATCGAACACTGGCTAATACGAGGAACGGTGCACCTTCGCCAAGTGCTGTTACGTCTAGTAACATCACTTGGAGACTGTGGCAATCCAACACTGGCTAATACGAGGATGGTGCACCTTCACCAAGTGCTGTGTCTTCTAGTAACAGCACTGTGAGACTGTGGCTATCGAACACTGGCTAATACGAGGAATGGTGCACCTTCTCAAAGTGCTGTTGCGTCTAGTAACATCACTTGGAGACTGTGGCCATCCAACACTGGCTAATACGAGGAATAGTGCACCTTCTCCAAGTGCTGTTTCGTCTAGTAACAGCACTGTGAGACTGTGGCTATCGAACACTGGCTAATACGAGAAATGGTTCACCTTCTCCAAGTGCTGTTGCGTCTAGTAACATCACTCGGATACTGTGGCTATCGAACACTGGATAATACGAGGAATGGTGCACCTTCTCCAAGTGCTGTTGCGTCACGTAACATCACTTGGAGACTGGGGCGATCTAACACTGGCTAATACGAGGATGGTGCACCTTCTCCAAGTGCTGTTGTGTCTGATAACATCACTTGGAGACTGTGGCCATCCAACACTGGCTAATACGAGAAATGGTTCACCTTCTCCAAGTGCTGTTGTGTCTGATAACATCACTTGGAGACTGTGGCCATCCAACACTGGCTAATACGAGGAATGGTGCACCTTCTCCAAGTGCTGTTGCGTATAGTAACATCACTTGGAGACTGTGGCCATCCAACACTGGCTAATACGAGGAATGGTGCACCTTCTCCAAGTGCTGTTGCGTCAAGTAACATCACTTGGAGACTGTGGCCATCCAACACTGGCTAATACGAGGAATGGTGCACCTTCTCCAAGTGTTGTTGCGTCAAGTAACATAACTTGGAGACTCCCGCCATCGAACACTGTCTAATACGAGGAATGGTGCACTTTCTCCAAGTGCTGTTGCGTCAAGTAACATCACTTGGAGACTGTGGCCATCTAACACTGGCTAATACAAGGAATGGTGCACGTTCTCCAAGTGCTTGTGCGTCTACTAACATCACTTGGAGACTGTGGCCATACAACACTGGCTAATACGAGGAATGGTGCACCTTCTCCAAGTGCTGTTACGTCTAGTAACATCAGTTGGAGACTGTGGCCTCCCAACACTGGCTAATACAGGGATTGGTGCACCTTCTCCAAGTGCTGTTGCGTCTAGTAACAGCACTGTGAGATAGTGGCCATCTAACACTGGCTAACACGAGGAATGGTGCACCTTCTCCAAGTTCTGTTGCGTCTAGTTACATCACTTGGAGACTGTGGCCATTCAACACTGGCTAATACATTGAATGGTGCACCTTCTCCAAGTGTTGTTGCGTCTAGTAACATCACTTTGAGACTGTGGCCATCCAACACTGGCTAATACATGGAATGGTGCACCTTCTCCAAGTGTTGTTTCGTCTAGTAACATCACTTTGAGACTGTGGCCATCCAACACTGGCTAATACGAGGAATGGTGCACCTTCTCCAAGTGCGGTTGCGTCTAGTAACATCACTTGGAGACTGTGGCCATCCAACACTGGCTAATACATGGAATGGTGCACCTTCTCCAAGTGTTGTTGCGTCTAGTAACATCACTTTGAGACTGTGGCCATCCAACACTGGCTAATACGAGGAATGGTGCACCTTCTCCAAGTGCGGTTGCGTCTAGTAACATCACTTGGAGACTGTGGCCATCCAACACTGGCTAATACATGGAATGGTGCACCTTCTCCAAGTGTTGTTGCGTCTAGTAACAGCACTTTGAGACTGTGGCCATCCAACACTGGCTAATACGAGGAATGGTGCACCTTCTCCAAGTGCGGTTGCGTCTAGTAACATCACTTGGAGACTGTGGCCATCCAACACTGGCTAATACGAGGAATGGTGCACCTTCTCCACGTGCGGTTGCGTCTAGTAACATCACTTGGAGACTGTGGCCATCAAACACTGGCTAATACATGGAATGGTGCACTTTCTCCAAGTGTTGTTGCGTCTAGTAACATCACTTTGAGACTGTGGCCATCCAACACTGGCTAATACGAGGAATGGTGCACCTTCTCCAAGTGCGGTTGCGTCTAGTAACATCACTTGGAGACTGTGGCCATCCAACCCTGGCTAATACGAGGAATGGTGCACCTTCTCCACGTGCGGTTGCGTCTAGTAACATCACTTTGAGACTGTGGCCATCCAACACTGGCTAATACATGGAATGGTGCATCTTCTCCAAGTGTTGTTGCGTCTAGTAACATCACTTGGAGACTGTGGCCATCCAACACTGGTTAATACATGGAATGGTGCACCTTCTCCAAGTGTTGTTGCGTCTAGTAACATCACTTTGAGACTGTGGCCATAAAACACTGGCTAATACGAGGAATGGTGCACCTTCTCCAAGTGCGGTTGCGTCTAGTAACATCACTTGGAGACTGTGGCCATCCAACACTGGCTAATACATGGAATGGTGCACCTTCTCCAAGTGTTGTTGCGTCTAGTAACATCACTTTGAGACTGTGGCCATCCAACACTGGCTAATACATGGAATGGTGCACCTTCTCCAAGTGCGGTTGCGTCTAGTAACATCACTTGGAGACTGTGGCCATCCAACACTGGCTAATACATTGAATGGTGCACCTTCTCCAAGTGTTGTTGCGTCTAGTAACAGCACTTTGAGACTGTGGCCATCCAACACTGGCTAATACGAAGAATGGTGCACCTTCTCCAAGTGCGGTTGCGTCTAGTAACATCACTTGGAGACTGTGGCCATCCAACACTGGCTAATACGAGGAATGGTGCACCTTCTCCACGTGCGGTTGCGTCTAGTAACATCACTTGGAGACTGTGGCCATCAAACACTGGCTAATACATGGAATGGTGCACCTTCTCCAAGTGTTGTTGCGTCTAGTAACATCACTTTGAGACTGTGGCCATCCAACACTGGCTAATACGAGGAATGGTGCACCTTCTCCAAGTGCGGTTGCGTCTGGTAACATCACTTTGAGACTGTTGCCATCCAACACTGGCTAATACGAGGAATGGTGCACCTTCTCCAAGTGCGGTTGCGTCTAGTAACATCACTTGGAGACTGTGGCCATCCAACACTGGCTAATACATGGAATGGTGCACCTTCTCCAAGTGTTGTTGCGTCTAGTAACATCACTTTGAGACTGTGGCCATCCAACACTGACTAATACGAGGAATGGTGCACCTTCTCCAAGTGCGGTTGCGTCTAGTAACATCACTTGGAGACTGTGGCCATCCAACACTGGCGAATACATGGAATGGTGCACCTTCTCCAAGTGTTGTTGCGTATAGTAACAGCACTTTGAGACTGTGGCCATCCAACACTGGCTAATACGAGGAATGGTGCACCTTCTCCAAGTGCGGTTGCGTCTAGTAACATCACTTGGAGACTGTGGCCATCCAACACTGGCTAATACGAGGAATGGTGCACCTTCTCCACGTGCGGTTGCGTCTAGTAACATCACTTGGAGACTGTGGCCATCCAACACTGGCTAATACATGGAATGGTGCACCTTCTCCAAGTGTTGTTGCGTCTAGTAACATCACTTGGAGACTGTGGCCATCCAACACTGGCTAATACATGGAATGGTGCACCTTCTCCAAGTGTTGTTGCGTCTAGTAACATCACTTTTAGACTGTTGCCATCCAACACTAGCTAATACGAGGAATGGTGCCCATTCTCCAAGTGCGGTTGCGTCTAGTAACATCACTTTGAGACTGTGGCTATCCAACACTGGCTAATACGAGGAATGGTGCACCTTCTCCACGTGCGGTTGCGTCTAGTAACATCACTTGGAGACTGTGGCCATCCAACACTGGCTAATACATGGAATGGTGCACCTTCTCCAAGTTTTGTTGCGTCTAGTAACATCACTTGGAGACTGTGGCCATCCAACACTGGCTAATACATGGAATGGTGCACCTTCTCCAAGTGTTGTTGCGTCTAGTTACATCACTTGGAGACTGTGGCCATCCAACACTGGCTAATACATGGAATGGTGCACCTTCTCCAAGTGTTGTTGCGTCTAGTAACATCACTTGGAGACTGTGGCCATCCAACACTGGCTAATACATGGAATGGTGCACCTTCTCCAAGTGTTGTTGCGTCTAGTAACATCACTTGGAGACTGTGGCCATCCAACACTGACTAATACATGGAATGGTGCACCTTTTGCAAGTGTTGTTGCGTCTAGTAACATCACTTTGAGACTGTGGCCATCCAACACTGGCTAATACGAGGAATGGTGCACCTTCTCCAAGTGCGGTTGCGTCTAGTAACATCACTTGGAGACTGTGGCCATCCAACACTGGCTAATACGAGGAATGGTGCACCTTCTCCACGTGCGGTTGCGTCTAGTAACATCACTTTGAGACTGTGGCCATCCAACACTGGCTAATACATGGAATGGTGCACCTTCTCCAAGTGTTGTTGCGTCTAGTAACATCACTTGGAGACTGTGGCCATCCAACACTGGCTAATACATGGAATGGTGCACCTTCTCCAAGTGTTGTTGCGTCTAGTAACATCACTTTGAGACTGTGGCCATCCAACACTGGCTAATACGAGGAATTGTGAACCTTCCCCAAGTGCGGTTGCGTCTAGTCACATCACTTGGAGACTGTGGCCATCCAACACTGGCTAATACATGGAATGGTGCACCTTCTCCAAGTGTTGTTGCGTCTAGTAACATCACTTTGAGACTGTGGCCATCCAACACTGGCTAATACGAGGAATGGTGCACCTTCTCCAAGTGCGGTTGCGTCTAGTAACATCACTTGGAGACTGTGGCCATCCAGCACTGGCTAATACATGGAATGGTGCACCTTCTCCAAGTGTTCTTGCGTCTAGTAACAGCACTTTGAGACTGTGGCCATCCAACACTGGCTAATACGAGGAATGGTGCACCGTCTCCAAGTGCGGTTGCGTCTAGTAACATCACTTGGAGACTGTGGCCATCCAACACTGGCTAATACGAGGAATGGTGCACCTTCTCCACGTGCGGTTGCGTCTAGTAACATCACTTGGAGACTGTGGCCATCCAACACTGGCTAATACATGAAATGGTGCACCTTCTCCAAGTGTTGTTGCGTCTAGTAACATCACTTTGAGACTGTGGCCATCCAACACTGGCTAATACATGGAATGCTGCACCTTCTCCAAGTGTTGTTGCGTCTAGTAACATCACTTTGAGACTGTGGCCATCCAACACTGGCTAATACATTGAATGGTGCACCTTCTCTTAGTGTTGTTGCGTCTAGTAACATCACTTGGAGACTGTGGCCATCCAACACTGGCTAATACATGGAATGGTGCACCTTCTCCAAGTGTTGTTGCGTCTAGTAACATCACTTGGAGACTGTGGCCATCCAACACTGGCTAATACATGGAATGGTGCACCTTCTCCAAGTGTTGTTGCGTCTAGTAACATCACTTGGAGACTGTGGCCATCCAACACTGGCTAATACATGGAATGGTGCACCTTCTCCAAGTGTTGTTGCGTCTAGTAACATCACTTGGAGACTGTGGCCATCCAACACTGGCTAATACGAGGAATGGTGCACCTTCTCCAAGTGTTGTTGCGTCTAGTAACATCACTTGGAGACTGTGGCCATCAAACACTGGCTAATACATGGAATGGTGCACCTTCTCCAAGTGTTGTTGCGTCTAGTAACATCACTTGGAGACTGTGGCCATCCAACACTGGCTAATACATGGAATGGTGCACCTTCTCCAAGTGTTGTTGCGTCTAGTAACATCACTTGGAGACTGTGGCCATCCAACACTGGCTAATACATGGAATGGTGCACCTTCTCCAAGTGCGGTTGCGTCTTGTAACATCACTTGGAGACTGTGGCCATCCAACACTGGCTAATACGAGGAATGGTGCACCTTCTCCACGTGCGGTTGCGTCTAGTAACATCACTTGGAGACTGTGGCCATCCAACACTGGCTAATACATGGAATGGTGCACCTTCTCCAAGTTTTGTTGCGTCTAGTAACATCACTTGGAGACTGTGGCCATCCAACACTGGCTAATACAAGGAATGGTGCACCTTCTCCAAGTGCGGTTGCGTCTAGTCACATCACTTGGAGACTGTGGCCATCCAACACTGGCTAATACATGGAATGGTGCACCTTCTCCAAGTGTTGTTGCGTCTAGTAACATCACTTTGAGACTGTGGCCATCCAACACTGGCTAATACGAGGAATGGTGCACCTTCTCCAAGTGCGGTTGCGTCTAGTAACATCACTTGGAGACTGTGGCCATCCAGCACTGGCTAATAGATGGAATGGTGCACCTTCTCCAAGTGTTCTTGCGTCTAGTAACAGCACTTTGAGACTGTGGCCATCCAACACTGGCTAATACGAGGAATGGTGCACCTTCTCCAAGTGCGGTTGCGTCTAGTAACATCACTTGGAGACTGTGGCCATCCAACACTGGCTAATACGAGGAATGGTGCACCTGCTCCACGTGCGGTTGCGTCTAGTAACATCACTTGGAGACTGTGGCCATCCAACACTGGCTAATACATGAAATGGTGCACCTTCTCCAAGTGTTGTTGCGTCTAGTAACATCACTTTGAGACTGTGGCCATCCAACACTGGCTAATACATGGAATGGTGCACCTTCTCCAAGTGTTGTTGCGTCTAGTAACATCACTTGGAGACTGTGGCCATCCAACACTGGCTAATACATGGAATGGTGCACCTTCTCCTAGTGTTGGGGCGTCTAGTAACATCACTTGGAGACTGTGGCCATCCAACACTGGCTAATACATGGAATGGTGCACCTTCTCCAAGTGTTGTTGCGTCTAGTAACATCACTTGGAGACTGTGGCCATCCAACACTGGCTAATACATGGAATGGTGCACCTTTTCCAAGTGTGGTTGCGTCTAGTAACATCACTTGGAGACTGTGGCCATCCAACACTGGCTAATACATGGAATGGTGCACCTTCTCCAAGTGTTGTTGCGTCTAGTAACATCACTTGGAGACTGTGGCCATCCAACACTGGCTAATACATGGAATGGTGCACCTTCTCCAAGTGTTGTTGCGTCTAGTAACATCACTTGGAGACTGTGGCCATCCAACACTGGCTAATACATGGAATGGTGCACCTTCTCCAAGTGTTGTTGCGTCTAGTAACATCACTTTGAGACTGTGGCCATCCAACACTGGCTAATACGAGGAATGGTGCACCTTCTCCAAGTGTTGTTGCGTCTAGTAACATCACTTGGAGACTGTGGCCATCCAACACTGGCTAATACATGGAATGGTGCACCTTCTCCAAGTGTTGTTGCGTCTAGTAACATCACTTGGAGACTGTGGCCATCCAACACTGGCTAATACATGGAATGGTGCACCTTCTCCAAGTGTTGTTGCGTCTAGTAACATCACTTGGAGACTGTGGCCATCCAACACTGGCTAATACATGGAATGGTGCACCTTCTCCAAGTGTTGTTGCGTCTAGTAACATCACTTGGAGACTGTGGCCATATAACACTGGCTAATACATGGAATGGTGCAACTTCTCCAAGTGTTGTCGCGTCTAGTAACATCACTTGGAGACTGTGGCCATCCAACACTGGCTAATACATGGAATGGTGCACCTTCTCCAAGTGTTGTTTCGTCTAGTAACATCACTTGGAGACTGTGGCCATCCAACACTGGCTAATACATGGAATGGTGCACCTTTTCCAAGTGTTGTTGCGTCTAGTAACATCACTTGGAGACTGTGGCCATCCAACACTGGCTAATACATGGAATGGTGCACCTTCTCCAAGTGTTGTTGCGTCTAGTAACATCACTTGGAGACTGTGGCCATCCAACACTGGCTCATACATGGAATGGTGCACCTTCTCCAAGTGTTGTTGCGTCTAGTAACATCACTTGGAGACTGTGGCCATCCAACACTGGCTAATACATGGAATGGTGCACCTTCTCAAAGTGTTGTTGCGTCTAGTAACATCACTTGGAGACTGTGGCCATCCAACACTGGCTAATACATGGAATGGTGCACCTTCTCCAAGTGTTCTTGCGTCTAGTAACATCACTTGGAGACTGTGGCCATCCAACACTGGCTAATACATGGAATGGTGCACCTTCTCCAAGTGTTGTTGCGTCTAGTAACATCACTTGGAGACTGTGGCCATCCAACACTGGCTAATACATGGAATGGTGCACCTTCTCCAAGTGTTGTTGCGTCTAGTAACATCACTTGGAGACTGTGGCTATCCAACACTGGCTAATACATGGAATGGTGCACCTTCTCCAAGTGTTGTTGCGTCTAGTAACATCACTTGGAGACTGTGGCCATCCAACACTGGCTAATACATGGAATGGTGCACCTTTTCCAAGTGTTGTTGCGTCTAGTAACATCACTTGGAGACTGTGGCCATCCAACACTGGCTAATACATGGAATGGTGCACCTTCTCCAAGTGTTGTTGCGTCTAGTAACATCACTTGGAGACTGTGGCCATCCAACACTGGCTAATACATGGAATGGTGCACCTTCTCCAAGTGTTGTTGCGTCTAGTAACAGCACTAAGCAAAATACTCAACCGAACAAGTTGGAATCGTGTAAGACTAAGAGACCACAAGAAAGACATACATAATTAGCTGATAACTTACGGGGAGGAAAATTAATGTTCTTGACTTGTTTACAAACTCCAAGTTTAACGGGTAACGGAGAACTTTAATGGAATTATTGAATATCTCTGTATCTCATATACAGATCAAGTGTTAGCCCCAGGAAGGGCCCCTTTGATTGCTAAGAACTTCGACTGAAGTAAAATGAACCAAAAAATATATATGTGTGTGTGTGTATTTATGATTTTACAAATCTCATTCATTCACTGTGGAGGTCACCAGATGTCGGAGAGCCTTCTACTCATATAGCTTCTTTCCTCGTGTTGCTGGCCTCTGGAACTCCCTCCCTACCCCCTGTTTCCCCGATAGTACAGACATGCAAAAGTTTAAAACCAATCTAGGTTTTATTCCCTCCTACCTTCTCCCCTCTTCTTTTTTCTCAGTAGCCCCTTACGTCTACAGTGGCGTCCTGCCTTGTTTGTGGTGAACTATGTTAAATAAAAAACAAATTTAAAAACAAGTGAAGCTAAAGTATTTTTCTTGTTTCTTATTCACTAGTATCTTTTAGAAGTGAAGAATATCTTTTCGTCGGACACTGTTCTGTTGAGAAGCACGGTTTAACATATTGTTTTGTTATTTGGTATACCTAAAAGAAACCTACGCTACGACACCGCGATAACACTGGACATATATTAAGTTTTTTATTAGAATATTATTTCATGATAATTAGAATACAAAAATAAGATATACGTATATTAAGCTAAATGTTTAATATATACTGATCTTTGAAAGGGTGTATGCAAGCTGATTGTAAATTCATCTGAATAACTATGATCTCAGTGCATACCAATGATAGCATATACATATATTACGTTTGTATTTTAATCATTCATCATCAGCTTAATTAAGACATGTATTTTCACTAACCGTCTTTTGTTGTGTCGCCCAATTATTTTCTTTTTTCTTGGATTTTTGTCATGGATGTTTTCCTTATTTTATATTTCCTTTCTTACATTATAAGTTTTATATCCGTAAAATTAGGTGACTTCCGTTTAACCAAGTCACTGGAAGTACACATACTTGTATATCGACATTGATATATATATATATATATATATATATATATATATATATATATATATATATATATATATATATATATATGTATATATATATATATATAAAGTTAGGTATTATATATATATTTATATATATATACACACACATATATATGCATGTGTGTATATATACAGAGAAATATATATAATAGCTAACTTTATATATATATATATATATATATATATATATATATATATATATATGTATCAATGTTTATATAAAAATATTATAGATATCATTTGCGGTCTAGTTGTTAGAGCTGCCGACCAGATGGGTGTAGGTTCTATCCCTGGCTTGGGATGGGTACTAATCTAGCTGCATTGAAGAGCTATGATACAGCGAAACAGTCTTTCTGTGGATGACTACATATAATTCTTTCTTCTAGGGTGTAGCACTGTCGTTAATGATATGACCTTTTTCTGCTTTGCCTAATGCAAAGCTCTTTGTAAATAAACAAATGGAGCACGGTTAAGTAGCGGTCAGTGTTTTAATAAAAGCATTGTAGATATCATTTACCGACACTGCCTGTCCCATTGTCTAGTGGATGACTATATATATATTTTTTAAATAATAACAATGGTGGTGTTAAAATAAATAAAATTTATTCTAATTTTAACTTTCGAGAATTACAATTCTCCTTGTCAAAGAGTGTTTTTCTATTTTCCTCTTTCTTTTTGCTTCATAGTCCGATGGTAATGGACTTCTGGGTCAAAAAATCACGTTATCTCTGAAGGCGAGGTTGCGCCAATTCGAATTAGAAAGGGTATTCAGACATATTTTTTAAACCATTATATATATATATATATATATATATTATTATTATTATTATTATTATTATTATTATTATTATTATTGCAAAGTACGTAAAATTCATGTATTTTGAAACTTGATTTAAATGTTATTATAAAATTTTGAGTACCTATTACTAAGCACTATTGAGTTTATATTAACTATTAAGCTTTTACACTGAAATTAGGAATTGATTCGCATAGTAAACCTCAAACAGATTTTGTTATACGAATTTAATTTGTAGTATATGAAATTCATTGTTGATTATTATTACTTTTAACTCTGATTTCGAAAGTCTAATTTTATTATTACCGCATCTCTGTTATTTAATTATTACTTGAACCAAATTCTTATGACACTACCACTTGTTTTATTTACATAATATTGTTTCAAGTTAAATTTATTAAATTTGCGTGTATAAATAGCTTCTAAGACTTTCATCTTTTACTGCCTTGCGGATTTGCTAAATATTCTAAGACCAGAAATGATGTTCTATTCGACAGTTTAAATGTTTCCAAATTCTTTTCAAATCTCGAAGAGTCACGAAATAGTTTATTCTTTTTTGTTTCTATTATTAACAGAAGATTAAAATGGCTGCCTTGGTTACTTAGAAGTGCAGATGTTTGCTGGTAGATTTAAATTCGTAATTAAATTATTTTCTTAAATCCGATTTTTAAAAAGTTTATTTTAATACTTTACGCTATTTTATGTTTTTATTTCATAAATAATCGAGTAATAACAATTAAAAATGGTAATGTGTAAGTCACGTAGATGCGGGAAACACACCTGCACAACTACACAATAAATGGTAACACAACGTTATTAATATAGTGATCACAATAATACGTTCTTAAATAAATAAGTAAAGCCGTTTATTATTTTTACATTTTATGTCTGACTCGACTCGGTGTTGATATTGGCAGACAGAATAAAAATAAACAAAATACACACTATTATGCACAATAATAAAATGGACAATTTATGTTTTTCTGTACTATCTAGATTTTTCGGACTACTGTTCTCATACTGGGTGTTAATCTCACAACGTTTCGGCTGATGTAATCTCCGAACTTCTTAAAGTGTATCTTGACAATGGCTCTTATTGGCGAATGGAGGAAATAATGTTTTTTTTCTTTTTTCCAATAAACATTTTTTCCACCATTCGCCAATAAAAGCCATGTTAAAAATACACCTGAAGAGGGTAAAGGGTTACATCGGCCGAAACGTTGTGAGAAATACACCCAAGATGAGAACAGTAGTCCGAATAATTCAAATAATACATATTATAAATCCATATCTGGAAAATGAAGAAACATTATATCAAATCGGTACGAACCTGAATTAATACAAAAATTGAAACGACTCAACACTCTTTCCGTTTCATAAAGACATTACACATTTGGAATTCTAACGGCTATGATTTGTTAGGAAAAAAGATACACCTGAAAGAGGTCGGAGGTTACATCGGCCGAAACGTTGTGAGAATAACACCCAGGATTAGAACAGTAGTCCGAATAATTCAAATAATACATATTATCAATCCTCATCTCAAAATTTCAGAAACATTTTGTTTCTCTGTTTGTTAATCTACACCTCCCCCCCCCCACCCCGACAAAAAAATAATTAAAAAAATAACGTGAAGTTATCAAACGTGAAATTTAGATACTTACCTGTTTGCAAAAAGGAAAGCAAGACATAAGATATTTATTTTAGAACAAGCAAGTAATAAAATGTAGAATTTATCTTATGTATCTATGGATTACTGTTGTGAATTAAAAATGGAATCATTAAACCATTGTAGTTTACTGGTCTTCAAATTAAAAGATTCTGAAGCAGAAATAAAGAAATCAAAGACAATAAAGAATATTTTCTTAAAATATAGCTTACAGTTTATTGCAAGTTGAATGTCGACATTCCTTTTAGCACACTCCACAAATGACTACAATCAACTCCCAACCCAAAGCCGAGGAAGAAATACGTAGGGCCTCCACTCTCTTCGATCTACAAGTCTATTTTCTTGTTTTTTTCTTCCCGATGCTTTGTCGATCGGTAACGTAGTCTGCATTGTTTTCTGGTTAAGCATACTTAAGATGAGAACAAACAAAAAACGTTAAGTCTCAAGTCGAATCATCAAAACAATGACAGTCGCATTCCCCAAAAATGCCACGCCACGTCCCTGACCAAACCATGTTAGCATCTATCATTTCTATTCGCTACCCTGCTTATTCCGATTCCACCGGGATAACCTCGTTACACCGTTAAATGACAACATTAGAATATGGTTGTCTGTCAATGTCACGGGATCCAGTTTTGGCAACCGTGTCAGAGAGAAAGTGGAAATTGGAATCATGTGAGGAGAGACGTTATCGACAAGTTATGGAATATCTTCGTAGGTGAAATCGACTGGGAGCGAGTCGAGCAGCACCTATAAAATGGGTCCTCTATAATGAGTATTGATTTACTCCTCTCCAGGAGTTAGGCACAAGGCCAGTTTTTATCTTACTCCCACAAGTAAGATGACCCAAGGTCGGGTCGGGAAAGTGGGGTTTAAAAATTGCCTGGGCAGCCCCGTCGGCATTCCCCGGTAGGAGCGCCTCAAACAGTAAGCAATTAACTTACTCCTCCCCAAAGAGGGGAGGCGAAGCCTGGGAGGGTGGACCTCCTAGAACTGTACAGGACAGACCCATAGACCGGCGTAAATCAAGCCCCGAAGGCCAAGACAATACCAGTCTATGGGGTACAGTATCCATCGGAACAGATACTACACTTTGATATTAGCCAAAAGGCCAACTTTATAATGAGTAGCTAAAGCAAACTGATAATCTCTTTCTCGCGCCTCCTACCGACTCATCACTACGGATAGGATCGAATCAAGATGTAAACATTCGTCTCTGTTAATTCATTTACATTAACTGGAGTGTTTCGTTTCATCCCACGAGAGGTCAGAGGTCAGCATTTCTTCGCAATCCAGTCTCAAAGGATTTAGAAAGAATTGAAACAGTCACTAGAATATTATTATTATTTATACTAGAAGAATACCCGTCCCAAGATAGGTAAAATATAAAGATTAATTCCTCGAACAGAGCAGTTTTGCACCACTTTTACGACTCCTTACGAATATTAAAATCAACATATAATAATACTACAATATATGTCTAGAATACTTATTCCAATTTTTATAAAAACAATCATTTCATGATTTTTATTCTAGAAAATGTTTAAAATTTAAAGCTTAAGGGGTTTTATGATAATGGATCAAATTCAAAGTAAATCTAGATTTCTTTTTAATTTTTAAATAGGATGTATTTGCCCCTCCTTTTTGAAACTGAAATTTTGGGGAATATTATTAATTAATGTCTAATACCTGTTGTTAAAATTGCACATACATCGAAAATATCTGAGTTTTCACGAAAGGGCTTCCACAAAATGTTACCCCCTTATCGCAAACATAATTAAAGTAAATACAGCCCAAGTTTCAACCCCTTACGCCCAGTAGCTGTGATCCAACTTTCATAATGAGTAGTTAATTAATTTAGGAGTGAATCCTGTACATAGAAATATATAAGAAATATACATAAACTAATTTTATATAAATAGAGATTATGTTACACACTATTTATTTACCCTCGGATAAATATGGCGGCACCACAAAAAATAATCGCTTCGTAATGTCGCATTTCGTTTTGGGGATTATAGTATTTTGATATTGACTTTTTAGAATTGTTTTTCAATATTTGCCGCCAGATGGCATCTCAGATATTTCTGAAATCGTTTTCAATAGAGAATATTTTTACGCGCCATTTCACATTTTCTTTTGTTCGTTTTGTTTCCTTTGAAGTGTTTCTCTTTTAGTCGGCCATCTTCGATGTATTGCTAGATAAATGTAAAATCAAACTTAGTTCATTCCTAGAATCACATTAAATCCTTTAATAATATTCTTCATCTTTCAACTGACAATCATCCCATCTCATTAATCCGTATCCTCGAGTGGCTTTTGGCCTTGTTTTTTTTAATTTTTATGTGCTTATAAGAATGACAATAAACGCTGATGTATGAAAATATAAGGATATATCTTTATTGTCGGTGTCAGTCAACGAGTAAGGGTGAGTGATGAAGGGGGCGCACAGGAATTGATGGAGTGGTTTTCTTGGGCCCGATCGCCAATCAACTCTCCATCTGAATTTCGGGTTAGTTTATATAATAATTTGTGCCACCCCGCATACACCTGTAAACAACCAGTCTGGGAGTTCGCCTCGGCTGTCAACGGAGACACCCCTTTAAGGCGTTTATTTAGCGATTGGGGTATTCCCGTCTGCAGCTAACCTTTTTGGATAGGATACACTTTGCAGGTAGATTTTAATTAATCAACAATTATTTTATTTCAGACAATCAACCATTTTTTTCTTCTTGTGTGTGTCAAGTACGTGTTATTCCTGCCAGGTTACATTTCTGGTACAACCGGGCCGAGTATACAACACTATATAAGAAGTGAATGATTAGTAAAAACAAAATTTAACAATACTAATTAGATATTGATCAACCGTTCTAGTGAAGTTAAGGGTAGCTGTGGATTAAACTAATAATAACAATCAAAAGGTGTATTTACTTCACTCTCAATATTCAAATCAGAAGTTGATCAAATTCACACGTTATACTATTGTTAGTTCAGCTGTTATATAACGAGGACCGTGTTTGAATGGTAAAGTTTGAGTGACATCTAAGGGTCAGAGGTGACACCAGAACGGAAGTCGACGAAACCATGTGACTTCCGGACGGAAATTTTCTTTCTTTTGCCTGACGATATTTTAAGCAGAGAAGACGGGTTTCAGGGCGCTGTCCCAAATGGGTGTGCACACAATGTAACTAGCGGGGCGAGCTATCCGTCTACTTATCTGTCCCTCTTTCTCTCTCTCACACGTGTGCGATAGTCACTCGTCCCTCTGATGTTTTCTGCGACTGTTCTTCTCTTTGTAATAAACCTTTATTAAAAAATAAACATCGGCGTCCGAGTGGTTGCATGCACAAACAGGCAAGAACCTGGGTTCTCAATGAAGACGACACTGGTTTCTAATGGTCTATACACGCATTGGTAACTGAAAACATAAAAGTGGTCGCATTTTGGAGACGGAAGCTATAAAATTTGTAAATACAATGGAGATACCATTTAGGATTGTGAACAATTCTGGAAAAGTCACAAATCGAATAAAGTCTGCTAATAGCCTTCAATATGACTTCAAGTATTTCAACGTATACCCCCCAAAAAAGTCTAACAGTGCAGAGAAAACGCGAGACCATGATTCAACTATCTATCATATGACATTATCTCAAGAATAATTGCATTTAAAGATTCTGGGATAATTTGATACTGTTCGCAGACATCTGTTCTATATCTATGAATTCGGTTGTATTCCTAGCGCCTCTCTCTCTGCTAATATATTCCAACAAACTGTCATTCTTTAGATCGAACTTTTACTTTATTCTCTTCATAGTCCAATAATGCAGTTTTGATGTATGTCTGCAACTGAAACAACGCCACATTTCTCAAAAATATGCAATAAATCGAATCTTTAAGCGAACCGTAGTGACACGAGGTAGAAATTGGGGTAAAAGTTGTAAGAACATTCCTTGAAAAGATTATTATTATTGAAACTAATTTGGATTATCTAACTGGTTACATATCGATTTCTATACGAAATAACAAAACAAAGTTTCTCTTTCACACACACACATATTCCCTTGTAAATAGTACACTCTTTGAAACTTACGATTGTCGTAACGATAAATAATAATGGCCGCATTGATTAGGGCGGTAAATCTTGAAAGTCAACTACGGTCTGAAGTTAGAGTAATTCTACTAGCGGAAAAGTTGTATAATATACAACTGTTCCGCTTGTCGGCTGAATATACAGTGTATATATCCACACTGATAATTCGTAATGAATATGAAACATATGTGAATATAAATAAATTATTAAAAATAATTATATATTAGATTTTTTTTAATGTGAGATGATATATATAATTATTTCCAGAATCAGACAACGCCGCAGCCCAGAACCCATAAAAGAAACAAACCGAAAGTCCTAGACTCAAGTTTCACCCTTCCTTTGGGCTCATCAGTAAAACACATCCGAGTCACTTGCATGTTAGGCGAGTACTCTGCCACTGAGCTATCTCACCACATACAAGAATGTCTATTAACTTACACAGATTACACAGAGGGCGAAACTAAAGTCTAGCACTTCCGGTTTGTTTCTTTCATGGATTGTGGGCTGCGGCGTTGTCTGATTGTGGAAACAATTATATAATAATTATATTTATCTATCTATCTATCTATCTATCTATCTATCTATATATATATATATATCTATATATATATATATATATATATATATATATATATATATATATATATATATATATACGAGGCTTGTCTAAAAAGTATCCGACTTAAGCAAGAAAAATGGTTTTCATCTTCGCCGTAGCGTTAGATTCAGCAGGTGTTTGGAGAAGATGCGATGTGTAACACAAATTAAGGAGTGGTTCAACCGATTCAAAAATGGCCGCACATCAGTAGAGAGTGACGAGCGTTCTAGCAGGCCCAAACTGCTCGGAGTGCAGCTGTTGTTGAGAGGGTGCAAAAAAAAGAGATAATGTGGAACGCGACGGCAGAGATGAACACCGTTCCAAAAGAATATTTCCAGAGGTGTTTCCGGCAGTGGATGGATCGGTGGGCTAAGTGTGTGCAAGCACAAAGGGCCTACTTTGAAAGGGGATTAAGATCCCAAACTCGTCACGTATTTGAAATATTTTTCTGATCTAAGGTCGGATACGTTTTAGACACGCCTCGTATATTTATATGCATATTGCAAATATACATCTTGTAGATAATTTAAAGTTAGTTGTCACTGTTGTGCTGTCTTCGTCGCTTCTTTCGGGTTTTTGAAGATCTTACCATCTGCAACCACTAACCTAGTTCTGAAAGCGATACGGTATGATACTAAATGAAATATCACTATAATAGACTTTAATGTCTAATAATTGAGGAACCGCAGATTGCAGGGACTAGATATTGTGGAGTGATTTTAGCCCTGCATCGTCTCCGTTTTACTAGGGCGTTTATCTGTAGATTGCTTAGAATTATCCAAGACAGGTCATTGAGTTGTAGGGGATTTTTAACCCACACTGATGTTGCACGGGATGTTCTTTGTGTAGGACGCGTTAGCGCAATATTGTGCAGATGTCACTGACAACATCTTAACATTCCTCCTGGTTGGAAACTAGAGGTCACTGTATCTATTTTGAGACTTGTATGTCAAATATTTGGTGAAAAGAACATTTCGAGGACTAAACAGCGTGGAATGATTCAAGGACTTGTTTACACGTGTACGTTGCTCTTACTTTTATTTTTCTAGACATTTTACAAGGAGGAGATAAATGTAATTGCTTTATATACTCGTTGTTAGATATATTAATTAGAATATATTGCTGACATCTACGCCGAAGAAAATAAAACATTTGTGGCAGGAGTCGCGAAATGAAGTCGACCTTGCTGAGTCATGAAAACAGAAATCGCCGAAATGGACGGACATGACGACAGATATTCTGAGGATGAAGGTATTCCTGGGTGAAGATAGATCAGTCTTGGTGAGTGCTTGAATCAGATAATATGTACTAATTATACGATGAGATAATGATTAAGCAATCGGCTTGAAACATAAGTGAGAATCACTTCCCCCCTTGACCTTTCAACACGAGACGATCACATGCTGAATAAATCTTTTATTCGGTACTTTGTTACATTAGGACCCGCACTAACTTTGACACTAACCCTTACGACGGGGTTAAATTTAGCCCGGGTCCTAATGTAACAAAGCACGCTTTATTCTTCTAAGAACGTGTTGTTGAATCAATTGAATAATTATATTTGATTTGCATGCATATGATCTTCGTTTTAGCTCCAAGCAACAGATGGAGATACGAAAGTGTCCTTAGTCGGCAAGGTAACAGCACACATGCGTATGACGATGCCGACTAGCAACAAAAAAGTATGATTGGAAGTTAATCGAAAGATTAATGCTTAAATAATTTTTGTGACAAAATCTTGAATGGGTTCATCTCGATGCCCCCCCCCATGATATGTAACAATAAAACTATTAAATATTTGTTTTCATATATAAATGTTAAAGTAGCTTTTACTTTGGTTTGTGTTTGTCCTTTACCTTATTTTCTCCATCGTTTTTACTAACTTAACTAAAAGTCGATATGCTGCCATATTTTTCTTTCGGCACTCTCAACCTCTTTTCGATTCAAAAAATCTAACCCGAGCTCGATGAATGCCCCAACGGGTCACTTATTTATGTTATATCGCATGTCAAAATCCAACAATCTAATGTTTCGGAATATTTTAGATGAGGATTGATAATTTGTATTATTTTGATTATTTTGATTATTTGGACTACTGTTCTAATCTTGGATGTTATTCTCACAACGTTTCGGCCGATGTAACCGCTCACTTTCTTAAGGTGTATCTTGTTTGGCTGACGGAACGAGAGTAAAATACTCCCGTTGATTAAATAAAGTGCTCTGTTTAAAATTGGGTACAGATTTCAGAATTCGACATAAAGATTTCCGAGTTCGGCAAGACGCTCATGAAGAAGGCCGGAGGTTATATCGTCCGAAATGTTATGAGAATAACATCTAAGATGAAAAGAATGGTCCTAATAATCCAAATAATACAATCCAACCATCTAAAGAATTTAATCGGTAAATAAATGATTACACATTGTGAATCGCCTTTTAATGAAGTTAATTATTTTCAAAACGCACGAATCGTAGATTTTACCATTCTGAAAAAAAAATCAAAGAATCAAAACTGAATTCTTAATTAAGATAAAAGCAAAATATTTCTTTATTTTTTATCTTATGACGAATCGAATTTAATTGTTAGAGTTTAAATAAAAATCCGTTTGAATCTATTATGCAAATCACGTAAACTCCAATAAATCGAATTTGTTTCGAAATTAATTTTTCAAATTGTTAATGATCAGTTTTGATGCCAAACAAAGTTCAAGGCGATTTTGGATGCTTCTAACGTGTGTTCACGTGTTTTATTTAATGATTTATTATAAAAAGTCTTGTTTATATGCAGAAACAGGAAATAACTTCTTGCTTCAATAACAAGATAATAAAATCAACAACAAAAAACATTTGCATATTAATATAGTGACCCTTCTTAAATTCCACCAATCAATTATCAATTGATTTTTATTAATGTGTGTTACTTCAACGGATTCAATTTCCGTCGAGGTAGTTCAAGTTGCTTCCCATTGGTTTACTTTGCTGTCATATCGTTTGCCACTTTCATCATCGCAATTGGCCAATTCGCAATAGTAAAAACTATTCAGTTCAACTAGTTCGTCGACTTCGAATGATTCAATATTGTTTAAGTCAACCATCTCAGCATATGATGAACTCAAGTGTACCAATTTCGGTTGTCAATTAAGTGTATAAAGCATTATACTTACTTAGACTAAGGAGCTTCGGCGTCCTGTGACGCATGAGATAACCAAAGTAAACCATCGTTTGAGTCCCTCCAGCTTTTTCCTGTTACGATCCAATATCTATTGACTGTTTGCTTCCAGTTCCTTTTTGGTCTTCTCCTTCTTCTATTCCCATCAGGGTTCCACTGAAGCACTTGCAAATGTCTCTGGTGCCAATCTTAGGGCATGTCCGATCCAACATTAGACGTCGTTTGCAGATTATTGACGATATCACCTGTTGGTTAGTGCGGTCTCTGACTTCTTGGTTGGTAATTCGATCGCCCAATTTGATCCCTAGAGAATTTCTAAAACATTTGGAATCAAACTCGTCTAATTTCCTCTCTTGGCTTATTTTGAGATGCCAAGTTTCACTTTCATATAGCAGTGTGGACAAAACGTTGCAGTTATAAAATCTTAATTTAAAACTGATGGTGTATTTTTTGTTTTTCCTAATCTTGCAGAGCTGGTTAAATTAAATTCTGCTGAGGTTTTTCCTATCCTGCACTGCAACTCGTGGTCCATATTGCCTTCCTTGTTTAAGGAGCTTCTGAAGTAAATGAAGTTGTCAACTATAACTATTTCTTTTTGGTCTATAAGGACGTTTTAGCTGACTGGTGTGCCCCAGAGTGCATGTTTCGAGTCATCTTAGCACTGATATAGAGATCGATGCTCCCTGCTTCAGCTTTGACCGTGTTGACAATGCCTTGTAGGTCAGTGGTATTCACTGCTAGTGCAGCAATATCGTCTGCAAAGTCTGGATCAGAAAGTTTACGATCTTTGACCCACGCTATATCCTGATCCTTTGTTACCTTTTTTAATACCCAATCAATGGCTATAGCAAAGAGTAATCCCGAAAGCAAACATCCTTGGCGGACTTGAATAATTACCACAAACTAATCACTGAAATCATCTTATCAAGAATTATACACCGTTATTGTCGTCGGGAACCCGAGTTCTTGTATCGTTTGTAAACAAAATCACTCGAACGTTTGCAAGAAGTTTTATTAATCAGAAATAAAGTAAAAGTGAAAATCAGAGAGATAAACCGTTGTTTTAAAATGAGTGTTACTCGTGTGCGCGCGGAAGAGAAAACGGCAAACAGGTAGATAGATTTTTTGTTAAAACTAGCTACATTGTACGCGCACACTACCATCGGAGACGGCGTCTTTTACGCGTTCTATTTGCTTGAAAGGGCGCCCGGAAGAAGGAAAATTCTTTCTCCATCGGTGTCAAGTGATTTTTCTGACTTCCGTTTTACTGTGGTCACCTCTGACCACCAGGTGTCAATCAAACTTTTCCATTTAAAAACGAATTTAGTTGTGTGACACAAGGAAAACACAAACACAAATAGACGCAGCAGCATAATTTGGTTCAACCCACCCTATAATAGCGAAATAAACACACGAATAAGTAAAATATTATTTAAACTAATAGATAAACAAATAAATGACGTAAATAAAAAGATAAAATAAAAAATAAAAAATACTTAAGTGGTAGTATTAGCAATAGCGTTAAAGAAGACAGGAGAATGTAAATAAAGTTATCAAATAAAGAAAAATAGAAAATGCTAAAGTAGTCGTAATAATAGCATCAGCGTAAGAGAAGAAGAATAAAAGGATAGCGTAAATAAATAAATTACGTAAATAAAGAAGACATGTATGCATTAAAATAGTAATATTGGCTTCATAACTGAGAGCAAGAATACTCAAGGGTTTTCATTTATTACTGGACAACGCTGGATGGGCCTTCTCATAAAAATATGTTAAACTTAATCTAGCTGGACACGTGCCCCCAAAAAAATTGCGGAACTCAAGAAATTCCTGCTCACACCCATGAAAATACCCTGTGTTGTTCAGGAGTCTTTGACAAATCTAACTTTGTAATTATTTAAATTTCGGTGTGTCACGTGTCTAATGAAAGTTACGTTAACTTATTATTTTTAATGTTATTTTTGTATCTGTCTATCTGTCTCGCCCTCTTTATCTCGTTTTTGTTTTAAGCTTATTATCATTAAAGTAACATTAGATAGACATGAATGTCATAGTAAATGAAATAGTAAAAAAACTCACACAGTGAATGAAATTTGTATATTATTATCTCTGTCTTTAAGTGGAGTAGATGGAAAGACATGTCGCCTTGTGCGATTAAAACAACCTGTTTTATATTTAACCGTTGTCGGTTATTATTGCCATTTAAATTAAATGAAAGTGTATGTCCATTAAATCAGATATCATTGAAAACGCAGGTAAGTGTTAATTGAAATGATCTTCGTTATATATATAAAAAAAAAAGCATATTGTGATCAGAGTGGCAGGAAGAGAGCTTTAATGTAAGGGAATGTTACGTCTCCGATTAAGTCTATGACATTTTTAATGGAAATCGCTCCAGACAAAGCATAAAGCCGCTTGATGTAAGGAGCTAACAAGAACAAATATGATTATCGCAAAGACAGGAGATGCCTATTGACCTTAGTCTTGAAATGTTTCTTAATTTATTCTTCGTATTATATTTTGCCCTCTCGTATTTAAACATTTCAAAGTTTTTTCCCATTCTAAATCTTTATTGATTTATTGTTTATTTTTTCATTCTCAACTTATAATATATTTTGCTTGCTTTGTGGGAAGTTATATTCTACTGTAGAAAATTTGGATATTTTCTGTTCATATTTGTAACGTTTCAAAGGAATATTTAGTGTATTTTTATTGTAACGCAACGGTTGGAAATACGTTTTTATAACAGTAACACCCCCATTATGCTTAAAAATAAATTAAATAAGAACAATTTTAGTGACACCAAACAAACATTTTAAAATTTAGCGACATCAAACATAACACCAGTTAAATCAATATTTCTTTGCCTCTGGGTGAATTCATGATTTAAAATAGTAAGTATCGGGTTATAAAGGTTGTACTAACTTAGTAGTGGGCAATGATATCATTATACAGATGGTTTTGTGATGGTTTCGGCAACAGATTCGTGAAAAGAGTCCTCTGTTGTCCCTATTTTTAAAAATTCTGGTAATCAGCTTTATCCAACTCAGTATTAGCAAGTTTTTTTAAATATCGGAAAACTACAAACTTGTTCATCTTTTGGGAAGTTTCGGCCTCTTTAGTAATGTTCAGTATGGCTATCGAGGTTTTTGTTTAACCGCTTATCGTTTAACTGTTGTAACTAAACGGATTTGTCGACCTATGGATATTCAGATATTTTTGACATTTCAAATGTGTTCAACAGAGTATGTCATTCTGGTCTTCTACTCCAACATTACGGTTATGGTAGTGGTGATAATGTTCTTGACATTATTACGTCTTTTCTTTCTGATCTGAACCCGATAATGACGCTTGACTGTGTCTCCTCATCTTTCTTATCTATCAATGCTGGTGTTTCTCGGGGCTCTATTCTAGACCTAATACTGTTTATTCTCTATATCAATTATCGCCCAGAGAATATTATTCAGAGGATTAACATCTACGCTGATGATACCACTATCGTTTCTGGCATGGCTTCTCGCCCATCTCAGCATCATTTTCGATATGCTACTAATCTAGAAGTTGACTTAGATTGAGTGGTAGATTGGCGTACGAAATGGTTGTTTCGTTTAACCTTGTTAAGACTCAGCTCGTGACTTTCAATCGTAGGCGTGCCCCTTTTCTTCTTGAGATTTTCATTGAAAGCTCTGTTCTTGAGGATAAATCGACTCTGGAACTCCTTGGCGTTTCTTTCTCATCAAATCGTTCTTGGAGTTAATACATTAGATCTATTGCCGTTTCTGCTTCTCGTAATATTGGTTCTCATTATCGCTCAAAACACTTTCTCACACCTGGGGCTATTCTCTATCTCTACAAATCTACTAACAGACATTGTATTGCGTACTGTTGTCTTATTTGGATTAGTGATTCTTTGTCCAATTTGACGGGTTTTGATAAGGTTCAGAAGCGTATCTGTAATTTGGTTGGCCCCACTATTTCTTCTCTGTGCCCACTCTCTCACACACCTGATATTGCTAGTCTCAGTCTTTTCTATAAATACTATTATGGCATGGGTTCTTCAAAATTGTCTAATCTATTCTATGCTTCCTTTGTTCCAGCTCCTTTGACTCGTTGGTCTAGTGTTCTTCACTAATTCGCTGTTCCGATACCTCGTTATAATACAGCTTCCGATTCCACTAGCTTCTTTCCAGGAACTGCAGACTAGTGGAACTCTCTTCCTGCTGACTGTTTTCCTCCGATTTTTAGTCTTGGTCTTTTCAAGACCAGGGTCAATAGGCATCTCCTGTCTTTGCGATTATTGTCTCTTGTTCTTTGTAGCTCTTTACCCCAAGTAGCTACATGCCTTGTCTAAGACGATTTCCATTTAAAAATTATAAATCCTTTTCTTCATATTTAATTCTATTGCTATTATTATTTCATTTTTGAATTCTATTATTATTATTTCATTCTTTTTTCTTTTCTGAAATTATTTGACCTTCAGTTTTTGTGAATTGCAGTCATGATTATTTCGAAATTATCACTTTTATAAAAACTTTCTAGGCCCTCAGACATTTTTGTTTACTAGATCAACCGTGATGCCTTGGTTCAGTATTGGTTGTGTACAATAATTAAACTTTTACTTTAATATCGGTGGATATTGGCACTTTTGCTAGGTACCCCATAGACTTGTATTGTCTTGTCCTTCGGGACTTGATTTACGCCGGTCTATGGGTCTGTCCTGTGCAGTTCTAGGAGATCCATCCTCCCAAGCTTCGCTCCCCTCTTTGGGGAGGAGTAAGTTTATTGCTTACTGCCGGGGAATGCCGACGGGGCTGCCCAGGCAATTTTTGATGGTCAGAGTGCCCACCTCTCGGGCGCTGACTTTTCAACCCCCACTTTCCGACCCGACCTTGGGTCACATCCTACTTGTGTGAGTATGATAAAACTGGCCCTGTGCCTAACTCCTGGAGAAGAGTAAATAAAAAATTGATGTTTTCAAAAAGTATGTAGCTAAAATGTATGACCTCATATGGCAACTATTGAAAAATAGACCTCATTTTGTGACGTCATCCATTTTAAAGTAATTTTTTTCTTGGTGAGAATAGACAGTTTTTATACGCTATTTCCCCTCAATCTCCTTCTCTATCTCGCTCTTCACTTTCTTCTCTCTCTCTCTCTCTCTCTCTCTCTCTCTCTCTCTCTCTCTCTCTCTCTCTCTTGTGTCTTCTTTCTCTCTCTATCTCTCTATCTCTTTTTCTTCACTATCTCTATTTTTACTCAAACTCCCCCTTCTACACTCTGTCTTCACTCTCCTCTTCATTCTCTCTCTCTCTCTTTCTCTTTTCTGTCATTTAATTCTCTCTCTCACTGTCTCTCTTTTTATTCGATCTTTCCTCCTTCCTTCTACACTCTCTCTTTCTCTATCTCCCTATCTCTTTTCTATTTTCTTGTCCTCTCTTTCTCTTTCTCTTCACTATCTCCTATTTTACTCTATTTCCCTCTTCCTTACACACTCTCTCTTCACACCTCTATCTTTCCCTTTTTTGTCCTCTCCCTCTCTTTCTCTTTCTATTCACTATCTCTTATTTTACTCTATCTTTCCCCCTTTTTTCAAAACTTTCTCTCATTCTCTCTTTCCCTTTGTTCTGGAGAAGAATAACGTAGTAATTAAAGAGAGAAAAAGCTTCCTCTTTAATTACTACGTCATTCTTCTTTTATTATCATTTCTCTCATCAGTCGCGCTTTATTTACACCATCCCCTTGTGGGGTGTCATCCACTGTGCACAGTGACAAAACATAAACAAATGAACAAATTGACTATTCCCCTCAGAGGGAGTAGCATTTTAACCCTATCGCGACCACAGGATACATACCTTAACGTATTGTGACAGGAAGATGATACAAGAAATGACTAACTCTATTCTCCTCAAAATTGATACTAGCCACGTTGGTTGCGACGAAATGACCAAAAGACTCCTAACCCCCGATTTAATGATCGTAAACCTAATTGTATGTAGTTACAATAAATATAAACAAATAAGCAAGATTCACAGTTTTAATAGTATCTAGATTTGTTATTGCATTCACTTGTTCTGGTAGGAATTTTGATGGATTCACTATGTGGAAAGAAAAACGTATTTGCGGATATCAAGTTTCCTACTCTTTCTTCTGTTTCCCCTTCTCTTTAAAACTTCCTTTTACATTTTCAGAGTTCTCTTCGCCTTTTCTCACGCTTATGTCAGATCATGATCTTATATATCTCAAGCATGTCTTCCCTTATTTTTGTATAGTTAGAATGTTAGCAACTTTAGCCTCCTGGAACGCACTTCACATGTAAAGTTAGCCATTCGAGGTAATTGCTTTGTGGCCTCTTTCTGGACCTTTTCTCACAAAATCGATAAAATGCGTGTTCACATCTAGTCGTTCAGTTCTAAAGCAGATTTAAACAGTCGAATATAATTAAAAACGGTTGAATAAATTTTGTATTTCTGCTCTGCTTATGAAGATTACGACAAAAACTGATGTATAAAAACATAATAATGTATCTTTATTGTCGGTGGCGGTGAACGAATGCGGTAAGAGAGAAAAGCGGAGCACACAAATGAATTGACGGAGTTGTTTACTCGAACTCGATCGCTCGTCGGCTTTCGATCTCTAATTTCGGTTTAGTTTATATAATAATTTAGGACACCCACACATCCACCTTTAAACTCCAATTCTCGGATTTCCCCTTCGCTGTCAATGTAGTCATGCTCCTCTGGCTTTTATTCAATGGCGGGGTATTACCATCTGCACGTAAACTTTTGTGAATAGGAATAACGTTTACAGTTGGTTTTGAATCAATCAACAATTATTTTATTTCCAAAAAGTTGTGTTTTTTATGTCAATCAACTGTTTTCGTTTTTTTTACAGACAGGTGGGTGTCTTTGTCAAGTACGTTTTATTCCTGCCAAGCGACATTTCCGGTACACCCGGCCCGATATTCAACATAAACAAAGTCGGTTGTATTGGCTAAAATAAGAACCGGGCTCCGTCTATTAATAATTCTTGAAATTGATTAACGAACAGCAACAAAACCAATTTTCTCGACAACTGTTGGAAGTACAAGTCAAATACACACTCTTAAGTTTCTTAGTCTCTGTAGTATTGTTGTATAGTGCGGCCACTTAGGGTAACGTTCGAGACTTAGAGTTGTGTTTGACTGATGCAATTGCAGACGAAACATATAAAAATATGAAATTGTGTTACGGAGCGTGTGTTTATCATTATACATTCGTGATGTCGTCGGTAACGCATGTTCTTGCTTGTTTGTAGATACAATCATTCGGACGCCGATGTTTAGCTTTTAATAAAGGTTAATTACAAAGAGAAGAAATGTCACGGAAAACATTAGAGAAGCAAGTTACTTTCTTACGCGTAAGAGAGAGATAGAGAAAGACAAATAGACAGACGGATTGCTCGTCACACTACACCTAATAACAGTGTACCTCCAATACACGTCTTTTCTGCTTGAAGACTCGTCAACCAAGAGATGGGAAATTTCCGTCCGGAAGTCACATGCTTTCGTCAACTTCCGTGTCCTGGGGTCATCTCTTACCTTTAAAGTGTCACTCGAACTTTTCCATTCAAACAACGGATCTGGTTATGTTACAATTAGTGGTTAATGGTGGATACGAGTATACGAAGTGCACGAGCTGGGTACCAAACGGTCATGTGACTGCGTTCACACGCATGCGTAGAGGAAAAAGAGGAAAATAACAAAAGTTGAATCTTACTTTTTTCTCGGATGTCGAATCCGTGCTCTCGTGATTCTGCTTAAGTCGGACACAGACAAATAAAAATAGATTTAAGTATGCAATAAAATGAATATCACGTCATATTTGTGATACTGAGACATACCGTTTGTTTTTATCAAATTATTTTAATGGGATATTGAGAGTTAAATTTTTATTATTTATGTATCGTTTGATCATTAAATAATTAATTGAGCCAAATTGTTATAAAACTATAACTAATTTTTTTACGGCAACGTTTTTCTCGTCTTTATTTATGAGAGGATACATAATACATAATATATAATACATAAGGATTTGCTAAGAAGTTACAGCCAAATGACTTTCTATACGACAGTTATAATACTTCCAAATTCCTTTCAGATTTCACAGGTTACGAAGTAATGCATTTATTTTCTTAACTATTAACAAATAATGAATAGAGATTATTTATTTACGAATAAACTGAAATACATTCCGCTGGATTTTATTTCGTAATTATGTTTAATAGGATTTTTTTAATGTCGTTTTATTTTGCCTATTGCATTTTCGATTTCAATAAATAGTCGATTAATTAAAATAAAATAATATTTCTTCAGTGTGTAACTATCGAAGTTACGTTAACGCGAAAAATACACACACACGAGTGAATTTGTCTCGTACTTTTATTAACATATTTTGAAAATAAAAACAATGACATGATTTTTTTAAATTTTACTCACTGAATTATTTTAAAATAACACGACAAATAAGTCTGGTTTATGTGTTTGTCATTATAGCTGAGTTGGCTGTCCCCTTCCCGGTGCTAACACTTTATTGCTATAAGTGTTCTGTAAGGTTATCCTCGACTTCTCAACCCTTGAGTTAGTAAAGCAGTGAAAAATAGTAATTTTCCTCTCCCCAATTGATTAATTAGATTGTTATAGTTTAACTTTCTTGTCGTCTTTTATAGGTTTTACAGATTCCAGGACAATAATTTATCTGGTCTGGTGGAGTATCCAGTTTAGTGCTGTTATTTGTGGGGCAACATGATTAGGAGAAGATGCACCATTATTTGTATGATCCAGTGTGTAGCTATGCCAAGATCTTATTTGGGGTTCGAATAATATGTAACTTTAAATATCTTGCCAAAATTTACATGTAAGGCAAAGTATCCTCATGTCAGGATCTCATGAAAAAACGCATGTACAGAAATATTAAAGACACTTGAGCTTGGTGTCTAGTAAGCATTCACGCGCTCCCTTATCCATCAATGTATCAGCAAGTTTATTTACAAGTTGTATAAACAATTCGTCCAAACTAAATTATTTACTATTAAACATTGACTTCTTCGTTTCTCCGATGAACTTCTGAAGATACTGTACTTACCGATGATCGATTTGTACATGGTGTCCGAGACAAATATGGGACCTTTTGGCCAATAATTTATGTATTCTCAATATTCAGTGCATTTCTTAGAGGAATTTTTGCCGAATACATTTCACCCGAAGACAGCGCTCTGAGCCTCCAACACGGCCACTAGGCGGGACCTGAACCTGGAGCACGCTGCTTTCACGGTGTTCTTCAAGAGACGCCTAAATACCACTTTGATCTGAGCAATCAACGCATCTTTGGTCTTGCGGGTAGTACGATTGGTGTCTTTCTCAAATGTGACCCACAAATAATGGTCCATAAGGTTGCAATTAGGCGAGTTGGGGCTCAGATTTTGGGACTGGTGAAGTTATGGAACTTCTCAGACAGACACTTCTGAGTTTTCCCGAAGGTGTGGCACGGAGATAAGTCATGCTGCCACATGTATTTCTTTCCCGCAAACACTCTCTCCACCCAGTGCGTGACACTAGTTGAAAGTGTAACTCTATATACCTATCTTAATTGAGTGCATTTTCGAAAGTGTGGGGCGACGTGACGTAGCTTTCGCTGGAAGCACACGTACAGATCATCACAGTTTAAGGGGCGCACGGGACATCGTGGTGACTGTAGCTAGCCACCTGTTGTTCTGCGTCCTGATAACGAGGCGTGTACGATCCCCGACTCGAATGAGTGTTTGACCTCGTTGAGGAGTTTCCTGGCTTTCAGAAGGCGGATCTCTTGGAACAATGGGTAGCTAGTCCTTGCGACTCTTGTATGATGAGTCGCAAAAGTTTTCGTTTAGTGCTTTCTTCATAGTTGCCACTCTGACGCCCATCTCTCACGCCAAGATTCGCATTGCCCTTCTTGGATCTTGCCACACCTTTTTGCAATTTATTGATGAATATAATTGTGCAGACGCAATCAGTAATTGCCTCATAATCCAAGTGGAATACAACTACGGGGCTGGTTCCCAGCTGACTACAACATGGTCGTTTTCAAGTCTAATGTTAACAAATTCGTGTCAAGCCATCAACTTAAATAACCATTTTTAACCATCTTTATCAATCCCTCCCAGGTGTTGATCGTCAACCGACAATATTATAAACGATTATTCTCGAGGGGCCTTTGGGCCTTGATAAGCGGTGACATACTCGAAAAAAGAGTATGAGCATATAAGCAAGTACGAAATAATAACAAACTGATTTTTTTAAGACTAGCTCTATTATGTTCTGAAAAATACATATAATAATCTACATAATAAAGTAAAGCCGGTCTATTTCCTGAAGTTTGTCATGAATAGCTTTGAATTTTAAAAATCAATATTTGATTCTGAATAGCCATTTTTTTATATTTTATCTTTGCACAATGTTATTCACAAGAGAAATAAATTTCGCTCCAGTTTCTTTAAAAATATTTTTCCGGGTAGAAAGATTGGTAAAATTGACATATTTTTTATTAATAGACTAAACAGAAGCAACTGCGGGTGTCGTTAATAAAGTAAACCTTACATATATCCATTTACTACAGATTTCAGATAAATAAGTACAATTGATTAGAAGAAATATAAAACTTATTTCTTGACATTTCTTGTAACATCGCCATAGCCGATAGTACCCTTCCCAAGAGTCCAACATTCAAACCTCTCAGCCTAACATTCACAGGCAACATAAATTGGAAAAAAAACATAGAAGATACTACCAAGTCTGCTGCAAAGAATGTGGTCTCCCCCTACCGGGATAGTTAACTTCTCACACGTGCAAGTTTCCTATATCTCTATAAAGTCACCATTCACCCGTAAATAGAGTATAGTGACCACATCTGGGCTGGTGCACCAATAACTCATCGACTATACCAATATGTAGAAATGTAAATGTAATATGAACAAACATCTTGCTGCACAGCTTTCCACTTTGTATGCGATCTATAAATCTGGCCCCTTATCAGAGTTGCCCCTTTACATTTCAGCGGCCATATACCTCATTTGTGGTGAATTAAATTAAAATTAGAATAAAAAAAGAATCCACAAAGTTACATGTGGGTCTTTGTATAATATCTCAAAAGCGAATGTGTTTCTAGTTTGGGAATTTATTTCAAATCTATGGGCGCCATGATGAAAAACTACGAGATGGAAATCTGGGAACGTATGATATGTTATTCCATACAAAGTAATGGAACCTAATCACAGTTGCCCCTTACATCTCAGCGGCAATACACCTCATTTGTGGTGAATAAAATTAAAATTAAAATTAAAATTTAAAAAATAATCCACAAAGAATGTGTTTCTAGTTTGGGAATTTATCTCAAATCTATGGGGGCCATGATGAAAAACTACGAGATGGGAACGTATATGTAATTCCATACAAAGTAATGGAACCATTCTGAAGAAAATAATACTTAGTTCTTTGTTAAATGCTAATGCATATAAGGTAATTACAAACTGATCTCAGCTAATGCACTAACTTCAGGCTTTCACCGTCCTGGTAAAATAAGACAGCCTGTTCTGTTGCGCATTTTATTGCGTGCTTCCCCTGCGCTCTTAGTGTATCACCAGGTGACAACGTTGATTGGGGCAATCGATGTTTACATTCTGGTTATTATATGTATTTGTCCGTTTTCTTTATTCGTATTCAACGGTTTATTTCATATCCGCCTCCATCTTGTTTGTTTTGAACGCAGAAGTTTAGAAGTAATTATCTATTAAAACATGTCACGAATAGAACGGACGACGTCAGTTGTAATGGATTAATTGCAAAATAAGGACTAATTCTAGTTAATCAAATAAACTAAAAAAATACTTTAGTAAATCAAATAAATAAAATACAAACAACGAAGAGAAAATCAACGAAAATCTCTCCTCAAACTAAAGATATGAAACCGATGTAAATTATTGCAACTTTTTCATTGCCATCATTACGCAACTCGCCATTTATAATCTTTAATTGTAAATCTTTAATCAAATTTGAAATTAATGTTTTAACTAGTTTTAGGAGTTTGCTAGAAGTACGACCCTTCGTTTGTGAATCTTTAATCAACTTTTAAATTCATGTTTCTAAATAGTTTCAAGAACTTACTAGAAATAAGACCATTCGTTCGTTAATCTTGATCAACTTTAGAATTTATTTTTATTAATAGTTTTAGGAGTTTACTAAAAGTAAGACCCTCTGTTCGTGAATCTTTAATAAACTTTGGAATTGATTTGTTTTGAGAGTTTACTAGAAGTTTAACTCTTCGTTTAATGAACTTTGAAAATTATTTTTTTAATCAAGGGAGGCGCGAGAGCGCTCTATCCCTTAATAGACTTCAAAAACGGCCTATGCTAGAAATTTTATTTCTTTGATCAATCATAACTCAAAAACCAATAAACCAAATTAGTTAAAACTTTGCACAAAATTTTTATTTGATAGGTTCGTAAAATTTCAGCATCATTAGTCAAGGCAACTCACAGATCCAGAAAGGTCAGGCATAATTTTGTGGTATCCGTGTGTACGTACGTACGTATGTATGTGCCACCCTGTATCTCATCAACTATTTGATGGATTCAGCTGATTCTTGGCAGAGAGAGAGTTTATAGGGTCTAGTTGATGGCATTTTAATTTCAGTTTACCATATACCTTAGTTTTCCAGAAAAATCAAAAAACCCTTTTAAATAACCATTGTATTGAGGCATAGCCTTTACAAAAGTAGTGACATTCCATGAAAAATGCCAGTATACTGAAATCATATGCCCTTAATATGGTTAAGATGAAAATTCATATACACTAAATGTACAAAAGCAAGGAAATTCCCAAATGTTTACACTTTTATTGTCATTAAGGGTAGTCATGCCCTTAATGACAATAAAAGTGTAAAAATTTGGGAATTTCCTTGCTTTTGTACATTTATTGTATATGAATTTTCATCTTAACCCTATTAAGGGCATATGATTTCAGTATACTGGCATTTATCATGGAATAGTTTTAGAGGTGTTCAAGAAGTAAGACCCTCTGTTTGTAAATCTTCAATAAACTTTGGGGTTTTCTTTTAGTTTTAGGAGTTTGCTAGAAGTAAAACCCTCTGTTTGTAAATCTTTAATACACTTTGAAATTGATTTTTTTTAAAATAGTTTTAGGAGTTTACGAGATATTAGACCCTTCGTTCGTGAATCTTTAATACAGTTTGGAATTTATTTTTTGATAGTTTTACAAGTTTACTAGAAGAAAGACTCTTCGTTCGTGAATCTTTAATCAACTTTGGAATTCATGTTTCTAAATAGTTTTAAGAGTTTACTAGAAGTGAGACACTTCGTTCGTTTATCTTTAATCAAGTTTGGAATTGATTTCCTTTCATAGTTTCAGGAGTTTACTAGAATTGTGACTCTCTGTTCGTAAATCTTTAATCAACTTTTGAATTTATTTTAAATAGTTTTAGAAGTTTACTACAATTAATACCCTTCGTTTGTGAATCTTTAATAAACTTTGGAATTTTTTTTTCGTAGTTTCAGGAGTTTACTAGAATTGTGAACCTCTGTTCGTAAATCTTTAATCAAATTTGGAATTTATTGTTTTTAAATAGTTTTAGGAGTTTACTAGAAGTAAGACCCTTCGTTTGTAAATCTTTAATACACTTTGAAATGAATTTTTATAAATAGTTTACGGAGTTTACGAGATATAAGATCATTCGTTCGTGAATCTTTAATGAACTTTGGAATTGATTTTGTAATAATTTTGAGAGTTTACTAGAATTACACCTCTCAGTTTGTGAATCTCTAATCAACTTTGAAATTGATTTTTTAAATAGTTTTAGGAGTTTACCAGAAGTAAGACCCTTCGTTCGTTAATCTTTAATAAACTTTGCAATATATATTTTAATAGTTTTAGGAGTGTACTACGTATAATACCCTCTGTTCGTAAATCTTTAATCAACGTTTGAATTTGTCACTTTTTATAGTTTTAGGAGTTTACTAGAAGTAAGACCCATCGTTCGTGAATCTCTAATCAACTTTGGAATTCATTTTTTGAATAGTTTTGAGAGTTTACTATAAGTAAGACTCTTCATTCGTGAATCTTAAATCAGCTTTAGAATTTAGTTTTGTAAATAGTCTTAAGAGTTTACTACAAGTAAGACCCTCTTTTCCTGAATCTTTAATCAACTTTGAAATTGATAGTTTTAATAGTTTTCGGAGTTTACTAAAAGTAAGATGTGTCGTTCGTGAATCTTTAATCTACTTTTTTGTTTTATTTTACGAGTAATAACGATCGTTCGGTAATCTTTAATCAACTATGGAATTGATTATTTTAAATAGTTTTAAGAGTTTACTGGAAGTTAAACCTTTCGTTCGTGCACCTTTAATCAACTTTGAAATTTATATTTTTAAATAATATAAAAATTTATCAGAAGTAAGACTCTTTGTTCGTGAATTTTTAGTCAACGTTGAAACTGATATTTTTAAATAATTTAGGAGTTTACTAGAAGTAAGACCTTTTGTTCTTGAATGATTAATGAATTTGAAATTGATTTATTAAATAGTTTTAAGAGTTTACTAGAAATAAGTCCCTTCGTTCGGGAATATTTAATCAACTTTGCAATTCATTTTTTAATAGTTTTAGGAGTTTACTAGGAGTAAGACCCTTCGTTCGTGAATTTTTAATTAACTTTGGAATTGATTTTTTTTAAATAGTTTTAGAAATGTACTAGAAGTAATATCGTTCGTTCGTGAATCTTTAATCAACTTTGGAATAATATTTTTTTAATTATTGTAGGAGTTTAATAGAAGTAAAACCCTTCGTTCGTAAATTTTAATCAACTTTAGAATTGATTTTTGTTAATAGTTTTAGAAGTTTACTTATAGTTAGATCCTTCGTTCGTAATTTTTTAATCAACTTTGGAATTCATTTTTTTCATAGTTTTAGGAGTTTATTACAAGTAATACTTTAAGTATCTCAGGACTATTTTAAAACATAGTTCACCCCCAAACAAGGCATGCTGCCACTGTAGACGTAAAAGACTACTAAGAATTAGGATGAAACTTTGGGGGTCATCTTTAATTGGGTGTTGTGCAGCGAGATTCTTGTTCACGTTAGTTTTAAATTTCTGAATGTCGGTACAATCGGGGAAACATAGAGCAGGGACGAAGTTTCAAAATGCCGGCAGCACGAGGAAAGAAGCTATTGGGGACCTCTACAGTTAATTGATAGGATTTAGCTGATTGTTGGGTTAGTCGAGTGAATTCACGTCAAGAGGGCACCAGAGCAGCAAGTTCATGGGAGCAACTTCCATTGAATTACTTGTAAAACAAGCACATGGTTGCAACATTGTGACGATTTGACAGGGGCTGAAGCTTAGTTGATAGTTAGGGACCTATTAGATTAGCGACTCTTTTTTTTAACTTTGTCTTAGAGAGAGAGAGACTAGTGGATGGTGCACCAGCCCAGATGTGACAACCATTCACCACGCATGGGCATGTTCTTTTTTACTATAGTCATAACACTGTATTTTTCTGTTTTCAATTCCAATCCCGCATCTCTCCTAATATAGTCAGCAAATACAGAAATTTTCAAAAACTCTCTTTTTTAGTGTTTTATACACGTGGTTTAAATTTCAGTAAAATCAGATATACGTATTTGAAGTTTTAAGGGGTTTTGTAGCTATAGCATCCGTAAATATGGCACATAGAGTTTCGGCATATTGAATGGCACTGTGAGATTTAGGACAACTTCCATTGTCATCCCCAGAAGATTTTATACATATGATTTAAATTACACCAAAATAGAATATATTATAAGTTTGTACTCTTTAAATCTTTTTTGTTTCAAATCTGACAAATTCCAATAAAATGTGTCAAACTGCAATTTGTTTCACATCTGCAACGAGCCTGTTAGCAAGTGTGAGTAGGTATTAGTATGATGTGGTATCAGCACACCCTCTAAATAGATAATCAATATCTTCGATGTCAAACCAATATAAAAAAATTAGGCATTTAAGGATTAAGAGGGATTCAATTAATTTTTAAAGAAAAACATTTTTACATGCGCCCTTGAAATATTTGCGTGAAACGATGAAAATTCTATTTAAAATTAAAGTGTAATAAACGCACAAATATGCTATTTGAATCTAATGTGTGAAAAATAAACGAAAATACTATTTTAAACGAATGTGTAATAAACGAAAGAAAATGCTATTTGAAGATAATGTTACAGAAGCTAAGGAAAACGCTATTTGAAACTAACGTGTGACAAACGCATAAAAATGCTATTTTGAACTAAAGCCTTACAAACAAAAAGAAAATTACATTTGAAACTAATGTGTAACAAACTAAGAAAAATATTATTTGAAACTAAAGTGTAACAAACGTACAAAAATGCTATTTCAAAGTCATTTGTATCAAATTAACCAAAACGCCATTTGAAACTAATGTGTGACAAACAAACGAAAATACTAATTGAACTTACTGCGTGACAAACTTACACAAAATGCTATTTTAAACTAAAGTGTGAAAAACGTAAGAAAATGCCTTTTTTAAACGAATGTGTTACAAACTCACGAAAATGCTAATTATAACAAATGTCTAAAAAAACTAACGCAAATGCTATTTGAAACTAATGTGTAACAAACCAACGAAAATACTAATTAAACCTACTGTATGACAAACTAACGAAAATGCTATTTGGAAATTATGTTAATGAAACTAAAGAAAAATGTTATATATAACTAATGTCTAACAAACTAACGTGAATACTGTTTGAAACTAAATTGTGAAAAACGCACGAAAAGGCTATTCGGAACAAATGCTTAGAAACTAACAACAAAAAGGAAATGCTATTTGTAAGTAAATTATTACAAACTATATTTAATAGAGCAATTAATTTTAGAGGTGAAAGATGAGAATAAAGAATTGTAAAGATACAATATTTATTAAAACATCAAAAGTTCAGAGCAAGGAGCCTCATATCCTTAATCCATGGATTTTCAAAGATAAACTCTTCTCATCAGAGGATAGGGAAAGCCGTTTAAAACGATTTTTATTCGGCTCTGACCTGAAAACTATCGGATCTGAATAGATATCTATAACCTGCCGATATTCGTTTCAACCAGGAAACAATGGTTGTTCGAAATGCTCAATTTTTTTATATATACCGAACTCTAACAGACAAAAATCAATCCGACACCTTCGAAACGAACAATTCCAGCACCAAACTGATACTAATGCACATACAGGATAAAATGGAACTTACCAATTACCGTGAGACCACCGGCATCTTACAAAAATATTTAGATGCCTGAAAAATTTGAGTATTGCATTCTTTTTTCAAGCATTCATTTCCAAATAACAGCTGCTTTTATTTTATTTGGACCTGACGTGTTTTTAGATAACATCCACCCTGATTTTACCCTCTCACCTCAACATAAGACTCTTTACCTTTTGGCGCTTATTTTTGTTCTTTATTTCTATTTTGTTTTACTTTATCTAAAATGTTCAAAGTTGAATGTTGCCGATAATATTTAAAACTACATTATCGACTTTCCCTATCCTCTGATAAGAAGAGTTTATCTTTGAAAATCCATGGATTAAGGATATGAGGCTCCTTGCTCTGAACTTTTGATGTTTTAATAAATATTGTATCTTTACAATTCTTTATTCTCATTTTTCACCTCTAAAATTAATTGCTCTATTAAATATATTGAGCTTTACACTATCACGATAGATTATTATTATTATTAAACGATAATTAAATTATCGTTATTTAATTCAACATTTAAATATATATATATATATATATATATATATATATATATATATATATATATATATAAATCTTGTGTATTTTTATAGAAAACCAGTTATACTGGTACAGCCTTTAAACTAGACAAATCCAACCTCAGCCGACGCACAAATACATAAACAGCCGGAAAAAGCGAGTAGAAACAACCCGGCATCAAAATCAAAACTGTGTTTTCTTCAACATGAAAATAATAATAATGAAAGAAAATCCCTCACTGTATGTTTTGTTATGACATTGTTTTAATTTTTTGACAAAGAAAATCAATGAATTTATTAAAAGAATTTACGGGAAAGTTAAAAGTTTTTTATGATTTGTACAGATTTTTATAATGTTGTTTTTTAGGGGGCGGCTACTGTTACAGCTTTTGAAACGGACAAAAACAACTAGTTTTGTGTTAGTTTAGGTTAGTTTAGTGTTAGGCCAGGGTTAGGTTATGGTTAGGTTAAGTTTAGGGTTAGTTTAGGAGTTAGGTTAGGGTTAGGTTATGGTTAGGTTAAGTTTAGGGTTAGTTTAGGAGTTAGGTTAGGGTTAGGTTATGGTTAGGTTAAGTTTAGGGTTAGTTTAGGAGTTAGGTTAGGGTTAGGTTATGGTTAGGTTAAGTTTAGGGTTAGTTTAGGAGTTAGGTGAGGGTTAGGTTATGGTTAGGTTAAGTTTAGGGTTAGTTTAGGAGTTAGGTCAGGGTTAGGTTATGGTTAGGTTAAGTTTAGGGTTAGTTTAGGAGTTAGGTCAGGGTTAGGTTATGGTTAGGTTAAGTTTAGGGTTAGTTTAGGAGTTAGGTTAAAAAAAACAGTTCGTTTTTTGTCCGGTTCATTTAGCAGATTTTATTATAGAGTTAGCACAGACGACGTAGAAAAATAAGGTATAGGGGGGGGGAAAGAAGTTGGTCGACAGGGTACAATTCTGCTATCTGCGACAAAATAGAGACGAAGGGTTGTTTTCGAAATGTTTGTCTCCATATAAATTCGAGCAGATATCTGTCGAGAAAACTGCTCGTACCGCACTTTTTTTTTTATTTCGTTGTTTTGCTTTCTTCAACATTCTCTACATCGTTCGTCTTACCTTCGTTTTCGGGTTTACGAAGTGTAGACTCGTGATCACAGTCAAACTTTTTTCATTTTCGGATTAATCACTTTTCTCTAATGATCGCCTGTCTGACAAGAATTTTAATATTTATTCAATTCACATGTAAGATTTTTCGTCTGCTTCTCAGACATTCTGATTGGCTAAACGCTTCGTCATCTTTCGGCTGTTTACGTAAATTGTCGGAAGGTGCGAAAGAAAAATTCGGTTTTGTCGAGTTCAAAAGCTGTACGAGTACCAAACAATTAATGCACGTAAAATAAATCTTAAAATGTTTCCAGTGTAAATCTGTTTAAAGATTCATAAACAAATCGCGATTGGAAAATATACATACTAATTCTTTACAGTCTTGGACTATTGTACTCAGCAATTGTGATATTTTTTGTTATTTCTTCTACCATACATTTGTAGAAAGACGGTGTGCACATTGGTCGAAATGCAGTACAAAAGGTATATTAACGTTGATGATGACAATAGTCAGAAGAAGAAGTAGAAGTAGAAGAAGAAGAAGAAGAAGAAGAAGAAGAACAACAACAACAACAACAATTTACAGAATTATAAATCTCTATCTCCAAAACGAAACGCGAAACAGCACTAAATATAGCTATGATGTTGCGAATTTCAATAAATAAACGTTAGGAACGGAAATATCTAAGGTTTCTGATTCTTCCTTTTGTAACTAGGCAACAGTTCAAGCATCTCCGGCTCAAATCACCAATTTTTCTCTCTTCATGTAACACCATTATAGAAAGAATAGATTTCATCGTTTCCATTTCAAAATAGCGCGCTTTACGTTAATATATTTGTGCTTTCCTATATGACCGATGACATAAGGATAATTCTTTAAAAGCCATTGTTAAGATCATTTCATTAAAGTCTTGCAGCTTTCAATTCCACTTCATTATCGAAACGAAAATAAGAATAGTCTTAACATATTCCATTCAATCTCCCATTTATCGGCATAATCACATTGACACACCTGTTCTAGTTAGATGACCGAAGTTAAGCAACGTTGAGCCTGGTCAGTTTGAGACAGGTGACCATTGTGTGTGACATGACGGCGGTACTTCACGGAAAACCCTAACGATGTCAAAATAGTCGTCCTAACCGGGACATCCATACAAGTGGATAGTAAACTTCTCCTTCGAGGGGAACCGGCTCAACGCGCCAAGGTTTAATTCCGCGCCAGGTATCCGAGGTTATCGATAGAATACTGTTTCAAACTTTAGCTTGACATACCGACGAAAATCCTATTTCAAAAGTAAACCTGTCTGACCAAACGAAATGCTATTTTAATCTTAAGCGTGATAGGTATACAAACATACGGAGTCTCTTATTATACATGCTTGGATGAATCTAACATGAAAAGCATCCATTCAATCTACAAGTTTACTGATGAAAATTCTATTTCAAACTTAAACGGGATAGAAAAACAAAAATACAATTTCAAACTTAAACGTGACAGACAGACCAAAAGGCGATTTCAGACTTCAACATGACAGATCAATTAGAATATTTTTTTCAAATTTAAACGTAACAGACCGACCAAAATGCTATTTCAAATTTAAACGTGACAAACTGACCAAAATGCTATTTTAAACTTCAACATGAGAGACTGGCCAGCACAAAGCCTATTAAAAACTTAAAAGTGACAGACTGACCAAAATGCTATTTCAAACTGAAACGTGACAGACTGACAATTTAAACTTTACAGAACAAACAAATACTATTTAAGACTAATACTATTTAAGACTTTAACGTGACAAACCGAACAAAATTATATTTCAAACTAAAAACGTGACAGACCAACCAAAATGTTATTTTAAACTTAAAAGTGACGGACGGACCAAAGTGCTATTTCGAAATTCACCGTGACAAACCGAGTGGCGGACAGTCTAATATAGTTCTATATAAAGCATTTAAAATAACATACATCCATTCAATTCTCATATTCAACGATAAAAATTCTAGTTTAAATATAAGCGGGACAAATTGACGGACATACTGACAGAGCCTACTGTAGAAATTTGTGGGCGCATTTAACTTCTTTTGAAATAAATCATTGTATTCATGAATGGGGGACAATTTTCTTTTTGTACAGTTTTAATATTCAATGTACTTTTGATATTAGGAGTTATTTAGCAAGTATTGAAACAACAACTTGAATCGTTCGTAATAAATCTGTGTCTATACATGTTGTGATTCTATTATCAAATAAACCCAAAAAGAGTCGATATGCCGTTAAACAGACAAACAAATGAAGAGTATAATAATTTGAAACTTTTTTAATTTAAATAAAATGTTCTAACAATATTCAATGTATTTAAATCAAGGCGATCCATAATACAGGCCTGGCAAACATGCGACTGATGTCCTCGACTGTGAAGACGAAGATTACTACTACAAAAATAATTACAAAGAAAAGTTTTAGTATTAGGAAGCAGCTGACAATAATTGCTTTATTTCCATCAGAAAGTACAAAAATATAAAAGAACTAAATTCACAAAAAAAATCACTTTATTCACTATTAATTAAACACATTTTTGATATTTCAAAAATCATGAGTCAATTAGTTTATATTGACTAATTGACTACAGAAAATATAATGACATAATACAATCAGAAAGCAAATTTTACAAAATCAAATACTTTATGAACAAAATAATGTTCGGTGAAACAATTTTGATAATTTTTACAAAATTTGTTATATTTGTTACACATACAATTTGTTTTTTTTACAGAAGATGAAGAAAATGCTATACAATAATATATATTATACACAGTCTTAATAATAAAAAAAAAACTTACATTAACAAGAACATAAAACCAATAAAATATATGTAAAAAGGAAAAAATATAAAACATATCTGATAAGTGCTTGAAATATTTTTATACATGGAATTATGGTTCCTGTACATCTTTTAATGTAAAGGGACCATAATTCCATGTAAAAAAATTGATAATGAATATTGATTGTAATTCGGGCTATAATCGCCAAGTTTTAAAAAGTTTTTTTGGATTTGTTTTTGTACAATTTGCACTGAGGATAGCCACACGAAGTAATAAATAAATGCATAGGAGCATTCTACAAATATTTTGATTTTAGTCGAAACTATTGTCTGCGAAATAAAACAATTAACTTGGAAAAAATGACGTGAATCTGTCCTTTTGTGATAATAATGTATTATTGAACGACATAAAAATACTATATATATATATATATATATATATATATATATATATATATATATATAGTTAGATTGTATTTTCATTAAGGCTAGTTGGATTAAAAAATAAGATATATCAATGAGACAAAAATCAATTGGAAAAGAATATTTCAATAATTTTGATTACTTATGGCGCGCTTTTTATGACAATCATTTGGTGACATTGGATTTGACCACTGTATGGTAATATGCACAGAAGCAGTCACGTAGTAATATGTTCCATAAACGGGAATCGGTTGAAAAGAAACCCTGCTCATGGAAATTTCACCTGACGCTTGGAACATTGAAGAAGAAATATTCTGATAGAAAAAGAGTTCTTGCTATGAATGTCTTGCAAGGTTGAACCAGAGATTAGAGCTAAGTCGAACATCGTCCATGAAAATAACGAGAAAAACTAGCAACGTCTCTTGTGTGAGGAAAGAGATGTAAAAACAACGTCCTTTGTGTGAGGAAAGAGATGTAAAAACAACGTCTCTTGTGTGAGGAAAGAGATGTAAAAACAACGTCTCTTGTGTGAGGAAAGAGATGTAAAAACAACGTCTCTTGTGTGAGGAAAGAGATGTAAAAACAACGTCTCTTGTGTGAGGAAAGAGATGTAAAAACAACGTCTCTTGTGTGAGGAAAAAGATGTAAAAACAACGTCTCTTGTGTGAGGAAAGAGATGTAAAAACAACGTCTCTTGTGTGAGGAAAGAGATGTAAAAACAACGTCTCTTGTGTGAGGAAAGAGATGTAAAAACAACGTCTCTTGTGTGAGGAAAAAGATGTAAAAACAACGTCTCTTGTGTGAGGAAAAAGATGTAAAAACAGAAAATACTGTCAGCTTTTCACCTGACTTACAGGAAAACACTTCCCTAACCCGGATGAACTATCCGAAAAAAACTAAATTGAAAAGATTCCCAACATTACCCACCTCATATAAACTAAAAATAGCAGACGGCAAAATGAAATAACTTCTTGAAACGACCGAGGGATTCGTTTTTGAGTTGGTCTTGGGGCAGAGGGAAAAAGTTAAAAACATAACTGAAATTAGTAACTCTGATGTTTTTATCAAATAAAAAAAACTGTCGAAAAATCAACGACGTGTAGTGAAATTAGTAAAATTATCATAAAAAAAGAGGACAATTTATGTTTTATTCAGAGAAAAAGAAAGGAAATAGCATGAGCTGGGTTTATATTTTAGAAAACGCGAGTAAAATATTCTAAAAGGAAAAGTCTATATTTGAAGAGAGACGCTGAGAGATAATAAAATGAAATAAAATGAAATATTTTCATGGACGATGGTCGTTTTTAACTATGAGTTAAAAAAAAATGCATATATATTCCCATTGTGTATGAATCACCAGTGACCTATGCTGATTGCATAGCCAGAAGTCAAAATAAAAAAGTGCGTGATAAGTATTCTGTTTCAAACGAAAGAGAAACAATTTACATCAATTAAATTTATATTTTAATCGCTCTTTCCTCATGATTTTATCTCACACGCATACACACACACACATATAGAGTGAGAGAGTTTGAATTACCTACTAGACACCATCTTTGATTGTCTTCGGTGTCTTTATACAAGGCTTTGTCAGGACAACCGGACATGAGGATACTTCACCTTACAAGTAAACCCTGACCAAATATTAAAAATAACATAGTATTCGAAGCCCAAATAAGATCCCCTCGACATTAGATCATACGATGAATAGGGCACCTTCTTTAACTAATGTTGCCTCAATTAAAAAGCACTTAGCTGGATACTCCACCAGACCAGATGAATTCTTGTCCTGTAATCCGGTAAGACCAAGAGTCTAAAAGAAAGATATACTATCACATAATCAACTGGTCAATTAAACAGAGGAAAATTAATATTCTTAACTTCTTTACTAACTGAACGTCCGAGAGATGAAAAAGAACTTTAATAGAATATTCGAATATCTATGTATCTCATATAGAGATCAAGTGTTAGTCCTAGGTAGAAGCCCCTTGATTTCTAAGAACTTTGACTGAAGTAAAATGAAACAAAAAAGGATATATTGAATATTATAGTTTGAATTACCTACTAGACATCGTCCTCAAGTGTCTTCGGTCTCTCTGTACAAGGGTTTGTCAAGATAACCTGACATGAGGATACTTCTCCCAACTAGTAAACCCTGACCAAATATTCAAAATAACATAGTATTCGAAGCCCAAATAAGATCCCTTCGACCCGGCTATACACTGGCTCACACGAGGAATGGTACATCTTCTTCTAGCCATGTTACCTCAAGTAACAGCACTTAGCTGGATACTCCACCAGACTAGATAATATTTGTTGAAATTGGATTTGGAGGCGACAATGTTGTAGTCGACAAATAAGCATACCCGTGGGAATGTGTTCCACTGACGGAAACTTCTTGGAAACAAACTATGTTCATGAAAATTTTGCATGACGCTAATTACACGGGTGAGAGAGAAAGGTTATTTTCAGTTGTGATAGAAGACAAGTTCTTGTTGTGAATTCTTACAATGTCTGAACACCTTCTGAGGTAATTATCATAGAGTAGAGAATGACTAGCAAGGTCTTTTTTGTGAGAAAGGGGCTATAGAGAAAGGACGGAAACCATTCCCCCACTAAATTGCGTGGTCGATTTTTTTACTCTGGCAAATACGGTGCTTTAAGCGGAACCTTCCCCGATGTGGCTGCTCTACTTCACCTTAGAATGTATATGACTATTATTTCTTATGGAGATTCATTAAAAATCAAACGGCAGCAACACATCAGAGACGCCATTGGGCTTTTTTTACACCTCAAATATAGGTGATGGAGATTTCACATATTATAAGAGTAACATAAACCGACTGATGGGTGAATATAAAGCTTATTAACTGCATGACGATAACTGTTAGACTGTATATTAACTAACAGGACCTGTGTCCCGGCGTTTCTCCAGGTCGAATATAAACTAATGATTTAACAATAAAAAAAATATCCGCAAAAAAGGAATTAGGCGTAAGTTTTATTCGTCCTGTTTTATTATTACGTGACGGCATGAGTGATTGTGTTTACGAATAATCTTCAAATTACCTTATCAAAGTTCCAAAAACAACAGAATGATAAATTAAAATTATTATCTAATACATATATACCGACGATTAGTACCCAAAATTAACTTGTCTGTAACCTTTAAACAGAAAACCAGCAATGTGCATACGCACACAAGCGCATATATATATATATATATATATATATATATATATATATATAGAGAGAGAGAGAGAGAGAGAGAGAGAGAGAGAGAGAAAGAGAGAGAGACAGAGACAGAGAAGGAGTGAGAGACAGACAGACAGACAGACAGATTTTGATGTTTCACTGAGAATAATGTATACTCAGTAAAGTCCGGAACAAAGCCAATAAAAACAAGTTCGATTAGCCCCATTTATAGGGTACAGATTATTTATATGTATATTTGGAGAGTTTACCAAGAACTTTTATTCAAGAAAGGATTTATCACAACAAAAAAGTTTTTTTTCCTTTATTATGTATTTATTTTCCAAAGTCATTGTTTCCTACACGTGTTTCGCTACCAGAGCAAAGTACTTGCTTGACAATTCATCAGGGGAGATATAAAACCAAAAAATATGGACTTCAATAACTGACAATGCCACACGGGGGATTGACCTAATTTTTTTTTTTTTTTTTTTTTTTTTTTTTCTTTTGGCTAAGAAAGCATACGCACAAGCCATGTAAGATAGGCAAAAATTTAATCAGTGTACAAAAATAAATCAAGTTTTCTCTTGAAAGCACTGATAGTAGGCGCTTGGATGACCTCAGCGGGAAGCCTGTTCCAGGGGTTGACAGAACGAATTGAGAAGGATGCTTGACGCCTCTGAAGCCGAAATTTACGACAGTAGAGCTTCTGGTCATGACCTCGAAGGCCTCTGTCTGGCGCACGAGTAAAGAATTCGTCAGCGGGGAGATTGATGAGCCCATTCAGGATTTTGTAAACCAGGATGAGGTCCCCTCGCATCCTTCGAATTTCGAGCGTCGGAAGTTGAAGACGGTGGAGTCTTTCTTCATACGAGAGATCGGCAAAGCCAGAAATCATTTTGGTTGCACGCCTCTGGATGCGTTCAACATGAAGTATATCCTTTCGGAGATAGGGACTGCACGCCTCAACACCGTACTCCAGCAAAGGTCGAACAAGCGTCAAATAGAGTGGACGGAACACTTCGGCCGTCAGGTTGATGAAGGAACGTCGAATTTGAAACAAGACGCCCCGGGCTTTGCTGGACATTTCAACGCAGTGACGAGACGGTTTGAAAGAGCTATCCACTCTTACACCAAGATCAGTTGCCTGAGATACTGAGGCCATTTCATGGTTGTTCGGACCGATAGTGAAGAGCTGGGATGGTCGCGCGCCAACTGGAAGATGACTGCATTTGGCTGCGTTGAGTGGAAGGTCCCAGTCTGAGGCCCAGTTTGCAGTACAATCCAGATCGGTTTGCAGGATGGCATGATTGCGTCTTTGCGCTATGAGTTTGACATCATCAGCGAAAAGCAAAACTTTGCCCTGAAGTAAGTCTGGAAGGTCGTTGACGAACAGGAGGAACAAAATCGGGCCAAGCACTGAACCTTGTGGTACTCCGCTGCAAGCATTTGCTTCTGCTGAAGTGCATCCACTCACAGAAACTCGAAAAGTTCGTGCTTGTAGAAACGACCTAATCCAGCTGATGATGGACCGGTGAATCCTGTACCGATCAAGCTTGTGAAGGAGCAGGCGGTGGTTTACGGAGTCAAACGCCTTGGAGAAGTCCAGAAACAGGATATCCGCAGCATCGCCATCATCCAAAATCTTGGTTATCCATTCTTCCGTAAGAAGGAGGTTGGAGAGGCAGGATCGCATTGGGACGAAACCATGCTGGGTCTGAGTCAAAGATTTGGTTCGTTCAAGGTGGTTCATCAATGCATTTTTCAGGATTTTCTCCATAACTTTGCAGATGATTGAAGTCAGGCTCACGGGGCGGTAGTTAAGAGGGTCGGTTTTAGCGCCTTTCTTGAAAATGGGGCATACTGTAGCCACTCTCCAGTCCTCTGGTACGACACCGTCTGAAAGTGAGTGATTAAACAGGTCCGCTAGTGGAGTTGCCAGAACCTGCGCCAAAACACGAAGGACTGCTGGATGGATATGGTCAGGTCCTGGGCTTTTGTTGGTTTGAATGCTGGAAAGGGTCACAAAAACTTCTTGAGGAGTGACTTCAATAGCTTGCATTGGCTGAACATCATAAGTCGGCAGTGGAGGAGGTTGTTGCTCGTTGTCTACCCGGTATATTGAGGAGAACCTGTCGGCAAATAGCTCGCACTGTTTACCAGGGTCGCTAATCGTTCTTCCATCTGGAGTTCTCAACGTTGCTATACGGTTCACAAGTCTCTTGTTCCGCTTAACGTGGGCGTAGAATCTTTTACGGTTTGAGTTCACTTTGGATGCCAGACGTTGCTCATATCGAAATCTTGAAATTCTCAGCATGTACTCTGCCCTGTTTCGCTGTTCACGGTACACTTCATATGATGCATGAGTCCCAAGCCTCAAGTATTCGGCCCATGCAATGCCTCTCAGTCGCCATTCTCTTTTGATTCTGCTAGTTATCCAGGGCTGGAGGCGCCTTCGAGGAACAGTGAATGGAACAGCCAAATCAGTCGCCCAGAGAATAGCCTGTTTGGTGGCTAACCATTTTTCTTCAACTGATGGGAGATTGGCTATGGCATTCCAGTCGATTGTCGAAGCTGCATCAAGAAGAGTGGTATGATTCAGTGCAGCATAATTGCGTATCGGCAACTGATCTGGTGATTGAGTAACAGGTTCCGTGTGTAGGATGAAATCGATGACAGCGTGATCGCTGCGCGACAAGGGTGGCTGGAATTTTACATCTGACACCGTCATATCGTATTTTGAGAACACCAAATCGAGCGTCGACGCCTGTTGACCACGAAAGCGGGTGTTTGATGCAACATGCTGGACGAGAAACTGCTCTTCAGCTGTTTGGAGAAGTTGGCAGTCAAAGTTCGAAGCGGGGTTGCATACATGGTCGCTCCATTCAATAGAGGGTGCGTTGAAATCTCCAACAACAAGACAATCAACAGAGGGACTCGAAAAGTCTTCGATAGCCTTGCATAATCTCTGGTTATCGTCCTCGTTTGCTTGTGGGCTACGGTAAAGGGCGAGAATAGGAAAGGAAGATCTGCGAGTCTCTATTTGACACAGAACTGCATTGAAAAATTTTGTAGGGAGCGCATGAGGAGGCAATTCTAGCTGAAGGGGTTTCAAATGATCTCTGATGTAGACGATAACTCCACCGCCTCGGGCACCTTCGCGGTCGCAGCGAAATGATACAAAACCGGGGATGTCCACCTCGGAGTCCTCGACACAACTCTCGAGCCAGGTTTCAGTTATGACAATGACGTCTGGATTGGATTCTTGAATTCGCAATTGCAACTCGGAAAATTTGCGAAGAAGGGAGCAAGCATTGGTATATAATACTTTTAGGGCAGACTCATGGGTGGGCAGCTCATTTGATTGGCAGATTTTGGGGTGCTGGTGAGTTAGGACTCCACCCGTGTTGGGGATTGGGAGGGGGCTCTGACTATGAGAGGATTGAGCCAAAGGAACCGCTTCATAAGGCGACCGTCCTTGATGAAGAGACCCTTCTCTCCCTTCGCTTGGCGTTCGGTTAACTCGCGTTTTACAGTCCTCCGTTTTATTCTCTCCTCGGGGGAATATTCCTCTCGAAAACCCCACGTTTGGTTGACAGTGCGGATTTTGTCTCCGTTTTTCAGGAATAAGTCAGTTTGTTCACGATCGGCGAAGATGATCTTGATAGGTCTTGGTCGCTGGGACGATGGGTTGTTGTTAAGCGTACCGATTCGCATAACCTTGCGGATGTGCGCAACTTGATCGTCTGACTCGAATGTAGCACCGATGCACTGAGAAACTGCGTTTTTGTCGTGCTCTAAACGCTCTTTGTAGTCGGCCGAGGCCGATTCTTCAACCCCATAGATAACGACTGCACAATTCTCAGGCACTGGGATCTCTAGAGGGACTTTGGTTTGGTTAATATTGTGCTTATGATGACGCCCGTTTGTGGAGGTTTGCCAGGCAGCTAGGTCATTTATATTGGACCTGGCACTTTCGAGGGAAACCGTGGAGGGGTTGACACTAGCGGCCTTGATCTCGTGAGCTGGTTGAGTGGCAGAGGTTTGGTTGGCGGGCAATGTCTTTGGCTTAGAGTTCTGTTGGCTTTGCTTGGCTGCTCTCTTCGATTTCGGTGCAGCTTTAACTTTCGTGGCTTTTTTTTTCGTAGCTTTTTCGTTTGCAATTGCGTCTCCCTTTTCTTGACTTGAGGATTCAGTGACACAGGGAGGAGCTTCACAAGGAAGGAGTTCGGGTAACAGTTCTGCATGCCGAGAAGGTGGTGCTAACTGCGCTTCAACTCTCAATTTCCACCGCATTAAGCATTGCAAGTCTTGGCTGAGAGAAGTGATAAGCGAATCGCTTTCTTGTTTGGATGCGAGTAAGCAACTGAGTTGTTCTTTGAGGCGGCAGTTTTCGGAAATGAGTTCGTTCAGTAGACCCCTCAGGACATCTAATTCGCTTGCATCATCATCATCATCGGTGTTGGAAGAAACACAGCGCACAGATGTAGATCTTGTAGATGCAGGCATAGTGAACTGGAATCAGAATTTGATGAGATGATGCAGAAGTGATGACTGAATAGATCTGCCGGGAACGGATGATGATCCTCAATTGAGAAGGTATTTTTTTTTTTTTTTTTTTTTTTTTAGAGGTAACGTTTAGAGGTAACGTTTAATTAAATTAACTTGTAATGTACTAAAAGCATGAATTAGGTAGTAATTAGACTAGCTTGTAATGTACTAAAAGCACGAATTAGGTAGTAATTAAACTAACTTGTAATGTACTAAAAGCACGAATTAGGTAGTAATTAAACTAACTTGTAATGTACTAAAAGCACGAATTAGGTAGTAATTAAACTAACCTGTAATGTACTAAAAGCACGAATTAGGTAGTAATTAAACTAACTTGTAATGAACTAAAAGCATGAATTAGGTAGTAATTAAACTAACTTGTAATGTACTAAAAGCACGAATTTGGTAGTAATTAAATTAACTTGTAATGTACTAAAAGCACGAATTAGGTAAACTAGCTTGTAATGTACTAAAAGCACGAATTAGGTAGTAATTAAACTAACCTGTAATGTACTAGAAGCACGAATTAGGTAGTAATTAAACTAACTTGTAATGTACTAAAAGCATGAATTAGGTAGTAATTAAACTAACTTGTAATGTACTAAAAGCACGAATTTGGTAGTAATTAAAACTAACTTGTAATGTACTAAAAGCATGAATTAGGTAGTAATTCAACTAACTTGTAATGTACTAAAAGCATGAATTAGGTAGTAATTAAACTAACTTGTAATGCACTAAAAGCATGAATTAGGTAGTAATTGAACCAACTTGTAATATACTAAAAACACAAATCAGGTAGCAATTAAACTAACTTGTAATGTACTAAAAGCACGAATTAGGTAGTAATTAAACTAACTTGTAATGTACTAAAAGCACGAATTAGGTAGTAATTAAACTAACCTGTAATGTACTAAAAGCACGAATTAGGTAACAATTAAACTAACTTGTAATGTACTAAAAGCACGAATTAGGTAGTGATTAAACTAACTTGTAATGTACTAAAAGCACGAATTAGGTAGTAATTAAACTAACCTGTAATGTACTAAAAGCACGAATTAGGTAGTAATTAAACTAACTTGTAATGTACTAAAAGCATGAATTAGGTAGTAATTAAACTAACTTGTAATGTACTAAAAGCACAAATTAGGTAGTAATTAAACTAACCTGTAATGTACTAAAAGCACGAATTAGGTAGTAATTAAACTAACTTGTAATGTACTAAAAGCATGAATTAGGTAGTAATTAAACTAACTTGTAATGTACTAAAAGCACGAATTTGGTAGTAATTAAATTAACTTGTAATGTACTAAAAGCACGAATTAGGTAAACTAGCTTGTAATGTACTAAAAGCACGGATTAGGTAGTAATTAAACTAACCTGTAATGTACTAGAAGCACGAATTAGGTAGTAATTAAACTAACTTGTAATGTACTAAAAGCATGAATTAGGTAGTAATTAAACTACCCTGTAATGTACTAAAAGCACGAATTTGGTAGTAATTAAAACTAGCTTGTAATGTACTAAAAGCACGGATTAGGTAGTAATTAAACTAACCTGTAATGTACTAGAAGCACGAATTAGGTAGTAATTCAACTAACTTGTAATGTACTAAAAGCATGAATTAGGTAGTAATTAAACTAACTTGTAATGCACTAAAAGCATGAATTAGGTAGTAATTGAACCAACTTGTAATATACTAAAAACACAAATCAGGTAGCAATTAAACTAACTTGTAATGTACTAAAAGCACGAATTAGGTAGTAATTAAACTAACTTGTAATGTACTAAAAGCACGAATTAGGTAGTAATTAAACTAACCTGTAATGTACTAAAAGCACGAATTAGGTAACAATTAAACTAACTTGTAATGTACTAAAAGCACGAATTAGGTAGTGATTAAACTAACTTGTAATGTACTAAAAGCACGAATTAGGTAGTAATTAAACTAACCTGTAATGTACTAAAAGCACGAATTAGGTAGTAATTAAACTAACTTGTAATGTACTAAAAGCATGAATTAGGTAGTAATTAAACTAACTTGTAATGTACTAAAAGCACAAATTAGGTAGTAATTAAACTAACCTGTAATGTACTAAAAGCACGAATTAGGTAGTAATTAAACTAACTTGTAATGTACTAAAAGCATGAATTAGGTAGTAATTAAACTAACTTGTAATGTACTAAAAGCACAAATTAGGTAGTAATTAAACTAACCTGTAATGTACTAAAAGCACGAATTAGGTAGTAATTAAACTAACTTGTAATGTACTAAAAGCATGAATTAGGTAGTAATTAAACTAACTTGTAATGTACTAAAAGCACGAATTTGGTAGTAATTAAATTAACTTGTAATGTACTAAAAGCACGAATTAGGTAAACTAGCTTGTAATGTACTAAAAGCACGGATTAGGTAGTAATTAAACTAACCTGTAATGTACTAGAAGCACGAATTAGGTAGTAATTAAACTAACTTGTAATGTACTAAAAGCATGAATTAGGTAGTAATTAAACTACCCTGTAATGTACTAAAAGCACGAATTTGGTAGTAATTAAAACTAGCTTGTAATGTACTAAAAGCACGGATTAGGTAGTAATTAAACTAACCTGTAATGTACTAGAAGCACGAATTAGGTAGTAATTCAACTAACTTGTAATGTACTAAAAGCATGAATTAGGTAGTAATTAAACTAACTTGTAATGCACTAAAAGCATGAATTAGGTAGTAATTGAACCAACTTGTAATATACTAAAAACACAAATCAGGTAGCAATTAAACTAACTTGTAATGTACTAAAAGCACGAATTAGGTAGTAATTAAACTAACTTGTAATGTACTAAAAGCACGAATTAGGTAGTAATTAAACTAACCTGTAATGTACTAAAAGCACGAATTAGGTAACAATTAAACTAACTTGTAATGTACTAAAAGCACGAATTAGGTAGTGATTAAACTAACTTGTAATGTACTAAAAGCACGAATTAGGTAGTAATTAAACTAACCTGTAATGTACTAAAAGCACGAATTAGGTAGTAATTAAACTAACTTGTAATGTACTAAAAGCATGAATTAGGTAGTAATTAAACTAACTTGTAATGTACTAAAAGCACAAATTAGGTAGTAATTAAACTAACCTGTAATGTACTAAAAGCACGAATTAGGTAGTAATTAAACTAACTTGTAATGTACTAAAAGCATGAATTAGGTAGTAATTAAACTAACTTGTAATGTACTAAAAGCACGAATTTGGTAGTAATTAAATTAACTTGTAATGTACTAAAAGCACGAATTAGGTAAACTAGCTTGTAATGTACTAAAAGCACGGATTAGGTAGTAATTAAACTAACCTGTAATGTACTAGAAGCACGAATTAGGTAGTAATTAAACTAACTTGTAATGTACTAAAAGCATGAATTAGGTAGTAATTAAACTACCCTGTAATGTACTAAAAGCACGAATTTGGTAGTAATTAAAACTAACCTGCAATGCACTAAAAGCATGAATTAGGTAGTAATTCAACTAACTTGTAATGTACTAAAAGCATGAATTAGGTAGTAATTGAACCAACTTGTAATATACTAAAAGCACAAATCAGGTAGCAATTAAACTAACTTGTAATGTACTAAAAGCACGAATTAGGTAGTAATTAAACTAACTTGAATCTGAACTTATTACTAGCATAATTAGATATTCTATTTGGCCACTTGGAAAATATCATGGTAATATAGATGGTTTCCTTTCTCTCACTGTATGCTCTTTGACCCCCTAATTGAAGTCACTTAAGGAGAAAAAGTGATTTAAACAGCTCTAAAATCTGGTAATATGTGGTGTATGTGATGCACCCCGACAAGAATTAAGTCCGATGCAATCAAAACAAATAAAAAGGGAAGAAAAAGGCGAATCCGCCCATATTTAGCGGAAGACGTACTCTTGGAGCAACCTCAACAAACGTACCCCCGAGAAAAACAAACCGTCCACAACGCAATCCTTAAATAAAGTCCAGGGTTTCAGATTGGCATATGCATCGAGAGATATCAAGCAATATAGAACGCCGAGAAAAAACAAAAGATTAAATCTGATCCACTCGCGGAAGCAAGTACTTTGCTCTGGTAGAGAAACACGTGTAGGAAACAATGACTTTAGAAAATTAATACAGAACAAAGAAAAACTTTTTTGTTGTGATAAATTCTTTCTCAAATGAAATGGCTTGGTAAACTCTCCAATATATATATATATATATATATATATACGGATTATGAAGTGATGAAATAGATAAAATGTGTATATTTTACAAGTTTATTAACTAATTAAGTGTTTAAACATGGAATACAGATACAAAATGATCTTGAAGCCATGGTTCATCAAAAAATAACGCTCTTATCGTCAGAAGGTCTAACCAATAAAAATTGAATATTAATTATTAGAGATGAATATCTTTGAAATGCAAAAGTGAAAAATTTTGAAAAATATTAAAATAAAAATGTCTCGATTTAAATTATGAAATAAAAAATATATATGCATATATATATATTATGAAAACTAAATGCATTCTAACTACAAACTCGACTAAAAAGTTATAACTTACATAATAAACCAACACACTAAACACACGGACCAATAACAAAAAATAAAACTAATAATTTACTAACCAAAGTTTAAAACTTCTAACTTAATAATAAAAAATAATAACACTACTACCCCCTAAACCAAGCAAACGTACTGTATTTGTTCCAATGCCCATTCGGTCTTTAACAATTAATATATAATAATAATCATAATAATAATAATAATAATAATAATAATAATAATAATAATAACAATAATAATAATAATAATAATAATAATAAATAAATAAATTCCAAAAAATCATAAATAAACTATTAATAAATAAATAGATAAATAGATAAAGATATATATGTATACATATGTAAATTAATAGATATATAATCAATAATAAAACTATAAATAACGGTCCTTAGTAACGATAAGACGGCCGAGAGACCGAAAGCGGTCGAGGAATGGCCCACGACATAACGCTAGGTGCCATACTCCACCGCTTAACACCTTCTTTCGTGTGAATCAGATGATTCTGGTGGTGGCATTAGTTTCCCCGATGTTATTCTAGTCTGAAATCTTACAGAAGGACCACGAGAAGGTTGCCAACATCCCTAAGTGAAAGTGGTACTGTGGAACCGACTGGATTCGAACTTGGAACACCCAAGTCTTCAGTCCGTGTCGTTATCCACTTAACCACCGTCACCTCCCGGTTAACACCTGAGAACCGCAGCATTGCTCGCCGTGTCGAGAGATTGACACGAAAGTCTGTGAAAAGAGAGAGCTTCGTGGTCTTCTATGAAGCTTGCATAAACAAGGACTTGCTGCCAAACTCAAATATATATATATATATAGAGAGAGAGAGAGAGAGAGAGAGAGAGAGAAAGAGACGGTTTCTTTCTAGAAAATACGCAAGATTATCCGTTTTGAATTGAACCCCGATTGTTAAAATAACGATGATACATTTCTTCTCCATCACTCAGTTGTTTCGATATCCCCACACCCAAAGAAAAGATTTAAATTAAAAACTAAAAATATTGTTATACCCGTCCCAGCATGGGTATTCTTCTACTTTTGTACAAGACAAGCTTTAAAATTTTCGTTCCGGACTTTTGACCTTGATCTTGCGAAGGACAATTTGGGTATAATTCACTCAATAATCAAATCTCACGCGGTGATGATTAGCGACAAACGGATGATCTCATTGGACAAGTGGCGTTTCCTTGTCCTTTAACAAAGGAGTTGTCTCCCTGCAATGGCCACGTTGTGTCCGTTGAATATCTGTATTTACGAACATTACTCTTCAACCAAAACTGAAATAGCTAAACAGCGTGAATTTCGAAAACCATAAAGAAAAGAAAAGATTTAACTCTCTACGCAGATAAGAAATGAATGCAGGCAAACAAGATGTTTTGTATTTTAATATTGAAGAATAGTCAATTAGCGAATAATGCCTTACGCTTTTTCAAGCTGTTTTATTAACTTAACTGAATCCTTGTGTAAAAGAAAAAGAGTATACATATTCCGGGGAAACACATTATGAATACGCACACACACACACACACACACACACACACACATACACACGGATACTTAAAATTACCGCGGAGTTCGAATTACCTATCGGGGAGTTTGAATTACCTACTAGACATCATCCTCGAGTGTCTTCGGTTTCTCTGTACAAGGGTTTGTCAGAATAACTTGACATGAGGACACTTATCCTAAAAGTAAACTCTGACCAAATATACAAAATAACATAGTATTCGAAGCCCAAATAAGATCCCTTCGACACGGCTATACACTTGCTCATACAAGGAATGGTGCACTTTTTCCAAGTCATGTTACTTCAATCTGGATACTCCACCAGACTAGATGAATTATTGTCCTGGAATCCGGTAAGACCAAGAAACCACAAAAAGATATACAATAACATAGTTCACGGGTCAATTGAAGAGAAAAATTAATATTCTTAACTTCTTTACTAACTCAACGGTTGACAAGTAAAGGAGCACATTAATGGAATATTCGAATATCTGTTTATCTCATATAGAGATCACGTGTTAGCTCCAGGAAGGGGCCCTTGATTTCTGAGAACTTCGACTGGGGCAAATGAAACTAAAAACGCATATATATATATATATAGTCTCGGAAGTTTCTCAACCATTAAAACTATATAAAAAAAATAAAAAAATAAAAAAAATTTAAAAAAATTTAAAAAAATAAAAAACTAAAAAAAAAAAACTTATAGTCTCAAGTCTTCCAGTGGAAAATCACTCATGTAAGTCAATTTATTTTTTACAGTTATTATATTAGTTAGTTTCTAACACTATTTTAAGGGATCATCAGTTGTTTACCATGAAAAACTGTTTCGGGAATTTAAAAACAAGACAGTATTTAATTTCATGGCTTCCCAGCAGAGTTGATCAGACCCCACTTCCCTTAAAAGACAAAAACATAAACGTTCCTTATACTAAATCTACGTTTTGTTCCATATAAATGTTTTGCTAACAAATATTAGTTATTTAAGACATCAAAAAAAAAAAAAAAAAAAAAAAAATTCTTTACCTGCGCTGTTCGTCTGCTTAATAAAATGTATCCGTTACTCACAATAATGTTGCTGCATTTTATATATATATATATATATATATATATATATATATATATATATATATATATATATATATATATATATATAGAGAGAGAGAGAGAGAGAGAGAGAGAGAGAGAGAGAGGGCAGATAGATAGATAGATAGATAGATAGATAGATAGATAGATAGATAGATAGTTAGATAGATAGATAGATAGATAGATAGATAGATAGATAGATAGATAGATAGATAGATAGATAAGCATAATAACTGTCCCAGAAAAAGCAATCTTAAATTAACTTTTAATATTTATTTATTGTTGTAACTGCGATTTCTGGGGCACAGCCACTAAATGATAAGGTTAACAAAAACATAATAATGTGCTCACGTTACCTACAGAGTTGTGTAGAATACGTGTCTTAGAATTCATAAGTTTATGAGTTTGGAGGTTTATTGACGCTACGTCAATAAACCTCGTGCACCAGTTCGGTTTAAATTTTATGACATAATATAGCTAAAGATATTACTACATGATATAGCTTTAAAAAGTATTACATAATATTGCTAATGATTCCACTACATCATATAGCTTTCAAAATTATTACATAATTTTAGCTAAAGATGTTACTACATGATATAGCTTAAAAATGTATTACATAATCTAGCTAACTATGTTACTACATGATATAGCTTTAATTTTTTTACATAATATAGCTAAAGATGTTACTACATAATATATTTTTTAAAAGTATTATAACATAATATAGCTAAAGATCTTACTACATGATATAGCTTTCAAAATTATCACATAATATAGCTAAAGATGTTACTAGATAGTATAGCTTAAAATATTATTACATACTATAGCTAAAGATGTTACAACATGATATACCTTAAAACATTATTACATACTATAGCTAAAAATGTTAGTACATAATATTCCTAAAAAAAATGATCACATAATATAGCCAAAGATGTTACTAGATAGTATAGCTCAAAAAATTATTATATAATATAGCTAAAGATGTTACTACATAATGTAGATTAAATAAGTATTAAATAATATAGCTACATATGTTGCTATATATCGCTCAAAACAGTATTACATAATATAGCTAAAGATGTTACTACATAATATAGCTTGAAAACATTATTACATTATATAGTAAAAGATGTTACTTCATAATATAGCTTAACAAATTATTACATAATATATCTAACAATTTTACTACATAATATAGCTTTAAACATTATTACATAATATATCTAAAGATGTTACTAGATAATATAGCTTTCCAAATTATTACTTAATATATCCAAAGATGTTACTACATGATATATTTTTAAAACGTATTATTACATAACATTGCTAAAGATCTTAATACATATTATAGTTTTTAAATTATTACATGATATAGTTAAAAATTATCACATCATATAGTTGTTACTACATAATATAGCTTTAAATTGTTTTACATAATATAGCTAAAGATGTTACTATATAATATAGCTTTAAAAATGACTACATAATATAGCTAAAGATGTTACTACATAATGTAGCTTCAATATTTTTACATAATATAGCTAACGATGTAACTACATAATATAGATTTTTAAGTATTATCACATAATATAGCTAATAATTCTACTACATGATATAGCTTTAAAAATTATTACATACTATAGCTAAAAATTGTTTTGTACATAATATACCTAAAAAATGATCACATACTATAGCTAAATATGTTACTAGATAGTATAGCTTTAAAAAGTATTACATACTATAACTAAAGATGTTACAACATAATATAGCTTAAAACATTATTACATAATGTAGCTTTAGATGTTACTACATAACATTGCTCAAAACATTATTATATAATATAGCTAGAGATGTTACTGTTAGATAATGGCCCTATGGGAGTAGACGTATCTGGTGGAGATCGGATTTGACTTGCGCGAATTAACGCGGGGCAGTCGAGTGCAGAACGGGGCTTGTTCTCACAGTTAGAGCTGACAAGGTTACCGTGTGACGAGACCTCAGATCAGGGGTCAGTCTACAACTGCGAGAGGCTCTGTGACTTTGCGAGCCTGAGAGGACGTGCGATTCACAATGTAAAGATACGGAATATTTCCCTTCAGGGAAGACAAGCGCGAGAATCCTGCCCCCCCCTCTCTAGGAATAGATGGTATTAGATATTATAGCTTTTAAAATTATTACATACTATAGCTAAAGATGTTACTACATGATATACCTTAACACAGTATTACATAATATAGCTTAATATGTTACTACATAATATTGCTCAAAACATTATCATATAATATAGCTAAAGATGTTACTACATAATGTAGATTAAATAAGTATTACATGATATAGCTAAAACTATATTACATAATATAGCTAAAGATGTCACTACAAAATATAGCTTAAAACAGTATTACATGATATAGCTAAAGATTTTACTGTATACTATAGCTTTAAAAAATATTACATAATATAGCCAAAGATGTTACTACATAATATGCCTACAAATTATAATTACATAATATTGCTAATGATTCTACTACATAATATAGCTTAAAAAATTATTACATAATATAGCTGAAGATGTTACTACATAATATATTTTAATAAAAGGTATGATTGCATAATATAGCTAAAGATCTTACTACATAATATAGCTTAAAAAATTATTACATAATATGGCTGAAAATGTAATCACATAATACAGCTAAAGATGTTACTAGATATTATAGCTTAAAAAATTATTACATAATATAGCTAAAAATGCTACTACGTAATATACTTTTAAAATATTATTACATGATAAAGCTTAAGATGTTACTACATAATATACCTAAAAAACTATCACATGATAACGCTTAAGATGTTACTAGATATTATAGCTTTTAAAATTATTACGTACTATAGCTAAAGATGTTACTACATAATATACAATAACACATTATTACATCATATAGCTTAATATGTTACTACATAATATTGCTCAAAACACTGTTACATAATATAGTTAAATGTTTACTACATAATGTAGATTAAATAATTATTACAATCAACTAAATCTCATTCATTCACTGTGGAAGTCCCCAGATACCGGAGAGCCTTCTACTCAAATATCTTATTTCCTCGTACTGCTGGCCTCTGGAACCCCCTCCCTGCCCCCTGTCTCCCCGACAGTACTGACATGAAGAAATTTAAAACTAATGTAAACAGACATCTCGCTGCGCAGATCCCAATTTCGGTTGACCCCCCACACCAACCTTCTCCCCTTCTCTTTTTTATCAGTAGCCCCTTACGTCTACAGTGGCAGCCTGCCTTGTTTAGGGTGATCTATGTTAATATATATATATATATATATATATATATATATATATATATATATATATATAGCTTAAGATGATATATATATATATAGCTAAATATGTTACTACATATTATTGCTCAAAACATTATTACATAATATAGCTAAAGATGTTATTACATGATATAGCTTAAAACATTATTACATAATATAGCCAAAGATGTTACTGCATAATATTGCTTAAACAGTATTACATAATATAGCTAAAGATGTTACTACATAATATAGCTTTAAAAATTAGTACATACTATAGCTAACGATGTTACTACGTAATATAGTTTAAAAATTATTACATAATATAGTTATAGATGTTACTTCATAATATAGCTAAAAACAATTATTACATAATATAGCTTACAATGTTACTACATAATATTGCTTTAAAAATTACTTATAATATAGCTTAAAATGTTACCACATTTTATAGCTTCAAAATTATTGCATAATGTACCTAAAGAGTTACTACATAATATAGCATTATAAATTATTACATAATATAGCTAAAGTAGTTACTACATAATATTGCTTTAAAATTACTTATAATATAGCTAAAAATGTTACCACTTTTTATAGCTTTAAAATTATTGCATAATGTACCTAAAGAGTTACTACATAATATAGCATTATAAATTATTACATAATATAGCTAAAGATGTTACTACATAATATACCTTTAAAATTTATTATAACATAATATAGATAAATGTTACTACACAATATAGCTTTAAAAATTATTACAAATTATAGCTAAAGATGTTACTATAGAATATACATTACAAATAATTATTACATGATATAGCTAAAAATGTTACCACATTATATAGTTTTAAAAATTATGACATGATATAGCTAAAAATGTTAGTACATAATATACCTAAAGAAATATCATAATATAGCTAAAGATGTTACTAGATATTATAGCTTATAAAATTATCACATAATATAGCTAAAGATGTTACTAAATGTTATAGCTTACAAAATTATTACATAATACCGCTAAAATGTTCTCACATATCATAGCTTAAAAATTATTACACACTATTGCTAAAGATGTTACTACATAATATACCTAAAAATATTACATGATATAGCTAAAGATGTTACTACATAATATAGCTCAAACATTTACTACATGATATAGATAAAATTGTTACTACATATAGCGTAAAATATTACATAATATAGCTAAAGATGTTACTACATAATATAGCTTAAAGATTTACTGCATGATATAGATAAAAATGTTACTACATATTATAGCGTAAAATATTACATAATATAGCTATAGATGTTACTACATCATATAACTTAAAAGTTATCACATGATATAGCTAAATATATTACTACATAATATAGCTTAAAATATTATTGCATAATATAGCTAAAAATGTCACTACATAATATAGCTTTAAGAAATTATTACATTATATAGCTAAAGATGTTACTACATAATGAAGTTACATAATATAGTCCAAGATTTGATACTGTTCAAGTATTTACTATGTTAAATCTGTATTTCACTTATTTTAAAAGTTTTTTAAGCGTGCGTATTTATGGTCAGACCCTCTAAATTGTAAACTTTACAAAATAAAATGTGTCAATGTTATACAGCGTGTTGCTTAGAATGTAAATTCTGTCATTCATAATGATCGGTTTACTTGGTAATTAATAAATCTTCCACATAAAAATATATAAGCATATACACAAACCTAAACGTATATATATATATATATATATATATATATATATATATATATATATATATATATATATATATATATATATATATATTAAGACTTATTTCTTGATCAGAACAGTTTGACCCAATTAGATTAAAATCAAGATATAATGATACTTAATCTTACGTCTAGAATCCTTATTCTAATTTTTATCAAAATCCATTACATGATTTTGATTCTAGAAAATGTCTAGAATTTAAGGATTAAGCTTAAGGGATTTTTAGAAGAAATTGAAATTTATAGAATCTTGAATAATGTGTTTCTTATTAGAATGGATTAAATTCAATGCGAATTTAATATATTTGAATATTCAAATGGGAGTTTGTGTCCCTATTTTTACCCTAAAACCCTTTAAAATACTCCAGAGAAACTGAAATTTGATGAATATTATTCCTTTGCATGAAATCAAATTAAACTTAATATATCTCACATTGTGACCCCTTACTCCTAGCAGCTATGTTCTTAACTTAAGATTATTGGTCAATTTGTTTACGAGTGAATCCTGTACATAAAAATATATAAATATACAAACATTCCTAACTTTATACATAAGTAATTGACTGAAACTGCTGACTTATTTTTAAGTAACCGAAATGCATTCTAGTTCATTTGTTTTAATAATTAAATAAGCTTTGTAAACAAATATGTTGTCTAAATAGGATGTTTGTTGTACGAAGTAATTTATTAAAATGGCTGAATTATTTTGCAAGGAACCGAAATGCATTCTAGTTCATTTGTTTTAATAATTAAATAAGTTTTGTAAAAAAATATGTTGTTTAAATAGGATTTTTGTTGTACGAAGTAATTCATTAAAATGCCTGAATTATTTTGCAAGAAACCGAAATGCATTCTAGTTCTTCCGTTTTAGCGTCTGTTTGTTGAAACGTACTTGCTTGCAGCGTGTGTAATTTAAATTTTGATTAAGAAATAGATTATTAAATAGGGGAATAACGAAATTATTATTGATTAAAATGAGTCGAATTTTATTTAATATAGATTCCTTTTTAAGGAGACTTATTGTTTTTTTTATTTAAGTATAAGAACTTGGTTAGATTACTGTATAATCCTGTTAGAATAAACAAGCCAGAAATAGCGTTATTTACTTGTGATTCTGTAATTCTGCTATTCTATTAAGCGGGATTAACAAACGCAGCTCTTAGTCAAATGAACAAATGTTGAGTATCTAATAAAAACGCGTCTCAGAAAAGAAACGTGTAAGGAGAGAAAACGTGCCTTGTTTTCTATTAAATATATAGTATTTAACATATACTTTACATATTAAAATATGAAATAATAATAACGGTGCTTCGAAAGTAAACAAAATGTTGTTTATATACATGTATGCACACCATTACAAATAATCTCGCGGAATATATTAAAGGAATCTAGAGATGAAATTCCCTTACATGCTTCATATTTATGTATTTATATGCTGGCTATAGCACTTCATTAATTAAATACTTTTTTCAGGTGCGTCCAAGTATCTGAAATGGATGTTATGTGTGTCGTTTTATCAGTCTGTATGTCAGATTTGTTTGAAATAGCATTATGTTTGTCACGCGTACGTTTTAAATAGTTATTTTTTCTCTATAAGAAACTCTGTCGCTCGTTTTGTTGGTCTGTCACGTTTATGTTTGAAATAACATTTTCATGACTAGATTTAACGGTGGCATCTCAAGAATAGCCGTCCTTGTTATTTCAGAAGTAAATCGAAGCCGATGAGAAATGAGCACTGACGCTACTAGTCGATGGAGGGCTAAGTACTTCTGTGCTTGAAACCGACAGTACGAATGTTGTACTAATTTTTCTGTACCAAAATAAATAAATATAACACTCTTAATTTTTTATTCTTAATTTTAATTCTCAATTAATCGAGCACTCTGCTGGGATTTTTCCTGCTATATTACAGCTCGATTGAATGTTTGATCTTGTTAAGAAGTTTCTTGGCTTTCGTAATACAGTTCTCTTGGGCCTTAACGCTGAGTAGTTGTTCCCCATATGCGTCCCCACACCCGCCGTAAACAGAGAAGACAAGATCAACAACTTAATTAAATGATTCTTCTCTAAATTCAGGATCTAGTTCTTTTCTTTATGGTGTTGTGCTAACTTTGATTCCAGAGATAAAATGCATCTCCACATGAAGGTACCCCCAGGGTATGACAAGAGAAAATCTTGGATCAAGTGTTATCAATCTCGGAGGACCACTGTGGTTGAGCGTTGAAAACACGGTGTATGATTTAATTGTACTGTTTATAAGTTGTTTATTTGCATTCAATAAAAAAAACTTATTTTATTTAATGGTGACATACGAAACATGATACCTCCCTTAGAGGGAAGGTAATGCAACACAAATTGCTGCTTCAAAGTTGTCGTTGTAATCGTAAGGTTCTCCATTTTCTCGTGGGGATGTAGGGGAGCCTGTAGTGCTGAAAATGCTATGTTTAACTGCAACCAAGTGAAAGATGGACCGACGGACCGACATAATCTATTATATAGATACGTAGACGCAGTAAATAGTATGTCTTTAGTATTGGTGTAAAGGAGTTGTTGAAACATTGATTGGTGGATTAAATGAAATCGTGGTATTTATGCCGATGAAGGAATTTTGCGAAAGTAAATCGATATTTGATATGCGTCACGGGCAGCTGTAATTTTACACGGGGGGTTACAGGTCAATAAAGGTTACAGGTTAAAGGTTAAAGGGCAAGGGTTAAAGCAAATTGACGCTATGACAGGTTTTGTCCGTACTTCGCTCGATCACATTCCAATTGGAAATAGGCATTACATCACAAAATGCGCAGACTGATTAAAATAGCATTTTACTCGGTCTGTCACGCTTAAGCTGTAAAACATCTCGTCACAATATATATCTAACAATAATAAATAAAAATTTAGGCTTAAAACTTTATTGCAGTTTCAAGGAACATCCCGATGTCTTTTGAAATTGTAGTAAAATTTTAAGATAAGCCAAATTTATTATTTATTTTAATTTTTAAACCCCATACGAAATGATATCAATCGCTTTGTTTGTGAAAGGCCTGCTGGTTTGAAGAAGCCCTGTACTGTTCGGATTTTGTTTTGCGTTCTTCAGATCGTGTTAGCATATTTCTATTTCTTCTCTAAATCATTCGTTCACGTGTACAACAACAAACAGTTTTGTTATCAATCACTTCTTATCAGCATTTCCAACGATGTTTATTTACAAATTTCCATCGCTGAAACAACAACAGAAATGTCCATGTTTTACATTCTTCAGCTCGTACGAACGTATCTTTTTTGCTCTTAAGCAATCGCTTACTTGTATGAGCTGACGGTGGTTAAGTGGATGACGACGCCGACTGACGACCTGGGTAGCCCACGTTCGAATCCAGTCGGTACCATAGAATGACTTTTGCTTATGGATGTTGGCAACCATCGTGTGGTCTCTTCTGCAAAAATGCCAAAAACAGAATCAAGTCGGTCAACAAAGCCGTACCGTGTTAATTGATATGAATTTACTTTTTTTACATGTACAACACCAAACATACTTCATTTTCATCACTCCTCACAAGTCTTTCCAACGATGTTTATTTTCAACTTTTGAACTTTTGAACACAAAAAAACATCGGAAAGGACCATGTTTGAGGTTCTTCAATTCGTTTCTAACGGCTGTTATTTACTTATTTATTTCAAATTCGGATCACTAAAAACATAAGATATATATATATATATATATATATATATATATATATATATATATATATATATATATATATATATATATATATATATATATATATATATATATATATATATATATATACAGGGTGTCTCAAAAAAATGTACTCACTCTTAGAATGACGAGAAAACCTTTATTTATGAACATAGAGAGAAATGAAATAGTAATTAAAGTAAAATCATTCTACGAGTGAGTACATTTTTTTGAGACACCCTGTATATATATATATATATATATATATATATATATATATATATATATATATATATATATATATATATATTGTGTTATAATGAAATAATTCCAGGAGGAAATCCGGGTATTAGAGCTCAATGTAATAAACAGAGCAAGAATAAAATAAAATGTAGTAACACGAAATTACATAATTATCGATACAATAATTTATTTCAATTTTGTGGTATTGTAAAGCATCCAATTTAGATGATTACATTTTTGAAAAAATTTAATCATCAAAAATGTAATCATCTAAATTGGATGCTTGACAATACCACAAGGTTGAAATAAATTATTGCACGATGATTATGTAATTTCGTGTTACTACATTCTATTATATATATATATATATATATATATATATATATATATATATATATATATATATAAATATTATGTCATGTATCCACATAAAATGTTATAAGAGGATATATTCTTTTATGTATAAATTTTCAGTATTTACTTCAACAGTGCTCAATACGTGACTAGAGCTAGGTAGTAAGTTATGAAAATATATTTATGGCAATTAAGCTACGCAGAGGCTTCCGCGTGTCATCTCGTAGGAAATCGTCAGGCCTAAATGCCTGACAATTCCCTACTGAGATGACACGCGGAAGCCTCTGTGTAGCTTAATTGCCATAAATATATTTTCATAACTTACTATATATATATATATATATATATATATATATATATATATATATATATATATATATACGATAATAAAATTAACGATAAAAGAAGTATCGTAAAGTGGTCTATCGCGATAAAGTAAAGCTCAATACGTTGAGTGAGGCAATCAATTTTAAAGACAGAAAGATGAAGATAAAAAATTGCATAAAATTATATAAAGTTACACAAAATTAATACGAATTTTATTACATTAAAAGTTCATATCCAAGGAGTTACATTAATCCTTAAAACATGATTTTTCAAAGATAAAACTCTTCCCGTCAGAGGATAAAATTTGGTAATGTGGTATTTATAATAAATATATATTACCTAGTTCCATTTCACTTTGAAAAATTGAAGAATAAAACTAGAGAGGTTGGGGATAAAGAAATAAGGAAATAAATGGCCGGGTTGAAAAATTTAGCAGTATTGAGTAGCCATTTTCGAAGACAAAATGGGGCGCTATGGTGCATGTACCAAAATAGCAAACGTTTGTAGAATTGGAGAAAGTTTTTTAACAATTTTTACAGGGGTTCAAGTAAAGGTAGAGGGTTCAAAATATCTCACTTGGTCCGTATGGATTCGTACTCTGTTATGTGTATAGTTCCGTAGAGTTACAAGTAGAATCCTGGACTGGTATTTTAAATATCTGTTGTAGACCCGTGCTAGGGGTCACAAAGATAACAACCACAAATTGTGACAGGTTAAAATATACAATGTATTTATTCATAGCAATACAGTAACGCCACTAAATGTGGTAGGAGATGACCGGATTCCTACCATGCGGTAAAACATGAATAGGAATGTCCTCTATATTTAACACCTACCCACTATAGGAGTATGTGACACAAGGTCGGAAAGTGGGATTTGAAAAGCCAGCGCCCGAGAGGTGAGCGCTTTAGCCACTAAAAATTGCCTGGGCAGCCCCGTCGGAATTCCCCGGTAGGGGCGCCTCAGGCAGTAAGCTATAAACTTACTCCTCCCCAAAGAGGAGAGGCAAAGCCTGGGAGGGTGGACCTCCTAGAACTGCACAGGACAGACCCATAGACAGGCGGAATCATGCCCCGAAGGCCAAGACAACACCGGTCTATAGGGTGTAGTATCCATCGGAACAGATACCACACGTGGTACGAGGACTCTCACATGATAGGAATGTCCTCTGTTTGAGTCTTTGCAACCATGGTATTTATTATAGATGGTTGCTTCCATTAGTTCTTCAATAGGGGTGATTTGTACCCCACAACACCCCCCTCCCGAGCTTTTCATTCCCCTGGAATGATCGTATAGCTCTTTTTCCTGGGATTGATCTCTATGGGATCGATCCTTTTTCTTTTTCTGGAAGATCGGCGTTGTCCGGCTGCTTGTGGTGTTACCAGGTCGAACGTGTCATATACATGGTCCATTACTTCTTCTTGTTCAACAGGAGGTTGTCTGTCGTCATCAGTGACACGTTTCCGAATTTGGTTCAAATGCTTCTTGTGAGTGAATTTTGGACCTTCGATTATGTAAACCATCCGCCCGATCCTCTGCTTGACCTTTCCTAGTTCCCACATCATACTATTATTTTTATGTACCTGGAAAAATACCTTTTCCCCAGGTAAATACCTCTTTTTAGGAACTGTAGTATTCGGCGGTTTTTTTGAATATTGGTTTTGCTTCATCCAGCAATTCGGATCTCGCTTTTATTTTCGTGCAGCATCCAAGCTTTTCAGAAAAAACACTTGGAAAAATTTTTTTTAGATCCTCTTTTAGTTTGACGGCTTCGGCCGTTAAATTTTCGACTTTTTGACAAAAATCACTCATTGGCGAGTCCCATAATTCAAATTCTTGGATCCAGTCAGATCCAAATAAATTTGATGTGTTCCTAAGAACGAATACTTTTAACTTTTTTGTCTTTCTTTTTAGTGAAACGTTAATAATTAATTCACCTTCAAAATGTATCTTGCGATTTTATTCGTCTTCATCATCGTGGGCTTACCTAATTTCTTCCACGTGTGAACATTTATAATCGATATATCCGACCCTGAATCGAGTTGCAGATTTACTTCTCTATTTCCGATTCTCACCGTAACATATTTCCTTATGTTCTCTGTTGGTGAAGGGTCCCTTTTTGCAGTTTTTATGTAGTTCTTTTTTCCTACTTTTGCTCTGCAATATGAGGCCTTGTGCCCTGCTCGTTTGCATAGGTCACACGTTATTTTCTTATGGTACCAACATGCATTGTACCCATGAGGTCCTCCACATTTACTACAAGGGGTCCTAGGCTTTTGTCTATCCTGATAATTTTGTGATGGGTTCTTTTTGCCTCTTGGTTGGTAATAGCTGGCGGGTGAGTGTCCTTTATTTTTGGAGCGTATCTTTTTAATGTGAGCGATACCTGCTTCCTCTATGTTTCGGGAATCTTGTTTCACTGCCACGAACTGTTGACAATCTTCAGCCAGTTTCTGAAGCGTTAAATCAGGTTCTAATTCCAGTTTATTTAGAGCACGACGTCTTATATCGGCGTCTTTTGTGGCTATTAAACCTTGTCTGAATATTAGGCATCTAACATTATCTGCCGTTAATGATGACAACTTGAAGTCGTCACAGTTTTTATTAACTATAGACGCAAAAGTCGTATAATCCTGATTTTCCTTATGTGTAATATTCATACATTTCCATCTTTTATGGAAAAGGCCTGTCTTTGGACAGTATAACTCCATTAACAGTTTGACTGCCTCGTCAAACGACAATTCGTTGGTTTTTCTTGGCAAAATATAATCCACAAATTTGTTATGTTCGGATGCACCCAACTTCCGTAGTAATAAACGAACCTTCTTTTGATCCGTCCATGAACCACAATCAATCTTGAATAAGTCTTCAAATCTTCTGAAGTATGTTTCAAACGTTAGGTCTTCCTCAGGAGCATAGCGAAATGTATCAATGGCTGACCAGATCGCATTTTGCGAAAAAGCCGTACTGTTTTCCTGTCCGTTGTCCTTATTCATTAAAACTTGCGTTAACAAATCCATTTTTTTATCTGATTGGTTTTGATGCTCTAAATGTAATTTTTTCAATTCCAATATTTGTTCGTTTATTTCTTTCTTTTCTTCCGCGGCGTATTTCATCATTTCTTTTCTTTCTCTTCCCTGTTTTTAACTGCTTCTCGTCATTTTGTTTCTGTTCTATCAATTGTTCTTCTCGAAACCTTTTTTCAAGTTCTAATCGTTGATTTTGTTGAAGTTTAATAATTTCCAAAATCTGTTTTGAAAAATCCTCCATATTTTTTTTTTGTTTTACAAAAAATTAGTTTGTTTTTTTTGTGAAAAAAAAAACGAGTTCATAGCATTTATTTAAATATTGGCCATAATTTCCGCTTTAAGTGCGTAACAGAATATCATATTTTCTCATTAACACAAAGTGTTATGCCGTACCTGCTTGTCGAAAGTGGTTTTTTTTTCAACGTGCCAGTCAGTCAGAGAAAAATTTATTTTAATCGGAAAAATTCGACGTAACTTTTTAATTTTGCGAATACTCGCATTAGCCAAAATAAAATATACTATCATTTACTTGCTGTATTTTCGAAATTATTATTTTTTCAATGCTAATGCCTTTTTAAGACAATCTTTTTAGAACGAACAAATTTTTTTTTTTTTTGTACTTACTGAAACTTTAAGTCGTTTTTTTTTTCAGTTGTCGTAAATCCACGCCATTTATGAGTTCCGTTTTAACTCGTAGTTTAGGCTTCTTGTGGCTTTTTTTTTCAACAGCAAGATAAGACTTTTTTGACGACGTCTTTAGTTGGTTGACGTTTTTTTTTTTTTCAAGTAAATCCTTGCCCGAATCTTCGTTATTCAGTTTTTTGTCGAATGATCCGGTAACTTTCTTGAGTAATCCTGGTAGCCAGATTGTCGTGACTGGTATAAAATCAAAATCCTCACGTATGTTCTTTACTAAATTTCTCGTCGCCAGTGTTGTAGACCCGTGCTAGGGGTCACAAAGATAACAACCACAAATTGTGACAGGTTAAAATATACAATGTACTTATTCATAGCAACTAAATGTGGTAGGAGATGACCGGATTCCTACCATGCGGTAAAACATGAATAGGAATGTCCTCTGTTTGAGTCTTTGCAACCATGGTATTTATTATAGATGGTTGCTTCCATTAGTTCTTCAATAGGGGTGATTTGTACCCCACAACAATATCCAATACGGCAAATCCGAGATGAAGATTGTCTGTTGAAAGGCGCTATGTAGAAAAGTTCATATCTGCCTTCAAAACCTGGCTTCCGGGGCAGAAAGATGTTTCAAAAAGTATTATATATTATCTTGAATATTTTGCTTTAAGTAGGAAGCTTTGCCGATTAAAGAGAACATAACTGGATCCACCGAAATCAAAAAGAATAATGCGTAAAGCTAATGTTTTAAGGGTGTGTGTGAAGGAGTGGGTGGGGTTGGTGGGGGGTGAAGTCTATAAATTCAAGTTTTTGTTTGAGTTGTCAGCTAAGGCTGTATTGGGTGTGCCTTTGGGGTGGGGGGATTCAGTTGCTTATATTTTGAGGTGGAAGAAAGGTTTCTAAATGCGGGGAGGCTATCAGATAGGGAGATATTGTGAATGGGATTAATAGGTAGCCCTAATTATTATTATTATTATTATTATTATTATTATTATTATTATTATTATTATTATTATAATTATTATTATTATTATCAAAAGGAGAAATATTACTTTCAGATCAGATGTATTAAAAAGATTTGTGAGTGTTTTATTCTGAAGGCAGGTTATAATTTTGCGTAGACTAATATTGTATTAAATTATGTTAACTGATTCTAGTGGGATTAAAAGGTGAGATTCGGTGTATGTATTTAGATTAATATTATATTAACTTATATTATATCATATTGAATTATCTGACCGCCAGTGGGTATTACTAAGCTGTTAGCTTTTAGTATTAGGTTGATGTTTGTTGAGAGGGGTGGGTGAGGCAGTAGGGTCTATCTGTATTGGAAGATCGATGCTAAGAAGTCGTATCGTTGGGTAATTAACTATATGCTTTGCTATTGGGTTAAAATTAACTCTAATAGGGGAGTGAGGGCGATCTAGATATCTAGGGGCAAGACGATGTCGGGTTATGTGTATTTATGTGTTCTGGGGTAGGGGGTCTATTGGGGTTACAAGCTGGGCGTATTTAAATCTCCTCTTATGTTGGCATCTGGAAATTATCTCATTTCTTGAATTTATAACGTTTATCTCTCTTGCAGCTGTGAGTATCATTAGTGCTTCAGATGTGCATAGGTGGCAATTCTTTGAGCCCGGTGTGTAGGACTTTGATTTTTTCAGTATATACCACTATAGGGAAAATTGGGTGTTATTTGATTTAAATTCTTTGATTAATCCAGTTAGAGAGGTGTTGTTATTGGTATTGTTATTGAATGAGTAAGTATGGGAGGAGATTCTGGATTTCATAAATTGTGAGGTCGATCCTATGTATGTATATATCCTAGAGTTAGCTATTCTGTCAGTTATTGGGTTGCTTCTGGTTGTGGGCATCATGGTGTTGCTAGGCTGGTTCGGGTTTGGGTTTCTAGAGTTAGGTGGGGTTGTGGGTCACGGTGATGTAGGTTCGGTTGTATTGTTTAGGTCAGTGGTGCGTTTGGGTAATTTGGTTACGGTACATGCATAGACCACATCTTTGTGTATGCAGTTATTATTTAATGGACATATTGATGGGTTGTGGCAGTTGTAACTATTAGTTAGGGTAGCTGGGGTAATGATTGATTGGGCACGCTTGATTTTCTCATTGTTAGTACTTATTATGGTTTGTGCTATGTTACGAGATCTTGATATTATTTTTATTTAGGATGGTGTTGTATTTGTGTGGGTATCTAAATGAATTGTCAACTATTTTGAAAAATTCCCTAGGGATATTGGTTTTAACATTGTTATTGTATGGTGGGTTGAACCAGATATTTTTCTTTCTCCTTAATGGTTTGCGTTTATTTTCAGGGTGTTGGTTAATGTGTTCCTTATATTTGGTGTTATTTGAGTTATTCGTGTTCGTATTATAATTATTATTTCTATTATTGTAATTACTATGTCTCTGTGGCATGTTGTGTGTGATTATGTTGCGGTGTGGCTTATGGTGCGCGGGGTGTTCTTGTTTATAGGTTATCTTGTCTGGATAACCCGAATTCAGCAGGGAATTGTTGTAAAAATTTGAATTTTGGTCAAATATTGCTTTGTTAGCTGATAGTATAGAGATTCTATTTGAGACAGAGAGGACTATTGAATTTATTATCGATTTAGGGTGGTTAGAGTGTTTATGCACATAGAATAGCGTTAGGTTGGGTTTATGGTAGGGGGAGTAAGCCCCGGAGTTTAAGTCTAATGTGATCTCGAGGAAATTGGAAGTTTTTTCCTTTGTCGATGGTTATTGTGAGGCCGAAGTTATTGAAGAAGGTATGTAATAGGTTAATAGTTTTATTGTAAATTCTACGTCTATCTTTAGAAACGAATAGGGCATCATCCCTGTACAGCTCTCCCTCCCCCGTGCAAGTTCTTAAATCTCTGTCTGAGTTCATGCAGGAGAAAGAGGCCTACTAAGTCTGTAACTTGGGCTGAGTCCGATGCCCCCCATAACGATGTCGTAATTATTAGGGGTATCTTTCCTGGTCCAGTATTTGTCGTCAAAATGAAGTATGGATCTTCTAGCTAGTAGTATTAATTTAATGTCTATATCGGTGAGGTCAGAGTTATTTTTAGCTAATATTAGTGCCTTATTAAGGAGGATTGGGGATATTGATTGGTAATAGTTATTTATATCGAAGGTGATGAAGTTCAATCTGGATTTATTTTAAGGTTAATGAACCAGTCTATTACAACGTTAGATGATTGCCATAGTGAGAAGAAGAATTTCTTCTTAATGTCTGGGATAATTCTGTCTAAGATTTTTTTTGCTAATTATTCCTATGTCTGATTTAGAGGGGCAGATAAGTCTAATTGAGGAGTTATCATGGAAATCCATTTTATGGTCTTTAAGGGAGAATCTAGGGGTTGCCGGAGTGACTATTTCAGCGTGGTGTGTGATATTTAATGAAGTTAATAGAGATTTAGCTTCTGCGTTTATATTGGCTAAAGTTTGGGGGGTGCGGTTTTGTAAGATTTATTTAGTTCTTTATATATTAAATTTCTGTAGGAGGGGTAATCTAGTTTGTAATAGTTTTTAGTTTTGTCCGCTGAAACGATTATGATAGGGTGCGTCTTGACTTTCTTGGCAAATTTTTTTATTTTCTTTGCAATTGGGTGGGATATATTATTATATTCTTTGAATTTGATTTTCTTAACTAGGTTGAATAAGGCACTTTCGAAATTATCTAAATTGTCATTTTGCCTGGGGAATCATAATGTTTTTAAGCCGTAATGAGCTGCGGCTATTCTTTCTTTTTTCTTTTGCTCTCTATATGAGTTCAATGGGATATTTGGTTCCGTTTGGAGTGTATTTTTTCTGTGTAGTTTAATTGCCATAAATATATTTTCATAACTTACTCTCTCACTCTCTCTCTCTCTCTCTCTCTCTCTTTATATATATATATATATATATATATATATATATATATGTTATTCAAACCACACTAAATGTAGGGAAGAACAAATTCTCACCTAATTTGACAAAAAATCATTTTTTTATTTGCAGAATACAATTGTTTCGGTCTAGCACCAAGATATATATAAAAATGTTTCAAGTCTTCAGAGCATTTGTTTCTTGGGGAGACTATCTTCAGTGCTCGTATAAATAAAAGACACATATTTCTACTCAAGTAGTATACTAAGAAAGATGTATTTTTACCTCCGTCATATCAGGCATCTAGGAGAAGTAAAACTTGAATATAACATTTGCGGTTTAAGTGACTATTGGTCATCGGATTTTTTTCGGTCACCAGGTTCATAGTTTTCGATACTCAGATAGTAGTCGTTGTGTCTCACAATCGTTGGTCACTATAATCCTATTACTGGTGCTGTTTGAGTATGTGACCTTGATGTAGATACCAACTATCTGTGCAGCTCGTTGCATCATAAATTTCTCGAGACCTACGGCAGTTGGGGTGCGGTTATTACAGCTTACGTGCTAAGCTTGCAATTTGATAACTATATCACGTCCTGGCTTGGTGAATCACCAACGAATGCGTGTGCAGAATAATTAAACACAGGCAGGGAGTGGCTTCACTTATGGCATTCCATACGATCATTCACAACACCTGTCACATCTGTGATATTGTCTGTAAATGTATTACAAGCCTAAAAAGTCATATCCGCGCCGCTCACCGTGATGTCTTTTACTAGTATCACATTGATGAGCAACAAGTAGCCATACTTCAAATGAGTAGACAGCCACCATATATACTAGAAAATACCTGTCCCAAGAAAGGTCGAATAAATGTCCCGTATAGAACAGTTTTGAACCACCTGTATGTCGCTTTTGCAAAGATTAAAAATGGATTATGCTCCGATAAATTGGCTACTCCGTTGCCTTCCTCGACGTTAATTCACTAGACCAACTCGACAATCAACAAAATCTTATTCATTAACTGTGGAGGTCTCCAGATGCCGGATAGCCTTCTACTCAAATAGCTTCTTTCCTCGTGCTGCTAACCTCTGTAACTCCCTCCCTGCTCCCTGTTTCCCCGACAGTACTGACATGCAGAAATTTAAAACTAATGTAAACATACATCTCGCTGCGCAGATCATAATTCACCTTGACCCCCCCCCAACCTTCTCCCCTTTTCTTTCTTCTCAGTAGCCCCTTACGTCTACAGTGGCGGCCTGCCTTGTTTGGGATGAACTATGTTAAAAAAAAAAATCTAGATATAATGATACTAAACTTTATACTATAATCTGTATTCCAATTTTGATCAAAATCCAGTACATG
>OY744516.1:221747044-221882044 GCA_963556195.1 Sepiola atlantica
TTAATATTCTTGGATAAGTTATTAATTAGTATCTCACCCCCACCACCACCACCGAGTGAACTAGTAGGGTAGACTGGATTCAGAAACTGTGATAGAGCAACTAATTTAAGAGAAGGAAAACTCTGAAATAACCCCAATCATTCTTTTATGTTGACACGCCAGTTCTCTTTAGATCAGTTAAACATCGTTGAGGCTGGCCAGTATCAACAGGGTTACCATTTGGAAATAGCAGGTGCTGTATGTGAGAGCAACAGCTACTGACATGTTTGCCGCAGTTTTGACATTGGAATCTCTCATTCCTGGCCGACCGGGCCGCCGATCTGTTAGGCCAGACAGACAAACCGGTAGTTGGTGAAGTAAAAGAAAGAAAGGATATATAGATCGAAATGAAGAAAATGGATATCCGTCTCTCTCTCTCTCTCTCTCTCTTTCTTTCTCTCTCTTTCTTTCTCTTTCTCCCTCTCTCTCTCTCCCTCTCTCTAATATATATATAAGAGATTATGATAATATTAATTATTAATTAAATTTATTTAAATCAGATTGATTCACCACGAAGAAATCTAATTTGATTTCTTGGTCTTTTGCTTGAGAGCAAAGTGTAGTATCTCTTCTGATATTAGACTGAGGCAATTTTAATTTTTGTCCCAAGCGTCACTTACACAAAAAAAATAGTTCTGAAGATGGCTTCAGCACTTACTCTCCTATAACCTGCTAACCCACACACAACGAAACAACAGCCAACCGTGTGGAACTTCTGTTCTAAATCATGCGGCGAGAGTGTAAAATTCGTTTTTCCTTTGTTTTTTGTTTTTTTGTATTCTCTGCTTATCCTTTAATTGATTCCCCTTTGCCTTAGATTATTTGAGTAATTTCAGGTCAAAATTATGCGAGATTAGCGTTGCATATCCCTTGATTTACTAACATGAAGTATATGCGCGTACAGTTTACCGAAATGCGGCGCATATTCATTTATTTCACGTTAGTCTAAAACTGAACTTTTGTGAGGGCAGCTAAATGGACAGATACTTTAACATTTAATATAAATTCAGCTCACACAGAGCCGGTCCTACCAACATTTGGACCTCCGGAATTAATAAGTTGATCAAAATCTAGAGGCCGTGTTAATTTTATTTTATTGTACCGCTACTTAAACTATTACCAAAAAAAACAGAACTATATAGAGCCGCCTTAAACAGTAACATCATATTAAAGAAAAAAAAACGTTAGTGCGCATATGCGTTTAATATGGCCCAAACTTAAGTGGCATCTTTTGAAAAAATTATGAAATGCAGTTAGAATGCCCCAAATTTATTTTCTCTGTGTTGCTCCGTAAACACAACCTGCGTATATAATTCTGCTTCATATATGTTTTAGTCCGATTATTAGTACGTTTTCAAAAAAAAATTAGTTTCGTTCAAATTCACCTATTTTTATATTTTATCCGGTCAGCCGTTTTCTCTTTGGTTATTGATTTTAGGGGTGCCTAACCCATAATAATAAGTAATACGGTTGAAATCTAATTAAGGTCACTTTTTCGTATTATACCGTCCGTCTGTCTAATATTATTCTATTCGCCAATCAGCAATTACACTAATAATACAAAAGACTTTCCAAAATTTAAATTTCAGATTACAAATAATATATAAACAGCCACAATATTCTTCCCAATTACATCTGAAGAATATAGATAACAAAATTTCCCCTAGAATCTTTTGTTTTAAACTAATAAACCTTATGCAATATTTTCAGTTTCTTTTGTAACGTACGTATATGTATAATGAAAGAGGAATGATGCATATTCATCGTAATAAGAGTTTCTCGTGCGCCAGTTCCAGCTAGCAAATACCAGTTTTCGCTGCTCACTTTAGCGTAATTGTTGTGTTGCGAGAGAAAGCAGGTGAGTTACCATAGAAACAAGGTAGATCGTGCTTTACACGTAAAGGCTTTTTTTTCTCGTGGAGTCTACTTAGAAAACTTACTTTATTTTTAAAATACATTTAATCGTATAAAGTAGTACCTTCTTTACTAAATTTAATTCAGTGTTTTTTTACACAAAATATTTTCTTACTCGTTTTATTAAACGATGATCTTCTTAAAAATAATACTTAGGAAAAATAATTAATTTACAAATATTATCCTCCTTCCAGTGTTTGTGTATAGACACTATTAGTTAAAATTCTCCCATAAAATTTAACTTTTAAAGAAAATTCTTCACCTCTGCGTAAGTACATTGCTTCACTGATGGTATTTCCTACTTATGAAATAATACGAACGTTTAAATGTTCATTATTATTTTCAAATGTACAGAATAATACAATTAATACTTATAGATAATTTGGTACTTTTTTATATTACGACCCACGCTAAACGTCCCCCTGGCGTCGATGCTTTCCGGCGTTTTGCGTGAAAAGCTGGAAAGCATCGAAGCGGTTAGCCATTGAAACTGCGATAAAATGAGCAGACGATTACATACTGATTGAAATGAATAACCAGACGACATCTAAACTGTAAAACTTAGTGAAACGCAGTTTCAACTGATTGAAACGCGCAAATACTGCAACAGATTTTAACGATGTTTCAATGGCTGTTGCGTCTCCTTAAGGAATGATAACATTTTGTCAGGATGAAAAACTGATCACAAAAGAAAAAAATGCCTAAAGTGTGGAGAAAATAAAACCCCAACATTAACCCCAATATTCACCCCAACCCTAACTCTAACCCTAACCCCAACATTAACCCCCAACACGAACCCCAACCCTTACCCTTACCCTAACCTTACCCCTAACCCTAACCCTAAACCTAAACCAAACCCGGTACTTTCACAGATTAGGACCCACGCTAACTGTAACCTTAAACCATAACCCTAACCGTAAACTATAAAACCCACTTTTCCCTGACCATAACGCTTAAACCTAAACCCTTACGAAAGCAACAATAATAATCAGTAAAAAGGAAACTAACTCTAACCCTAAACCCTCACCCTAAACCTAACCTTAAACCCTAACAAAAGCAAAACTAATTTTAAATTTGTTTTTAAACTAACCGTGAACCCTAACGACCCAATTACAAACAAAAAATAATTTTCAGTAAAAAAAAAACACACTTACTTGATTCACTATAATTAAACACTTCTTATTTGAATCACTAAATAAATATTTCTTTCATACAATTTGGCAAAATGCATTTGATTTTTTGGGGGCTTTAATTTTTTACTTGTTTTTATTCCCACTTGTAAATCCAGCCTCGTTTTGCTTTTTGTATACGCAGGTAACTCAACGGACTTCTCATTCGGCATTGTCCGGCGTTTTACGTAAACACCCGGAAAGTACGGACGCCGAGGCACTTTTAGCGTGGGTCCTGATGTAAAAAAGCATCGATATTTTTTGTAATCGAGAAAAAATACCTATATGACGTTCTGAGATGGGAGCGTAAATTTCTGAGGGTGTTTAATCTACCGGGCTACACCCGTACAAGTGTACCACTAGCTTCTGATAAAAAAATATAATTTATTAAATATCGCTAAAATAAATATCGCTAAAATTGGATATCTGGTTATTGGTGAAAATAATTTCACATCGTATACATAAAGAATATACTTTAAATATTTGTTTATCATAGTTCACCCCAAATAAGACAGGCCGCCATTGTAGACGTAAAGGGCTACTGAGAATTAGGGGTCATTCTGAACTGGGAGCTGTTCAGCGAGATCTCTGTTCACATTAGTTTTAAATTTATGCATGTTGGTGAAACAGGAAGCAGAGAGGGAGTTCAAGAGTGCGTCTGCACGAGGAAAGAAGCTGTTGGAGTAGAAGGCGCCCCCGGTATATGTGGACCTCCACAGTGAAGGGATAGGATTTACCTGATTGTCGGGTTGGTCGAGTGTATTTACATCGAGAGGGCACCAAAGCAGCAAGTTCATCGTAGCGGAATAAATTTAAGTATTTGTAAAACAGGAACACGGATGCAACATTACGGCGATGGAACAGGGGCTGAAGCTTGGTGGATAGTAATGGACCTATTAAATTAGCGACTCTTTTTTGGACGTCGTCTCAGAGGGAGAGACTAGTGAGAGGTGCACCAGTCCAGATTTTGCAACAATACTCCATGCATGGGCGGATGGTGGCTTTGTAGAGATATAAGGTAGGAGTGAGATGTTTACTAGCTCGATAGAGGGAGCCCACCCACTTTGCAATGTCTTGGCGATGTATTCGATATATTTGTTCTAATTCATGTTACCTGTGAATGTTAGGCCAAGGTCTAAATATTAGCCACCTTTAAAACAAACACACAAAAAACTAAATAAGTGAAAACGAACATTACACCAAAACATTCCAGACTAGATTCTTAACAAACTGTGAAGAATATATATATATGCATTCGTGTGCGAGGGGGGGTGGCATTTATATGCAGAAATACAATGTTTTTTAGGATTCAATTCGTTTCTTTTGCAGCCGACAACGTTGCTTCATTGTTATTCCTTGGTCGTCCAAGGAAAACGATTGGAATTTTTTTTAAAAACGCTTAAAATAAGGACGCATCTAAACGGAGGTTTTAATATGCGATTAACTGCGCAACAACTCGATAACACAGATGTGATGTTTCCAAATATATATTACGTATTCTACTTATGTTTGGATTGATACGAATGTGCATTTTATATGAAAAATAAAAAAAGATCCGAAAAAGGAGCAATGATGACGCTAGAGGCAAAACACTCCCAATCTATGATACGGGAACCCCCAATGGATGGAACTACATATTTTGTAAAATAAAATATGTGTTCATTTTTATAATTAAACCAGTAGAATACCTGTCCCAGGACAAGTTAAATTAACTCTCGCTTCACCTATTTTGTCCTGTGTCCTCATATTTCATGAGCAAATATTCTGATAAAAGGGAAAAGAATTGCTGTTTTATGGGTCATAATCTATCCATCTGACACTTGTCGTTGGCTAGTTGTTGATCTTGAAGTAGTATTTTGTTTTTTTTAACTCCTTTCATCAAGTGGCTTCATGTCTTGTCTGGAGTGATTTCCATAAATAAAATTACCTGAATAAAACAGTCGCTTACGAAGATTAAAATCAAAATATAATTTTACTAAACATCACGGCTAGAATCCTTAAGCCAATTCTGATCAAAATTTATGTAAGTATTTTAATTCTCGCAAATATCTAAAATATAAGGCTTCAGCTAAAGGGGTCTTAAGAAGAAATTAGCTAACCCAACTCTCCACAATGGTGCAGTTCAACTTGCGCAGCTGCTATTTGCGCATAAGTAGGAGGCATTCCGCCGATTCAGCCGCCATCTGATGCAATTAGAAAACATATAGCATCAAAAAAACATTGAAAGAGTGAAATAGCCGCAGCTAAGAGTTAGTATACCGAGATGACCATAAAACGCAGAAATTAGGAACTCGCGATATTTGGAAAATCTATGATAGTGGAGTGAATAATGGGTAATCCACAATTCACCCGCTATTCAACTAGCATGATGTCCCCTACACGGCATCTGATAAGGCTGAACTGCTTGCATAGACTCCACTAATCACTCCCTTCAAACTTTTCACTGTGGACTGAAGCCACATTCGACAATCTGGTCATCACCCCTTCCCAAGTTCGGGCTATCATAAAAAATCTTTAGCACTTCTAAAGCGTGTTTGCCTGATCTTATCTCTTTTATAGTCTTAAAGGAATGGTTTGCTGAGCTGGCTCTTGTCCTCTTTAAACTCTTCAACAAATACTTTGACGAATCTTGCTTCCCTGGTAGTTGGAAATTTGCCTCTGTGGTGCCAGTGTTCAAGAATTCTAGTGAAGGAACTGACCTGCAAAATTATCACACAATCAGTCTCCTCGCGTTATTTGCTTAAGTCTTTGAATCATTAATCAATCTATCAATATTGCACCACCTCGTCAATGCTAAACTTCTTTCTAGTCAACGGTATTGATTTAGGCAAGCCCGTTTTATTGATAAGCTCCACAGATCTTAAATGAAAGACGTATATCCAGAAAGAAAATGGTTGAATTATTCTACCGCTGCAGAAATTAACTGACTCAAGATGCGATACTCTACTTATATAAGAGTCGGATACGTCCAAAGATGGAATGTCGGATACGTCCAAAGATGGAATGTCGGATAGGTCCAAAGATGGAATGTCGGATAGGTCCAAAGATGGAACGCTGCCGCCACATCTAGGAGAAGAGTTCAACAGAGAACTCTTTCCTGCCGTGAAAGAGTACACAATCGACTTCGAAATCTAGTGGGTTTCATCTTTTCTCTTCCCACACTCCCCTTTTCACAGAAGAGACGTTGCGAGGCTCACTGTACGCTATAGATATTACCATGGGAAGTTCTTCACTAGGCTACCATCGTTGGTTCCCTCTTGTAAGAGATTCACAGCAGAAGCTCGTTTTACTACCACATGGAAGGGAAAAAGACTATCCTTTCTCCCTCCATGTGCCAAATGTCAGGCGGAATTGTCACGGACGGAGCTCCCTTTCAAAGGCTTCCCGTCCGTAGAACACATTACCATGGGACTGATTCTCTACGTATTACAACTTAGTAGTCTTCAAATCCAATGTAGACAAATTCTTCTCAAAAACCGCCCCATAAGTAATAATCAGTTCATACCATTGATCAATGTTAGTACTCCCATAGTTTTCCTCATCTTTCAGCGGGCAATTATTTCAATCTCATAAAAATGTATCCTCGAGTGAATCTTGGCCTTACTAAGTTGAAACTCAATAGTAATATATATATATATATATATATATATATATATATATATATATATAGTTGGGTGTGTGAGTGTGTGTGTGTGTGTGTATAAAGAAGTAAGAAAAGAGTGCTCAATTATATTTATATAAACTGAGGGACGTTTTTGTAAACAAAACTCTTCTAATGAAGTCACTTGTTACTTCATTTTTCGCTGAAGAAGGGGTATCTAACAAAAACTGTTTGATCCAGAAACCGCCGGTACAAATGACTAATCAGCGCGCAATTATATGATATTACATATATATATATATAGGGTGAACCCATCCTCCAAAAATGGACCCCAACTTTTGATGGGCTTCATTTCTTAATTTTTTTTGCAAAAATTAAATAAAACTTTGATGTTTACAGGTATATTGTGTGTAATACGTCATACCAAAACATGCGAGTACCTTCGACTCTTTTTCGTTATTACAAAGCATGTGTTCGAGATGACCGTCATTTGTACCTGATATCCTTGCAAACTGACCGTGAAATGGTTGACCTCTTCCCTGGTATCTTCCTTGAGTTCCGTGATGGTTCTGAGTAAACTCAGAGAAAGAAATCGGGAGAAGGCTAGGGTCTGGGCTTTGAGGTTACATCTCAAAAACAGTCTTGAGACTGATAATACGGCCTCCAAAGTTCTCTTTCAGTCATTCCTGCGACAAGTTTGAAGTGTGAGATCACTATAACTTTACAATTATCTGGTAGAATTATGGTTGGATCGGGAATAAATTTGTGCCAAGCTCTATTTGGTATCGTAGGACGCGCAATTTTACAGAGTGACAACATATCCAAAATCCACTTAAATCCAACAATGGTAAAAAAATGTATACTGACTTTTCACCTTTTTACCCAGAGAACAAATATACACATGCACAGAACAAAAAAGGTTTCAGGCAAACTCAAAGGTTTAAAGTATGAAAGGTATTTGAAAATATGGATGTTATATTCCAAATTAGACAGATTTAGTCTGTGGAACATATTATTTTATATAGATAATCATCAGAGGATACTGGAAATTTCAAAGTAATTTGTTTGTAAATGTCAAAGATGAAGGTAAAATGTTAAATAAATTTGACTCGAGCAACAATGACTCAACTTTACTGGAAAAATATTTGAAGAGACAAGTTTTACTCAGATATATTTTATTCTACTATTCTTCAAAAATCTATAAATTTTACTTCTGTCGTTCAAATATTTTACATTACATCATAGAGACAACGTGGCTTTAGTCTGGGGACCTGAATTATTGAAGGTTTTGATAATTCACATCAAATTCTTGGGTGTTTTGAATATAATATTGCTTTTCTATAATTGACTGCACACTTGACTGTTCTAACATAATTTTAGACCAAAACAGAGTAAGTATCGCTGATGCATATAATGGAAATGTATAGTAAAGCATTAACATTTTGATAGCAAGTGTTGTATTCTGAGTTGGCCGTTTTTACCTTCCAAAATAGTAATCATTTATGTTTCAGATTATACATGCAGAGAGATAGAGTATGAAAGCAAATAATAACCGAATAATGAATAATAACAAGCTGCTTTGAACTTCATCTGTTATTTGTTAAAGATGATAAAAGATTCAGTTTCCATGTAACTGCAGGTTTTCTTTCAAAGATGAAAATACATCTGCTGTCTTCTCAATTACACAACCACCTCGTAAAACACGTCGATTACGACATTGTTACAACATTCTCCACGGCAATCTTGACATGATGCATCAAACATAAAACCACTTCTTCGACAGAAACACAGACGTTTTTCGTTTAAACATAACACTTGCAACGAATTATCATCAAGAAGTTGTCCGGGGCAACGGTTTCGTTCGTCATGATACGAACCAAATTGGCTCGGGTTAGGGTTAGGATTAGGGTTATGGTTCCTATTTCCGAAGATCCTCTTCACATGTGTCCAGTGTCTCCAAAGACGAAGATGGAAGTGATTGGAAGTGGGCACTACCTTTTGTGAATGGCAACTTCTGCGGTTCCAATTTTGCTGTCTATTCTTTGATACCGCAAAACGTTGAGGGAGTCGTCAGCATTTCCTCCGTAACTTACAGCAAATACTGCTTCCTCTAAAAACTATACACATAACTTTCAATGATTTTAACTTGCAACGGTGCTATTTTCTCCTTTACCAAATATTGCGAAACTCAAATCACAGTTAGACCACGCGTGTGTGAACAAATTAAGATCAGTGTAGATGCTCTTAATGGAGTACAGAAGAACAGAGTATTCAGCATTTCTTTTTGCTTTTTTGCTTTATATCGAAAACAGATGTTAGCCATATTCCCTTTCCAATGGGGTAAAAGTACAATGAAAGCATCTATGTAATCAGCTATAAAAACTGTGTTTTACCCTGACGAAGCAAGTTAAAGTGCGGTTGGAGTAATCAGAGTATCAACATCTGTATTGCTATAACTAATACGATGACCTTCTTAACTCAAGACTTGTCCGATCAGCTGTATGAAGTGAATTTGTTGGTGATGTTTGTCAGAAATGCTTGTTGACTGGCAAATTTTGCTGAACATTTATGTCCGTTAATGTTTTCCCTTCTTCGTCGGAAATGCTCTTGGTCTGTGATGCTGGGACTAGAGCTGTAACTATCAAAAATCAATATTGCATAACCTAAACTTGTTTTTTTACATAGTCTATGTATTGCTGGACGACATCACCATACGTTGAATTCGGAAACCATGTTACTCTTTAAAGGAGTGCTCTACTAATATAGAGTGTTTTGTTGTTTTTATGGAAACCACTCAAGACAAGACATCAATCCACTTGATATAAGGAGCTACCAAGAACAAATATGATTTTTCTTAACATGGTTCACCCCAAACAAGGCAGGCCGCCACTGTAGACGTAAGGGGCTACTGAGAAAAAAGAAAGGGGAGAAGGTTGGGAGGGGGTCAACCTTAACTTGGATCTGCGCAGCGAGATGTCTGTTTACATTAATTTTAAATTTCTGCATGTCAGTACTGTCGGGGAAACAGAGGGCAGGTAGGGAGTTCCAGAGGCCAGCAGCACGAGGAAAGAAGCTATTTGAGTAGAAGGCTCTCTGGCATCTGGGGACCTCCACCGTGAATGAATGAGATTAAGTTGATTGTCGAGTTAGTCTAGTGAATTTACGTCGAGGGGGCACCAGAGTAGGCAGTTCATCGGAGTATAATCCATTGAAGTATTTGTAAAACAAACATAAGGAAGCTACATTGCGGCGATGGGACGGGGACTGGAGCTTGGTTTACAGTGAGGGACCTATTAGATTGGCGACTCTTTTTTGGACCTTGTCAAGGAGGGAGAGACTAGTAGATTATGCACCAGCCCAGATGCGGCAACAATACTCCATGCATGGGCGGATGGTGGCCTTGTAGAGATACAGGATAATGTCAAGTGTGAGGAGTTTACTAGCACGGTAGAGGGAGCCGGCCTTCTTTGCGGCAGCATTGGCAATGTCTTCAATGTATTTGTTCCAATTCATGTTACCTGTGAAGGTTAGGCCGAGGAGTTTGAATGGTGAACTCTCAGGTAGGGTGTTATTTGCCATGGCAATCGGTGGTTGGAGAGGCTTCTTGTAGTTGTTGAAGGGAAGTAGCTTTGTCTTTGCAGCATTAAAAGTTACCAACCATTTATGACCCCAATCCACTACAGTCTGGAGGTCATTTTCTAAAGATTCAGCCATTGCATCGGATATAATCGCGTCTGTTTTACCAACATGGCGAGAGTAAAGCGTGGTGTCGTCAGCAAATAAACCAATCTCAAACTCTATGTCATCAGGAGATCGTTTATATAGATTAGGAACAACAAAGGTCCAAGGATAGATCTCTGGGGTACACCTGCATTTATGTCATGTTGCTTAGATGAACGGCCATCCAGGACAACTTGGATTTTTCTTTTGTTTAGGAAGGATCCAATTATATAAAGTAGTTGCCCAGTAATACCGTATGAGCGTATTTTCAGGAGAATCCCTTTATGTCAAACCTTGTCAAAGGCCTTGGATATATCAAGCGCTACTGCCCTAGCTTCTCGTGCCTTGTCGAGTGTATGATACATGCGTTCAGAGATGACTGTTAGGGTGTCTGCAGTAGATCGTGCTTGTCTAAATCAATGTGGCGGTCAGATAGAAGTTTAGCATTAACTAAGTGCCGTACTATCGCTAGATTGATTAAAGATTCAAAGATGTTGGCAAAGATCGACAGGAAGTTAACTGATTGGGCGGTAGTTCTGAGGGTCGGTTCTATTCCCAGAACTCTTGTAGACAGGTACCACAGAGGCAATTTTCTAGCTATCGAGGGAGCAAGATTAAGCTAGGCATTTATTGAAGAGTTTGGAGAGGACAGGGGTCAGTTCAGCACAACATTTCTTTATTACTATTACAGGTATAAGATCAGGCCCACAAGCTTTAGAGGTGTCAAGGTTTTTTATGATGTCTCTGACCTGGGATGGGATGATGACCCGGTTATCAAGTGTGACTTCGGTCCGCAAAGGGAATTCAGGGAGGTGGTGACTATCTGAGTCTAAAGTAGAGTTAGAAGCAAAACGCTGGGCCAGTAGTTCAGCCTTATCAGTGGCCGTGCAAACGACATCATTGTGGCTTGATAGTGGGGGAATCGTTGATTGACCATTATTCACTACACTATTGTAGATTTTCCAGAAATCGCGAGTACCTAGTTCCTGTGACTGGATGCGTCTTTTTGTTAACTCATTATACCTTCTCTTTGCTTCACCTATCACGGCTTTGCAATTATTTCTTGACTCTATAAATTTATGTCTATTAGTAGCTGACTTATGGCGGCCGAATTTACAGAATGCTTGTTGCCTCTTAGAAATGGTAGCTGCACATTCCGAAGTGAACCATTGAGGAGAGTGGGGCTTGCTAAATGATTTTCGCATGGGGACATAGGCTTCAATGCCTGCTTTGACCCATTCAGTTAATTCATTTGCACACTGGTTTGCAGGTAGTGTGAAGGTTTCTCTCCATGGAGCGTCACTGATGTGATCTCTGATTGACTCGAAATCAGCCTGCTCGTAGTATCTTGTTGTTTTGAGCCATGGTTCATCAGCTTTTGGACGACTTTTTAGGGTGATATGTATCATTAGCACAATGTTATCAGCATTCCCGAGTGGGCTATGAGCTTTCGTCACACAAGCCTCGGGCATTGAGGTCAAGAAGAGGTCTAGAAGTGGAGCTTGCTGGTCTACTCGATCGGGGATGCGGGTCGGAAAATCTACAGTCTGAGAGAGGGAGTGAGCTAAGGAGAAATTATACGTAGAGTCGCCGGCTGCGTCAAGACAGACGATGCCTATTTTCCTAAGTCTTGAAAAGACCACGGCTATATGTAGGAGGAAAACAGTCAACAAGAAGAGAGTTCCACAAGCCTGCGGTTCTTGGAAAACAGCTGCTGGAATAGGAAGCTGTATTACAATGAGGTATAAAAAACAGCGAATTGATGGAGACCACTAGACCAACGAGTCAAACATGCTGGAACAAAAGAAGCAGGAAATAGGTCAGACAATTCTGCAGAACACATGCCATAATAGTATTTATAGAAAAGACTGAGACTAGCAATATCATTCTGTGAGAGAGGGGGTGCAGAGAAGAAGAAAAGGTGTGACCAATCAAATTACAGATATGTTTCTGCATTTTATCAAGAATGTTATATACGATGTTTCCTTGATCAGAGTTCGACTGGGGAGAACTCTGTTATCTTTTCTCATTTGGTGGTTCTTAAACGAGGTGGTTTGAACCGATGACAGTTCATACGCGAAGATCATCTTTTCTCTGCAGAATAAGTAGCAATCGAGAAAACAGTTTTGTCGGATCAAATGGAACCGGTTTTTAGTCAATTTTGATGCGTGCTTTTAGGAAATGGGATATTAAGATTTTATCCCGTCATTTTATTTTGGTATTATGCAATATTTTATTGTCGAGGGTTATGTATGTAGAATTCCAGACTTCTACTTTTCCAGTTTACACCACTTTCTTATGAGTGGATTTTGGATATGCTTTTCTCAATAAGATTACGTTTCCAATGATATCGACTATGGCTTAATGCCAATTTCGTTCCCGGATAACCATATTTTGAAGCTAATTATACTGGACTAAATAAGCGATGAGTACAAGGTCTGCAACTTATTCTAGCGGACAGCATTTCGGTCTCTGCTGAACAGACTCTATTGATCAGCTCAACTGTATGCTTCCCGGAGCATACTGAATGACTTGGGCGGCTGTCACTGGATATATTGAGGTTCTCATCTGTCCCATAATTCTTGAAGTGGTCCTTTTTTGAAGTAGGTTTTTCACATTTGAGCTGATGCATAAAAGTGTACTGAACTTTCTTGAACAAAACTGTCTTGTAGTTATGTTTGACAAAGTATTTTTTCGCTGAGATCTAGTTGTGTTAACACAGGTATTGCTTCCACAATTTTCTCCAAAGTAAGATAGATTGGTGAATTAATGATATATGAAAAGTGTGTGCGATTCTCGTTTATTTTGGGTAAACCTGTGGATGTATATATAAGGAGAATGTAACAGTGTCATGCGAACTATTTCCCTACCCTAACACAATGTAACCCCTAGCGTAGGAATACCGGGGAACTCTCTAGTGTCACTTCTAGTCCGAGGGTCCACCGATTAAGACGTGTATTATATCGTTCAATAAAACCTAATTATACAAAAACAACTTGTTGGTATTCACTATCAAACAATGTAACACTAACAACACTCAACAATCTGGTGTCTCTCTCTCTCTCTCTCTCTCTCTCTCTCTCTATATATATATATATATATATATATATATATATATATATATATATATATATATTGTTTCATTTGGATTTATACCCTTTTGAACGAGATGTAATTTGCCTTTTTTGGTCCAGGAAGTATTTCAATAATGGCCAGCTTTTCTCCTTTCAATTCCTTTTAAGTGCGTTTGGATTTACTTATAATTTTGAACACTTTTCTCCACACTGCTCCTACGCAAATATTTTTCGCGTTCTACAATTCATCGGACTTCCTCTCAACGGAAATTTACCACCCGGACAAACCGCATATCTTTTTTACGAAACTTTTCTTTTTTCACTGCGTTTTTTAATAATATTTTTCATATTTTTCAAATATTTTAACTTTGGTTTTTTCGAAAGCCAACTTATCCATCTGTATTTCTCCTCTGATGATAAGATCTCGATCATTGAAAAGCCTTGGCTTAAGGAAAGAAGAATAAACACTAGTTTATTACTGAATACACCTTGCATTGAACAATTGAAATTTGAAATAAATTTGGACAATCGTCGCATATTTATCACTCATTTTTCTTCTATCTATCTCTCTCTCTATATATATATATGTGGGGGGGTGCGCGTGTGTGTGTGTGTGTGTGTGTGTGTGTGTGTGTGTGTGTGTGTGTGTGTGTGTGTGTGTGTGTGTGTGTGTGTTTGTGTGTGTGTGTGTGTGATCAGACGCACAGATATTCAAACGCATTCTGTGTATATTGAGAGTCAATGTTAATTTAAAGTTTCGGTGTTTTGCCGCTGCTTTTTACCTACATTATGCAAACATGTTTCATAACTTACCAACTTTGCGCTGTCTGTACATCATCTGAATCTGAAGCGCAACTTTTTTCGTTTGATTTGTCGCTGCTGTTTGCGTCATACTACGACAGCTGCAACAAAAGCGAACAGAACGGCTGCCTGTCACGATTGATACTGCAATAATCGAGAGACTTGGATACTTATAAACAAAGCAGACGTGTTCCAACGCGGGGCGCATATATCCGATTCTTCCTTCGTTCATTCTTTCTTCCTTTCAAAATAAAGCTATTTACAAATCACTTGCTTGTTTTTTTGGTAATAAAAAAAGGCGCGTTTCCGATTTGCCTTCTTTTACTCTCATTGTTTAAGTATTCCTTATTTTCACGCCTCGTTTTCGTGCGCATTCCTTCTTCTTCTTCGTCGTATTCTGTTTCTTTTTTTTTCTTCTTCTTCTTCTTCTTCTTCTTCTTTTTTTCTTTTTCTCCTTTTTTCGTCTTCTTCTTTTTCTTTTTCTTTCTTTTTTTTGCTTCTTTTTTGTTCTTTTTCTTCTTCGTCTTCTTCTTTTTTCGTCTTTTTCTTTTTCTTTTTTTGCTTCTTTTTTCTTCTTTTTTTCTTTTTCTTATTCTTTTTCTTCTTTTTTCGTCTTCTTCTTTTTCTTCTTCTTTTTCTTTTTTTGCTTCTTTTTTCTTCTTTTTCTTCTTCGTCTTCTTTTTTCGTCTTCTTTTTCTTTTTTTTGCTTCTTTTTTCTTCTTTTTTTCTTTTTCTTATTCTTTTTCTTCTTTTTTGTCTTCTTTTTCTTTTTCTTTTTTTGCTTCTTTTTTCTTCTTTTGCTTCTTGGTCTTCTTCTTTTTTCGTCTTCTTCTTTTTCTTTTTTTTCTTTTTTTCTTCTTTTTTCTTTTTCTTATTCTTTTTCTTCTTTTTTCGTCTTCTTCTTTTTCTTCTTTTTCTTCTTTTTTTCTTCGTGTTCTTCTTCGTCTTCTTCTTCGTCTCCTTCTTCGTCTTCTGTTTTTTCTTCTTTCTCTTCTTCTTTTTCTTTTTCTCTTCTTTTTCTCTCTTCTTTTTCTTCGTCTTCTTTATCGTCTTTGTATTCTTCTTTTTCTTATTTTTCTTCTTTTTTTCTTCGTCTTTTTCTTCGTCTTCTTTCTCTTCTTCGTCGTCTTGTTCTTCTCTTTCTTTGTCGTGGTCTTCTCCGTTTTCTTCTTTTTGTTATCTCTTTTCTACTTTGTCTTCGTCTTCGTCTTCGTCATCATCGTTTTTTGCTTTTCTTCTTTCTTCTTCTCTTTTCTCGTGTTTTCATTTTTAATATCCTTTCTTCTAATCATACCCCTTTCTTCGGCTTTCGTCTTCGCCGTCAACGTTATCATCTTATTCTTTTTTTCAATCTTCTTTTCCCCCTTTAATTAGTCTGCTTCTCCTTTTGTCTTTTTTCTTTGTTTTTCATTCTCAATATTCATTCCTCTTCTTCTTCTTCTTCTTTCTTTTTCTTCTTTTTCTTCTTCTTCTTTCTTTTTCTTCTTTTTCTTCTTATTCTTCTTCTTTTCATCCTTCCTTTCTTTTTATGCATTGCTTTTCTTCTTCCTTTTTGTTTTCGCTGTCATTCCTTCTTATCACTATTCTCTTTCTTGTTTCTAACCATCTCTTCTTCACTTCCTTTCCTTTCTTGTAATCCTTCCCTTCCTTCATACTCATCTCTTCATTTTCATTATTCCTCCTCCTCCTCCTCCTCCTCCTTCTCCTCCTTCTTCTTCTTCTTCTTCTATTAGCATACTTGCTGGTCTTGGATGAATGAATGCCCTAAATGTGAACCCATAACCTCTGGTCTTGTGTGCATACCGTTTTTCCATGACATATTTTGTTCATTTCGATTTTGATGTCTTCTTTTTTCTATTCTCCCTTCATCGATCTTCATCTCTTCTCATCTTTTTAAAAAACTTTTCTTTATTTTCTTTCACTCTCTCATTGACTTTTTCTTTCTTTGGTCAGATAACAAATATCTTCGGTCAAAAAAACATAAAGAATGCTCGAATTTGCGTATGGTGAGATTTTACCCAATATCAAGAATAAACAAAATCATAAACTTTGGAAGAGAATAGTATCGGGTGAAATCAGTGCCGGCCCCTCCCCCCTGAGACGTGGGACCTGGGACTTCGTGCGGTATACAAATTGGTTGAGTTGAGCATGCTTTCACCAAGCGGTCTTCAATCGTATCTATATCCAGATTAGTGTGAGTGACGACGTTGTTTTACTTTAGAGGTGTCACCGTCCGTTCACATAGTGCACTTTTTAGTCATAAATGGTCAACCATGTTGGTACTGACCAGACCTAATTTACTCAATATACTATACTAACTCATAAAGTAGGGAGTAATGTCTAGGATGATGGACTTATGATAACAGAACAGATACTTCACTACCCACTTTAATTAAGCATTGAAAGATTGTACAATAGTACAAGGATAGAAGTAATACTGTAATTTTGGCAACAGACAGACAGATACCAAATCTCAATTTTCTATAGATTCGTTTTACAACCGACTACTGACATTTCACTGCGAATCAAGTGACAACAATTCACAACCATTCCAACACATTTTTTTTAAGAATATAAAACAGTTTTTTTAGACGCATCTCTATAAGTAGTTATGGCTTTTCGGACGGTCTGTCACCGTTAAGTTTAATGTAACATTTTACCCTCTGTCACGGTTTAATTTAAACTAGCATTTGTGTCGTTCTCTTACACTTAAGTATGAAATAACTTTTTTCTAGATACGTCCACGCAACTTTATAAAAGGCTCTGTCCGATAGTCGGTTGGTCTGTTAATCTGTCACGTTGAAGTTTGAAATAGAATTTTCATTGTTAAGCGCGCAGAGTGAGTGGACGTGTATTATTTTAGATGCGTTTAAGTGTTTCTATAAGAGGCTTCGTCACGTTTAAGTTTAAAATTTGAATGCCGTTTGTTTGTCACGCTTGAATTTATCAATATTATTATCAGATGCGTCCACTAATCTTTATAAGAAGCTTTGTTCGTCCCTCAATTGGTCCGTCGGTCTGTCACACTTCAGTTTGAAATAACATTTTCATCACCAAACGCGCAGATAACTAGATGCATGTCTCTTATCTTTTGTGTACGACACGAAGAGAAACTGGAATCTTAGGAAGATCTCCATCATTCCAGTAATCCTAGCAGCTATCGGGAACATGAAAAAAGATTTCAAAACATACCTGGCGAATATAGCCGGTGAACAAAGTGCAAGAGAGATCAAAACAATTGCGCTTAAAATGACGGTTAGAATTCTAAAAAGATCTCTCGGTTTGAGTCTCTGAAATATTTTTTAAGAGCGGATTGAATCGATGTATCTTCAAAATATCTTTTCTTGTTTTCTTATGAGTTTATAAAACATTTTTGTGTTATTAACAATATTAATATATAAAGTAAAACTAGTTCGTTTTTGTGTATTGTAGCCAAGTGCATTATAGCCAAGTGCATTATAGCCAAGTGCATTATAGCCGAGTGCATTATAGCCAAGTACATTATAGCCAAGTACATTATAGCCGAGTGCATTATAGCTAAGTGCATTATAGCTAAGTGCATTATAGCCGAGTGCATTATAGCCAAGTGCATTATAGCTAAGTGTATTATAGCCAAGTACATTATAGCCGAGTGCATTATAGCCGAGTGCATTATAGCCAAGTGCATTATAGCTAAGTGCATTATAGCCGAGTGCATTATAGCCGAGTGCATTATAGCTAAGTGCATTATAGCCAAGTACATTATAGCCGAGTGCATTATAGCCGAGTGCATTATAGCCGAGTGCATTATAGCCAAGTACATTATAGCCAAGTACATTATAGCCAAGTACATTATAGCCGAGTGCATTATAGCCGAGTGCATTATAGCCGAGTGCATTATAGCCGAGTGCATTATAGCTAAGTGCAGTATAGCCGAGTGCATTATAGCCAAGTACATTATAGCCGAGTGCATTATAGCCGAGTGCATTATAGCCAAGTGCATTATAGCTAAGTGCATTATAGCCGAGTGCATTATAGCCGAGTGCATTATAGCCGAGTGCATTATAGCTAAGTGCATTATAGCCAAGTACATTATAGCCGAGTGCATTATAGCCGAGTGCATTATATCTAAGTGCATTATAGCCGAGTGCATTATAGCCGAGTGCATTATAGCTAAGTGCATTATAGCCGAGTGCATTATAGCCGAGTGCATTATAGCCGAGTGCATTATAGCTAAGTGCATTATAGCCAAGTACATTATAGCTAAGTGCATTATAGCCGAGTGCATTATAGCCGAGTGCATTATAGCTAAGTGCATTATAGCCAAGTGCATTATAGCCAAGTGCTTTATAGCCAAGTGCCTTATAGCCGAGTGCATTATAGCCGAGTGCATTATAGCCGAGTGTATTATAGCCGAGTGCATTATAGCCAAGTGCATTATAGCCGAGTGCATTATAGCCGAGCGCATACAAAATAAATATTTGATTATGTTTTTATGTGAACATCTGGATTTAATAAATGTTCGTAAAATAATTGTTTTTACAATCGATTGTTTCAATTTCATACTTTATCTATATTTCTGAATTTTTGAGATAATGATTGTTAATTTATATAATTTTGGTTATTCGGACTACATTTCTCATCTTGAGTGTTATCATCACAACGTTTCGGCCGCTGATACCTCCGGTCTTCTTCCAACTCGGAAATATTTCTGTCGATCTCGGGAATCTGAAACCCTTTATTTCATCCACGGGGGTAGCATGCGCTTGTTCCGTCCGTCATGAATTCTTCAGCAATTCGTAATTCTTCGCATCGAGAGTTGAACCGTCAACCTTCAGATGACTATAACTTAGAACTGAATTTAACTTAGTGCTATATCCACTGCGCCATGGGTCTTTTCGGGCAGTTCTAGTATGAATTTTGGGAGCTTTAAACCTATTCCTGTTTGTTTCTATGTGTAGTCTTACTACTTATCAATTACTGAAGACTTCTCCTAGTCATGGCTGGCGGAACTAGAGCATACTACCCCGTGGATTAAATGGAAATTCCGTCCAGAGGTTACAGCGGCCGAAACGTTGTGATGATAACACTCAAGATGAGACATGTAGTCCGAATAACCAAAATTATACATACTTTATCTAGATCGATATTTTCATTTTTCTGAATGATATTCATAGAAGGTGAAGATAGCTTTTCTCCAATAAACAGTAGTCTACCTCCTGTCATACGTTAATATCCGGAACAAATTAAGTAACAAATGTTTTATGTCTATTCACCGATATTAATTCATATTTCAAGCGTGTTGATTGACTAATCGCTAAAGATGGACGATTCGCTGCGTTTGTTAATATTTACAGAATTGGTAGGGAGAGAAAATAAATAATAGAGCGTAGGCATAAGATTGACGATAGAGACAGTGAAGGAAGAGTAACATTATCAGTTAGGGTATACATATATAAAACAAATGTTTAAAATAAAAGAAATGCTATATTGCAGGTGAAAAAATTCCTTATATTTTAATGAAGTAATCATTTACATTTTACCGATTTGCTTAATACCGCCTACTAAATAACTTTGTCCACGAGGATGTCATATTAGCAAACCATTTAGAATATTTACTTTATTTATTTTGTTTGCGACTAATATGATTCCAGGAAAAAACGTCAATACGGGCATCTTCGACACGTAACAAATATTTGTTTAATTTACCCAAATGTTGAAACAAAATAAGTGTTAATTTACAATTTTGCAAGCAAAGAAATTCCTTATGATTTAATGGAGTAATAATTTACATTATTATTTACATTATTTATTTACATTATTATTTACATTATTTATTTACATTATTATTTACATTATTGTTTACATTATTTTTTACATTATTATTTAAATTATTATTTACATTATCATTTACATTATTTTTTACATTATTATTTACATTATTATTTACATTATTTATTTACATTATTATTTACATTATAATTTACATTATTTTTTTACATTATTTATTTACATTATTATTTACATTATTTATTTACATTATTATTTACATTATTGTTTACATTATTTATTTACATTATTATTTGTTTAATTTATACATGATTATATAAACAAATGTTGAAATAAAAGTGTTAATGTACAAGTTTGCAAGCAAAGAAATTCCTTATTTTAATGGAGTAATAATTTACATTTTTATTTACATTATTTATTTACATGATTATTTACATAATTTATTTACATTATTATTTACATTATTTATTTACATTATTTATTTACATGATTATTTACATAATTTATTTACATTATTATTTACATTATCATTTACATTATTTTTTTACATTATTATTGACATTATTATTTACATTATTTTTTTACATTATTATTTGTTTAATTTACCCATGATTATATAAACAAATGTTAAAATAAAATAAGTGTTGATGTACAAGTTTGCAAGCAAAGAAAGTATTTATAATTTAATGGAGTAATAATTTACATTTTTGTCTTATATAATTTCGAGTTGCCTACATTTCCTCTAAAACAACTTTTCTGGCATATAATGTACGTGTCTAAAACAGAAATTTACAAAAAAAAACTAAGAATGTAAATTTCTTCGTTAACAATTCCGCCATCTGAATCTGTTGTTAATGGTTTAAAAAAATGAATTACTTCGTAACCCTTTGACATGAATTCGGAAACATTTCAACTGTTGAATAGAAAATTATTTCTGCGTTAACATTCTTCGCAAAATTGCATGTTTAGAACCTATTTACATCGAATATGTTTATAAATAACCTTAATAAACATTAGAATGTTTATCTGAATTGTTATTATTAATAATTATATAATATAATACGTCCGAAAGTAAATACATTTCACTAAGACATTATGAATCTACAAAGATTAACAATTGTTATTTAAATGCTCTGTCCGGTGGTAAAAGCTGTTGGTGGCACTACGTGTGTAATACTACCTTAGCCATGAAAACACCTCTGGTTGGCGGCTGATAAAAAAGGGAATATTGCATGTGCTATCACGTTTGCTACAACTTATTATAATATATATATATATATATATATATATATATATATATATATATATATATATATATATATATATATATATAGTAGAGAATGGTAGTTTGCTTGAAGCATTGCTGGGTATAGTAGTAGTAAGTTTTTGAAAAGCTGTGGGCAATGCAAATTCCGGGCAAGATGCAAGTTGTAAGGAACAAAAACAATAAATCGAATACGAAATATGACTTACTATTTATTTTTCCTTAAATCTTACATAACAGCAAGAGTGTTTTTAGCTGTCTGTGTGATGTCCGGTTGATTAAAAATCATTATTTAATATTTCGGGAAAAGAGACTTCCCTTTGTCAAAAATAATTAAACCAGAAAAAAAATTTCTCCGACTGTGCAGAGAATCTTACAAAACAAAATGGCTGCCAGATGTAGAACCGCAGCGAAAACAGTCTCGCAGGGAATGTAAATTAAATTTTATTTTAATGTTATGTTACATATATGATTTGGTGTTCAAAAATATTTGTGTAATGTTGGTTAAGTGTATGGTGCTCGATAAACTGTTAGTTTTAATAATATATATTTTTTTTTTTAATAATTTTTTTTTAATTTAAAAATTTTCTTTTTTTATTAAGTTTATATTTGATTATTTACTTTTATTTCAGTGTGTTTTATCTTCATATTTCTTATTTTTTATCTTTCTTTCGTATTTTAAGAATTTTAATATAAAGTAAAGTAATTAATCTCTCATTTTAAATATTCTAGATTTATTAAATTTATTGGTTATCATCTATTTAAGAAGTGTTATTAATTGTGAGTTTCGTCAAATTAGTTTATCGAATTAACTTGATATATTTACTATTAGATAAATGGCAATAACTCTGTTATGCGAATTAATTTATTTTATAGATTCATTAGGTGGAAATCTGTCTAACAATATTAGTATATATATATAAAACAAATATACACATACATGCATACATATATATATACATACATATATATGTATACATACATATACACACATATACATGTGCACATATGTATGCATTATTGCTTGTTTAATTGTTTATTTATATATTCTTCATTTTCATCTTGTTTACATATTTTCATTATTATTTTTTTATATATATTTTTTTATATTAATATATAATTTATTTATTCATTCATTATTTATTTATTTATTCATTTATTATTATTTTATTTTAAAAAAATTTATTATTTATTTATTTAATATTTGCATGCTATTTGTATACATTTTATATGTGTTTGGATTAATTAATTAACAATGTTAGGTTATGGGGTGACTTATTTGGTGGGTTAAAGGAGTATGTTGAATATAGTTTTTGGTTTGTGGTTGAATGTGTGTTAGGATGGAAGTTCATATAGGGAGGGGCCTATTTGATTGTTTGGGTGTGTGATGATTTAATATAGGAGGTAAGTAATGAGTGGAGTGGTGGAAACGGAGTATGATGAGTGTTAGATATGAGGGTTGGTCGGTGGATGAGGGGTAGATATTATAGAATGAACGGTGAGTGGAGCTTGTGACGCTGATTGAGGGAGGGGTTTAATCTGGAGATGAGGATTGATTCTGTGATTCTAAGTCACCAATGTTTCTGACAGACGCTAAGATGGAGACATCACGCTGAGTGTTTGAGCAAATCTCTGTGTGTTTGTGGAAAGAGGATATACGGGTATTCAAGTGCTCCTTTATGCGCAAGTGTAGCGGTCTTGTAGTGTTACCGATGTAAAATTTGTTGCATTTATTGCACTGTAGTTTTTAAACACGGTTAGTGCGATGGCACAGACCTGTGTTGGGGATAGGGCAATTGGCCAGGGAGCAGGGTTCGGGTGTGTGGTTAGTACGTTTATTAGATAGATGTTGGCGTAAGGAGGTGCCAGTATGTGTTAGTTGTATGTCAAGGTTTTCCTTATGTATTGCCTTGCGGATGGGGGTGGTGATCTTATCGCTGAAGAAAGGGAGTTTTAAGAAGCATGTGTTAAAGAAGGTGCGGTGTCTATGTGTTTTGGGCTTATTTAGGTGGGCTATGGTGGGGGCAGGGTAGCCATTAGTTTGGAGGGATTGGTGGAAGTTTTTAGTGTGCAATGTTTTGTCAGCAGAAGAAGAGCATTTATTTTGTATTCGGGTGATTTCATTATGGGCATAACTTAATTTAGCTTTTGTGGGCAGGGCAGACTTATATATATATATATATATATATATATATATATATATATATATATATATATATATATATATATATATAAGATGATTTAATTGATCAGAACATTCCAATTGTTCAAAGAATTAGAACAACAAGTCTAGTATGGCGTACGGTCGTTTCCAAAACATTCTGGAAATACTTTAATTTTTATTTTTTCTATTTTTCAATTAAATTTTTTTTTTACAAAACCACTCCAAAACGTTACTTCATCAGCGCCTTTAGTAGCACATCTTACAGAAAATTCAAGGAAGAAAATAACAAGTTCGTCTTAGAGGAACATCTATTGACAGGGGGAGATGCAGGGACAAATATTAGAAAAAAGAATAAGTTGCAAATATAAAATAAAAATATAAAGATAAACTGATAATAATAATGATAAAAAGACATTATAAACATTATCGAAATTATAAAGATAAAATGAAAATAAAAATAAAAATAAAATAAGGAATAAAATAAAGTAAAATATAATGTAAAATATAAAAATAATAATAGAATATATATAAAAGAAAAAAAGGATAAAAGAGAAAAATGAAAAATAAAATATACAACAAAAAAGAAAGAAAAAACTATAAAAAAATAATAATATAAAAAATAATCGAATTATAAATAAACAAAAAACAAAAATATATAAAAAATAAAAATTAAAAGGAAGTATAGTAGGGTAAAATAAAATAAGGTAAAAAAATAATAAAACAATAAATAATAAAAATAAAAATAAAAATAAAAAATAAAATATAGAATAATAAAAAATATATAAAAAATAAAATATTTAAAAATTTTCAAAATTAAAAAAATAAAAATAAAAAATAAATAAAAAAATTAAAAAATAAAATATAAAAAATATAATAAGAAATAAGAAATAAAATTATGTATAATAATAGAAATATAGGGAAATAAAATATATATGTATATATATATATATATATATATATATATATATATATATATATATATATATATATATATATATATATAGAATATATTTTTTAAATGTATAAAATTAATAGAATTATAAATAAGTAAATAAAATAAAGAAATGAAATAAAATAGTATACTAATAATTTAGAATTAAGGCAAAATTTGAAATAATGAAGGTATAATTAAAGATAAAAAAATAAAGATAAGGATAAATAACAGAGTTACTAATAAGTAGATCATAATAAAATTTAGAAATACACAATGAGAATATAGGATAAATATGAACGAAATAATCAATAATAATAGTATGAATTAAGAACTTAGAACTATAAATAAAAATAAGATGGAAGCATATATAAGTTTCGAACCAAAGTTTAATATTGTATAGGCTCATTTTCTAGAGTTTTTTTTTAGGAAACATCTCGCAGAGAGATGATTAGGGTAGAGGAGGAGAGGGGGGCAGATGGGAAGGTATGGACAACGGTTAATTTTAGGGGGAGAAAAACTCCTTATAAATAAATTTATGAAATGGGGGAGGGTCAGTAGGAGATAGCATGTTTTAGAGGAAATAATTATCTTCTATCTCTCATCGTGGTCTTCCACCAAATTAGGCGTTTGAACCAACAAGTTCAACTGGAATGACATTAGATGTGGGAGGGTGAATTATATCAGGAAAAGTTATAAATTTAGTCTGGCGGTTATGCGTTATTTAGGAGAAAGTCGAAGTAAACAGAGTCTGTGCTTCGAAGATCCGATATATTTCGTGGGTGAATTGATTGGATGAAATGAATAAATTGATTTTAACCCACATTTTATTGGGAATAGGAAGTCGTCATACCTCCGAGGCGTTAGTCCTTATATCCTTAGAATTCCCTTTTACATACGTTTTATGTGTCATTCAGTTGGTTATTAGTTTCCAAACTGCAATTCGTAGATATTTGCTCACAGTATATTTTCCGGTGGAAGTCAAAAACGAGTGTTACTGTTATTGTCTACAGCGCTTGAATGAAAGTGTTTGACGTTTGCGATATTTTGGTTATTAAGGTTAAGTTAGGGGTGGGAGTTAAATGTGGACAGTTTGGGTGCAGAGTCATTTAGATTACTCCCATAGGACCACAGAAGGAATGGCCAGAGACGCTATAGATTGGAACTCGAGTTGGGTTGAACTCGTTGAAAAGTGGGGTTGGGCGATAACATCACCGCTTTATGGCTTAGAGATGAGACGACTTATATTTGTGAAGGTGTTTCATTTATATGTTAGGGTTATTAAAAAGTCAAACATTGGAAACGTCGCTGGAATGGCAATAATAAAGAGAATATTTTTATTTATAAAATATTTAGAAAACCTGCACAACGCAAATTATTTGTTTTTAGAAATTTCAACTTGACTGCGATAACTATGTCTCAGTCAGGAAGAAAAAAGAAGAAAAAGAATAAAATATGCTTATACTTCTGACGATGGTATATATTACCGAAAGTACTCAAGTTAAAAAAAAAATGTTTTTAAAGTAAATAAATAATTTATTTTTAAAAACAAATAATTTGCCTTGTGCAGGTTTTCTAAATATTTTATAAAAAAAGATTCTCTTTATTATTGCCATTCCAGCGACGCTTCCAATGTGTGACTTTTCAAAATACCTTTTCCACGTAACCTCGTGGTACACAGCCATATCAACATTTTCGTCAGTAACATCAAGACGAATTTCAACTTGACTGCGATAACTATGTCTCAGTCAGGAAGAAAAAAGAAGAAAAAGAAAAAATATGCTTATACTTCTGACGATGCAATATATTACCGAAAGTACTCAAGTTAAAAAAAAAAGAAAAAAATGTTTTTAAAGTAAATAAATAATTTATTTTTAAAAACAAATAATTTGCGTTGTGATGGTTTTCTAAATATTTTATGTAAAAATATTCTCTTTATTATATATATATATATATATATATATATATATATATATATATATATATATATATATATATATATATATATGCGCTGATTTGTTTGTTATCGTTTTGACGATAGTCGACCGGTGTTTACCGATGCGTTTTTGTTATTTGTCGCTACCCTGAGTGGTTTGTTTATTTTAAGAATATGCAGAGGACCGCATTTTTTAATTCGCCCTTAATCGGACGAGTCATCAATTTTTGCATCTATAGATTTTTTTATTAATTAATTTATAAATTTTTTTTGCATACAGATTGTTTTAAATTCATATATAAAAATATTTTTTTTTGCACGCAAATATTAATTTATGAATCAATTTTTTAAATCTGTATACAAAAGTTCATTTATAAATTAATTTTAAAAATGCCTATATATATATATATATATATATATATATATATATATATATATATATATATATATATATATATATATATCGTCTACAGACAAACTGTTACGCTTAAGCTCAGATCGAAACTTTTGTTGGAGTTTATATCCATTTTGCCATCAACAAAAGTGTTGAAGGGAAGGAACCTTTAATGCTAATAGATGTTTACATATGCATTATCAGTTGCATAGAGTGCTCTATTCTTTTACGAGGAGCTATCCAACACCGGAAATATTCCTCACCAAAACACTCAACGACGGGGAGGTGGGAGGTGAAGTTATCAAAAGAAAAACTGCGTCGCTCTATCACAACTCTTCAGTGCGGTTTTAATATATACATATGACGGCCGACTGTCAACTAGATGGTCGAAGGTTCGATCTCGGCTTGAAGCAAGCACCTGCCTAGCCACACTAAGTAAAGTAAATTCGTATGCATAATCACGCAACAACTTTGTTGGCCGGTTTGATTTTGTTGTCGGCATTTTGGCAGGAGGGACCGCTTAATGGTTTCCAACATCTCTAAGTAATAGTTAACCGAATGGAATCGAACGGAATCGAACTTGGCACACCCAGGTCGTTAGTTAGTGTCGGTATCCACTTAACCACCTTCACCTCCAGCCATACTAAATAGCTGTGCTATATATAGTCATGCACACACAGACTGTTTCGTTGTATTACATATATATGCATGTATATATTTTCTTACTTCAGTAAGTTCTCAGAAATCAAGGGACCCTTTCTGGGGCTAACACTTGATTTCTATATGAGATACATAGATATTCGAGTGTTCAATCATGATTCTCCTCTACCTGTCAAGCCTTGAGTCAGTAAAGAAGTGAAGAACATCAATTTCCATTTCCACAATTAACCAATTAACTATGTTATAGTATATTTTTATTGTGGTCTCTTAGTCTGAATTCCAGGATTAAAATTAACCTAGTCTAGTAGAGTGTCCAACAAAGTGCTGTTACTTGAGGTGACATTACTAGAAGATGCACCATTTCTGGTGTGCGCCAGTGTATACCCGTGTCGAATTGATAATGTTATTTTGAATATTTAGACAAGCTTTACATGTAGCGTGAAGTATCCTGATGTCAGGTTGAGAGACGAAGACACTTGAGGATGGTGTCTAGTAGGTAATTCAAACTCTATGTGAATGTGTATGCATTATCAAGCGGCTTATGTTTATTTAATTGTATGATACAATATAAGATTTATAAATACCGTATATATAGTAATTTGCAAACACCCACGGTCAGTTTTGGGTATTCTCAATTTGCATATTTGCTTTATAAACAGCTTCTAATAAATAAATATTCTGAAATACACATTATAATTTGCATTGTAATATTTTCTGATATTATACGCAATAATGTCGTCGATACTAAAACGTCTGATGTCGCTGTGATGCTGAGAACAGATACTAAACTTTGATCTAAGCCACCGAACGATTTAAAAAAAAAATTATGACTAGGAATTATTACAGGAATAAAAAATGATTTAATTTAGTATCGTATTATCTTTTAATAGAAGTGGGTAATGTAGTATCAGTTCTGTTGTCATAAGATCATCTTCCAAGGAATTACCTCCGCCGTTTTATGGGGTTGGGTTAATCCTACTATGTATTACATCTACCTTTGGATGAAGTAGATTATGTAATATATTTTTTGTTTTAATGAGATTATACTCATTTATAAGGGGATCCTCCCAAGTATTTCCTCCTCTATTTTCTGGTGGGGGTAGTGTACTATCTATTCCGACGTCATGATACCATACTCTCAGTCATTAACTCTTCCTTTGGGGGCAGTGTAGTCATGGTTTAATTTTATTATTTTTATTTTTCACATTTTCAAAAAATATAAAATTTCTGTGTGATATATTTGTTACTGTCCGTTTCATTTCCCTTGTGCCAAACAACATTTTTATGTCAATATCGTCTCTGCAACACTACAAAATCATCAGAAAAAATTCACAAAGAGTAAAAAGTTCTCGGATTAAAGTGTCTTGAAAAAAACTACACTATACAAACTTCAAAATGGCGTATTAGTGGGTTCCCCCATGTGTGGGTATTTGCTGACTTTTTATCTGTTATTTGTTTGTTTCCACCCAAAAATGAACTACTGTATAGTGTATATATATATATATATATATATATATATATATATATATATATATGTGTGTGTGTGTGTGTGTGTGTGTGTGTGTGTGTGTGTGTGTGTGTGTGTGTGTAGTGCACTTATATACTACGTACATCTTTATTTAACGAATTATAAATTGAAAGAATGAATTCTGCCTAACAGCACATATATTCTATTGACTAATAAGAATAGTTTTATTTCATTAACTGATAAATAATCTTACCGCAAAAAGCGTAGCAAAACTGTAAGTGAAAGACTCCCGGGTAACGGCAGTTAGAGTTATCTAAAATGGTCTCTTTAGAAAGGTTTATAATATGTTGGACAGTTTATTAAGCAATTCGTCAAGATGGAGGAAACGAAGCAATCGTCAATCTGTCCTCCATTTATTTACGACATAAATCTGAACTTGATTTGCAACTTGGAGACAATTTGACAAATGCCAGCTTTGCATTTGCGTCCATTTTATATTGATTCTTCATCTTTCACGTGTAATCGGATTGCGAAGTACTACGTCTGTATTTTTTTTTATTTCAGACAATATTTCATGTTTATTTTGAAGTTTGTGTGTACGTGTGGGTTTATGTGTACTCTGTAAACACATATTTCACAAAAGGAAATCGTGAGATATGCTTGCAAATGCCGAAATGTTTATCGGAATTGTGATAATTAAGGATTATTATATAATATTATACAGCCGACACTAAATGTGTTTCAATAAGACATTATTAATCTACATCGATGAACACATCTTCTTCTGATACTCTGTCCGGTGGCAAAAGCTGTTCGTGCCGCCAGGGGTTGTAGTATCGCCTTAGCCATCAAAACACCCTTGGTTGGCAGCTAATTAGTACAGGGTATCGCACGGGCTATCACGTTATCTTATTGAGTAAAACCAATTCGAGCTCCCGGCACTTGACAATGGTTACGTTGAGATTTCACATACATTCAGTGACGTTCGTATCTCTGAACGAAACCGGTAAAATCTCTCGCTTCTTGATGATTTTTTCCTGTATTTAAATGTGCTTTTTCCGTTTGTCTTTTTCACACATCTCGTCTTTCACGGAATTTCATATTTATGATATATCGTGCATTTTATCTTCATATATATATATATATATATATATATATATATATATATATATATATATATATAAAGTATAAAGGTATACTCAAAAAAGAATAAAAGGGAAATACCAGTAGAGTGCTCAATTAAATTAAATTAAGAGCGTAATATTTGTATTTTTATTTTTAAATACAGATTTTAATCAGACATGGACCAGTGGTTTCTGACAAGAAACGGGTTTAATTCCCGATTCCGTCTTCTTCAGCATAGTCTGAAATAGTAAATGATGGAATTTCTTCAAAAAACACTTATAACCGTTATGAAACGCTATGTACATAGAATTTTGAAATGGAGGGCCGACGAGACGCTTAGATCAGAAAAAGCCGTTAAGTAAGAGATTCTATATTTAGAAGTGAAGAACGAGAAGGAAGGAAGAAAGAAAGAAAGAAAGAAAAGAGAGAAAGAAAGAAAGAAAGAAAGGAGGGGAAAAATAAAATAAAATTAAATTAAATTAAATTCATAATAATAAAATATTATTTTTATATTTATATATATTATTTTTATATATATAAAAATAATATATATAAATATAAAAATAATATTGTATTTAAAAATAAAATATATATATATATATATATATATATATATATATATATATATATATATATATATATATATATACATATATATAATTTTATAATATTCGAAAATATACGAGAGAGTAATATATTGTCTATATAATCTCTATATTAATAAAAAAAACAATTTTGTTATCACATCTCGTGTGTCTGTTAAGTGTGTATTTCTCGTCTTTACGTGACTTACACATTATTATTTTATTGTTTACTATTAATTTGCAAATTGGCCGGACTACAGATAATTCTGCCAACACATGGCTCTGAAAATTCAATAGATTCGCTAAAGTTCAGCTAAGTTGTCTTTGCATGCTTTAAATATGACTGGTATTTTCATTAATTTTAATTTGTTATCTTATTTAATTGTATTAATTTTCTGTTTTAATTTTATTTTTATTTTATACCGTGTGCCTTTTATTAATAAAAAAGTAAATTATTTCCTCTCCAATGTGTCTCTCAGGGTGGACCATACTGGCGGGAGAAATGTCTGCTTTGATGGTCTTGCGGTTAAAAATATTTTTAAACAATAGGTAGCTTAAAATACGAGGAAAAAAGGTCTGATCCCCTATAGAATGGTACCCCCTTCCCTCCGTCTTATTTTTAGATAAATTGTATCTTCGTGTTCACCGGGTCATTTACAAAGTGACCGGCCTACAAATAATGTTACCAACACATAGCTCTAAAAATTGAATAGATTCACCAAAGTTCAGCTAAGTTTTCTTTGCATGCTTTAAATATGACTGGTATCTTTATTAATTTTAATGTGTTATCTTATTTAAAACTTGTTATCTTATTTTTTTAAATTGTTTTCAACTGCGGGGATCTTAATAGTACACGGGCGCAAGTTTACTCCCTTCGGTGTGATGGACCCGTAGATCTTGTCGGGTCATCCATCAAGGAGAAAGAAAAATCCGATATTAAAAAAAAACTGTGCTACTGACTATTTACGTCTTGGTAGCAAACCGCTGGGGTATGGAGTCCTTCTTAGTCCTGATCTAGAGATGGAGACTCGAACAAAATATCCGGTTGCAAACCTAAAATTGCTTATGGAATAGATGGGCACTTTTAAACTTTCTTTGTATATTAGTCAGCCGCAGGGGTACTAGCGCAGGGATACCTCAATGACACCCAGTGCTTGGCCTTGTTTTCTGACTAGGATAATGAACGCCGTTTCTCTTTCTCTGTATCTGAGCAATCTGGGGAAATTTTTTGTCACTAAATCTCATATGACTAGTCTGAGTCTATAGGTTCAGGGTACAGGTGAGACAGCTTTCTGTAGTGCAGGAACTTTAACTCCCAGGAACCGCTAAGATTGTGTGGACCAGCAAACCTCACTTCTCGACCTGTTCTTGACCTCACTACCCGATGCTTGTACGACGAATGCCCATAGTCCGCTCTGGAACGCTGATCATCGTGTTGTAATGATTGACATAACCCTAAAATCTCGTCCCAAAGCTGATGAGCCGTTGCTAAAAACGACAAGATACTGCAAACGGGCTGATTGGGAATCCATCAGAGATCACATCAGAGACGCTACATGGAGTGAAACTTTTTCTCTTCCTGCTGATCAGTGCGCAAATGAGGTAACCAAATGGATAAAAGCAGACATTCAAGCACATGTCCCATGCGAAAATTCTACAGCCAGCCCTACTCTCCACAATGGTTCCCCTTAACTGTGCAGCTGCTATTGCTTAGAGGCAGCAAGCATTTCGACAATTGAACCGCCACAAGTCAAACTTATAGCGTCAAGAAATCATTGTAATAGATTAGGCAAATCAAGATAATTAAGATAATTACAGGGATGACCAGAAAACGTATGAGTCACAAAAACTAAGTACTCGCGATTTTCTTCAATAGTGTGGTGAATAATGGGAAATCAAGAATTCCTACGCTATGCAACCACAATGATATCGTTTGCACGGCAACTGACAAGTCTGAACTACTTGCTTAACGTTTCGCCTTAAACCTCACTTTAGACTTAGCAAAACACTCTCTCCCATATTTCCAATTGCGGACTAAAGCCACGCATGGTGACCTAACCATCACCCATCTCATGTCCAGGACATCATTAAAAAAACCATGACACCTCCAAAGAATGTGAACCTTATCTTATACCAGTAATAGTAATAAAGAAATGCTCTGATGAACTGCCTCCTGCCCTCTCCATACTCTACGACAAATGCCTTGCCGAATCTTGCTGGAAAATTGCCTCTGTTGTACCAGTCTTCAAGAATTCTGAAGATAGAACTGACTACTCTCGTCATGTGGGTAAAACAGACGTGCACATATCTGAGGCAATGGCTGAATCCTTAGAAAGTGATTTCTAGTTTGTAGTGAAATGGGGTCATAATTGGATGGTAACATTTAATACTGCTAAGACAAACTCCTTTTCTTCAACAACTACAAAAAAAACTTCTCCAACCACCGATTGCCATGGTAAATAACATCCTACCTGAGAGTCCAACGTTCAAATTCCTTGGCCTAACATTCACAGGTAACATGAATTTGACCAAATACAAAGAAGACATTGTCAAAGTGGGCTACTCCACCGTGCTAGTAAACTTCTCACACCTGACAGTATCCTATATCTCTACAAAGCCACCATCCGCCCATGCATAAAGTATTGTTTTCACATCTGGGCTGTTCTCTCCCTCTTAGACAAGGTCTGAAAAGGAGTATATAATCTAATAGGCCCCTCACTATCAAACAAGGTCAGTCCCTGTTCCATCGCCGCAATGTTGCATCCTTGTGCTTGTTTTACAAGTACTTCAATGGAATGTGCTCTGATGAACTTGTTGCTTTGGTGCCTCTCTCGACGTAAATGCACTCGACAAACCCGACAATCAGATAATCTTCATGCATTCACTGTGGAGATCCCGAGTTGCCGGAGAGCCTTCTACTACAATAGCTTATTTTCTCGAACTGTCGGCTTTTGCAAATCCCTCCCTGCTCCCTGTTTCCCCAACTGTACCGACATTCAGAAATTTTAAACTAATGTAAACAAGCATTTCATTGTACAGCTCCCAATTTAGGATGGCCCCTAAAATTTCACCATAATTTTTAGTAGCATTTACATCTACAGTGGCAACTTGCCTTGTTTGGGGTGAACTAAGTTTTTAAAAATAAAAATAAATAAATAAATAATTTATTGCAATCAAAACACAATAGTGTCATGAACTAATGAACCCCCTTCTTGAATTTATTTTGAAAACACCCTTTAATTACTAAAGTAAGCTATCCGTTTCTCCTTACACAAGTCAGCCATTTTAATCTTTCGTTTATAGTTGAAAAACAATAATGAATTACTTCGTTACTCTTCGACATTTTAAACGAATCTGGAGACATTTAAGCTGTCGAATAGAAAATTATTTCTGGATTTAAAATATTCTAAGCAAATCCTCAAATATTAAAAGAGTGAAAGTTTTATAGGGAGAAATATAAACAATATTAGCTTAACAAAATTAGTTATAGTTTCACAACAATTTGGTTCAATTAACCATTTAATTACTAACCGATATCGTCATAATTAAATTTAACTTTCAAAACCTATTAAAAATGGCATAGTTAAAAGCAAAAAGCAAAAGAAGAACAGAAGTAGAACGACTGCTAAGCAATGTGTGTATCTCTCTATATATATAAATTCCCGAAACAGTTTTTCATGGTAAACAACTGATGATCCCTTAAAATAGTGTTAGAAACTAACTAATATAATAACTGTAAAAAATAAATTGACTTACATGAGTGATTTTCCACTGGAAGACTTGAGACTATAAGTTTGTTTGTTTGTTTTTTATATAATTTTTTTTTTTTATATAGTTTTAATGGTTGAGAAACTTCCGAGACTATATATATATATATATATATATGTGTGTGTGTGTGTGTGTGTGTGTGTGTGTACATATATATATGTATATATATGTATATATATGTATATTTATATATATATATGTGTGTATATATACATATATATTTATATATATATATTTATATATATGTATATACATATATATGTGTGTGTGTGTGTGTGTGTGTGTGTGTGTGTGTGTGTGTGTGTGTGTGTGTGTGTAAAAAATCAATGTGAAAATTATATTTTATATATTTTCACAATTTATTTTCTATATTTTGACGTTAGGAATATCAATTTCCCCTTATATAGAAAAAAGTTTTTTTCCCCAAGATAGGAAAACAAAATTTTCGGCCGTAATCCTTTGGCCTTCGTCAGTGTACTGAAGAATTGTGGGTGCACGGTGGGAGGTGGGTTATGGCAGTAGGAGAGAAAAAAAACAGTGAAATGTATATATATATATATATATATATATATATATATATATATATATATATATATATATATATATATATATAATTATTTATGAACATTTTTATGTCATAAAAATGTTGTTTGGCTCACGGAAAATGAAACGGACTGTAAGAAATACATATTACAGAAATGTTATGTTTTTTTGGAAATGTGAAAAATAAAGTAAAAGATGAAAATAAAACTTGTAAAAATACAATATATACAGTTGCTCAAAACAAGGTGTTTCAAGTAAAATAAATTTAGTTTTCATTCCTTAAACCATGGCTTTTCAAACAATGAAATTTTATCGTCAGAGGAATACAAACAGATAAGTCGGTAATGGAAATTACCGATTTGATTCACTTCGTTTTGAGCAACTGATGACTTAATAGATATTGTATTTTTACAATCTTTATTTTAATCTTTTACTCGTCTATATAATTGCTCTATCCCGTATATCGAGCATTACTTCTTTCATGATAGGTTCTACTTTAAAGGTATACACTATATATTTATTTTCCTGTTCTTTATATATATATATATATATATATATATATATATATATATATATATATATATATATATATATATATATATATATTTATGATGTGAGACTAAAAGTATACTTTTAGAGAATTGAACCTATAGTGAAATAATTAAAGCTCAATATACGAGATAGAGCAATTATGAAGAAAAATGGAGGAAGAGAGATAAAGATGTGCGAATGACAAATCTATTTAATCTTCGGATGTTCAATGCAAGATGTACTCGATAAAAACGTGTTTTTTCTTTAAGCCAGGTTTTTTAAAGATTAAAATCATATCATCAGAGGAATTACGTAGATGGATAAGTTTGCAGGGAAATAGCCAAAGTTTAAACTTTGAAAAATGTAAAGAAATAATATAAAGTAATGAAAAGTAAATTTGCGTGTATATATATATATATATATATATATATATATATATATATATATATATATATATATATATATATATATATATAATCCAGGTAAAACATACACAGGGTAGTAACAAACAGTCCCAACCTCGTGACTTTCTAAAATTTAAATTTTAAATTTCTTTTTTTTTCCATTTTCTCCATTTCATTCTTTCCAAATATGATCTAAGGTTAAGATCGAATTATAACTCTGCCTGATGAGATCTCAGTTTATAATAGATGTTGATCGATAACATCGACATGCTAGTGTCGCAGATTTTGTACATGTCTGTGGAAATAAAAATAATCATATATATATATATATATATATATATATATATATATATATATATATATGGAGCGGGGCGTGTGTTTATCATAGTCTTAAAACTTTGCATCACTATAATATCAGGTTGTGATGTCCAAAATAATTCCATAAACTTTGAACAGACGGACACACCGATATTTCTTGATGTCCACGCGTGTCGCTAAAAACCACACACACATACGTATGCGAACACCCACATACACATTTACGCGGCATCAGCCTGCTTCGTACGGCGCAGCGGTCGGAGTTTTTACACCAGGCCTCGGGGAACTTTGAGGCCTCTACCAATGAATCACTGCGGCTAGTAACCTCCAAAACAGGCGGAAAATCTGATTTGCAAACATCATAACTAAAGGATTATACGCAGTTTATTTATTCTCAAGAAGGATTTCTCATCATAGCTGTTTGATATTAAGTAAAAAATATATATATAAAGTTTTTCAATGTTTATGTATCGATCAATAATTATTTCAAAAAAGAGGTTCATCACATGTGCTTCGATTCACCGAAATAGTTACACTAATTATGTTACTTTATATAGCATACAATTATATAATATAAAGCCTGATTCCAACAACCTTTATAATATATGTATGTAAATATAAGTGTTTACTGTTTAAACTATAGGATAGAAAAGTTACTTAAGGAGACAATAGAATTTGATTTATTTAGAAATTATTTAATAGAGTGCTCAATTTTATAGATCAGATAAAATATAAGAACTTAACCACGCCACCTTACAATTGTCTTTCAGCAGCATGAAACCCTGTGTAATGTTGGGTTCGGTGCGGTGAGCCATGTCTTAAACTATCAAATATATAAACACACACACACACATATTGCAAAAAAATAAATATATAAACACACACACATACACACATATATATATATATATATATATATATATATATATATATATATATATATATATAAATATTGCAAAAAACTAAATATATAAACACACACTCACACACACACACTCACGCACACACACACACATATATATATATATATATATATATAACATATTGCAAAAAATAACAACGTTAACTCATTTCTAATAAAATCTTTTTAATGACAACTTGACTAAAATCAAAGTGTAGCATCTGTTTTTATACCACACTGCATCTTTTCTGTCCGCGGTTAGTGAATGAGAAATCCTTCTAAACTGAGACAAGATTTATTTTGTTCCAATCTAGAGTGCCTCGTTTTATGGCAGCTGGATTTTCCCCACATTAAAAACTGACCTTGTGGGGAGGCGAATAAATAGAGACAAAAGCGAAATATTAAAATCTTACCATATAAGTTCATTACATTGTAGTGTGTAGGGATATCCGTCTTTTTTCATATATATATATATATATATATATATATATATATATATATATATATATATATATATATATAAGGAGATTCAGTGAATTATAAGATTCCAATTGCTCAAAGAATTAGAACAACAAGTCTATTATGGTGTACGGTCGTTTCCAAAACATTCTGGAAATACTTTATTTCATTCTTTAATTTTTTTTAAAAAAACAACAAAAGCTACCCCAAAACGTCACTTCATCAGCGCCTTTAGCATCACATCTTACAGAAATTCAAGGAAGAAATAACAAGCTCGTCTCAGAGGAACATCCATTGGCAGGAGGGCGTGTGTGTGTTTGTGTGGGTGTGGGTGTGGGTGTGTGTGTGTGTGTGTGTGTAATTGAATCTTAAACCATGATAAGTAAAAGCTTTTATGTAGTTTATTAGACTGTCTATATATCTCCAGAAAAGGTTTCGTTCGGTCACGCTTAAGATTGTTCCGTCACGTTAGGTTTAAAATAGCATTTTCAGCGTTGAACGCGTTGTTTGAATGGACGTATCTAAGAAACATCCTTTCTTCTCTCTTCTCAAATTGATTTCTATCTTTATCGCTGTATACCTGAAAAAAAATCGATAATCATTTTAATGGTTTACATAACTTTCCAAAAAAGGACTCATGGCATAGACAGTTTATCTATTTATTTGTTCTCAAGTGGATTTCTAATTGCTTCATAGAGTTATTAACTGAGTTTTAAAAAATTTTTAAAAAGCATCCACAAAGGTTTTTCCCGTCTCAACAGTATTTTCGCATTGAGAATTCCGACTGATAATTCCCGCGAAAATATAACTAAAATAATTAGAAGAAAAAAATGTATTTTTACGATACAAACAGCCGGGCGGAATATCTTTGGTCGGTGTGAGCAACCTCATCTCCGACCGATCGATCTACCTTCCCGCCGCCCACTCGGTCACCAATCAACTTCACTCGTGTCGCACGAGGAAGCCGACCACACACAAAAAAAAACATGGATGAGTTCAGCATGGAGGAGTACGAACTGAGTAATATCTCGTATCCGAAGTCCCATTTGAAGAGTCTGGTCCCATGGGAGGTCGCTTTGAAGGTCGTCTTTTACAGTCTGGTCATCATATTTTCGCTAATTGGGAACGTTCTCATTATCGTCATCGTGGCCAGGCAGAAGCGGATGAGGACGGTGACAAACTTCTACATGGTCAACCTGGCCGTCGCTGACCTCTTGGTCACTCTCTGCTGCAGTTGGGTGCACCTCGTGGACGATCTCACCGAAGGATGGGTGCTGGGGGCCTTCTTTTGTAAAATAAACTCCTTCGCACAAGGTAAGTGAAAACGGAACAACAAAAGTTTACTTATTTATAAGGCGTTACTTTGGGGGGGGGGGGGCAACTTCTGTTTCCGCTTTATTTAAATTACTTGTTTGCGCGCGCGACTGCTTAACTTTTGTGTGTGTGTGTGTGTGTGCGTGCGTGTGTGTGTGCGTGCGTGCGTGCGTGCGTGCGTGCGTGCGCGCGTGTTTGGTTTGTTTTACCGCGTATGAATCTTCCGTGGTTATTTAATGTTAAACCGATAAACACGAAAACTATTGGAAGCGATTGATTGTATACGATTAAATGAATACAAGTTAGTATTTAACCAATAGTTTTGTGAGCAGATGGGATTGTGAATTCATACATCTATCGTCAACGGTATTACTGCAAGTATAACTAATGAAAGGTCAGATAAGATTTGAACTCTGCATAGACGATTCCGTCGTCCGCGCTAATATGCAATTTGCAGCAATCACAAACCTCGTGTGTGCGTATGCATTTGTGGATGTTTGCGTGTGTGTGTGTGTGTGTGTGTGTGTGTGTGTGTGTGTGTGTGTGTGTGTGTGTGTGTGTGTGCGCGCGCATAGATATGCATCTCCGTAAAGACATTTTTTTAATGGAAATAGATTTGACGGGATTATTTCTTTTTACACAAAACAATCCTTTAGACAGTTATAGTTGCTGCTGTTTATTTGTGTGTGTGTGTGTGGGTGGGTGTAAGTGTGTGTAAGTGTGTGCGTATTATCGTGTTGTGCATGTGCATGTGCAGTTATGAATGTGTGTGCGAGCGTGAACATGTATATATGTATTTTTCGTAAAGAGATTTATTTAAAAACAAAACATCAAGAACTATATGAATTATTATTTTTGATTGGGAATGTTCTTTTCGATACGCAAAGCGAGCTTTCTGTCATGACAGGCGCCTCGTTCGCGCTACTGCGTTCGTATCTCCGCATGAAATCGACTATCCCGCGTTAAAATCGTAGTTCATGTATTGTGGTCATTTACGAATGGAATTGCGCTCGCAAACGTCTATACCTCCGATTTGCCCTCACAGATATAGGTGACATAGCAACTTGCGTTCAATTAATCGGATCTAATTAACCGTTTCGGTTTTGTAGTTATCCACTTGCCTCCCGACGACGGCAAACGTAGACAAAAGATCGGTTCTTAATGTCCGGAAATTTATCAACTCAAAAAGGGCCGCTCTGGATTAGGGCAAAAATAAAAATCCCCAGAGTTTAGAAGTAACTCTCGTCCTCTGACCGACAACAGGACATGTACTACATTCTGATCTCAGAGGGAAGTAGGTATTTATCTACCTCCCACAGCAGTAAAATGTGACACACGGTCTGAAAGTGAGATTCGATAAGTCAGCACCCTAGAAGAAGAGCACTTATGACCCTCAAAAAATGCCTGGGCAGCCCCGTCGGCAATCATCGGTAGGGGTGCTTCAGGCGATTAGCAATAAACTAACCCCTTCTCAAAGGGTAAGAAGGCAAAGCCTGGGAGGTCGGACCTCCTAGAACTGCACAGAAAAAACCCACAGACCGGCGGAATCAAGGCCCGCGTGCCAAGACGGTACCGGTCTGTAGGGTGTAGTATCCATCGGAACAGATACTACACTTTGATCCTGGCCAAAAGAGGGCAGTAAAGTGTTTCAAAAGGTGTATATTTTTCGTAAAACAGACAAACCATCACAAATCGGTGTGCGTATGCGTGTTTGTATTATGTGTGCGAGTTTATGTGTGTGCGTTAGTGAGTGTGTGGTTGTGCACGTGTTTGCGTGTACATGTGTGCGTATCTGTGCATTTGCATGTGTGTAAATTTGGTGTGGATATCGGTTTCCGTAAAAAAGGGAAAAGAAACGGGTAACATTGTATAATCAGAGATTGCTGATAATGATGAGACAAAATGATTCGTTACGGGCTGAGATTTGTTAGCGTATCTTTGTATCTTTGTATCTGTGTATCTTTGTATCTTTGTATCTTTGTATCTTTCAAATAAACAGAGTAGCGGCCCAGTGGTAGAGCGCTGGATTTGCATGTGACATATTCAACGTTTCATATCTCCGTTTCACCCACACGCGTTGGTTCGAACAGTCGTGAGGATTTAGCATTTGTAACTGGAGGTATAGAAATGCCGGATCATGAAAAGTGCGGCTGGTATTGCACAACATTTGCTTCAATGTAAACTCCTCTCGTGTAGGTGACCAATCTTTCTCTCTATCCCCCTCCCTCTCTCTCTCCCCTCTCTCTCTCCCCTCTCTCTCTCTCTCTCTCTCTCTCTCTATATATATATATATATATATATATATATATATATATATATATATATATATATGGTAGATGTATTGTATTAGTTTCTGTAGATGTAAATCCGTTGAAACTCAAGTGTTTATAAAAAGTGCTCAATAACAAGTAGAGCTGTTCTTAAATATAATTTTTTTATTCATACAAACATTATTGGTTACATATGTGCATACATGTTTCGGTTGTACTCTTCGCAGAGAGTGTACCTCTTCAGACCAAAGACGATATGGCGATTGCTTGCAGATTCTAGGCTGACTCTGTGAACCGGGTTCACGCCTCCCGACCGTCTAAAATTGTTAATTTCCTGCACTGATGAGAGCAATAAGCTTGAAACGCTAGCGTCTGTAGGTATTAATAATTTAATATTTATTTATAAATATTATAATAAGCCTTTTAAGAAATAAAAGTTAAGCACTGTCGGATGTTAAAAATAGACTGTCAAAAAGCTCTACTGCAAAGTTCCGAATACGTTCGTCGAACACTCTCGACTAGTCTTCTATCTGTGCCCGCTTCTAAGTACATATAGATCTTAATTTCACTTAATTGTGTGGCGGTTTCCGGTGGCCGAGTGGATATGGCGACTGCTTGGAGCTTCTAGGCTGACCATGTAAATTGTTACTTTCCTGCACTGATGGGAGCAATGAGTTTGAAACGCTAACGTCTGTAGGTATTAATAATTTTATATATATATATATATATATATATATATATATATATATATATATATATATATATATATATATATATATATATGGTTGTGTGTGTCTGTGAGTGTCCGAATATAGCAAATTCTACAAATTATCAACCCTCATCCAAAAAAAAGTTATATGTCTTTAAAATCAAAATATCTTAATTACACACACACACACACACACACACACATACATACATACATATATATATATATATATATATATATATATATATATATATATATATATATATATATATATTATTATTATTATTATTATTATTATTATTATTAAAAATAACCGACAACTCGTGTCTGGATATTTTTGTATGGATCCCTTCCATTTTCCGGATTACGGTCCTAATCTCGGATGAGAATTGGCTGATGAATCTGCCGTAATTTTCTTTTAGGTCCAAAGTACTTTCTAACCCATCTGGGTCTATCTTCAGTGGGAATAATGTCAATCAGGTAAAGACCTAAAGTGAGTTTATAGTTAATTTTGGCGGGAAAATTAAATACGAAACTATATTTATTTAGTATTATAAACATTTAAGTATATTAGTACTAGTGTTTAAATGAATCGTGTTAATAACCGTTTTTTTTGGTTTTGATGTGTAAAGCTTCTAGTATATGGAGTTTTTGTATATTAGTATTGTGTTCTAGGATTTAAGTGTTGTCTAAAAGAAGATTTGCGAGTGAGGTCAAGAGTGTACAGGAAAGTACTTTGGGCCTAAAAGAAAATTACGGCAGATTCATCAGCCAATTCTCATCAGAGATTAGGACCTTAATCCGGAAAATGGAAGGGATCCATACAACAATATCCAGACACGAGTTGTCGGTTATTTTTGATAATACGTGCCTTACAGAAAAAATGCTGCCCCGATACACACACACATATATATATATATATATATATATATATATATATATATATATATAGTAAACAAAAAGTAGAGTATAATTTAAATGATTTATATCAATTTTGATTGCGTGCTTCGAAAGTGCATGTGACCTAATACACTAACAAAACCCGAAAATGCACATATATGCACATACAAACCCATATATATATATATATATATATATATATATATATATATATATATATATATATATATATATATGGTACGTCAATGAAAATTAGTAAGACCTGCAAATGGAAGCAAATCGGTATTTTCAGTTGTTCAAAACAAGGAGTAGTTTAGTTAATAAAAACATTTGGGACCAAATATATATATATATATATATATATATATATGGGTTTGTATGTGCATATATATATATATATATATATATATATATATATATATATATATATATATACAGTGTAACCCGGATATAAGAGAGCTGTCGAGACCGGAGAATAAGTCTCTTATATCCGGGTTCCTTTTATATCCGGGTATTGTCTATTTTGTTTATGTAAGTATGGAAACACTACATATAACGCTTTTTACGCACAGAACACTAGTTTATTTATCAGTTATAGACATAAAAAAGTACTTTTCAATCAGTTTTCACCAATAATTCACTCAAAAGTTACTTTTTCTTAAAAAAGGCAGTCATTTTTTATTGTACACAAATCTCTTTATTAAACCCGGATATAAGAGAGCTGTCGGGACCAGAGAATAAGTCTCTTATATCCGGGTTCGCCTTCTAACAACAAAAAAAGAAACCTTTTTTACGAATATTTAATGGATATAGCTATAGTGAAGGTCATAGAAAGACTCACCAATGAGGTGAGAAAATTTAGCAACGTCTTTTGACTGATTTATGACATCACACTGTCACTCAAAACGAACTCTCTTATATTGGGGAGGACGGGACCGGAGAAGAAGTATCTTATAGCAGGGTTTCTCTTATATCCGGGTCTCTTATATCCGGGTCTAATTTATAGACATTAACACAGGCTGTAATTTGGGACCAGAGACAATGTCTATTATATTCGGGTTTCTCTTATATCCGGTGCTCTTATAACCGGGTTACACTGTATATATAAAATATTGGTCGTTCATTTATATATATATATATATATATATATATATATATATATATATATATATATATATTAGTAAATTGTAAAGGATAGAAAAATATGTTATGTACTAACCTTAATCTATATCATAGTAAGCCGCGCTCATAAACTCAGATAAGTAAATAGAATATACGAGCCAATAAACTCAACTATATGTTTATGCAATCTGAAAGACACACGCTACTAAATGTACTCACACCTATACTAGTGCACTTATATACAGACATACGTAGACATATACAAATCTTCATATACAAGTACATAACCTATTATTACGGGTAAATCCAACAAAACAAAAAAAGATCAAGGTATATACAGTAAAAGTGGTTATATGCTAGCGGCCAAATACCTGTATACAAACATGTAATGGCATATACTTATGCAGATCAATTCAAATAGATCTAATTAGTAAATATATGTGTGTGTGTCTTTAAAATGAAAGTAATAAAACACACCTCATACACAAGCATAAGCATAGACATATCCAACATCCATACTAGGAAGCAGAACCCTTAGGTCAACAATAAATTAATTTAAAGCCATTGTTATTATTTTCTCTCTTTCTATTATTAGAGTGAGAGTTTCACAGATTAATGGGGTGATATGTAAATTACTTTTATTTCATTGTGTCTACAATTAATTGCGATTTCTGATTGTGTCTACAATTAATCGAGATTTCTGATTTTTGTTAAGGAGTTTTCCTCGTTACTAAATCTAATTATTTCTAATTTTTCATGAAGACAAAGATAACAAAGTATGTTTAGAAATCTGCAAGTGATGTTTTTCTTAATTATATTCCACTTAACTATCGGCGTTTTATTATTGTTAGTTAGTTAACGACCAAAAGTGTTGGGCAAGTGATTTGTTATCTTTATAATTATTGTTATTAAAGGAACATTTGTTCTTGTAGTATCTTTTTAGATATTTCCAGCAAAGCCTATATAAACAATCTATTTTCCGTTAGATTTTCTCTAGTTGCAAGATAAACTACAGAAGATGATAAACACTTTAATTGTAGGGGTAATCATTGTAATCTGTACAGTTAGGGTTATTTTGGGTCTTAACTATATTATTCAAATTAGCTCATTCTTGTGCGATTATTATTTCTTGCGCTACTTTTAATATTGTATTGCAGTGATTTTTTATGATTTTTATAACTGTATATGGTAAGCAAATAGATGTGTGCAGATGTTGAATGATAAGAGTCGATGTCATGATCTGTATACAATCATGAAAAGTAGGGAGGAACAGGAAATGTATATGTCTGAAAATCTAACCTGATTATCGGTCAACTTGTTATGATGTGTAGGTCTTGCCATATCTGAACGCCGGGTAAACTGAAATAAATTTTACCCTCTCTCCGCGTGTTCCAGATTGACTAAAGAATAAAATAGAAAAAGTAAAATAAACTAATAAGAACATACTTTTTTAATTGAAGCCTGTGATAATGTGACCATCGCTAGTTGTAACCCATCCAAACAATAGTTATTTCATTTCTATCTCCGCCATCATACCAAGAATGTGGCTTGACGAAGTCCAGCTTGTTTACAGCTAGAACTGAAAAATGTTTGCAAATGTGTAGCCAAATTATGTTTTTGTAAATAAAAATGTAATTACCAATAAACAGTTTAAATTGTTTAAATTTCACAAATATCGGAGGTGTTTGAATTTTCACAAAGGAGTTCGACTCCTCTTTTATTTCCTTTTGCACAAAACTAAATTAAACTAAATATTTCCCACATTTGGACCTCTTACGCCTAGCATCTGTCTTCCAAACTTCATAATTGCCTGTTAGTTTAGGAGTGAATCCTGTACATACAAATATATAAACATATGAACATACCTAATTTTGTTTCGAAATTTTTTAGATGAAGATTGATCATTTGTATTATGTGGATTATTCGGACTACTGTTCTCATCTTTGATGTGATTCATACAACCTAGTAATATATAGTAATAAGTAGTAAAACTACACCTCTGAAACAAGAATCGGTCTAAGGCGCCTAAAATTCATACTATAATTGTCCGCAAAGACCCATGGCGTAACGGATATATGCTAAGTAATAATCAGTGTTCATTGATACTCTTCTGGAGGTTGGAGGTTCAATCCTCAACGCAGGCGACACTAAGAGTACAATTGCGAAATACTTAAGACTTCTACTTGGTTATGACCGAAACTACCCCCGTGGATTAAATAAAGGGTTTCGTTCGAAATTCCGAACAGATTCTCGAGTTGGACATAACGATTCCCGATTTTGACAATCAGCCCCTTCGATCCGATATCGTTATCGATGTCAAAATTTCTTGAACCTTTTTTAAAAACGCATTTGCATTCCGGTAAGATGAGATATTTTATTTGCGGGGGGGGTGCACTGAAAGTCGTCGTTCTCCCACATATAGCGCCTGGTATTCCAAAATGGTCACCCATCTGGTACTAACAAGGCTGAACATCTCTTAACCTCGGTGATCTAACGAGAACCATTACACCAACGTGGTTATGCTGTATATACTTAAGTGTAACAGATCAACAAATACGTCTTTTTCAAACGTAAGTGTGACAAATCAACAACTATGTTATTTCGCCCTTAAGCGTGACAGGCAATTAGATGCATCTTATTATAGATGCGTCCAATTAATATGCGCGTTTAGTGATAAGAATCCAATTTCAAGCTGAGGCGTGGCAGACCGACCTCCCAATCGATAGACCAACGGACAACGCTTGTTATAGGGATTCGAGGACGCATCTATTAAACACGTGCTGTTCATTCTGATAATTCATATCACTCGTGTTATATTCTACCTTGCATCTTGTGACCCGTAATTAAAAAAAGATCGAATACTATAATCTGAAAGTTATCAAATCATCGATTCATAGGATGACACAATGTGATAATTTGAGGAAATTAAACGTTTGACTCGGCTCCAAGAAAATAGACATAACACCCATCTCCCGCCCCAAACAAAAGAAACTTAGCGAACAGATCAAATAATTAAGAGTAAAGTAGACAATTCACGAGATGTGTTAATTGGGGCATTACCAATAAACAATGTACAGCTAAAATGTCACTCAGAAGAGCAAATACTTCCGCCAAGGTTCAAAAGTTCTTTTCAATTCAGTCAAGCTTCTAATAAAACCCCTGAGTTCATTTTGAATTCTGCTCCAAATCGTTGATGAAATCCGACTTTACAATCTAGTGGGGGTTATATCTTCTCTTCTCTACATCATCTTTCAACAGAATACATGTTTCATTACGTTCATGGTAGGTGTTTGACACAGCTCAAATCATTAATCACTCTCTGAAAAAAAATATTCACAGCAAGAACTCGCCTAACTCTAACCACAGCAATGAACTGTTTTTTCTCTTTCTCTGTACAAAAAAATGAACAAACGAAACTTCCATGAACAAAGTTTATTTCCTAGAATATCCCATCTGTGGAACAAAATACAACGAGGCTGCTTCCCAACCGACTGCAACATGGTCGTCTTCAAGTCTAATGTAAAAAATACTTGTTAAGCAATTCTCTTGGATAAGCAATTCCTCTTAAGTAATATTCTACATATTCCACCCACTGATCTCAACTGAAAATCACTTTAACCCTTATCGTTGAGTTGCACGCGTGTCTTGATAAGTGAAGACCCATTAGTATAAAAACAATAAAAAAAAAAAAACAATAGTAACTCAAATTTGGAAACCTTGTGTTTCACATTTTTATCGGAAGCTAATCTTGGCATAAACTGACCAACTCCTATAATAATCTCTAATAAAAGGGTCATCAAATGAAAGGAAAACAAGACCTTTTTTATAAACAACAAATCGTATATTTATTTAAATTACCTCCATCGTTCGATGTAGGTTGCCAGAACTTTAAAACAGTGACGAAATGAATAGTAATAACACAGGTTGGCTGCTGAAAGTCTTTTCTTGTAGCAGGATATCTTCAATCTCGGTGCCAAGAGATCAGGGGTAGAAAGAAGGACGTCTTTCTTCGTGGGTGTCTGGAAGCTCTCTGCCTGCTCTGCAATTTCCAAATGCTCTGGATGTAGTTCTTCAAAGGTCCGGTCGAAATTAATACGCTCTGGGGGATTATTGGTCCTCCTGGTACCAAACCACCTCGCTAGAACTGCTCTCCGTCAGAGGAATGAATTGGCAATGTTTATGACTGCTACATTCTACCTTAAGTGATATTCGCAGGAAACGATGTTTGATATTAAACTTCTTTCTTTTACATTTTTTATTATATGTCCTTTCTTTTACCGTTCCCTTATATCCTGTTCAACTTCTCACTTTTTTAATACTATTTTCTGCTTTTTCTATTTGGTTTACTGATTTGTCTTTTCCTTCTTTCATTCATGTTTTCTATTTATTCTACCTTGTTTTTCCTTTTTTCCTTTTTTCTTTAATTTCATTTCTTTATTTTTTCTTCCGTTCTAGTTTTCATTGTTCTATATTTTCTCCAGTTCTTGTTTCCGTTATTTCTTTTTATTTCTTTGCTTGTTTTCTCGTTTCATTTTCCCATACTTTCTACTTTCCTTTCATTTCTTGATCGGTTTTATTTCTTCATTGCTTTTTGCCTTACTTGATTGCTTATTTCATTCCATTTTTCTTCTTTCTATTTTTCTTCTTTTCATTTTTTTCTTTTTAGTTTCTTCTTTCCATTTTTCTTCTTTTCATTTTTCTTCTTTTCAGTTTTCTTCTTTCCATTTTTCTTCTTTTCATTTTTTTTCATTTTTTTTCTTTCCACTTTTTCTTTTCATTTTCTTTTTTCTATTTTTCTTTTTTTCATCTTTCATCTTTTCATTTTTTTTCTTTTCATTTATCCTCTTTCCAGTTTTCTTCTTTCCATTTTTCTTCTTTTCATTTTCTTATTTTTATTTTTATTTTCAGTTTTCTTCTTTCTATTTTTCTTCTTTAAATTTTTTTTTTTCACTTTTCGTTTTTTCTGTTTTCTTATTCGGTCTTTTGTTTAATTTTTATTCTTTCCTTCTTTCCTTTTCCTCTCACCATTCCGTGTTTTGTTTTCTTCATTCTTTTTCTTTCTTGCTGGTTTTCTTTACTTTTACTCAGTTTTCTTCTTAATCCTTACTATCCCCTTTGTTGGTTACTTTATTTGCTTCTTCGTCTTCTTTTCCTTCGTTCATTTTTCGAGCTGACTTCTTTCATTAATTCCCATTTAGTCTTTATTTCCTTATTGCCGCCATTATTTGTCTTCCTGGCAAGTTTTCTTCATTCTTTTTTCATTGTTAGCTTGTTTACTCCATTCCTGTCCCTATCGCCATCTTTTCTTTCATTATTTACTTTCTGTCCTTCAGTACTTTTTTCTTTATTACATATTTTCTTCATTCCCTTTTGCCTTATTTATTTTCCATTTTTCTCTAACTTTCTTTTTTTTACGTAATTCTTTTGTATTCTTATTTATTTTAGTTTTGTTTGATCGCTTCTTTCATTTTTCTCGTCATTGCTAGACAATTTTTGTATCATTTTTTTTCATTGTTTGCCTCCTTTCTTGCTTCTTTCCATTTTTAGTTTTCATCGGTTGTTGCCTCCTTTCCTTTTTCGTCAATGTTAATTCTTTTCTTTTTTTTCTTCGTGTCTACTCCCCTGCTTTCGTTTTTGTCTTCATTTCAAGTTTCCTTCATTCCCCTTTTCTTCTTTCCTAGTTTATATTATTCCTTTGTATACTTTTTTCCGTTATCATTTTTTCTTGTTTGATAGTTTCTGTCGTTTCTTTTTTCCTTCATTGATTTTTCTTGCTTCTGCCTTGTTTTCTTTTTGTCTCATTTGCTTGTTTCTTTAATTCCAGTTTAAGCCCTTTCTCGTTTCCATTCCTTCATTTTGCCTTGCTGGTTTGTTTCTTTAATTATTTCCTTCTTCTTGATTGTTTCTTTTATTATTTTTCTTGCTGTTTTCGTCGTACCCTTTTTTCTTCTTTGATTGTTTCCTTTTTATTCGTTTCTTAGTTTCTAATTTTCTGAACGTTTTCATTCTTCTTCTTTCCTTTCTTTCTTCTTTCCTTTCTTCTTTCCTCCTTTGATTCTTTCTTTGCTTTTTCTTTAATTCCCTTGTCCTTCCTTTCTAGTTTCTTTCTTTCCTTTTTCCATGTTATATATATATATATATATATATATATATATATATATATATATATATATATATATATATATATAGAGAGAGAGAGAGAGAGAGAGAGAGAGAGAGAGAGATTTGGAGCATATAGATATACATTCAATATAAATATGCACCTGCTTTAGAACACTGAAATAAGTTAATGGGAAATCAAGTAGCAATACACATTTTCCGTCACGTCACTCTCGCGGGAATTGACAGAACGTTGTCAAGTGCAGCCTCGAACTATATTACAGCCTTCGATAAATAGATAAATATAGACATGCAAAATGGATGATAGATAGATAGATAGATAAATAGATAGATAGATAGATAGATAGATAGATAGATAGATAGATAGATAGATAGATAGATAAACAATTTAGATATATAGATCGAGAGATAAATAATAACGAACAAATATAAAGGAATAGATAGATAAATAGAGAGATATGTAGATAGACGAGAATGTATATACAGGGTGATTCATAAGTCACTTCACTTAGCTATTTAAAATGGTTACCATATAAAGCACAAACATACTATGAACTTTTGATAATTGTTATCTTACTCTCTAATTACTGCTATTTGTTATTTTAAATTTGTTTCTATATATATTTATTTCATAATCAATCAAATATGCTACAAAGAGTCGTAAATTCCTTGCAAAAAAGAATGGAGCTATGCATGCAGAACGAAAGGGGAAATTTTGAAAATTTGCTGTAATTTTAAACTCCCATGAATTAATTTGTTGAATAAACTTTTTGTTTTGTATTACCGTATTTTTTAACTTTAGAATTTCAAAAATAAATAGCTAAGTGACTTATGAACTACCCTATATATATATATATATATATATATATATATATATATATATATATATATATATATATATATATATATATATATATATATATATATATATATATATATATAATCTAAAGAAGCTTTGAGTTATTTTAAACAAAAAGACAAAAAAAGAAAAATGCAGTTTAAATTCCCAGAGAAACTAACTAAATCCAAAATAGTGCAGACTTAACATTCGTTGGAAAATTAATAAATAAATAAAATATATAATAGTAAGTAAATAAAATAAAATATATATATATATATATATATATATATATATATATATATAGAGAGAGAGAGAGAGAGAGAGAGAGAGAGAGAGAGATAGATAGATAGATAGATAGATAGATAGATAGATAGATAGATAGATAGATGTTTACCTTGGTGTGTAGATCAATATATCAATAGATATATCGGTATAGACAGGCATATATATATATATATATATATATATATATATATATATATATATATATATATATATATATATATATATATATATTGGGTGCGTTGTCGGTGTCTTCCTTTATTTAGATGAGCTACTGGTCTAGTGATAAATGAACACCACAATGAACACCACTGATGAGGGTAAGAGAGTATGAAACGACGTCGTATGTAGGTGAAAAAACACTTTAATGTTAAAAAAAATATTTATAGTATATTCATATATATATATATATATATATATATATATATATATATATATATATATATATATTGGGTGCGTTGTCAGTGTCTTCCTTTACTTAGATGAGCTACTGGTCTAGTGCTAAATGAACACCACATAAACGTGAAACTATTCTTTATTTCCTGTATGTGTAACTATTCAATGTGAATTTCTTTCGTGTATCATTAACGACTTCATAATCAGACATCTTCAAGTCAAAGTCGTGTAAAGAGGGCGAAGATGGAGATATCACCAAAATTGGTTCATGTCAAATCGTGAATTAGACTGATATCGTGCTCTTACATCTATTCATGAAATTTTTTGCATGCATTTATTATTTACTATATCGACTGGACACGCTCACACCTAACGTGATCCTAGGATATTAGATATCTCCTGGTGTGTTACTCATCATTAGAACCTGCTGTTCGTTCCTCAACTCGCATGCGTCACCATTGTACTTACTATTTGATTTTATTGCATAATAATCAGAGGATCTTCGTACACTTACTGTATACACAATACGTTAATCTTGTCCGGTTTTTTGCCAATGCTTCTACTATTAACGAATGAAATTTTCCATTGCTGCGAATCTGATCAGTCCAACCCTTCTGAGGTATACCACAATGTTTTTTTATGGGAAATTCTTCTTTGAATGCTCGGTATACATTGCTTTTAGGACTTCTTCTGACGCCGTGCAAATCAGTTCATCGTTTGTTTCTTAATAACCTTGATGGTGTCAGTTCGAAACCTAGAATTTCCTTCATTTGATTTATCCAGATGGATATTGTCGACCATGGTTCTCGAAGAGTCATTTTCAACGTCCATGTCTCAGAAGTATATGTAGTTACTGAAACGACTGGTGCATAGGAGAGTCTGGGTAACTAAGCATGAAACACATTTTTTCTGCTTCGGAGAGTTTTGTTTGGTCTATCAAAGAAATGAAGACTAACCCTAACCCTAACCTGAACGTAATCCTATTGTTCACATCCTTTCGCATTATAGTTACTTTTTCTTAAAAAAATCCTACATTTCGACTTAACTAGTCTTACGCAATACATAGACGTATTGCCAAGTCTGCTGCAAATAAGGTAGGCTCCCTCTACCGGGCTAGAAAACTTCTCACAGCCTCCAGTATCCTATACCTCTACAATGGACACCCATGCATGGAGTATTATTACTACATCTGGGCTAGTGCACAAATCACAAGTCTCTCCTTCTTGGACAGAGTCTAAAAGAGAGTCTCTAGCCTTATAGGTCCAACAGTGTCCACTAAGTTCCAGCTCCTGGCCCATCGCCGCAATATTACATCCCTGTGTTTGTTTTACAAGTACTTCAATGGAATGTGCTCCGACGTAGTTACTGCACCTGTGACCCCCCCCCCCTCAACGTAAATACCCGACCAACCCGACAAGCAGCAAAATCACACCCCTTCACCGTAGAGGTCCCCAGGTGTTGGAAAACTTTCTATTCTTATAGTTTATTACCTCAAACTGCTTATAATTGGAATCCCCTCCCTTGCTCTCTGTTTCGCTGACTCTACCAACATGCATGAATGTAAATGTAACGTGAAGAAGTATCTTGCTGCACAACTCCCCATTTATGATGCTCCTATGAATCTAGTCTCAAATTCACAGTAGCCCCTTACGTCTCAGTGGCAGTGTGCCTTGTTTGGGGATAGAATAGAAAGGTAATTCAATAAAGTTACACCAGGATCCCGATCCCCGTTTGATAATATGCTGTATCAGCTTTTGCAAAGCGGTCAGCTATATACGTTCGGAACAGGTTATAAGAACAAGGTGTTCTACGAAACTAAAGAGACCGTTTATTTTGGATGGACGCCATACATACTTATATATATATATATATATGTATATATATATATATATATATATATATATATATATAAATACATACTTATCTATATATATATATATATAACAGAGTAAGTAGCAAACGCTACCATCACCAATAAAAACAATTACATAAAATACATTAAATATTAAAGTGATAAAAACGGTATATATTTATAGGAAAGGCGTCTTGGTGGGGAGGTAAAAAAGCCAGACTATAGACATCCGTATCGAAGGTTCGATCCTTGTCTAAGTTAGCCATACTGATGACGGCTGTGAGCCAGAAACACCTGTCAATGGATTACTTTCATGTACGTATAAATTAATATATATATATATATATGGATTAAATATAATATATATATATGGATTAAATAATTGTTAACATAAATGAAATTTTTTTGTTTTGTTTCGATTTGTCTGTTTTATGGTATACTAGCAGAAAGAGCCGACCTATATATGCCTTGATGTTTACGCTGTAATCGACATTAATATAACTGAAATTATCCGTATCAAGTGATCATTTCCTATGGCCGTGAGGATAGAGTGAATGTGTGTAGAGCCAAAAGTGATTCTGTGAACCTGGTTCGCGACTTATGAAAGTCTAAAATTATAACTTTCCTATACCGATAAGGGTAAAAAGCTCGAAGCGACGTCGTCTGTAGGTAAATATAATTCAATAGTTATTTATAAATATTATATATATATATATATATATATATATATATATATATAAAACAAAATATTTTCATTTATGTTAACACTTATTTAATCCGAAGAGCAGAAATACATATATGAATCTTCTCACAATCAAATATTCAATCGGAAAATAGAAAATAGAACATTCTAAAAGGAAAGTAGAAAGTGAATAGTGGGTTTATTTTCGACGTTAGCCGTTAGCCTTCTTTTTCATTGCCCTTTAGTTCCCACATTCAATGAGCCATGTTTTTGACAAAGGGGAATCAATTGTTGTTTTCTGGTCGGTTGTTATTTTGAGTGGGTGGTACATAGAGATTTTAAATTCTCTGAGAGTATTCATCATCATTCAACTGTAAATCTAACCCATCTCATTAACCCTTGTCTTTGGGCTGTTTTTAGCCTTGATGAGTGGCGAGTCATTAGTATTTTTAAATATTAATATTATCTAGATTTCGCATAGGTTATTATTATACAAGGTTCGCACATCTATGCTTACTCATTTGTGTCAGACTGGGTTGAGAGTAAATCACGTTCTCGCCGAATGTGTCGATATGGCGAATGCAAGGAAAAGAATATCAAAGAATTTTGAAGATACTAAAGTCGACGATATGATATTTTCCACATCCGTTACACAATTTGCTCGCCTCTTCTGGATATTCGTTGCTGTTTGTGTGTTTTTCTATTACGAAAGCTTGTTTGTCTCAGCAGCACTTATTTCAATCTACATTTATATTCTACGCCTATGTTCCAATTTCCCCTGTTTGTGATCGAAATGAATGATATAATATCTGAGATGTACGCTGAGATCTAGTAGCAACACACACACACACACATATTTATTTTTTTATTTAGTCTTTAAGTTTATTATCGCTTCACTGGGATAAGGAGAAACATAGGAGCATCGATTCCGATGTCCGATCCAATATTCCGCCGGAGAATTAAAGGACTGACTCAAGTTTTGTTCTTTGTTTTCTTTTACACGCGCGTAGAAATTCTGCTGATGGCCGTTCTTGTACTCTGTAAATCCTGTATCCTGCTTTAGCAAGTAATCTCATATTGCTTTAGTTTTCGTTTTGCACCTGCGCCCGTGTGACATAAGGCCGTCGATACTAGTATTTTATATGTATTTCCTAAAATTCTTATTTTCATAAATAAGTATTTGAAAAGTCACGTCTCTTATTTTCATGTCATCTTTAATTTTTTCTTGCTTCGTTTTTGATTCAATATCATGTCCCCATTTACTTGCTCCCCACGAGAGCACATCGACACAAAGTCAGTTTTTAATGTGGGGAATATGCAGCTCTCCAAAAGAGGGCACTTTGGATTGGGATAAAAATTAAAATTATCTCAGTCTAGAAATATTTATCCTTCACTGACCGATGACAGAACAGGTGAAGTGTAGTATCAGAACAGATACTACGTTTTGATCCTAGCAAAAACAGCAAGGAGTCTTTATTTACTTGCCTCCTTACGAGGGAAGTTAGAGATAATGTCGGTTGTAAAGGTGGGCAAAATCCAATTCCCCAAAAGGGGGCACTCTGGATTGGGACAAGAATTAAAATCTTCTCAGAACAATTTATTTTTCACTGACCGAGGACATAACAAATGAAGTGTAGTATCAGAACAGATACAACACTTTAATCCAGGGAAGGGCAACCTCCGGCCAGCGGGCCACATCCGGCCCGCGAAGGCTTAGCGTCCGGCCCGCCACCCTGCTATGCTTTATTATTGCAATCAGGCCCGCGGACCTCCCAATAAAACTCATATCATTTTGTAACATAGACGTAAAAGTAGGTTTCAATTAAGATTTACAGTGGGATAAAAATGTATGAATATAAGCGAGCGATGATGCATGTATATTTCATTTTTCTTTAACTATTAATAGATAAAAATAGAAAAAGAGAAAGAGAGAGGCAAAGAGGAAACGAGAGACGAGGAAAGGGCATGAAACATAGAACTTATGTGAAGTGTGTCAAAACGAATGCTGGATCAACTTGCTACTTTCCCCGTCATTATTTTTTATGATTCCAAAATGGCTCTTCGTCGGCGCCTTTTATAACATCACATACAGAATTCTCTTGAGAAAAAATATCAGATTTGTAGTGTTCAATGCAATTTTTGTACAATTTATTCATGTAAACAAAATATAGTAATTCTGAGATTTCGTTTTTCACTCCGGCCCGCGATCTCCTCCCAAGAGTCTCATCTGGCCCTCACTCTGCAAAAGGTTGCCCGCCCCTGATTTAATCCTACCCAAACGCCTTTCCGTCTTGCCTCATTTCTAGAGGCGTTCACGCATCTCTATCATTCATTGGTCTGTCGTGTTTCCGTTTGAAATATTAACTATTTCATGCACATATTTACTGGACGCATCTTAGGCTATAAAAGTCCAGGCATCTCTCTAAGTGGATATGTCAGTCTGTCGGCATGTCGCAGTTACGTTCGAAATAGCATTTTCGTCGGTCTGTCACGCTTAAGTTTGAAATATTATTTCCATCACAAAACGTGCAGATTGAATGGGCGCATCTTTTTTTAGACTCGTCCAATCATCTATATAAGATGATCTTTCTCTTTGTATGTTTGTCACACTTGAGTTTTTAATCGCACTTCCATCGTTAAATACACAGATTCACTGGGCGTATCTAAGAATATCCGTTCGTCTCCATTGTGTTACGCCTTCCCCTTTACGTGCTGCCTTCTTATTTCATTCCTGCTGCCTTTCTTGTCGGGTTTCGCTATTTACTTCTTCTTACCAATTAAACAACAGTTCGTTTCTACGTTCCGATTACGTCGGCCGTTTCTTTATCTACTTTGTACTAAAATCACTTTAATACTAGAATCCATTTCCCAGCTCTCAGTGTCTCTTATAAAACGAAGAAACAATTTTAATTTTAGGATTGGCCCAGAAGTCGTTCAGTGGTAAAGCGGCTCACTTTACTTTTGAAATGCTTAATCATCCAGTCTCAATATCTCCGCTTACCCCAGCATTGCTTCCGGTACACTTGAATTTCTCCCTGATACCTGATTTAAAGTCTTAGCAAAATGTTGCAAACGTCGAAGCCCAGGATCAGAGTCCTGTATAGAATTACTCAAAAAAAAAAGGCTAAAAACGACTTTTAATGGTCTGTGGTAAAACAAACTTATTTTAAACGAAGTACAGTTGTCCCTTTTCCCCTCGTGCTTTAAATTCAACTGAACATATCTAAAAAAAAAAAAAAGGAAATAAAATCAATGGAGGCGCGAGAGCGCTCTATCCCTTAATAGACTTTATAAATGGCCTATGCTGGAAATCTCATTCCTTTGATCAATCATAACTCAAAAACCAATAAACGAAATTAGTTACAACTTTGCACAACATTTTTATTTGATAGGTTCTATAAGTGTGTAGAATTTCAGCATCATTAATCAAGGCTACCCAGAGATCCAGAAAGTTCAATCATGAAATCATGTGATCTGTGTGTACGTACTACGTACGTATGTGCAACCCTGTATCTCATCAACTATTTGATGGATTCAGCTGATTTTTGGCAGAGATAGAGGTTCAAGGGTCTAGTTGATGGCATTTTAATTTCAGTTTACCATATATCTTAGTTTTCCAGAAAATTCCAAATAACCTTTTAAATGCCCATTGTATTGAGGCGTAGCCTTTACAAAAGTAGTAACATTCCATGATAAATGCCAGTATACTGAAATCATATGCCCTTAATAGGGTTAAGATGAAAATTCATATATACTAAATGTACAAAAGCAAGGAAATTCCCAAATTTGTACACGTTTATTGTCATAAATTAAGGGTATGACTACATATCAACGAAACCATTTCATTATCACATCACTACAGTATAAAACTCTATGTATGAGTGGATGAAGTGTGTGAGGTGCGCTGAATAAAAATTCCTACCAGTAAAATACATAGCCCTGTTGTGCTCGCATACCCTTAATGACAATAAAAGTGTAAAAATTTGAGAATTTCCTTGCTTTTGTACATTTAGTGTTTATGAATTTTCATTTTAACCCTATTAAGGGCATATGATTTCAGTATACTGGCATTTTTCATGGAATAACATTAGAAATAAAAACAAAGAAATATCAAGAGTTATATATTTTCTTAAATTCTTAAAACAAAAAAACAAATTATGTTATATCTGCGACTTACAAGTGGCAAAGTGAAAGGACATTCGTTCTAAAGGTTACAACCTTTAGAACGAATGTTCTTTCATTTTCATCTCCGGCTTTATAGTAAGAACGTGGCATGATCGTGATCAAACATAAACTAAATGTGTCCGAAAATGTATCGCCAAAAATATTTCTATAAATAAAAAGATGTATACAAAATAAGCAAACATAACTATTTATTATTGAGCACTATTATAAAAACACAATAATGGATTCACTGGGTCAATCCATATGAACTAAAACTCACTGGAAATATAGTTATATATATATATATATATATATATATATATATATATATATATATATATATATATATATATATATATGCATGTTTGGTTAAACAATAGCGCCAGCTTCTGTTTATTTATTTTTTGATTCGTTTTGTAGATGACCGACGTCAGTCGAAAACGTTCGTGAAAATATGGCGATTTTGTATACAACATGGACGACAATACCAAATCGGTCGTGCGGCGAATCGATGTTATCGATCTACAGCTATCAAGAGCTGAGGTCTCATCAGGCAGAAGGTTTTTTTGTGATCCAAACCGGCCGGTGAAATGCAGGAAGAATGGAGCTAAGCGAAAAAAATTTGCCGTTGGAAAAGTTTAATTTTACAATAATTCATATTTTTATGTTTTTTATTCAACGCTAAGCCGGGCAGGGGGTGGTGAGGCAAGGAAGAGAGGTAGAGGGAATGTTAGGGATGGGTGTCTATAGCCATTTAAAAGTGGTTGATGGTGGGAGGGGGGTTATGGGCCTAGCCCGACGTCATTAATTAATAATATTACCGTTATAAATCTATATACGACTTTTACTAGAAATAATTACCACCATATTTTATTAACTCATTATTAAATATCATCTAGAACTGAAATACATTTATTTATCACCAATAATAATTTAAACTAAATATTATTTTAAGTTTTATCGTTGAAACTAGCCGTCCATATTAAATAGGTCGAAATATATTTATTCATTTGACACGCGACAAAATCACATTTGCAAAATATCTGTCTCGTGTCATGACGTCGGGCTAGGCCATAACCCCCCTCCCACCATCAACCACTTTTAAATGGCTATAGACACCCGTCCCTAACATCCGCTCTACCTCTCTTCCTTTCTCTTCTCCTTTCCCTTCTTTTTCTTTTGTTGCTTCTTTTCGCTTAGCTCCATTCTTCCTGGATTTCACCGACCGAGTTGGATCACAAAAAACCTTCTGTCTGATCAGACCTCAGCTCTTGGTAGCTGTAGATCGATAACATCGACATGCCAGTGTAGCAGACTTTGTACATGTTTGAATAAAAAAAACATTCATATATATATATATATATATATATATATATATATATATATATATATATATATATATAGTAAGCAATGAAAATATATATGGCAATCAAGCTACACAGAGGCTCCCGTGTTTCATCCCCGGGGGAATCGTCAGGCTAAATGCATTTAGCCTGACGATTCCCCCCGGGGATGAAACACGGAAGCCTCTGTGTAGCTTGATTGCCATATATATTTTCATTGCTTACTACCTAGCTCTACTTACGTATCGAGCACTGTTGAAGTAAATACTGAAAACTGACACATACAATTTATATCTCCTTATAATATTTTATGTCGATACATGAAGTACTAATATTATATATATCATGGACTCTCCCGTCGATTTCGACGTATGAGGTCTAGACAACTCAAAATTTGTTTAGTCTACGATGGATGTAGCATGCTTACATTTACTCAATCGTAAATGGCATTTGAGTCCTGCGAGAGATTTGCAAACCAGCCCACAATGTATGCAAGAAGGAAGATCTTGAGAAAAATCGGCTGGGATACTTGTAGATGTTTTTGTTCTTTCGCGTCTTTCGCGCTGTTGATCAATGGCAGTTACAGAGAACCGCCTGATGCCCCTCTGGCAATCAGATCGCCATTCCTTCCGTCGAGAAGCAAGCTGTTCAAAATCACGATAAGCAATATTGATAGATGTCAAATTCATCTTCAACTTGTCCTTAAAGCGAAGCAGTGGTCGACCCACATTTCGCCTTCCACTGTTGAGCTCGCCGTACATCAGTTGCTTTGGTATTCTATCATCTTCCATACGTAAGACATGTCCTGCCCAACGCAGTTGTGATTGCATCAAAAAGCTTTCAATTCCGCCAATACCGCAGCATGTAAATAGGTCCGCATTAGACATCCGATTTCTTAGGGTGACACCACAAATCGTTCTAAGGCAATTTTTGTGAAAGACATCAAGCTTCTGAATGTGGCTGCGATAGACTGTCCATGATTCCGATCCATAAAGCAGTGATGTTAGCACAACTGCTCTATACACAAGTACTTTTGTTCTCAAACTTATCCCCCTGTCCTTCCATAACCGATGACGCAGTTTTCCAAAGGCAGTGGTTGCTTTCGCAATTCGGTTAAAGATTTCATCATCAAGGGAGGCACTCCAATTTATCTTACTCCCAAGATAAGTGAAGTTTTTCACATATTTCAGATCTTTACCGTCCACTTGGATTGGAATATCTGGAAAACAGTGTACTGGTGGTCGTTGCTTTACTGGTGGCCGTTGCTTCACACCCTGAACTTGTTTAGGCATGAGGCGAGGTTGGTGAATCACTTGTTTTCTTGATGCTGATTGTCAGACCAAAAGCCTTGCAAGCAGCCGAAAACCTTTCCACAAGCAGTTGCGCTTCCTCCCGAGATGTTGCACAAAGTGCAGCGTCATCTTCAAACAAAAGATCCCTGATGACAGTTTGTCGAAGAAGGGTCTTAGCTTTGAAACGTTGCTGGTTGAAGAGACCACCACTTGTTCTAAATTTAAACTTCACCCCAGTATCTATATCAGCGAAAGCATATCTCAGCATAACTGAAAAGAACAAAGCAAATAGTACAGGTGCCATTACGAAACCCTGTTTGGTACCATTTGTCACATTGAAAGGTTCTGAAGACTCTCCATTTGAAACAACCGATGCCTTCATTCCATCATGGAAAGAAATAATTACATTCAGCATGTTGTCAGGTATTCCCAGCTTGTCCAACACTTTCCAGAGGGCTTCGCGGTTCACTGTGTCAAAGGCCTTTGTAAGGTCAATGAAAACCATATACAACTCCTCGTTCTTTTCCCGAACTTTCTCGGCAACCTGGCGGAGAGAAAAGATCATATCGACAGTACCCCGACCAGCACGGAAACCGCACTGAGATTCGGGATAGATATCATCAACAAGGTGTTTAATTATTCTGTTGAGAATAAGCCTTGCCAAGACCTTCCCTGCAATTGACAAAAGTGAGATGCCTCGATGGTTTTCACAGATGTTTCTATTGCCTTTATTCTTATACAAGTGTTGAATTAATGCATCTTTGAAATCCTGAGGGACATTTCCACCTTGCCAGATCTTCACAAAGAGACTGTGCAGCTTCTTCACTAGTGTCTGGCCACCGTACTTAAACACCTCAGGAGGTAAGGTGTCTTTCCCTGACCTTTTGCCTGGCGAAATTTGCCTAATAGCAACGAAAACTTCATGTATTGCTGGAAGGAAGGAGAGTTCAGGAATCTCAGGTCGTTCAGTGATAGATGAAAGTATTTCTTCATCAGTTGTGGAAGTATTGTTTAGGGCCGCTTCGAAGTGCTCCTTCCAGCGATTCAATATATCCGCTCTATCATTTATCAGTGTGCCATCATTTGCAGATACGGGAGAAACGCCAGATTCGTGCGGTCCAAAAACTTTCTTAATACCTTCATAAAAAACTTTCAAGTCTTTATGTCAAATGCTTCTTGCATTAATTTGGCATGTGAGGACCACCATGCCTCTTTCATCTGCCGTAATGCTTTCTGGACTTTACTTTTGCATTCCTTGTACAATTTCCTCTTTAGTGTTGATAGTATATATATATATATATATATATATATATATATATATATATATATATATATATATATATATATATATATATATATGACAAGTTCATTTTATATTCCGATAATCCTAGTATTTATTGTGAATTTTTATTTTTTCACATTTTCGAAAACATAACATTCCTGTATTTTTACGACTTGTTTCTCTGGATGTGAGCCAACCAACATTATTATATCAATATCGGCTCTACTACACCTCAAGATCATCAGAAAAATCCACAGAGAAAAAACTCTCAAATTGAAAATTTATTTGCTAAAATAAAAATAGAAAATAAAAACCATGGTTATTGGAATATAGAATGACCTTGTCTTATTTATATATGCTCTGTTATTACTGGTTGACAATCATCGAGCTGAATATTTTTGAAGAGAATACTAATTAAAACGTACTGATAGTACATCTTAATACATATATTGTCATAATCCATATATATATATATATATATATATATATATATATATAAAATATGAAACTAAAAGTATACTTTTAGAGGATAGAACCTATAGTGAAATGGTTTAAGTTCAATATACGAGATAGAGCAATTATAAAGATAAATAAAAGAAGAACGATAAACATGTATGAATTACAAATCTATTTCAACTTCGATTGTTCAAGAAAAGGTGTACTCGATTAAAACATGTTTATTTTTCTTTCCTTAAGCCAAAGCTTTTCAAAGATTAAAATCTTATCATCAGAGGAATTACATAGATGGATAAGTTGGCAGTGGAAAAGCCAAAATTCAAAATTTGAAAAAATATAAAGTAATGGAGAGTATGAGTATGCGTGTAAAAAATATTGAGTCTGTCCAGTTGGTGAATGTCCGTTGATAAGGTGTCCAGTGAATGAAGATTTAAAGATGGAAAAAGGGAAAACAACATTTTCTCCCTACACAACAACAATATGAATTGAAAAGAATTTGAAGCATAAAAACTTTGACCAAAATGACCGGAACTTGAAGCATGAAACCTGTTATCAAAAGACTGGATTTGGCATTAAATAAACCGAAGGGGGTTGATATGCCGTAAAATAAAACAAAACACCCAAACGTTCAATAGGGAACGACAGGTAGCCTTGCTAGTTCAGTACAGCTTCTTTGTTTCTCTAGTTTGTATTTGCCAAGTACCTTTCATAAAATTACGCACGAGTTGAAGCTAATTTTTAATCTTTGATTTCTTTATTGTTTTATGTTATCATTTTGTTGTTTGTTTGATTGTTTGTTTTGGAAGAGAGTTATTGTGTTCTGTTCGTTTTTATATTCTGTTTCGGTATATAGATATGGTGACCTATATAGATATGGTAAACTATATAGGAACATGTCTAAATATTTACAGCTATTCGCAAGCGCTGAAACAGTTTCGAAATCTCGCGACTTCCGAGTGTGTGTAATGGCGTAGATGGTAATTTCCTACAGCGAAAAAGTCAAGGATTTTCAAGATAGGGTGACAAGTTGGTGTTGCTCGGATCTTAAGCGGAATTTAGTTGCTAGGCGACCGGCAGCCTGTCAGCATTTAATGCATGTGAGCGGAAGTGACGGAAGACAGCCAATAACACATGGAAATAGATAAATACAGAAAAACCAAGATAGATAGAAACAGAGTTTGATAGATAAATAGATAAGAACAAACATATAGATAGACAGATAGATAGATAGATAGATAGATAGATAGATAGATAGATAGATAGATAGATAGATAGATAGATAAGTAAATAGATAGATAGATAGATAAGAACAAACAGATAGATAGATAGATAGATAAGAACAAACAGATAGATAGATAGATAGATAGATAGATAGATAAATAGATGAGAACAAACAGATAGATAGATAGATAGATAGATAGATAAGAACAAACAGATAGATAGATAGATAGATAGTAGAGAGATAGATAGAGAGATGAGAACAAACAGATAGATAGATAGATAGATAAGAACAAACAGATAGATAGATAGATAGATAGATGAGAACAGATAGATAGATAGATAGATAGATAGATAGATAGATAAGAACAAACAGATAGATAGATAGATAGATAGATAGATAGATAGATAAGAACAAACAGATAGATAGATAGATAGATAGATAGATAGATAGATAGATAAGAACAAATAGATATATATATATATAGATAGATAGATAGATAGATAAGAACAAATAGATAGATAGATAGATAGATAAGAACAAACAGATAGATAGATAGATAGATAGATAGATAGATAGATAGATAAGAACAAATAGATAGATAGATAGATAGATAGATAGATAGATAGATAGATAGATACTTACATTGATAGATGTGTTCACTTTCCTCCTCTGAAGGAGGTTACACACAAGATCACGTAGGTTTTGAAAAGCCAGCGTACTAGTTAAAGTGTATTTTTGCCTTCAAAAAATGCCTGAGTAGCTCCGTCAGCATTCCCCAGTAGGAGCGCCTCAAGCGATTAGCAATAAACTAACCTTTTTTAAAAATGACACATCTATATATCAATCGACATATCGATATAGCCAGGTAAGTAAATCTAGACGAGACTATATATATATATATATATATATATATATATATAGAGAGAGAGAGAGAGAGAGAGAGAGAGAGAGAAAGATATATATATATATATATATATATATATATATATATATATATATCGGCAGCATCTTCTCTTGTAGGCAAGTATTGTTGAATTTAACCGACAACTTATGTCTGGATATCCTTTGATAGATCCTTTTAATACTCCGAATTAGAATCTTAGTTTTTGATGGGAATTGGATGATGAATCTGCCATAATTTTGATTTGTGTCCCAAGTACTTTCAGACCCATCCGGGTCCATCTTCAGATTGCGATGCATTTGTCTGATACTAGCGCCATAGCTCAACACTTAACAAACGACCATTCATGCTCCCGATCGGAATTCAGAAAACTCTTAGTAGAAAATACCAAAATATAAGAATGTAGCGCTAACAAAGAAAAACTCCATATATTAGAAACCCTTTACATGAAACCAAAAAACAACCTTAATTAACAGAATTAACTTTAATACCAGTAATAATATACTAAGATGTCTATAATTCGAACTATAGTTGTGTACTTATTACATAATTCCCGGCAAAACCTGATATAATACTAACACAGGGTATGTACCTGATTATCCTCATTCTCCTGAAGATGGATCCGGATGGGTCTGAAAGTACTTAAAACACAAATCAAAATTATGGCAGATTCATCGGCGAATTCTCTCTCGAAACTAAAATTCTGATTCGGAGTATTGAAAGGATCTACCAAAGGATATCCAGACATAAGTTGTCGGTTATATTCACCATATATATATATATATATATATATATATATATATATATATATATATATATATATATATATATAATAAAAAATAAAATAACACGGAATCACATAATCACAGGTGCAATAATTTATTTCGACCCTGTGTGATCCGTGTTATTTTATTTTAATTTTATTTTTGCTCTGTTTATTAAATTGATCTCTCATACCCGGATTTCCTTCTGAAATTTATTTCACTGTAATACTATATATATATATATATATATATATATATATATATATATATATATATATATATATATATATATATATATATATATATATATATATATATATATATATTGCAAGCATGAAGAGAAGACGAATTCTATCGTTCATGATTAAAAGTTAATCAAGAGAAAAAATGCCAGCCGACCGGTTTCGCCCTCTCTTAGCAAAGGCTGTATCGAGGGATTTTTAAAAAAAACAAGGGATTTTTTTAAAAAACGGGGTAAAAAAAGAAGGTACAGAAAATAAAATAGCGTTATATTATATGTACAATTCTGGATGAATCTTAGAGGCTATTTTATTTTCTGTACTCTCTTTTTTCACCCCGTTTTTTTTTTTTAATCCCTCGTTTTTTTTTCAATCCCTCGATAAGCCTTTGTTAAGAGAGGGCGAAACCGGTCGGTTTTTTTCTCTTGATTAACTTTTAATCATGAATGATAGAATTCGTCTTCCCTTCAGGCTTGCAATAATAACATTTTGTACTCCCCAAAAAATCATGAAATATATATATATATATATATATATACAAATAATTTATTTAAAAACTATACGTTACATATTTCAGTGTCGTACCGCAGTTTCATTCAGATGGGCTGAATTTTTAATATTTTTTAAAGGTCTATAGCTCACTGCGTACTGATGTTTGATCAAAAACAAGGAGAAATGGCGTTTGGTTTCACCGTTAAGAAACCGGTGCATTACTGAAGTTTCCTTTTTGAAGAATGTACCGGGGTCAGAGTTGTATATTGGTTGGGATTCATTGAGTTTTATTTTATTTATTATTTATTTATTTATAGTTTTGTGTTTTAACATGGTTTTTATTGTATTTTATTAGATGTTTTATTTATTTATTTATTTGTAGTTTTATTTTTAAAAGGGTTCTATTTTCTAGATCGTCTATAGACCATAAGGGGTTTTCGGCGTCTCGAAAAATGAAAGCAAATTGTTATAACATTGTAATTCATCGTTTTAAAGTCCCCTTTTTGAAGAAAGTACTGGGAGTTGTATTTTTTTAATTATTTATTTTAGTTATTGTTTTGTGTTTTAAAAAGGTTTTTATTTTATTTTGGTGTTTTATTTAATTATTCATTTATTTATTTATTTATTTATAGTTTTGTATTTTTATTTTTAAGGGTCGTATTTTAAAGATCGTCTATAGACTATATGAGGTTTTCGGCGTCTCGAAAAATGAAAACAAAAGGGGATGGCGTTTGAATTCATCGTTTAAAACGGTGCATTGTTGACGTGTCGTTTTTTAAGGAAGCACTGGGTCAGGGTTAAATATAATATATGATTTTTAATCGTAATTAAGTTTATTAAAATTAATTTAATTTTTTATGATGGGTGTTGTCTGTTGTACTGGTTCAAAAGTGCGTTTAATCAATAAACTATGTGACACAGTTATCCTTAAAAAATAAACACACTTCTGAAGGTAGACTCTACGTTGCTCAGGACTGAATGAGGATAAGTAATGTGTACTTTTTCACTATTACTTTCTTTGATTTGACTGCCAACTAATATAGTCGGAAGAAACTGAAATGTTAGAAAACTCTCTAATTGTGGTTTAAATTTCATTAATATCGGATATACGTATTTGAAGTTTTAAAGGCTTCTTTTCCCATGGGCCACTTATATATAGAGGCACGTTTATATTCGCGATCACTTTCATTGTCTTACACGGATAATGTTATATATCTAAACCTCCATGTCTCTGTGTGTGATTTTGTTTGTTCTCTATAGAAAGAAAGTTTAGGGAATCAACATAAAATCTAAAAGTGTATTCTAATGTAAACTTTACCGGGGAAGACAATGGAAGTGTTCCCGAATCTTTAAACGTACACCTAAAAGCGCAATGAGGGCATAACCATTGTAAAACTTCAAATATTTCCTATGTGTATGAAATTTAAATTATATGTATGATATTTTCTGGGGGAGACAATGGAAAGTAACATCCGTAACTTATATATTTTTTCAAATTTGAATTTTTTCGGAGGAGCGGTGTAATTGTAAATCTATATACTGAGCAGGGCTATTATATTAATATATTTGGGAAGGAGTAATTGTAAATCTATATACTGAGCAGGGCTATTATATTAATATATTTGGGAAGGAGTAATTGTAAATCTATATACTGAGCAGGGCTATTATATTAATATATTTGGGAAGGAGTAATTGTAAATCTATATACTGAGCAGGGCTATTATATTAATATATTTGGGAAGGAGTAATTGTAAATCTATATACTGAGCAAAGCTATTATATTAATATATTTGGGAAGGAGTAATTGTAAATCTATATACTGAGCAAAGCTATTATATTAATATATTTGGGAAGGAGTAATTGTAAATCTATATACTGAGCAGGGCTATTATATTAATATATTTGGGAAGGAGTAATTGTAAATCTATATACTGAGCAGGGCTATTATATTAATATATTTGGGAAGGAGTAATTGTAAATCTATATACTGAGCAGGGCTATTATATTAATATATTTGGGAAGGAGTAATTGTAAATCTATATACTGAGCAGGGCTATTATATTAATATATTTGGGAAGGAGTAATTGTAAATCTATATACTGAGCAGGGCTATTATATTAATATATTTGGGAAGGAGTAATTGTAAATCTATATACTGAGCAGGGCTATTATATTAATATATTTGGGAAGGAGTAATTGTAAATCTATATACTGAGCAGGGCTATTATATTAATATATTTGGGAAGGGGTAATTGTAAATCTATATACTGAGCAGGGCTATTATATTAATATATTTGGGAAGGAGTAATTGTAAATCTATATACTGAGCAGGGCTATTATATTAATATATTTGGGAAGGAGTAATTGTAAATCTATATACTGAGCAGGGCTATTATATTAATATATTTGGGAAGGGGTAATTGTAAATCTATATACTGAGCAGGGCTATTATATTAATATATTTGGGAAGGAGTAATTGTAAATCTATATACTGAGCAGGGCTATTATATTAATATATTTGGGAAGGAGTAATTGTAAATCTATATACTGAGCAGGGCTATTATATTAATATATTTGGGAAGGAGTAATTGTAAATCTATATACTGAGCAAAGCTATTATATTAATATATTTGGGAAGGAGTAATTGTAAATCTATATACTGAGCAAAGCTATTATATTAATATATTTGGGAAGGAGTAATTGTAAATCTATATACTGAGCAGGGCTATTATATTAATATATTTGGGAAGGAGTAATTGTAAATCTATATACTGAGCAGGGCTATTATATTAATATATTTGGGAAGGGGTAATTGTAAATCTATATACTGAGCAGGGCTATTATATTAATATATTTGGGAAGGAGTAATTGTAAATCTATATACTGAGCAGGGCTATTATATTAATATATTTGGGAAGGAGTAATTGTAAATCTATATACTGAGCAGGGCTATTATATTAATATATTTGGGAAGGAGTAATTGTAAATCTATATACTGAGCAGGGCTATTATATTAATATATTTGGGAAGGGGTAATTGTAAATCTATATACTGAGCAGGGCTATTATATTAATATATTTGGGAAGGAGTAATTGTAAATCTATATACTGAGCAGGGCTATTATATTAATATATTTGGGAAGGAGTAATTGTAAATCTATATACTGAGCAGGGCTATTATATTAATATATTTGGGAAGGGGTAATTGTAAATCTATATACTGAGCAGGGCTATTATATTAATATATTTGGGAAGGAGTAATTGTAAATCTATATACTGAGCAGGGCTATTATATTAATATATTTGGGAAGGAGTAATTGTAAATCTATATACTGAGCAGGGCTATTATATTAATATATTTGGGAAGGGGTAATTGTAAATCTATATACTGAGCAGGGCTATTATATTAATATATTTGGGAAGGAGTAATTGTAAATCTATATACTGAGCAGGGCTATTATATTAATATATTTGGGAAGGGGTAATTGTAAATCTATATACTGAGCAGGGCTATTATATTAATATATTTGGGAAGGAGTAATTGTAAATCTATATACTGAGCAGGGCTATTATATTAATATATTTGGGAAGGGGTAATTGTAAATCTATATACTGAGCAGGGCTATTATATTAATATATTTGGGAAGGAGTAATTGTAAATCTATATACTGAGCAGGGCTATTATATTAATATATTTGGGAAGGAGTAATTGTAAATCTATATACTGAGCAGGGCTATTATATTAATATATTTGGGAAGGGGTAATTGTAAATCTATATACTGAGCAGGGCTATTATATTAATATATTTGGGAAGGAGTAATTGTAAATCTATATACTGAGCAGGGCTATTATATTAATATATTTGGGAAGGGGTAATTGTAAATCTATATACTGAGCAGGGCTATTATATTAATATATTTGGGAAGGAGTAATTGTAAATCTATATACTGAGCAGGGCTATTATATTAATATATTTGGGAAGGGGTAATTGTAAATCTATATACTGAGCAGGGCTATTATATTAATATATTTGGGAAGGAGTAATTGTAAATCTATATACTGAGTAGGTCTATTATATTAAGTGTGTTATTCTGGTTATATTTTATTTATTCATTTAGAGGGGATTTAATTGTAAATCTATATGCTAAATGTTATTCTATTAATATTTCTTATCATTTTAATTTATTTGTTCACTTTTTAATTCCATTAATTAATTGTAGTTACTATTGGTATTTGTGGCCATTTTGTATTATTTATTTATATATATTTATTTGTTTGCTTTCCTTTTATTATTTTCCTTTTGATTATTTAATTATTAATATTTTTTTATCATTTTAATTTATTTGTTCACTTTTTAATTCCATTAATTAATTGTAGTTACTATTGGTATTTGTGGCCATTTTGTATTATTTATTTATATATATTTATTTGTTTGCTTTCCTTTTATTATTTTCCTTTTGATTATTTATTTATTAATATTTTTTACTTATTCAAATTTACTTTGAATTCTGTTTTTAACAATACGTGTAGTCTAAAGTTAAACATGATATATACTATGTTATAAATTATGAACCAAGTTCAAATTCATAGTGTAATAAATGATGAACCAAGTTCAAATTCATGGTGTAATAAATGATGAACCAAGTTCAAGTTCATAGTGTAATAAATGATGAACCAAGTTCAAATTCATAGTGTAATAAATGATGAACCAAGTTCAAGTTCATAGTGTAATAAATGATGAACCAAGTTCAAATTCATAGTGTAATAAATGATGAACCTAGTTCAAATTCATAGTGTAATAAATGATGAACCAAGTTCAAATTCATAGTGTAATAAATGATGAACCAAGTTCAAATTCATAGTGTAATAAATGATGAACCTAGTTCAAATTCATAGTGTAATAAATGATGAACCAAGTTCAAATTCATAGTGTAATAAATGCTGAACCAAGTTCAAATTCATAGTGTAATAAATGATGAACCAAGTTCAAGTTCATAGTGTAATAAATGATGAACCAAGTTCAAATTCATAGTGTAATAAATGATGAACCTAATTCAAGTTCACTATTAAGTTCATAGTGTAACCTAGAAACAAATAAATCTTCCTGTGTACGAAGATTTTCTAATCTTCTCCTTCGTAGATTCTAACTTCAATAAATCTGTTGGTGTCATTACAGGTGTTAAGGTGCTAAAAATAATGATGCTTGTGTTTTTGTGTGTTCTTTAATCCTGGTGTGTAGGGGTCTCATTGTACTACCGACGTAAAATGTGTTGCAAGCGGTGTATTCTAATCTGTAAACAGTGTATCTGACATTTGCCACCGCACATATACTTTAAAGCTACAATTACAGTAAAATAGAGTACCAAATATAATTTTATTTTACTTTTAAAACATGTATATGTTTATCAGCTTAAAATAACTAAGGCGAATAATTGTCGAATATTTTTTTCTGCAAGGGCAAACTGAGAAAAAAATCAAGTTTTAACGAAAACAATACCAGCAGAATAATAGCAACTTGGATTTTATTAAATTCCCTTGAATTTAATGTTCATCATTTTTTTATATATTTCTCAGTAAATTCTAAGATATCATATAAGACCCGGGTTACCTTTGCTAATCTAATCTGTCTTAATTTATTTTTGATTAAATTATTTATTTCACTTATTTATATTTGGTTTTCACTTATTTTTATTTGTTTTCAGTTATTTAATTTACTGATTAATTTGATCGTGTTTCGTTTTTTTCTCTACTCACATCTGTTAACTCTTACCTTAACGACATTTTACTTCCAAAATAGCAGAGAACTACAGTATTGTCGAATAACCATTTTTCAGACCATCGACTGAAGAACAGGTACACTTTGTATTCTTTATTTTAAATGTGTGGGGTTTCCAGTGTTTCTGTTATATCGCTTACGTGTTATAAGTATATTTTAATACTAACATATACATATATATATAAATAGAGAGAAAGAGGGAGAGATATTTAAAAATATGATAGGTTTATAGATCGATACGAACAGATTAAATAGATAGACCGATTGATAAATAGATAAGAACATACACATTTATACACAGATTTCGCTTCTACAATTTAGTATTTTTAATAGTTAAATTTTATTTTGTTTCTCATTCAAACATAATCTACACGGATTATTTAAAAGTTTACATATCTCTGCCAAATTAAAGATTTTGTTGCGACTATCGGAGAACCTACACACTATGTGTTTTGTGCCAGGATTATGTGGTAGTAGCGTTTGTGACGTCAGTACTGTGTGTGTGCTTCTCTTGTCAGCGATTGGGTTTTTGTAGAGTTTGAGAACTCGGCTTACAACAGTTTTTGAACGTTGCACACGTTTTCCGATTTCTTCTATTGTCAACTTTTCCTTTCTTAATTTGACGATTTTTGCTTTGTCGCTTAAATCAGTTTTATGTATTTTTGACATGATTGGTATTGCGTGACTTGCAGCAGTGATGATAATTAAAGTTTAGAATATTTATTTTCATCCTTTCATACAAAAATAAACACCCTACTGTTTTAAACTTTAAACAATTATTTTTCCTTAATGTTCCTTAATTTTGGACACTTGAAATATGTAAAATGGTGGATAAATTTAATAATATTATTTTAATTCATCTGAAAATCTCGGTAAAAGTCCAACTACATCATTTACATACGTAGTGACATTTTCACAAATATTAAAATATAATTTTTTTTTAGATGAGGAAGATTTTATTTTTGTTCCTTAATTTTGGACGGTACTGTAGATTGACAATGATGCTTTAAGTTAGAATGAAGTATCAACTTACCAAGGGATCGGTGTCTTTGATGACAACGTGGTTCTATAGAAAATCCTTTTATATTTCTAACAGAATTTCTTATGTTTAGTAAACCGCTTTTTCCAAACGTGTTCTAGTTGGTTTCAAATAAATTTAATAAAGAGGTTCAGTTTTTCTTTTGCTAAGGAAATCTGGTGGTTTCTAACTAATTATCTCCCATTTTAAGCCGATATGAATATATGTTAACAAAAAGTTGTGAATCATTTGGTATTTCTTATTGTTTTGTTTTGCAGAGTATTCTCAACTCGCTTCAAAAATCTAGTGTTTATGATTTGTTTTCTTTGATCATGTTTGAAGAAAGCTTCGTTGTTGTACTTTTATGAACTTTAATATTTCCATCTTTTATGGGTTTATTATTATCTGTTTATTTCAATGTTAACCGGTTTCATATGATACTGTAACTGTATTTTGCTTTGTATCTTTTTCAATAATCATAAATTCATCTGCGCTTTACAAAACTGTATATAGTTCGTCGTAACATGGTTGAAGTGATTTCATTGTGTTATGACGAACTTGTTATCTGTGGAATACAATACCACGGGACTGTTTCCCTGTTTACTACAACATAGTCGTCTTCAAGTCCAATGTCAAGAAATACTTGTTGAAACGTCCTGCTAAGTAATATTGTTACCAATCCCCTCATAGTAGTGTTCATCATCAAATTTACAATCTCATTAACTCTTATCCTTGAGTGGCCTGTAGGCCTTGCTAATAGACAGCTCATTAGTATAAAAATAAATATCCACTGCTATTGGAATCAGGGGAAAAATAAGTTAAACGAAAATATGTATCTGTGATGGTGTGAAAGAAAGTCTTGTCATATGGTTTTTCAAACGTGAAACATATTTGTTTTTGCTTCTGTACAACTTGTTAAGGACCTTTAATGGAATACATAAGGTTGTTCTGGAGACAATTTCTACCGCGGTACTTTCTATATCTTCTTTAAAAATGGACCGAAGTTCAAAAAGAACGATTGGTAAACATTCATCCGATTTAATAAAATCGTACTAGGCAGTAAATGAAGCTTTTAAGTGACGACAGATCGTTCCACAAGTCCATTTGCATAAGGTGTATATGGTGTTGTTTTCATATGGGTAGTTAATGATAAAAAGTCCAACTGAAATTCAGTCCCCCTGTCATTAATTACTGTAGTTGATCAAATATTTTGGAAATATATTCAGCAGAAAGGTTTTAATCGCACAAGTAGGAGGCCAGCCGATAAATATTTCGACCATGCTTAAGATATAGGCATGTTTATTGAATGTGGGTAAGAGGCTTACAATACCAATATGGGAAAACGGGTATGCAGAATAGGAAAAAGAACATTACTAATTCGGCTAAGTATTTTTCTTTTGCGTCAAGATGTGCATAGTGGAGTTCAGGTGCAAATATCTGTATTCGTATTTGGCCAGAAAAATCTGTCAACAATTAATTTCTGTGTGGAACATTTGCCAGAAGGTGAAATGCTGAAATATTTTTACAACAAGTTTAAGGCGTATACGGCATTATCATATAGAATGTTTTTAATGCTTAAAGAAATGTGAAATTCATTTAAGGTGGCTGATGAATTCTCAAAAATATTTCTGCATAAATTGTATTTAGTTTATTTCTGTGTAACAGAATCAAAATGTAAGGATTCATCAATATTTTGAATGTTAGGCACACCCGAAAGTGTGTGGGAAGCAACGTTTTCATTAAATGTGATGAATGCCCGTGGAGAATTGCCCTATGCAGTCCAAATTATGTATTTCTATAGAAGAATATTTATCACTTTTAGTATTGAAGGGGAAAGTCAAAAGTTTATGATCCGTAATCATGATAAACTCTCCACTTTCTAAAAGATGACGAACACGTTTGATGGAAAACTAAACGGTCAAAAGTTCTCGACTAAAAAGAACTGTATTTCTTCTGAGGATTATGAAGTTTTACAGAGAAAACGAAATAGGTGTAATTTTATATTTTGTTCATTCCTACCGGATCTGATGCATCTGTTGATAACATAAGTTGTGTAGATGGGTCACTTCTGATGTATGTTAGTTTCGTAAAAGCTACGATAGTGATGGTTTAAGACATGCGTTGCACGGAGAGAATAATATGAGAATGATACGATGGATGGGTAATGTGAGTCTTAAAGACAAGCTTAGTTCCGATGACCTCAGAGGAAGATTAAATCTGGACAGTTTAGGGAGATGTTTATAGAACAGGAGGCTACGTTAGGATGGTCACATTGAAAGAATAGATAAGAGTTATTGGGTTAATCGATGAAGAATAGTTCAGGTAGCAAAGTCAGTTGCCAGCAGAAGGCCAAGAAAAACATTGATGGAGATGATAAGGATGGGGTTAAGAGAAAGAGCGATAAATAAAGACCTTATCACAGATAAGTCAGTTTGAAAGTCAAGTTTTAAAAGCCGTCCACCACATGCTTGCGTGTAAAATAGGCGTTAAACTGATGATGATGATGATGATGATGATGATGATGATGATGATGATGATGATGATGATGATGATGATGATGATGATGATGATGATGATGATGATGATTAGCTGGTTCAATAGGGGTTAGAACCGCATCAGATAATTTAATATTTTATTCTTTGATCTTGATTTATATGAAAATCGCTCCAGACAAGGCAAGAAGCAACTTCGTGTAAGGAGCTCAAAAAATACCACTTCAAGGTAAAAAAAAAACAGTAAGTGTTAGATTTATAGATTCTGACCCAGAAAACAGCAATTATTCCCTCTTTGTCAGAAAGATCACGCATGGAGATTAAAGGAAAAAATAAGGGAAGCGATAGTTACGAGGCTGTCAAAAGCAAACCCGAGGTCCACTTTCTACTCTCTTTAAGTATATGTGTCAATTTGGATAATATATGTGAACATTTTGGAATAAAATGCATGGTACTTAACTGTGATAATGAATTCTATACATGGCTTCAATGAAGTTGGAACAGGGATATATTTGATTGCTACTATTTTGAATGCACAGGGACGATTCCAATCCCGTTTATGCGATGTCTAAGAAAATATAGTAACGGGACTCTGAAAATGCATTTTGAAGCGTTTATTCTGTGCTTCAGACTTCTGCCCATCAACGGGTAATTTTATAGACCTAATTCTTTCTCTCTGATAGGTCTATAAAAGTAGTCGTTGATCGGCAGAAGTATGAAATACGTAGTATTAATGCCGGTGTTCCTCAGAGATCTATCCTGAGCTCAAACCTCTTCCTAATCTTTATTAATGATCTTCCAGATAATATTCTCAGATCATTTATTGACACCTACGCATGCAATATAACTGTATATGGCAGCACCTCGAAGAGCACTGGTGATCAAGCTTTTACTGACTCTAACTCTTCTGATATAAAGAACGCAGTGCAATTAGAGAAAAGTTACTTGTTACTTTTAACAATTTTAAAACCAAGCTTATTTCCTCCCATTACTAAGACCTGGATTCTGTTTTTGTCTTCAAACCCAATATCATAAAACTTAGTTCATTGCATTGATCAATATCGACTGACAATCTGTCTCATAAACCTTTGTCCTCGAGTGACTATTAGCCTTAATATGTCGTGACACAATATTAAAAATAAAACATGATAATCGAAATGTTCAAATACCTCCAGTATATCTTGCTGGTATTCTTCCGAAGAATTGCCAGACATGACTATGATATCGTTGTAAGCAACAACAAAAAGAATGGATAATCCGCATAAAACCTCATCGATAAAGCGCTGGAAAGTTTGGGGAGAATCGCATATTCTGAATAGAAAACGGAAACAAAGAAAATTCACAAAAGAGCAAAATAGCCATTTTGTGAATGTTTTCCGCGGCCATAGATATTTTCCTGATAATCCCGGATCACATCTATCCGATAAAATAAAGACGCATCGGATAAAAGAAAATGAAAAGTCATGAATATATGGAATTGGACACATGTCTGAAATTGTTGCAGTATTCCGAGCTCTGTAGTCTTCACGTGGACTCTTGTCGCCATTTGATTTCTTTCGAACGATGTGAAAGGGGGATAGCCGAGGACAGTTGAAAATATGAATTGTACTAGGATAGAGCATCTGTTAAAATTCTGTTTTTGGTATTTTTTTTATTTAATTCATCTCAGTTCAACTGTTTACATTTAGTATGGATCAGTTAATCGCGTGTGGTAATATGATGTTTCATATGATGTTTCATATAATGTTTCACATGATGCTTAACATGATGTTTCACATGATGTTTTACATGATGCTTCGCATGATGTTTCACATGATGTACTACATAATGCTTCACATGATGTTTCACATAATGATTCACATGATGTTTCACATAATGCTTCACATGATGTTTCACATGATGTTTAACATGATTTTTCACATGATTTTTCACACAATGTACTACATAATGCTTCACATGATGTTTCACATAATGCTTCTCATGATGTTTCACATGATGTTTAACATGATTTTTCATATGATTTTTCACACGATGTACTACATAATGCTTCACATGATGTTTCACATAATGCTTCACATGATGTTTCACATAATGCTTCACATGATGTTTCACATGATGTTTAACATGATTTTTCACACGATGTACTACATAATGCTTCACATGATGTTTTCCTTCATTGCTTTACAAAAAGTATTTCTAAAAATTAAAAAAAACGTATCAGTTGGTGTAGCTTAACGGATACAAGTTGCTTGAATGGTAGAAATTGTTCCAATAATAACAGATAAATGTGAATGATTTCTGAGCTGATGCTTTTCTGTAAGATTTATACTTGAGTTAAAATTTTACAAAGAGGTCAGCACCGGTGATGGACATTTTCACGTCGGGGATTATAAAAATCCACGGAGATCTTTGTTTAATTCCTAAATTCAAGATCAAAGACATGTTATGTTTTCACTTACCGATGCGTGTATTAACCATTATTCACCCGTGTCGTCGTCATCGGGAACTCAGGTTCTTGCTTTTCTGTGGATCCAAAACCATTTGAACACCGATGTTGATTCATAAAAAAAAATTATTTAAAAAGACAAGAACTGTGACAGAAAATATCAGAGGAGCATGGTTACTTTCGTACGCGTGGGATAAAAAGAAATACATACAAAATATATAGTTCGTCTCGCTACACCCAGCCACACTCTGCGTGCTGCTCCTCATTGGGGACAGCCCCTCTAGACACGTCTTTTCTTCTTGAATATAACAGGACAAATAGACAGAAAATCTCCGTCCGGAAATCACGTGGGATCGCGACTTCCGTCAAGTGTCACCCCTGGCCCATAAGTGCCACTCATACTTTTCCATTCTAACACGGGCTTCGTTATGTAACAGACATACTTCCAAATGTGTTAATATCACTACAATTTGTAGGGCATAAAGAATTTTCTGTTTTGTGTGACAAGGTGTTTTATTGGAGGAATGCCACTCTGTGAAGCTTCTGAGTTGACGAGAAATTCTTTACCGTATTTTTGTCCAATGTGAGAAGCAGGTGACCACGTTTAAATGAACCAATGAAGGTATTCGCCACTGACAGTTTGTTTGCTCTTTTAAATGAGTCTTTAACATATGCTATATTAGACCTTCCATAGAAAACAAGCATAAAAGCTGTCCCGACCCAGCGTTGCCCGAGAATATTGATGAGTAAACTTTAAAAACTTCCTCTTTCTATAATGAGTTGGAAGTTGTGAAAATATTCTAATGGTTAATGAAAATAAGAAAATACATTTCAGATGAACAAGAGTTAGATTTTGCAGAGGGGGGGGGGAAGAAATGCAAATTGGGAGGAAGGCATCTATTCATTTCTCCTGATCCTGGAGTCAACAATATTTGCTACGTGTAAATAACGATTAATTCTAACTTTTGTTTAAAAAAGAAGTTTCACTATATTATTCAGGATCGTTTTAATGTTTTCTACAAAGTGAATTAAAGGAACAGTGTTTACTTACACGTAAATTAAAAATCTAAAAATCTTCAAATTATCGACTGTATGAGTTTTATTATGTTTGTGATCGACGTTCGTTTAAAAGTTCAATGAAATTGTGTCTAAATTTTGTATTGCTGCTTTAATTCAACGATTCCTGTATTTTTGATGCCCTGTTTAATTAGTGCAGTTCTAATACCGGTGTCACTTTCCCGTCTGTTTTGCTTCGTTACAAAGTGATTTATCATCGGCAAAAGAAATTAGCAAATGAGTCGATGTTTTAGGAAGCTTCTCAAACTATAATTAACGTAATGTTGTTTCAATATTTTCTCATCTATTGTCTGAGAACGATTTGCATGTATCTTTGAAGTTATAAAATTTTATATATCCGTGAAATACGTTATTAAAAAGTTGTTTAAGTTAGGCGTTATCCGATGTCCCTACTCTTCTGTAAAATGGCGTCTTTTCAAACTTAAAACGTTTTTTTCTCTCGGGGAGGAGTTATTTATTTTGGAGGCTATTTTTGAAAGGAGCACTTCAACCGGGTAAGAATACATATTTTTCTGTGACGATATCTTTCGCTACACAAATATAGCAGCTTGTGGAACCAAGCTCTGGTCTGTTTAAGCCGAACAGAGGAATTCGAACAACTATTGAATTTTTATTTCTTGGTTTGTTTTCGTACTCCATCTTAGTATTGTCTGTGCGTCGTCGAATAAACAAATACTGCAGATTTTAAATTAACAAACAGTAGTAAAAAAAATATGTTTTATTGATTTAAAATATAAGTTGATTTCTTTTCAATGTGTTACATAACGTGGACCGTGTTTGAATGGTAACGTCTAAGGATCAGAGGTGACGTCAGATGAATCCACGAAACCATATGATTTCTGATGGAAGTTTTTTCTCTCTCTTAGCTGGCGAGATTTCAAGAGGTGATGATGACGCTTTCCATAATAGGGCACAGCGTGCACGATGTGACTATTTATCTCTCTCTCTCTCTCTCTCTATATATATATATATATATATATATATATATATATATATATATATATATATATATATATATGAAGTTAATCTAACAAAAGATATAAGAGGCAACTAATATCTTTTAATTAGTGAAACATCCGGATAAAGACTGAAGCTCAATATACTGGATAGCGCATTAATAGCATAATATGAAATGAAATAATAAAATAAGATTATGTATTTTTGTATATATTTTTCATGTTTCAAAGTGTAATTTCATCACCTGCAGTAATATCACTGCGGTAATGGTCCTCTGAGGAGAAGAATTATCTTTGAAAACTCACGAGTTAAAGACGTTGAGATACTTTGCCTGAATTTTGAATTCTAATAAAATTTGATTCGCACCTTATTTTATTATTTCATTTTATATTATGCTATATATATATATATATATATATATATATACATATATATATATATATATATATATATATATATATATACATATATATCGTTCTTCACGCATACAAAAATAACCTATCTCAGTGTCTGTTCTTCTCCGTTTTAAATAAACTTTATTAAAAAACTGAACATTGGCGTCCGAGCGATTTTAATGTCAACAGACGATCAACAACCTTGTATCGACTACAACACAGTTGTATGAAGGATACATACAACACTGTTGTATGAAGGATACATACACGCTCGGTAAGTGAAAGTGCAACAAATTTTACTGAAAGGAAAGAAAGTAGAATTTCTTCTTAACTGTAACAATTAAGTAAGTGTTTCAGTGTTGGTTAAAAAAGTGTGTGAGTATGCGTTTTTCTAACTTTGTGTATTTTTACTACGAGTTTGTGGTAATAACGTTTATGACGCTAGTAACGTATGGGGTTCTACCGTAACGAGTGAGTCAGTGAGTGGCTGGCTGACAGGTCGGCAGTTATGCGTAAAGTTAGTATGAATTATAAGCTTTCTACGTGGCCGAAGTCGGTCAGTAAACAACTGCCCTGGTGTCTTATAGTTTTCGCTTTAAGTGTGAGAAAGGGGTTTCGGAGAAAGTCCCATTATTTTCTAACTGTCGTTTCCATGCTTGGTAACCCGCGTTTTCTGCACTTTTTTTATTAGTCTCCAAATAAATAAATTCAATATCTGAATCTGGAGCCTACTGTTGCACAAAAATAGAGTAAATTGTTTTGCTACGAAAATCTGATAATGTCTCAATAAAAACTAACATCACCGATCTTTAACAAGTATTGTTTCTTATGTTATATCATCGAATCGGCATTAAAAATAAACAAGGCTTGATTAGTAAGAAACAAGAATCCACGTTTTAAGATGCGTACATTCAATACATGATTTTAGTAACGAAAATGCCATCTTGAACTTAAGTATGACAGACAGACGGACAGAGTCTCTTTGAGAGATGTGTGGATGCAGCTAAAAGTGATGCGTTCATCCTTATATACGTGTTTAACAATGAAAATGGTATCGGAAACTTAAATATGACAGACAGCTGGACGGAGCCACCGAGGGACACAACCTTTTATATAAATACGAGGAAGCGGATAAAATGGAGTAAATACGAAAGACGAAGATTTAAATAAAATTGAAATAAAATTAAGAAACAAGAAAGAAAGAAACAATTAAGAACAAAATGCGACTCTTATAAAAAAAATGCTAATCTAAACTTAAGTTTGACAGACTGACGACCAGATAAATCCGCTTACAGAGAAGAGTAGAGGAATCTAAATGTGCTATTTCAAACATAAGCGTGACAGATTGACTCTATTTATCTTCCTCCCAGAAGGTAAGATGTGACACAATGTCGGGAAAGTGGGAAAAAACCAGCGCTCGAGAATTTGAGCATTCTGGCTATTTAAAAATTGCCTGGGCAGCCCTGTCGGCATTCCCCGCTAGGGGCGCCTCAGGCGATTAGCAATAAACTTACCCCTTCTCAAAGGGTGAGAAAGCAGAGCCTGGGAGAGTGCACCTCCTAGAACTGCACAGGACGGACAACCGATAGACAGGCGTAAATTCAGACCCGAAGGCCTGGACAATACCGGTCTATAGGGTGTGGTAAAAAAACCCTGGTTGACAGACTGACGACCAGAGAGATGTTTTTTTTTTTAGTTTATTCAGCCCCCCCCCCCCCCAAAAAAAAAAAACATTGTCACTGAAATATAAAAGGATACTGTGAATAAGAGGCAAGATTTATAGGGGCATCCTAAGTGGAGAGTTGTGCAGCAAGGTGTTTTTTTACATAACATTTATATTTCCGTGTCTTGGTACAGTCAGGAAAACAAGGAGCAGTCAAGGAATTCCAAAGGCAAATGCGAGGAAAAAGTTTTGCGGCATCTGAGGAGGTGTGATTTTGCTGCTTGTCGGGTTAATCTGGAGTATTTACGTTGAGGGGCCACAAGTGCATCAAGCTCACCGGAGCACATTCCGTTGACGTACTCATGAAACGAACACTAGGGATGCAATATTGCAACGATGGGACCTTTTAGGTTAGAGGCTCTTTTTCAGACCCTATCAAAAGGAGAGACTCGTTTTTTAGTGCACCAGCCCAGATGTGGCAACAACACTCCGTGCAAGGTCGAATGATGGCTTTGCAGAGATCTAGGATACTAGAAGGTGTGAGAAGATTTCTAGCAGAGTAAAGGAAGTCCAACTTTTTGCAGCAGTCTTGGCAGCATCTTCTATGTATTTGTTCCAATTAATGTTACCTGTGAATGTTAAGCGGAGGAGTCTGAATATTAGACTCTCGGGAATGGTTCTATCAGCGATGGAAATCGGTGGTTAGAAAAGTTTCTTACAATTGTTAAAGGAAATGAACTTTGTCTTAGTAGCATAAAACGTAACCATCCATTTCCCCCCATTCCACTACAGATTAGAGGTCATTCTAACATCTATATATCTCATATAGAGATCAAGTGTTAGCACCAGGAACGGGCCCCTTGATTTCTGAGAACTTCGACTGAAGTAAAATGAAACAAAAAAGAATTCATGCAAAAAAATAAGAAAATAAAAACAATTCCTAAACGTCTCTGAAATAAAGATACATATTTGTTTTGTTTTTTTTATTTAAAGAATTTTTAGCTGACGACGACATGACATTCGACCCTACAATCCTTTCTTATAAAGATGAGTAGAGGGGCCTAAGAATCATATTCCAAATTGAAGTGTGACAGACTGACCTTCCGATGGAACTAACATCTTATGATCATTCTTGGACGTATCTAAAAACCATAGAGGATTTCTTAGAGGCTGTGATGAATTGCCTGTTGAGTGATGATCGATTTTGAATATTACTCTGATTATATAATTTTTTTGTCACATATTTTGTTCCCTAACATACAATACGAATAAGTTATGTTGGTAAGTATTAGGAGAAAAGAAATCATGTCAACATATTAACTAAGTCTTTCAGACAAATCTTATTAGATTTTTTTTAATACGTGAAGAATGTGTTTTCTTCGAGATTCCTTTCATCTTTTTTGTGTCAAAACCGTTTGATGGAAATGGATTGGCATTAAATCGCGTAGAAAGATTTTGTAGTTTAACAGAGAAAATAAACCTTTCTTTTTTTTACCATTTTTCCTTTTTCGCTTTTAATTCGTTTTCGCTTTTTTACAGTTTCGTCTTTTATTCTTTTTCGGGTTTTTTAATATTCAACTTACTTTCAACTTACTTTCTATAAAGAAGTCGATTGAATTCTAGAAAGTGAAGCTGGTGAAGTGGATACGAACAATCTTTACGTGGTCCCTCTCGTGTGTACCAGATAGCAAAACAGAATTGTATTCGTCAAAATACAATACCTTGCTGATTCGTCCGCTGGTTATGTTTGCGAATTTAATTCTAAAGAAAAATATTGAGAAGGCGATCACGATCCGTGAGACAGAAAATAAATATTTAAAGATTAAAAACAAATTAATTTCTGTTTCAGATTTTTTTAAATGACGATTGATAATTTATTACTTGTATTATTCGGACTACTGTTTCTATCTTGGGGTGATATTCTCACAAAGTTTCGGCCGATGTAATCTCCGACACCATTAAAGTGCATCTAGTCAAACTCGCAAATATTTATGTCGAACTCGGGAATCTATACGGAATTTCTAACTGAATTCTTGATTTAATCTTCGCGGGTAGATTGTTCTTGTTCATCCAGCCATGACTGGGTCTTAAGTAATTCTTAATTAATATCGCCCGTACTGAGGATTGAACCTTGTTCAGCCAGCCATGACCGGGTAGAAGTCTTAAATCCAAACTGTCACTTATAACTGATTTTTACTTAATACCTTTATCCATTGCGTCACGTGAACATAAAGTTCGACATAAAGATTCCCGAGTTCGACAAGATGCACCTGAACAGAGTCGGAGTGTACATCGGCCGAAACGTTCTGATAATAATAGCCAAGATAAGAACATCCGAATAATCCAAAGAATAGAAATTAATTTCTGCTAAAAAATGATCTTTAAAAAATTACCATTTCTATATTAAATAATCACCATACTAAGGTGACTAAAATCACAATTTTGGGGTGACCATTTAAACGACTTCTTGTTGTGAGAATGTCACATTACCTCCCCATTTTAGAAGAGTTCTTATGTCAGTCAAGTCACAAGCAAATAAAATTCGCTGTCGCTCGAAAACATTCCAAATATTTACCACGTTAAAATACAGCATATCCTCCGTGACTGAAGCAGGTGAAATAAATATATAATAACGGCACGAGGAAGCGAAGAAATTATCAAATTTAAAGAAATTACCCTTTATTGAGATAATGGCGTTGCCTTCTCTTCTGCCAACGGCGGAAAGGGCATTCCGAACTACGGATATTACGAGCCATTTGGCCCCTTAGTTTATCGTGGATCTTAAGTCATTCGATACCCGTGCAGTTTGCTCAAAGGGTTCAAACCGACTGCCTACTCTTCTTTTACACTCTCTTTTAGCTATGTGACGTGACGTTTGCTTCTGGCACACAGGGGGTCGAGCTGACATCCGAGTACACTAAGCTGACCCCGACATAACCCTATTTCATATTATACTAAACTAACAAAATTATACTCAGTTAATATTTAACAAGAATATCTTGAACTGGCTTAATACTCTTCATATAGAGCCTCCACGATTTTGCTCCAATTTCTATCGTCTCGTGTAGGCTTTTTCTCCAGGTCTGCTATGGGTGTCATATGTTTGAGTTTACTTGAAGTTTATAGTCAGGATCCGAGTTACGTTGGTTGTTCTTGTCACTGGTTGTCTCCAGTCGATTGCCATTTTATTCGTCTTATTTGAATTAACGTTTGGGTCCTGTTTTAACCTAACTTACAAATCTGTAGTTGGCTCTCTGAGTGAACCATCTTAAGTGGGAAGCACTTATGAAAGTGTTATGCTTTTGATGGTAATATTAGTTACTCTACAGGTCCATTATTATGCTTGTGGTGGTAATATTAGTGAGTCTACACGTCTATTATTATGCTTTTGATGGTAATATTAGTGACTCTACAGGTCTATTATTAGTCTTTTGATGGTAATATTAGTGACTCTACAGGTCTATTATTATGCTTTTGATGGTAATATTAGTGACTCCACAGGTCTATTATTATGCTTTTGATGGTAATATTAGTGACTCTACGGGTCTATTATTATGCTTTTGATGGTAATATTAGTGACTCTACAGGTCTATTATTATGATTTTGATGGTAATATTAGTGACTCTACAGGTCCATTATTATGCTTTTGATGGTAATATTAGTGACTCTACAGGTCTATTATTATGCTTTTGATGGTAATATTAGTGACTCTACAGGTCTATTATTATGCTTTTGATGGTAATATTAGTGACTCTACAGGTCTATTATTATGCTTTTGATGGTAATATTAGTGACTCTACAGGTCTATTATTATGCTTTTGATGGTAATATTAGTGACTCTACAGGTCTATTATTATGCTTTTGATGGTAATATTAGTGACTCTACAGGTCTATTATTATGCTTTTGATGGTAATATTAGTTACTCTACAGGTCTATTATTATGCTTTTAATGGCAATATTAGTGACTCTACAGGTCTATTATTATGCTTTTGATGGTAATATTAGTAACTCTACAGGTCTATTATTATGCTTTTGATGGTAATATTAGTGACTCTACAGGTCTATTATTATGCTTTTGATGGTAATATTAGTGACTCTACAGGTCTATTATTATGCTTTTGATGGTAATATTAGTGACTCTACAGGTCTATTATTATGCTTTTGATGGTAATATTAGTGACTCTACAGGTCTATTATTATGCTTTTGATGGTAATATTAGTGACTCTACAGGTCTATTATTATGCTTTTGATGGTAATATTAGTGACTCTACAGGTCTATTATTATGATTTTGATGGTAATATTAGTGACTCTACAGGTCCATTATTATGCTTTTGATGGTAATATTAGTGACTCTACAGGTCTATTATTATGCTTTTGATGGTAATATTAGTGACTCTACAGGTCTATTATTATGCTTATGATGGTAATATTAGTGACTCTACAGGTCTATAACCATAGAACAGACCACTCTTAACGTTTTAATGGCCGTTCATTTTGTTTACGTCATTGGTTTCAATTGATTTTTTAAATCCACCATTCGGCTGTGAATTGAGTATTGTTGCCACATCTGGGCTTGTGTTCCAACCTCTTGCAATAAAATATTTCCAACCAAATAGTTTCCGCACTATCTGCATATGCTCCAGCCCCTGTCCCCCTTCACTGTAAATGTTCATAGAAGCTGGACGATGTTCTACTTTCGTCGTGCTGCTTCTCTTCCTGCTCCTTGTTTCTCCAACTGTACCAACATGCATACATTTAAATGCCATGTGAATAATCATCTTGCTACCCAAGTTGAGTATAACATGAAAATAGAGTTCAGTTTGGGTCAGCTTAGTGTACTCGGATGTCACATCGACCTTCTGTGTGCCAGAAGCGAACATGACGTCACATGGTTAAAAGAGCGGGTGAACGAGGGGTAAACAGTCGGTTGGAAGTTTGCACGGGTAAAGAATGACGTAAGATCGACGATAAAATAAGGGGCTAACCCAGGTTGCTCCCTATAAATCTGGCCCTTATCACAGTACGATTCAGTAGCATTATGCCTAGTTTGGGTCGAACAAAGTAAAATAATAAGTAAGTCGGTGCTTCAAATTGCAGGAATATAGCTGTTTGATTTAGTGGCTGGTAAAAAATGTCGGAGGGTCTACACCGCCATGAGATGATATGAAAGAATCTATCTTTTCCTGTAAACATTGGAACATTTTTTAAAGTTTGATTGTTTTTATTTCTCGTTTTACTACCAGAAATGTTATGATTGGTTCGTGATAGAAAATCGATGATACAAAATCAATAAATTTATTTAAAGCGCGTACGGTTTTGATGTATTAAGTACAAAGACTGGTTTATTTTCGTATGTACATGTTTCAGACTAGGGGAATTTTTTCGGTTGATTTCCACTTTCCAAACCTCACTTGTCTACCGTGTAATATTGTATCATTATGTTATATAGCCTTCGACAAGTCTATAGAAATTGTCGCCTCTCTTTCTAGTGGAAATTCGCACTATTCTCTTCACTAAAAATATACTTTATTAAATTAACTACGGATATCCATTGTCTTTCGCGAATAGTTGCTTCTGATACCTCAGTGTAAGGAAAAAAATGTATGTAAATCTCCTGTAGCCGTAATAAGATCACAATGATGGCCCAAACCTCTAGAAGGAACTCCTGTTCATCTAACATCGTAACAGCATTAACAAAATGTCCGCCAACAACGCTTTCTCGCAGCTATTCAAAATTCAACACCCTTTTAATTCGTTTTTTAAATGCGGTTGGTCTCTACACGTGCAAATTGGTTTGATCACTCATGCAAAATAGTTTTAACTATAAAAATCTGCATGAAGACGAGTTCTTTTCTCTCTGTAAAAACGGGTGACCGACACGCGAAACATATAATAGGCTTTGAAGTATGTAAGTTTTCGTTTTCCTCTCTATTGTTATCTACAAAGATGGTACGTTTAACAGAACTATATAGCAGAAACATAACCTTTAAAACTGGCTCTGACCTCATTTGAAATAGTACATCAAATTATTAAATTGACTGGCATATACTAAAGGGATCAAACAATCCGTTTTCTTTCTTTCAATAAAAAAGACAAGAACTAACATAGTATGACGGGACTTGCTAGCTCAAACTAGCGATTGATATATTACTCTGTTCACCTTGTTTTTTTTGTTTAGTAAACATTCTTTCTTATTATTTATATTTTTCAGAGTTTCCCTTATTATTTTCTCTAACCAATCCGCTATGCACCCTGGTATCGGTCGACAGGTGACTTTAAATCATCCGGCATTGGCAGAAAATGAATAATATAGTATCTGTATTTAACTTGCTGCTAAGCAATACCGCACCAGAATGTATCAAACGCGTCTTATAAAAGTCTACGTTAAAAGAACAAGAAACAAAAATATGTATACAAATACTTATTAGGCTAGTAATTCTTAGAAAAGTGGAATCCGCTTATTAGAATTATTGTGGGATCTCCGCTATCATTTAGCCAGGTTCTCCCACAAAAAGAATTTATCACAGTTAATTTACATGCACATGTGTAATTGTTAGAAATAGAAAACAGCTGCACGACGACGTAGACGGTCTATCCTATTTCCAGACGCTTTTTTTATATAGCAAGATAGTATTTCAAGCTTCTATAAACAAAGAAATTTTATACCTGTTACCTCTCTCTTTCTCTCTCTCTCTCTCTCTCTCTCTATGCATATATATATATATATATATATATATATATATATATATATATATATATATATTGTGTATTTAGGCAGCATATATCAGTTCCGAAATGTGGCTGTGTACGCGTCTGATGAGACCCATTTAGGTAGAAATAATTTATAATGCAGACAGCTCCAATGTGTGTGTATTTTATTTCTTTTAAATATATATATATTATTATTTTATTATTTATTTATATATATATAAGTAACATTTTAAGCTGAATTATTGGGGAAATGGTAGTTTTATCTGTACCATTGGAGAGCCATGCATATAACTGTCCTGTTTTTAAATCTCCGAAACAGTTTCATGGTAAACAGCTGAAGATCCCCGTGTTAATATTAGATGCTTACGTTAAGGTCTGCTGCTTTTGTTTCACTGTTAGATACTAAATCCCCCTTTTTATTTTATTTACTTACTATTATATATTATTTATTTATGAATTTTCCAACAAATGTTAAGTCTACACTATTTTGGATTTAGTTAGTTTCTCTGGGAATTTAAACTGCATTTTCCTTTTTTTTTTTGTCTTTTTTTTAAAAATAACTCAAAGCTTCTTTAGACTATATATATATATATATATATATATATATATATATATATATATATATATATATATATATATATATGAAGAATTTCTATTAATGACTCTCCTTACACCGCTAGTCTTTAGGCTTTTACGGACCGTCGCATTTTCCAGCTGGGCGGATTTTCTGGAACTGCCTCTCTACAACTGCGAAAGGAGTTGTCTCTCCATAGGATTTGTTTTATCTTCACATATGAAAATCGGAGTTTCATACAACCCTGGCTGCCAAAACTCAATCTTAAAACAATACCGAATTTTACCATAGACCAGAAGCTTCGAATCTGATCTTAGAAACCCTTATTGTATCTTCAACGGTGAATTATTGCGTTCATCTTCTAAATTATCTTACTTTATTTCATATATATTTATTTTTATAACTTTTAAATCTTGACATTATGGTAAGTTTTCCTTTATCAACTTACATGTCTAATCTCGTCTGATGATAATATTTTTATCTTTGAAAAGTCATGGTTTAATGAAGGAATAATAAAATAATTATCTCATATAAACCCCTTGTTTTGAACAATTGATGATGTAATAGACATTGTAATCTTCACAATTATTATCTACATCGCTTATCTTTTTATAACATTGCTCTTTCTTGTATATTGAGCATTAACTTCTAATGATAGGTTATACTTTAAAGATATATCTCATATTTTTATTTTTCCCAATACATATATATATGGGACCGCCTACAACTGCCACTCCTGCACTGATGAGGGTAAAAAACACGAAACACTTTAATATTTAAAAAATATTTATAGTATAGGCGTGGAATTAATGACCACCCAAACTAAAGATATGTAATGAGGCTGGGGCTCATAAGCGCAAACTAAATGGGCGAGCTGACTTGGACTTAACCAAAATGGAATCTGGTCGGCTTCCTCACATCTTCTAACACACTTCTTAGCCCCTTTCATTCTCTCTTAAAAGGTGGCTGCAGAAGGTGTTTGTTTTCAATGCGAGGCTCTGAATTCTCGCTTTCGATTTTGATTTTATTTTCATTCTGCCTTTGACAAGATGCGGTAGCGCGTCGAAACGTTGGTTGATTGACGTAAGGCTATAATATTGTTTATGTAATTATATATATATATATATATATATATAATCGAAGTTTATGTAACAGTTGTTATGCATCAAAAGTTCGAGTCGCCCAAAGGTGACACGCCTTCGCAGTATATAAGGTATGAATCACTGGATTCAATGAAAACTTTTTAAAAATATTCTTTTCTGGAATTCGTTTTGATTCAACTAATTAACCTGACATGAAGAAACAACGCAGATACAAGAAGTATATCAAAAATCTACTAGTTGAATGTTACATGTATAAATATATATATATAGATATATAGATATACATAAAATGTATAAATATAGAAATAAAAACAAGGTTACATTACATGTACTTGTGAAAGATTAGTATTTAATACTATTTAGTAATATATAGCTAACAACTAACAATTACATACAAGCAAAAGTGGAATAAAAAATATTGCTTATCTTTGGTTATCCTCGTATGATAACAATATTTCCTTGAAAATTCATTGAATGTTCATTTAATCTGAGGGTCAAAATGGTTGTTGTCCAAATGTATTTTAGTGCAATTGGCCATGAATATAATTATCCACGGAAATCGTATTTTCTGTAAGAACATATAGAAAGTTTTTTTATATTCTAGAATTCAAGTCGGTTGTTGTAAGAATGGTTTTTGACGTTCTCACTGTGTGAAATATAATTAAAAAGTTAATATCTCTGAAGAAGTGATTAAAATGTCTTTTTTTGCTTTGAAATTCAAGATGGCAACTGTCTACGTTGATTTTAATTGAACGCACGGTCCGAGAAATCTTCACTTTGGAAACGATATTTCTTTTGTGATAATCTGAAATTGTTGGTGCATTCGGTGCTGGTTCTAAACTTGTATAATTTCTTAGAGATCCATATAATTTTAGTACATAATATACGCCTAGACTTGTAATATTTCAAATGTATAATTTCTTCGAAAAGAGATTTCTCTTTACAGCAGATAAATGATAATGTTCGTTCATTCAGAACAGACTGGAAACTGAAAAATTATTAGAAAGGCGGGGGCATACGTCACATTGTTGATAGTGTTCAACACTCGATCAGAACTTTTCATAATCGCTAGGATGACAACAATCTTTTAATTTCAAACAGGGTTCTACTATTAAGACTATTATATCTTAAAGAGGCATTAACTATATATATAAAATAGAAATACAAGGAACCACGTGTTAAAATAAATTCACCCACCACAACAAAGGAAACAGGATATAGGCCAATCTATAGAAAACAGAACAATAGAGCAGGATATAGGAAGTAACACCAACGAGACCTTTGTTCGTGGGAAGTCAAACGATTGGCTGAGAGAACAACAAAGAATCTGATTGGTTAACTAGCTAGCCGTGTATATAAAAACACCCGGTAAAAATAAATCCATGCATTTTAGCCTGAAGATTCCACCCGGGGATGAAACGCGGGAGCCTCTGTGTAGCTTAATTGCCATAAATATATTTTCATAGCCCTCTCTCTCTCTCTCTCTCCATATATATATATATATATATATATATATATATATATATATATATGAATAAATTATATGTACCTCCACCCATTCACGAAAAAGTTAGCGAGTAAGACATGTGCCATTTTCTAGCTCTCAGACGAAATTATTTCAAGGGGTTAAAAAAAGAGGGGGAAAATAACAAGTCAGACAATCACCTCAGACTTACCCCGCCGCCTAAAATGAATTCGAGAAAGAAATCCTCCACTCTATGATAAAAAGTCAACGGTGTGTGTTTTTTTAATTTTAGGTCATCAGAAATTATAATAATTTATTTATGAAAAATTAAATTACTGACGTAATTCTATGATTTTATATGAATATTTTAGTAAGATATGTCGATTAATAACGAGTACGAACACTGGCGAAGCATAATGTTCCGTCATTTGTGACAGACGGTGTACACTTATTTAAAATATTTATCTAATTACATCACATTATTACGGGTGTCGCCATCTTGCCTCTCTCTGTATTTAACTATACTGCAGATATTCTATATAGATTATCGTATCGATGTTTAGCGAAGAAGCAAGGCGCATATCAAGTGCATGTGATACGTACCAATATTACATGAAACCTTATGAGATAATAATACTGTTGCTATGAATATGTAAGAATAGTGCAATAAAGTTACACTCCATTATCTTGTAACTTCACACACTTATTTGAATCCGGTTATCCGATTCCTAATGTACTCCATTTTGTTTTCTGTTTACATAATTCTAGAATTGTGTTGATGGTTTTCATGCAATCTGCCTTTAAAATGGATTAGTTTGGTGGATAAAGATTATCTATTTGTCTGTACGTTTTCAAAAAAGTGTTCTTCATCCGATCTTGGATTTAGAGTTTTTATCGTCTTAAGTAAAAGAAAACGAATTAATCCTGAAGACTTTCGTAAACCAACGCAGATTCTGCACGAAGGACTCTTTCTTTTTTATTATTTCACTTTTAGTTGCGTGCAATCATCTCTATCAAAAGGTACTGTTCGTCCATTTTTTGGTCACGGTTCAGTTTGAATTGATATTTTCGTCCGTCTGTCACGCTTAAGTTTGAAATAGCATTTAACGATGCGACCACGCATATCTATAAGAGGCTTTGACCGTTCGTCGGTTTGAAATACTATTTCCATTGCTAAGAGCGCAGATTAAGTGGACGTACTTGAAGAATATTCATTCTTAATGAATTTTCTCTCGAAGTTTTTGTCCTTATTTGTTTTTCCTTAGTTAGTTGACGAACGAAGATACACTACACTGTCTCCAAAGTAAATAGTATGTAAACTGAATTGAGCATTTTAAAATTGTAATAGTATAGTTGCGGATTCAGATATTGAAGTAATAGTTTATCTTCGGCTTCAGACAGACATATATAAAATCTCCATTAGTAATTGATGTATCCGGAGGCATCGAGATCAAAACAGTGTACGAACAAAAGTAATGCATGATACAATTTCAACATTTAAAATGTATCAATGTGTTTTACATAATAAGCACGACATTTTCGGCAAACCACCCATCTTCTGCTTATTTAATGGCCTAAACATAATAAGATAATAAAACTGTTTTATATTTAATGACATAAACATAATAAGACAAGCAAACTGTTTTATATCTAATGGAATAAACATAATAAGACAATCAAACTGTTTTATATTTAATGGCATAAACATAATAAGATAATAAAACTGTTTTATATTTAATGGCATAAACAAAATAAGATGAGCTAACTGTTTTATATTTAATGCCATAAACATAAGATAATCAAACTGTTTTATATTTAATGGCATAAACAAAATAAGACACGCAAACTGTTTTATATCTAATGGAATAAACATAATAAGACAAGCAAACTGTTTTATATTTAATGGCATAAACATAAGATAAGCAAACTGTTTTATATTTAATGGCATAAACATAATAAGATAAGCAAACTGTTTTATATTTAATGGAATAAACATAATAAGACACGCAAACTGTTTTATATTTAATGGAATAAACATAATAAGACAAGCAAACTGTTTTATATTTAATGGCATAAACATAAGATAAGAAAACTGTTTTATATTTAATGGCATAAACATAATAAGATAATCAAACTGTTTTATATTTAATGGCATAAACATAAGATAATCAAACTGTTTTATATTTAATGGAATAAACATAATAAGACAAGCAAACTGTTTTATATACCGCAATAAAAGTAAGGAAAAAAAGATTATTTCAATAAGTCTCAAAGTTTATTTTTTCTTCATCAAGACTTAGACATTGCAGGATAACGTCATAATAATTATCCGAAACGATTGATTGGATACGATTATTTGAACACCTTCATCCCTTTTCCAACATATCAGCGCGTAATTGTCTAAAATAGATCCGATATGATTTGAACGCGAAGCAACCGATTATATAGCGCGCGATGGTATTTATTAGGCTATCACGTACCTCCTCGACCCGTTATTTATTTTCATTTTTCGTTTTGTCTTTTTCCTTATTTCTTTTTTTTTCGTCTATTTTTCGTTTATTCTTTTTTTTCTTTTTGCTTTTATTTTTTTTTTTAATTTCTTTTTCATTTTCTTTTTTGTCTTTCGTTATTTTTTCTTAATTATTATTTTTCTTTTGTCTATTTCGCTTTGAAATATTTTGTGTGTTTTTTCCGCATTCAATTATTTTTGCAGACATTTTCTTTTACATTGATTTTTTTTCCTCCGAATTAATTTACTTTTATGTTTTTGATAAACTTGGCTTTTATTTCAACGGTGAATTTTAAATGTTTTTGACTAAGCTGATTGTTTTGTTACCGGCAAAAATGACAGTAAAATTAATAGATTTTTGGATGCGGACATCGCCACTTTATTCGTGACTGTGTCTATGGGTCCAACTTAACCCTGTTTTAATTTTGTTTTGTTACCTTGGCCAAGCTTGGTTTTAAAAGTCGATGAAATCGGTGATTAAGTTTCTGCTGCTTATTTTTGTTTTCCCAAGTTTTAAAAGAAAAGGTTAGTAAGAAAAGATCAATTTATTTTCTTAGGCCAAACAACCCCAATACGAATAATGTTAAAAATATGGAAATATTCAAATGTTCAAAGGTAATTCATAATATCCGAGTATTCCGCTAAAAAATATTAACAACCTTAGAAGTAATTACTCTCAAGAAAAGTCGAGTTAGTATATATATATATATATATATATATATATATATATATATATATATACACATGTATGTATGTATGTATGTATGTATATATCATTCAAATGAAGCGGGACAAATACGATAAAAATTACATTAAAAAGGTCTGGGTGTATGAGGGAATAAAGGTAGATAATGCCAATGCAGGGGGAGGGGTAGAACATTAAATGGTGTGGGGGATATCTAAAATAGATATAGAAAGATCATGAAGTAATATGTATGAGACAAAAAAGATGGAAAAAAGGGAAAGTTGGAAAAATAAAGAGGAATCAAGCAAAAGATATTGCAAAAGAAATTAATGGTAAGTAAATTTAAAGTTTAATCGTTAAAAATATAAAAACTAAAGTTTCATTTTATTTCATTTTATATTTGATTCTTAACGGTCTCAAATCGAACCACGTGACTTTCCTAATTTTAAATTCCCTTTTCTTTTATTTTCTTCCACATTTCATTCTTCACAAATATGATTTGAGGTAAAGATCGGATTCTAGCCCTGCCTAATCAGATCTTAGTTTACAACAGCTGTTGATCGATAACATTGGCATACCAGTGTCGCAGATTTTGTACATGTCTGTATAAATAAAAAATAAGCATATATATATATATATATATATATATATATATATATATACTAGTAGAATGTCCATCCCATGGGAGGTATGAGCAATAAATATTGCATTAGATTTAAATTTGAATGATGTTTCTTTCTTTGTGTGTATGCTACTGTTTCAGTGGCACCTATTTAAATTGGAAAGTATACAAAAAAATGTATCCACGTTTCACACCCTGTTGCCTAGAAAACATATTTGATTGTTCATAATGATTAGTTCAATAGTTTAGATCTATACCAAAACATAAATATAATTGACGCTCATGCACGCAACGATCCTTTTAAATATTGTATTACTTAATATAACTCAGAATCTGATGTAAATCAATTCTTTTCTCTATTAAATTGTTTGTATCTTACTTATTTTAAAAGTGTGTGGGGGAGAGTACGAGTTGGCGTGGACGCTCCCCCATTAATAGTAAAGTTTACCAAGATAATAACGTTCTCATGTTACTCACCGGGTTGCCGAGAATATAGATTTCAAAAGTCATAATGATCGGCTCATTAGTTATGGAGTTTACCCTTACATTAATATATATATATATATATATATATATATATATATATATATATATATATATATATATTAAAGAAAGAAAGATGAAGATAAAAAAGTGTACAAAATTACATAAAGTTACATAAATTAATACACATTTTATTACATCGAAAGTTCAATTTGTATTAATTTATGTAACTTTATGTAATTTTGTACACTTTTTTATCTTCATCTTTCTTTCTTTAAAATTGATTGCTCTACTCAATGTATTGAGCTTTATTTTATCGATATAGATCACTCTACGATATTTCACTTATCGTTAATTCTATTACTATTAGTATATATATATATATATATATATATATATATATATGCAAACATTGTTAAAAATAACAGAATTCGTCTGTTTAATTATACCTTTTTTATTTTTTTATTTTTTCATTTTTCTGATGGTCGTTTTGTATTAAAATCACCAAAAATAAATGTTCTATAGGTTTCACAGGTTTCACGAACGTTTTCGATTCTTCTTTCTCCAGCTTTTTCGTCCATTTGCTTTTGACACCTGATGATGATTCGACGAAGAATCGAAAACGTTCGTGAAACCTGTGAAACCTATGGAACATTTAAATAAAGATAGAGTCATCTATTCATTTACGTCGACACTGTGTTTATAAAACGATCATTATAAAAAGCACAGACTCTTCACTTTGATAATCACCATCAAAATGATAGCATCAATTTAATGAATACCCGTTCTACTTTTGTGAGAAGAAAATGTCTTAATTCCTTCACGGATAAAATTGATTGATTGTAATGTGATACGTCTGGATGTAGTCTATCCTGTTGGGAAATCAAATTCGATTTAAAATATAAACAGGTTGACTAGTTTTAAAAGAAACTCATCAAACGACAAATATCAAATTGTATTAAAAGCGCCACCAGTGACAAATCATGATTATCGATACATAAAAGAGTCGAGTTGGTAAATACCTTCAACTTCAAGTGTCACCCATAAAAACGGCGTATACTGCAAAAACCACATAAGTTTTATATTTGAACATTAAATGAGACTGAAATTAACTGTACGTCAGTACGAATTTAATTGTCAAGAGAAAAACGCATATATTTGTTTTGTTTAAGAACAAGCCAATACAACGTGAAGTATTTCCAGAGAATTCGAGAAGCAACATAGAAATATACGTATTTTGAAATAATGAGAAAAGAAGGCAATCCTCCATTCTTAAATTAAGACTACTGTATCTATATATATATATATATATATATATATATATATATATATATATATATATATATATATATATATATATATAATTCAGGTAAAACATCCACAGGGTAGTAATCCAAAGAATTTCATCCGGGTTTATAAAAAGTGTTCAATATCAAATAGAGCTTTTATATATGATTGTTTTTATTTACACAGACATGTACAAAATCTGCGACACTGGCATGTCGATGTTATCGATCAACAGCTATTATAAACTGAGATCTCATCAGGAAGAGTTGGAATCCGATCTTAACCTTAGATCTAAGGTTAAGACCGGATTCTAACTCTGCCTGATGGGATCTCAGTTTATAATAGCTGTTGATCGATAACATCGACATGCCAGTGTCGCAGATTTTGTACATGTCTGTGTAAATAAAAATAATCATATATATATATATATATATATATATATATATATATATATATATATATATATATATCCGTTTGTCCGTCACACAAAATTAGGCAAGTAAAAAAACTGCCGTACGAAACTATTTCAAGTGTTTAAGAAAGTGTAGAAGGCAAATAAAAAACTGACAACTCCCGCCGTCTAAAATGAATACATATAAAGATTATTTACTCTATTCCCATAATAATGAGACATTTTCTATTTTCCTTTCTTATTTCTTATTTCTATATCGTTTGATACGTATCTTTATGCTTTTTTTTCCTTTTTTTGTAACTTTCTAGTTTGAGAATTTTCTTTCTTACTTATTTGTTTTTTAACTTGACCGATTGAGATGTTATTTCATATAAATATGAATATTAGTGCGAACACTAGCGATGGATGTATGAAGTGCTTTAAGCATGAGAGTCGAACTTAGCACCGTCGGCGGCGGCGGCGGCGGCGGCGGCAGCGGCGGCGGCGGCGTCGTCATCATCATCACCATCGTCGCTGAGAACACCGGTTGCTTTTTTAATTTGTTGATACAAACTACACCGACACTTGTTTTGGTTAGTTTATGAAATGCTTTATTCAAAAAGGACAGAACAGACTCGCATGCGTGTTAAAGAGAGAAAGAGAGTAGATGTTATTGGAGGAATCGTTGTTACTACACCAGTCGCTATTCGCTTGCCGTCCCCAGCTTTGAGGACTGCGCGCAAACACGTCTTCTCTCGTCCAAGACTCGCCGACTAAAACCGAGCAAAAGAAGAGGGGAAAAGGAGATAGCCCTGCCTGGAGATCACGTGGTGTGTGTTACTTCCGTTCGGTGCAACTTCCCTGGTTCATAACTTTTATATGAATGTTTATGCTACTCTTTAATAGGACGATATTGTCCATTCCTCCAACCAGCAGGTCCTTCAAGGAGGGCACTGGTTTCATTTGTGAAAAGTGTATTAGAAAAATATATTTTAATATAGACGCTTACCCTCATGAATTTTCCGTAAAAGAAACAATAAGCAATAGGGGTGACCAGTTGAAAATTACCATATCTGGTTGTTTTGACACATTAGTTTCGCCAACACGCTTGAAAAGTTCAGCGCATTTCTGTACATACTTTTATCTGTCTTCTCATAAAAGGTTTTAGGGGCTGCAATAATAGTCTTCAGTAATTCGCAATTCCTTCTAAAAGTTGGAGGTTCAATCATCAGTGCGGGCGATGCTAGGAATTGCGAATTAATGAAAACTTCTACCAGGTCATGGCTGGCGGAACGAGAGCATGCTACCCCCGTTGATTAAAGAGACGGTTCCGTCTTAAATTCCCTGCAGATTTCTGAGTTCGATAGAAAGATTCCTGAGTTTGGCAAGATAAACCTGAGGAAGGTCAGAGTTTACATCGGCCGAAACGTTGTAAGAGTAACACTCAAGATGAAATTATCTCTAATTGTGTATTGATTCTCGTAAAGGTTTTACCATTTTTATGTCCCTTATTTGACGTAGTTTTCATTAATAATTTGATTTTATGCTGAGAGATGTCTTTCTTCGGTGTAATGTATGTCGTATGTTTGCATATGGACAGAAGGAAAAGCAATTTACACATTCTACGTGTACAGATGTTGCCACAATTCAATTAATTTTTCGCTACATTCCAATGGATATTATAATTAGTATTCAAAAATATTAAAGATCATTAATAATTTGACACGTGCGTTACATGCACATATAAACATATTCTAACCACACAAACCTTTCCAGGTAGAAATGAAGAGGAATGCTTACTAAAACCGTCGTTAAATCAGTGTTCACGTGGCCAGCATCACCTCTAACATCCCTAACACTACGAAAGGTGGGCACTTTTCGAGGAGCTTTAATAACAAGCAGTACAAATAGCTATATGCATGATCCGACGTTTCGTAGATCACTCTTATCTGCTTGGTAAGTAGTCGCCGAATTCCGCTATTTACAGTTAAAGTTCTTCTCTATTTACTAACTAGTTGACAATGGCCTGCGGGTAAGATCTCTGACTACGAATCAATGCCTAAATGTGAGGTCAGAGGCGTTTAAAATGTGTCACGCAGTCAAACTTGCCCGCAAACTGGACGAATAAATAATCACCGGAAGCTCTGATCCGTGTCTTCAATAAAATCAGCATGTGTATGAACACTCATCAAAAGAAAAGGGAATTCATTGAACTGGATTTATCGGTCAAACATTTTAAGACTCTTATGCAAGACAATCCACGTTCATAATTCATCGATTTATTTTACGATCTGATAGAGAAATCAAATTTATAATACTATTATGCAAGACAATTCGTACCTTGCAACGGTGGGAAGCCATAACTCTCTCTCTCTCTCTCTATCTCTCTCTCTCTCTCTCTCTCTCTCTATATATATATATATATATATATATATATATATATATTGTATATGAGTGCGTAGTAATAGGTGTGTATTTATGTATGTGCCGTATGCATGGAACAACACTTCAAAGGCGGTACCCTATGCTTTTTATATTTTATGATTTTTTTTATGTTTTAAGTACGTGTGTATGCGGTGCTATGGTGGCATATATATGTGTGGGTATGCGTATATATATGTTGATTATGTATATGTCTGTATGTATATGTACGTATATGAGTACGTATATTATTTTTTTTATTATTTAATAAATTATTTATTTTTTATTTTTTAATGTGCTATCCAGGCATACGTAAGTGTAAATATGTGGATTTCAGATTTAAGGTTGTTAATTAAAGTTTCATCTCTTCCCTGGCTATTGGTACTTTTGAATCAAATACCCAGAAAAGTTTATGAGTATTTATTTACTCCTCTCCATGAGTTAGGCACAAGGCATATTTAATCTTACTCCCACAATTAAGATGTGACCCAAGGTCGAGTTGGGAAAGTGGGTTTTGAAAAGCCAGCGCCCGAGAAGTGAGCACTCTGGCCATTAAAAATTGCCTCGGCAGCCCCGTCGGTATTCCCCGGTAGGGGCGCCCAGGCAGTAAGCAATAAACTTACTCCTCCCCAAAGAGGGGATGCGAAGCCTGGGAGGGTGGACCTCCTAGAACTGCACAGGACAGACCCATAGACCGGCGTAAATCAAGCCCGAAGGCCAAGACGACACTGGTCTATGGGGTGTAGTATCCATCGGAACAGATACTACACTTTAATCTTAGCCAAAAGGCCAAAGTATATGAGTAGTCTTGAGAATCTTATAGCTCTGGTAGCGAATGGTGTATATGCCATAAAATAAATTCTTCGTTCTGATTGGCTGTATTTATTAATGCAGATTCGGGTAAAAATAGTATAACAAGAACGGATATTCTTCAAATTTGAGCGGCTAACGGCGAAAACGCTATTTTAAACTTGAGCGCGAATATGTAGTAACTTTTATTGAGAGGTGTTCGAACACGTCTCAAGATGGTGGTTTATCTTTAACTGCGTAAAAGCAATCAATAAAACACACATAACCGTTAGCAATATCTATTTCCCTACGAATAAAGGAAAGGGCGGGAAGACAAATCAGATCCACGTTCTTCAGAAGAATCATATGCGTAGGTCATATCTTTCACACATGAGATATTAAAGGACACAAATAGTAGAGAAATCAATGTCATACTGAAAAATATTGATGATTTTCGTTCAGTTCTGATCGATAATCAGGCGCAAAAGTTTTGTGGCTGTTCAGACAACACCCCCCCACCTTCTAAAGCAATCGCACAAGTCACGTTATCAAATATCGGTAAGTCTTCACCAAACGTCGAAACAGTTCCGTTTTCTTTTACCCAACTTTATCTCTCTCTCCCACTCTCTCATACACTCTCTCTCTCTCTCTCTCTCACTCCCTCTACCTCTCTTTCTCTCTCGCGCACACTGTCTCTCTCTCCTTCTCTCATTCCCTCTCTCCTTCTCTCTTTCTCCCTCACCCTCCCTCTCTATCTTTCACTTCATATCCCACTCTGTCTCTCCTTTTCGTTTCTCTCTTTTCCTCTCTCTCTCTCTCTCTCTCTCTCTCTCTTTCTCTATCCTTCTCTCTTTCCCTCTCTCCTTCTCTCTTTCTTCCTCACCCTCCCTCTTTATTTTTCGCTTCATATCCCACTCTGTCTTTCCTCTTCTTTTCTCTCTTTCCCTCTCTCTCTTTCTCTCTCTCTCTCTCTCTCTCTCTCTCTCTCTCTATCTCTCTCTCTCTCCATCAGACTCGTTTATTCAATCAATGTTTGTTTAAACGTTTTTTTACAGATTAATGATTTCTAGAAGCAGGTTTCATTTTCAATCGATTTTTTCTGTAAATTAAACTAAAAAATCTGACTAAAAAAACAAACGGGTATCTCTATATATAAAGTTAGGTATGTTTATATCTCTTACACTCAGTCAGTGCCTATGATAGCGCAGGGGTAGGGGCGCAGTTTGTCAGCTCGAACGTTGAGTTTCAATCCCGGCTTGAGGCACTAACTGGTCTAGCCGCAACAGTCTGTATGTGGATGACTATATAAAGCTCCCTTTCTGGGTAGAGCTTATTTGTAAGGATATCGCCAACTGCCATTAGCTTTAAGGCATTGCTCATTGGGTAAAACTAATTCGAGCTCCCGGCACTTGACAATGTTTACATTGAGATATCACTTACAGTCAGTGTCGTATGATAGCGCAGGGATAGGGCACTAACTGGTCTAGCCGCACTGAAGAGCTGTGATACAGCGAAACAGTTTGTATGTGGATGACTATATATATATATATGTGTGTGTGTGTGTGTGTGTGTGTGTGTGTACAAGATTCAGTCCTAAACTAATTAACTTAGTATTTTTGATTTGGGTCCACAGCTGCTATGCGTAAAATGTAGGCTACATTTAGCTTAATTTAGGGGTAAAAAGAAATTAGAAGATATTCGTAAAAATTGAAAAACCTCTCATTTTTGTGAAATTTTAAAAATAAGTATTAAACATGGAATAATAAATATTCATAATATCTAAATTTATTTGAAGTATTATAAAAGATGTTTAGGGGTCATAATATGGACATATGTTCCCATTTTAAAATTCATATATATTGGATTTGTATTAAATTTTATTAAAAGTAATTAGATATCCATTAAACAAGATTGTCTGAATCTCAATTTCTTTTCAACACCCTGTAAGTTTTAAATTTTAGGAATTTAATCAAAATTAGAATAAGTATTTCCGACATAAGCTTTAGTATCATTATATATTGATTTTTGTAAGTGGACATAAAAGTGGTGCAAAGCTATTTCTGTTCGGTGAAGTAATGTTACCCTTCCTGGGACGGGTATTTTTTTAGTTTATGCATTTGCATTTAAGTGAGTGTTATGTAAAGCAGTAATTGCGTTTTTTTAAAGAGTGATGTTTAGTTTATAGACGTGGATATTAGCTGTTATTTAGCTGCCTCTCTACGAGGACTGGATGTGGTACAACGCTGAACTTAATATAGAGCGTGGCAATTTCAGAACGCCATAAGAAGTTCAAAGCTTGTAACAATCTATATACTACTAAAGCTCTGTGAATATTGCTTGTGAATTGTCACCGTGCACACACAATGGCGTCACAACAAAGGGGAATCACATAAATAAATTGCGATGGACGAATAATAATAGAAGTAGTGGTAAGAGGCAAATGGCGTGAATAATTAAAAGTGAGGAGAAAGTACCGAAGATAGGAGAGAAAAAGAGAAAAGAGGAAAAGATGAATAAGAGAGAGAAGGAGAGGAAGAGAGGAAACTAAACTGTCACTCGGCGCTATTTATTATTAGGTGTTGAGCAATAGCTGACCCGGATGTGTTGACTAAACGATTTAAATTGTTTAGTCGGCCCTGGTGTATTGCAGGGGGTGATTTTGGATTCAAACCATTGCACCGTCTTGCCCATGTATTCGACATCGCACCGACATTTAAATTTATAAATAATGTTACTAATATAATGGAGTAGGAGAGCATCCTGTTCAATACAATACGCGGTACTTATGCAGTTTACGGACTGAGCTGAAATAATACCGTTATTATTTAGAAAGCTATTCTAAACATGGGATAGGGGAATCTTTATTAACTATTCTGTACTTTCACTTAACAATTTAATAAACAAAACATACCGTAAAAAATATATTTAATTTAAAAATACTATCTAAAAAATAACCCGGTCCGTAAACTGCATAAGCACCCAATACGCCAGACCGACTAAACAATTTAAATCGTTTAGTCAACACATCCGGATCAGCTATTGCTCAACACATCCGGGTAGCTATTGCTCAACACATCCGGGTCAGCTATTGCTCAACACATCCGGGTCAGATATTGCTCAACACATTACAAATAGCGCAGAATGGGCGTTGGTTTACACTAGTACCATCTTCTCTGTCAGAAGTAGATCACAGTCGTTGTTCTATCTTAAAGTCCTGGAAACAGTTTATATTGAGTTATTAAAACCCTCCTTATGTAAGCAAAAGGAGTGGGTTCTAGGGCTTAATGTGATCTACTTGTGACCCCCATATGTTTCCCCAAAACTTGTCACTGGTCTTAATATTTGAATTTATTTCCGACATTATGCTATGTACAGGGTGTTTCAAAAGTCTTGGGAACATTACAAATGCGTATATCTCATGAACTATTCCAGGTAGAAAAATGAAACTGGTAACTTCAGAAGATGCAGTTGAGCAAGTTCGGACAGCCTTTCAGCGGAGCCCCCGTAAATCAGTGAGAAGAGCCAGCAGGGAACTTCAGCTTGCTCCAGCAACTGTCTGGCGTGTCTTAAGGAAACGACTGCAAATGGTACCTTACAAGCTCAAGTTGGTCCAAAAGTTGAAAGACACTGATAAGCCACTTCGCCGTGACTTTTGCATTGCAATGCAAGAGAAGTTGGAAGATAACGGCTTTGATGACCGGCTTGTTTTTAGCGATGAGGCGACCTTCCATCTGAATGGCAAAGTTAACAAGCATAACACTCGCATATGGGGTACTGAGAATCCTCATGAACTTCTTGAGCACGAGCGAGATTCACCAAAAGTGAACGTGTTTTGTGCAATTTCCAAGAAAGGTGTCTATGGACCGTTCTTCTTTGAAGAGGCAACTATCACTGGTGAATCCTATCTCAACATGCTGGAAGACTGGTTAATGGCTCAGTTGGAACAAGCATAATCTGATGACTTCATTTTTCAACAAGATGGTGCACCACCACACTGGAGTCTTAGAGTAAGGCAGTTTCTTAACACAAGGCTGCCTGGTAGATGGATTGGGAGATCTGGGCGAGGTGATGACGTTCTCATGCCCTGGCCTCCTAGGTCTCCAGATCTTACCCCGTGTGACTTTTTCCTTTGGGGCTTTGTCAAGCAACAAGTCTATGTGCCGCCCCTTCCAAGAGATATTGACGAACTAAAGGCTCGAGTAACGGCAGTTGTGGGAACCATTGACGTCAAGATGCTGGAACGCGTTTGGCAGGAAATGGACTATCGACTAGATGTGTGCCGTGTGACGAATGGTGCTCATATTGAGCAACTTTGAAGATTCTCCACAAAACTTGAAACTTTAACCTTTCCAACGGTACCAATTTCATTTTTCAACTCCTAATAGTTTTTGAGTTATTAAAAATCGTTATGTTCCCAAGACTTTTGAAACACCCTGTATTATGCTGTATCTTGTTGATGCTAATGTTTTCACCAATCAAACGACGTTCGACTCGTTAGGCAAACGGTCTAAGACAACGCCTGTGTGATGTGGTCCCTCTTCTAAGACATAGGTTCAATTTCTGTATTAGTCTAATTTTTCGCTTTGTGGTTGTCTTTGTTTACCCCGAGCCCCTCAAACAAAATAAATCGTTTGTGTGCGATATTCCATGGCTTTAGAGACAATGGATACCCCCTGTACGCGTGACTGCGCGTGTAGTTGTGAAGCAATAGTTGCGCAAACACAAACATACATCTCTTGATTCGACACTGCTTGATTCTAGTGGCAAGGAGAAGTCCAGGACGACTGGAAACAATGCCGAGATAAACAGAAAGTACATACAGCACCTGGTATTTCCAAATGGTCACCCATTTTAGTACTGGCCAAGCTCGACGCAGCTTAACTTTGGTGATCTAACGGGAACCGGTGTTTAAACGTTATTATGCCGTAGATTGTGGGTGACATTACCCGCGCAAATATTGGCATCAACAAAAAGGCAGCATAATACATAACATAGTTATACCGATAACAGTAAGGGAGGCAATTCAGTATATATTCAAACAAACGCTAGAATCAATTAGCAACAATTCATTAAGGTATTACTATTGATTGTACACAAGAAGACAACTGGGGTTTTTTTTCGAAGTGACTTTAAATATAAAAGTTTTAGGTAAGTTATGAAGCAATAAAAACAGTATATCGCTCGGGATACGCTAGTATACATTCATCACATATCGTTATCACATGGCTTCATCGTTAAATTGAATTCGGTTTTATTATTTCTAGTGAGTTTTACCCGCCGTTAATTTCATTCTTTCTTTTTTTTATATATTTTTTGGTCTGTATTCTAGCGACTTCTTACAGTTTGAACTACTCGCCGGCTCTCGCAAAAAAAAAATTGTACACAACTTATTTTGTAGTTTTTCGGTGTCTATAAAGATGTGGAAGCCAATGCGGATCGGGCTACAGATCTGAAAGTTTCAGGGCTTCTCTACCGACAATTTAACTTGCATCTTTCATCGTTAACGAAATATTGTCGGATACAGAAATTATTTAGGAATTTTCAATTTAAATGTGGTTATTGCAATGTGTCTGATACTTAGTCTCGGGGCATTTAGAATGACAATCTCTTTCCGGTTGCTTAAAAAAGTTTTTTTTCTGTAATAAAGTATAACAGCTTATATGAGTACGTATATAATTTCGCGCAAATTTCAATCGATAATTTGAATTTGTTTAACGGATTAGACAGGCATTTCCCCATTTGGCATATTCCTCTATTCTAGAATATAGACCAATGTGTATTTATTTATTAATACTTATTAATAAGTATTCTAGACATAAGGTTTAGTATCATTATATCTTGATTTTAATCTTCGTAAGGGGAAATAAAAATGATGTAAAACTGTTAATTTCAGGAGATTCATTTTACCCGTCTTTGGATGGATATTCGTCGAGTATATATATAAATATATATATATATATATATATATGTGTGTGTGTGTGTGTGTGTGTGTGTGTGCGTGTGTGATTTTTGAAGGCTTACCAAAGCATTCCGTCCAGGAGACCAATCATCACCACAAAAGACTTTTTCTTTCAAAGATTATTTATTTATCATTTTCAAATTAAAGAGTTTTTTCCTACACGTGTTTTATTACCAAGCATATAAATGCTCTGTACCCTGTAATCGAGTATCATCGAGCTTGTTTTTATTGGCCTAATCACGGTCTTCACTGAATAATCTTCTAAGTGAAAAATCCAAATATATATATATATATATATATATATATATATATATATATATATATATATATATATTGGGGGTTCCTGGATTTTTGTCACCATTCTTCATGTGAGTTTTTTTTCATGTATTTCGGCGTGCAGTTATTTTCTGTCAAGACTTCTTAAATTCTTTCAATGTTTCTTGCTTCTGTCTTTGGAATCATATGCTTTCTAATTACCATTAAAAGAACTCCTCTGATGACCAACAAGGTTATCTAAAGACTATATATTTCTCTTAAGTTTGCTGTGAAACGCGCATAAGACATAGAAAAGATATTAAATTTGGAAAAAATAAATAATGAACAGGTTCGCTTGTGAGAGAAAGAAGAATTGCAGGTGTTCACTGAAATATGAAAATAAAGAAATTGGAAGAATAAATGAAAGATTTGCTTTTTGATTTATTTTTCCTATGGTTATTTGAATGCAACTATAAAGTATATATATGGACGTATACGTTTCGTCTCTTTTCAATCGAGACTCATCAGCATAGAGATATGACTATTCACTACCGGTCACACGATTCGAAACACTGGACTACAAGTATTTTTCAACTTATATCCAACGTCGCTAACCGCGTGGCCAATATTTGAACAGCTGGTAAACAATGATAGTTTAACACATCTTAAAGCGGCATTGATGTCGAGGCATTCTACTTCTATTAGAGAAGAAATGATGCATTATAAAGCAAGTGACGTCATTCTGTGTGTGTACTACCATTAAAGTGCTCTACTTATTTTACGAGGAGCGACAAATATAAAATATTTTATTATTTATTATTGTTTATATATATATATATATATATATATATATATATAATGAAGAGTTCGAACGCAAAACGGGATAAATCCAATTCGTTTAAATTGAGACCTTAATCAATAAAAACACGAATATATTAAATGTAGACTTCGAATGAAAGCTGATTTGAATAGAAATCAAAACAGAATTATTTCGGTATCATATATGTAACAAATAGTTTTATGGTGTCCTCGAGTGTTGAAATACAACACTTTTTGTACGGACAGATTCGTGATTTTGTAGATGGTGTTTATCGCGTTTAGCATTCGAACTCTTTATATATATATATATATATATATATATATATATATATATATATATATATATATATATTAGAAAATTAGTATGCATGAAAGATCACTTTATCTTCTATATAGATAGCTTTAAAATGTAGTCTAATTAGGTTATCTGATTGAATAGATTGTTAGACGTTGACGGAGAGGTGTTCTCTTCGAGTGCCTATTTTAATTATTTACTAACAGACATCCATCATGATTTCTATCACTGCTGTGTAGTTAGGTGGCCTAACAACAAACATAAACACCAGCTTCGACAATATGTCGTAATAATGTTTATTTTGACACACGACCATCAAATAGTTTTAAGTGCACGCTCCCATTTCTGCTGTCGGTCCGAGATTTTATTAGTTTTGACATTTTTGTTTCACCTATATGTTTAGAAAATCAGTTGAACGTGAAAGACAACGTCAATAGAGAGCGGGTGTTTTAGTTCCGTTTTTGTTTTGTTTGTTTGTTAGCCGAACAAGTGTTGCACTTTTATTTACGAATAGGTGCATCAACCGTTATACAGGGTGGCCAAGAAGTCACTGACGGATCACTGATAGATTTTTAACTTGAATAGATTCTTTATTTTTTTTGGTAGTTTAATGGAATATTATTTTTATGGTAGTTTAATAGGATTTTGACATAATTTAATGAGAATTTTTTTTATGGTAGTTTACGGGAATATTATTTTTATGGTAGTTTAATAGGATTTTGACATAAGATAATGGAGATTCTTTATTTTTATGGTAGTTTAATGGAATATTATTTTTATGGTAGTTTAATAGGATGTTGACATAAGATAATGGATATTCTTTATTTTTATGGTAGTTTAATGGAATATTATTTCATGGTAGTTTAATAGGATTTTGACATAAGATAATGGAGATTCTTTATTTGTTATGGTAGTTTAATGGAATATTATTTTTATGGTAGTTTAATAGGATTTTGACATAAGATAATGGAGATTCTATATTTTTATGGTAGTTTAATGGAATATTATTTTATGGTAGTTTAATAGGATTTTGACATAAGATAATGGAGATTCTTTATTTTTATGGTAGTTTAATGGAATATTATTTTTATGGTAAATTAATAGGATTTTGACATAAGATAATGGAGATTCTTTATTTTTAAGGTTGTTTAATGGAATATTAACATAAGATAATCGAGATTTTTTGGCAAAAAAATAGAACAAAAATTTAAAAGAATTTATTTCTGATAAAATAACATTATATAAATGGTTTCCATTGTCAGTTTCACAAATTCGTGCTTTTTCCAAAACATTATCCATGACGGATTGCAGGATCACTCGATTACGATTTAATTCCCTAACTTCATTCCTGATGTTTTCCTTCAATTCCTTTAGAGTTTCAGATTTGTTGATGTAAACCTTTTTAATTGAGATAATCCCACGAGAAAAAGTTAGGGCTAGTCAAGTCTTGGGAACGTGATAACCAGTAGACATTGCCAACTTTTTCATTTTTGTTCTTCTTTTTGCAAACAAATCTTCATTGTCTTTGTCATATTATGTTAAAACTCAATTTAGATACATACAAAAATAAAGAATATATTTAAGTTGAAAATCCCTCAGTGATCCCTTAGCGACTTTTTGGCCACCATTTACGTTGTGAACCCAGAAAAGGTGGCCGTATGGTTATGACGCTTTCTTGCGGAGTCTAAGTTTATTCTGTAGCAGGGGTTCGAACCTTGTGACCGTCTGAGATTATCATTCCCTACACTGATGAGAGCGAAATCTTGAAACGCTGGCGTATCTAGGTAAAAATAATTTAATATTATTTACTTAAAATTAATATTATATATATATATATATATATATATATATATATATATATATATATATATGTAGATTAATAGATATATAATTAATAATAAAACTATGAATACGACTCTTACTCGAAGACGGTCGAGAGACCGAAAGCGCTCGAGGAATGGCCCACGATACAACGTTAGGTGCCATACATTCTAGGCTGAATCTACGAACTGCGTTCGAGCCCATGCGACCGCTTGCAACCGTTACTCCCGCACTGGTGAGGGTAGAAAACGTTGTGAACCCATAAAAGGGTTTATTTAAAAGTGCAGACAGTCACAAAAAACATCAGATTGACAACTTGCATAAGCGCCTGATAGAGCGAGAAAGAAAATTCACATAGTCTCTCTACACCGAGCAACAGAGTGTGCGCTACCCCCTTCTTTTCTGCTAGAGGTCGCTAAACTTTGCTTGGAAACCATGTGATTTCACGACTTCCGTCTGGCGTCACCTCTGACCTTTCCATTGAAACACTGTCCTCGATATGGAATACAAGTAAATTTACAAATGTTAATATGCAAAAATAAAATATTTGTTAAAAAAAGGGAAATACACTTCGGATTTTGTGTTGAGTTTAAAAGCGAGTTTCTTGGGTTCTAAATGTTTCACTGGCAACGTGCTTTGCTACTTTAAATAGGAGATACAGATTATACAAATAGCGCTCGCATTCTTGAATTTTACTAAAATACATTTCTAAAGAATACTGACGTATTTAAAATATACGTGCTAATTTACATTTTTTAAGACTCATTTAGTAAAGGGTTGCTAGTTAAGTGAATGATTATTCGACACATCTGTTAATGAAAGAGATTTGGTATCTATATTTCTGAAGCCGAAACTATACTATTACTTCTATACTTGGAATCGAAACTATAATATCACTATCTTTAAATTCTTAATTCAATTTACTATACTATTTCAGACTAATGTACTATTTATTAATACTCAATTTGGGTTGTGTGTAGTGTAGTATCTCTTCTCTTGCCATAATATCATCCCCCAAAGCATCATTCTCTTCTTTTTAGAGTATTGGAAGTGTAGTATATGTTCTGTGGTCACGATACTATACTCCCAGGGATTACCTACTTTTTTTTCTAAATAATAGTGTAGTTGTTATGATACTATCCTACCGGGAATTGCCTCCTCCCCCTTTTCTGGTATGTAGTGTAGTATCTGTTCGGTTACCATAACACTAGCCTACCAAGCATTACCTACCTATCTAGGGATAGTTTAGTATATATTTGTTCGTCATGATACTATCCTCCCATGCATTATCTCCTCATTTGAGAGTAGTGTAGTATATGTTCGTTTGTTATATATACAAACAAAACATGCAACCAGAGGAATGATATTTTTGCGAGTGGGTATAAACTTTTTTTCAATTTGAAATTTTTTTTTCTACATCATTATTGTCGGAGAAATGATTTACACACATTCTGACATGATGTTTCATTAAAGAATACCTTTGCAGATAATAGGCTTCAGTCTCTTAAAGTGTTTCGTATATTAAAGAACTTAAGCAGTTTCGAACGTTCTGTCATACGAGACCTTTTTAAAAGCAAGAAATATTGATTGAACACCAATTCTTCAGATTATTACAAATATTAAACGTAAATGGATCTGCCTACTCGAAATTCTGGAAAGGTATTTGTAAATGGGATCTGTATGGCTAAACACAAATTGAAACAATCAAGTAGAATAAGCATGTTACGTTAACCTTTTTTTCTTTTTATTAGATTGAAGAGATGGATCCAATCGATATTGTAATCTGATGATGTTAATGTCAATTTTCCAAGCAAGTGTTATTTTACAAAAAAAATTACATATGCAAAAATTATGTTCAATACGTTTCAAACACGCTCAATTGTGTTGTGTTAGCTGTCATTTACCGGCAACTTTGATGTATACCATTTGAAAACTTTGATGTATACCATTTGAAAACTTTGATGAATACCATTTGAAAACTTTGATGTATACCATTTGAAAAAACAGTTTATAATGTTTAGCTCGTGATAAAATGTCGAAAATTAACTTAACTACTTGAGTGGATTTCTAACGTTGGAAATATTCAACTGCCTTTCTATCTTTTACTTTTATTTTTATAGAAGGTTCCATAAAATTAAGCTGTGTGACCGAAACATGTTTTGCAAATGTGTAGCCAAATAATATTTGTGTAAATAAAAATCTTTATTCCTATTAAACAGCTCTATTTATTATTGAGCACTCTTATATGAATACAGTGAGGATTATCTTGATTTTTACTCTGTGGATGTAAACCTTTCTAAGATTTATATATATATATATATATATATATATATATATATATATATATATATATATATATATATATATAGTAATGCAAGAAAATAGTGAAGAAATATTAAAATGTTTTTCAAACGTTCTTAATCAACTTTCTTAATAAAGTCACTAGTTTTAATTTATAACATCATCACATGCCCGAGGATGACATATGCCAGAGTCGAAAACGTTTGCAATTATGGTGAGTTTCTATTTACAGTAAAACATAACATCAGATCGTTGGTCCTCCAACTCTAAAATTGGATAAATAAAAGAATTATCAGAAATTTCTGTTTAATCAAACCTTATCAATATATATATATATATATATATATATATATATATATATATATATATATATATATATATATATATGTCATTAGTAATCACCTGGTTAGTACCAATATTTGTTCTGACCAGTATTTCGATGTGTGGTTTTCTGTTTTGCACATTGCCAGGTCGAATTATCATCTCAATATTATTGAAGCGTTAGTTATAAACAATTCTCGACCTAGCCTGTGTAGACAAAAGATTTTGAAACATAAGTTGAGGATTATCCACGATTCAAATTCCCTATTACGTTGAGAGATTTACCCTTTTTTTTCTCTCTCAATTGATTTCTCTAACTTAAACAATTTTCTCCAAATTTTTAATTTGATGTTCTTAGTTTTTAATTTATTATACTGACGTTTCCCTTTAGGGGGTCAGACGATAAGGCCTTAAGAAAGATTTTAGCAATTTTTTTCCACCCGCTTGTTTCATTGATTGAAAACATAATGTTACTTCTTAAATTTATCTTAGCATTATTTTGTACTCAAAATCTTCTTATATATATATATATATATATATATATATATATATATATATATATATATATATATATATATATATATTAATTCCACTTTTAAATAAAGTCATACAAAAGATGAAAATGTTTATTGGCATTGTGCTATTCCCACATATGTATATCGTAAATGTGCATAATGTCACTGAAATTTAATAACAATAAAGCCCACCTATCCATAAAAATGAATTCGTAGTAACAACTGATCACTACATGAGGTATTTACTCCCCTACTCCACCCTTACTGCAAGAAGATATGACACAAGGTCGGAAAGTTTGGGTGACAATAGACAACGCTGCCGAAGACGCACTTAAGCTTTTCAAAAGTATTTTGCTCCTTTGTTCGGTTTTAATTTTTGATTCTCTTAGAATTTGATTGGTTCTAATCGTAACTTTCTCTCTGGTGTATCTTCTTGGTGTAGCTTTCATGTAACGCGAGCAAGAGGGCATCAAGATGATGCGAACATCTTTCCGCGTCATCTCCAGTTAACTGTCATTATTTGTCGCGCGTTGATGAATTGAAATGAATAGACTGTCTTACGTTCATCATGTTTATTCGATCCGGTCAAGAGCGACGATGGCGAGATAGGAAGAGAGACGACGACGGCGACGAAAATACGAAAAATATGTGCGTCCATTCAAGTGGAAAATACAACCGACAACATTTACACTGTCCTAAGAAATAGAATAATTGATGATATGGAAATAGTCTCGGATGATGATATAGAAAAAGAAGAAGAAGAAGAAGAAGAACAACAACAACAACAATAACAAGAACAAGAATAATAATAAGAAAAAGACGAAAAAGAAGAAGAAGAGGAAGAAGAAGAAGAAGAGGAAGAAGAAGAAGAAGAAGAAGAAGAAGAAGAAGAAGAAGAAGAAGAAGAAGAAGAAAAACAAGAACAAGAACCAGAACAAGAAAAATAAGAATAAAATAAGAACAAGAGCAAGTACAAGAATATAAATAAGAAGATGAAGAAGAAGAAAAACAAAAACAAAAAAGAAGAAAAAGAATAACAACAACAACAAGAATATAAAAGAAGAAGAAGTAAAAGAAGAAGAAGAAAAAGAAAAAGAAAAAGAAGAAGAAGAACAACAACAACAAGAATATAAAATAAGAAGAAGTAAAAGAAGAAGAAAAAGAAGAAGAAGAAGAACAACAACAACAACAGGTATTTATTTCGTAAAAGTGCTTAACACGCAAAAAGAGAGAAACCCCAATACAATGAATACAACTGAACATGACAAAAATATAAGATAAATAAGGTTTCACTTTGAAACTTTAAGTGAAATTCGATGAATGTTGGATGCTTCTTTTAGCCTGACTTTGGAATTTTATACACTGATGAAGCTTCCTCGTGAATATCAGTGATATTTTATATATCATGAGAATATATGTTTTTGAAATGAGCAGAAATAACGTTTTGAAAATAAATTGCCTTTGATAGAACTATGAAATATTTCTCTCAATAACTAATGTTTACACGATGTTATATATATATATACATATATATATGTAAAAATAAAAATGGAATAAAGAATAAGCAATTCAACAACTAACAAAAATAAACTCAAAAACTCATGTTGTAAAGTTCCACCGAGATATTTCGGCCGTAGATACGACCATTTTCGATCAGTTAATAAACTTTATTTCAAAACGGAAAAGTTTTCAAATTTATACAGAGAATGCGATTGGAAGAAAATGTCACGTACAGAGAACAACAAAACGGGGAGAAAAAGGAATGCGAGGAATGTTATGAAAAGAGAAAGAAAAAGATGAAGAAGAGGAAGAAGAAGAAAGAGATACCAATCAACCAGTATCTTTAGAACGTCAGTTGAAGAAGACGAAACGAAGAAGAAGAGAAAGCGAGAGCAAACGTGAGAAAGGGTAAATCGACATGTCGTTGTCGAAAACTATTGAAGAAGAAAAAAAAAAGAGAGAGAGAAAAAATCAGTGCTTAGATATCGCCTGCTGATTGAATTCGGGCTGAGAACGTCAAAAGTCAACAGGATTAGTAGTAATTGGAGCAGTGAACGTCGAGGGACGAAACAAGGGAAGAGGAGGAGGCAGGGGAGGAGGGGAAGGGGAAGAAGAGAGACAAGGGTTAAAAGTTAGCCAGAGTCGTATTCATTTAGATTCATCTCGTATAAAATCGATCTAGCCGAAGGAAAAGCAATATTATAGAAACCTTGTCTTTGGGCAATGGTGTTCTTATGACATAGGATCAGACAGGATTCTGTGAGACGTCGAAGTTTGGTGTCATGAATATGTTTGATAGGGATTGCCTTATGGGTATTGAAGTGGTGGCCGGAAGAGATCATATGAGTGCATAGTGCATTTGAGGTATCGCCGTTTTTTATGGCACGATTATGTTCATATATTCGTTTCTTTAACGGACGTTGTGTCTCGCCGAAATATATTTTTCCACAGTCGGCGCAGGGAATATATATATATATATATATTCGTTTTATATTACATATGTGTTTCTCGTCTACGACTCATCAGCGTTGCTAGTACAAGCGAGATTTGAAACCACGACGCTCTTACACTGAGTCACGAAATATCTCTAGCAGCGAACGAGATATATCGCAGATAAATGTTGTTATTTATTTATATTATTGTGTTTTAAGGTTTTGCATATTGAACGTATTCAAATATCTTATCTAAATACTATGGAGGGGAAATTGTTCCCTTTCTACTAGTGTGATGGCGCATAAGCTGACTGAAGCAATTGTTCCATAAGCACTTTGATGCAATACAAGTCAGGGGATTCCTTCACAGTACCACATTGCTTACCAGCCGCATTTTTAGTCAGCGAACACGAAAGCCTAACAGCACGACGGGCTTGGATACCATAGCCAATAAAGCTTCATCGATGCCATAAACATCGGTAAACTCCCATTCATCCGATACTTCGATACTCTGATCACCAAGTGCTTCGGCTTTTCGCGTTTTTGAAACCGCCGTCTTTCAAGTCTCCTTGCACTGCGCAACCATCTCCTTTTTAACAGTTATCAAGTCGCTTTTTTTTTCTTTCTCGACGTCCCACCCACGATGCCAATCTTCATTATCTTACTTAACTATCTAACTTTTTTGTCACTGAGACGAAAGGTGCTACTGTGATTTAAGTGGTGAGTTGGACATCCAAATGTTTGTTCACATTACATTTAAATTTCTGTACGTTGGTAAAGGAGCAGGGATAAAATACCAAAAGGCAAGCGATCACGGGAACAGAGGCATGAGAGTATAAAGTTTTGTTTCGGTATCTGGGAACATCTACAGTAAAGGTGTGACAAAGTATCCGGGGCCTATGGGGATCGGGTACCCTAGTTACGCGCTAGTATGCATCTTAGTGATGATGCTAGACCCTGCGTAGAAACAAAGTGGAGATATACGACTAGTATATATATTCAACGTGAAATCCGCTATTCAAACAAACTGGTTTCAGGTGCCGGTTGTCTAAGAAAAGTCGTGTTGAGGTGTCAATTCAGCTCATCGCCACACAAAGCCCAAGCTTACCAGATATGAGACGAGAATTTGGGCAAAATCTCTGATCAGCAAAATGCTAATAAAAAGTCAACAAAAGACATATGATCGGTGATTGAGTAATATACATCGAGTCGGGCAAGGCAGGAGGCCCACGCGGGCTGGACAAAATACTCATCTAAGCTTGTCGGTATTAATTAGGGCAGACGACCTCTGCTCCACAGCGAAAGAAAAAGGGTAATTGTTTTATAATAACGCTAAAAAATAGAGAGAGAATCTTATTTATTGGTGTCGCGGGGGAGGGGGCGCCCGCCCCAACCCCCGAGAGAGGAAGAAACACATAGAGAAATATGGTAGAGAAAGGGAGGGTATGACGATATAAATCTCAATAAGAGAAAGTACGTTTTGAGAGAACCACGAGACGACAGAACGAAAGAGACCACAGAACGAGTTGGCACGCCTAGAGAGCGAGTCGCGAATCGGCACGCGTGCCGGTTCGACAATGAATAGAGAACTGGACAAACTCATCCTCGTTTTCCTGAAGATAGTTAACTTGTGACTAAATAACCATTGTGGATTCAAATGGATTCAAACACACAGAGAGACAACAAAATAGCTTAGCGCAACAGTCTTTTACGAACACGGCAGACATCAACATAATGTAAAATCAGTTCTTTTATTTTTGTTAATAATTACTTTTCACACAAAAAGACCCCGTCCGAGTTGATGCATATTGTTCTTTTCACTTTGTTCTGTTTTGAATAATATTCCGCCTTACAGAACCAACCGATTGCTGGTCGCCCAGTAATCGTTCGCTGATATAAACAGTTTCAACGTGAGAGTTGGACGAGACGACGAAGATCGACGAAGTCATCATCATCATCGTCGTCATCCCGGTCTAGAGGAAATTCGATCGACATATTTTTTTATTGCCACTACGACGATCTGAAGAGTGTTCACGGTCTGGCAAGATCTGTAGGCACGAGTGGGGTTCACATATCTGGACCGCGACCAGGATATCAAACACCTGTGTGTGAGGTGCCAACGATCCCCACGGGGGCAGAGGCGTGTTTGGTACCTGTCACAAAGGGATGGGATTTTCTCCTCAGTCAGGTTGGCCATGGGTATTTACGTTGAGAAGTTACAAGTGCAGTAAGTTTGTCACAGCACATTACATTGGAGTACTTGTAAAATAAGCATAGAGGTGCAATATTGCGGCAATGGTCCGGAGGGTTGGAGCTTGGTAGACAATGCGAAGTCTATGTGGTTAGAGACACCTTTTGTACTCTGTCAAAGTTGGTGCATCCACTTAGATGTGGTGACAATACGCTATACATCAGGGAATGATAGTTTTGTAAAGCGTAAAATTTGAAGGAAAACCGCTACACTAGTTATCCCTTTTTATACTAATGAGACACCACTTTTTTATGAAAATCGCTACACTAGTTATCCCTTTTTATACTAATGAGACACCACTTTTTTATGAAAATCGCTACACTAGTTATCCCTTTTTATACTAATGAGACACCACTTTTTTATGGAAACCGCTACACTAGTTATCCCTTTTTATACTAATGAGACACCACTTTTTTATGAAAATCGCTACACTAGTTATCCCTTTTTATACTAATGAGACACCACTTTTTTATGAAAATCGCTACACTAGTTATCCCTTTTTATACTAATGAGACACCACTTTTTTATGGAAATCGCTACACTAGTTATCCCTTTTTATACTAATGAGACACCACTTTTTTATGAAAATCGCTACACTAGTTATCCCTTTTTATACTAATGAGACACCACTTTTTTTATGAAAATCGCTACACTAGTTATCCCTTTTTATACTAATGAGACACCACTTTTTTATGAAAATCGCTACACTAGTTATCCCTTTTTATACTAATGAGACACCACTTTTTTATGAAAATCGCTACACTAGTTATCCCTTTTTATACTAATGAGACACCACTTTTTTATGAAAATCGCTACACTAGTTATCCCTTTTTATACTAATGAGACACCACTTTTTTGTGAAAATCGCTACACTAGTTATCCCTTTTTATACTAATGAGACACCACTTTTTTTATGAAAATCGCTACACTAGTTATCCCTTTTTATACTAATGAGACACCACTTTTTTATGAAAATCGAAACACTAGTTATCCCTTTTTATACTAATGAGACACCACTTTTTTATGAAAATCGCTACACTAGTTATCCCTTTTTATACTAATGAGACACCACTTTTTTATGGAAATCGCTCCAGACAACGAAATATGATTATCGCAAAGGCAAAAGATTCCCTATTGGCCTTAGTCTTGAAAAAACCAAGGTTATAGGTAGGAAGAAAACAGTCAGCAGGAAGAATGTTCCACAAGCCTGCGGTTCTTGGAAAGAAGCTACTGAAATAGGAAGCTGTATTAACATGAGCTATTAAAATAGCGAATTAATGGAGACGACTAGACAAACGAATCAAACGAGCTGGAACAAAAGAAGCGTGGAATAGATCACATAATTCTGAATAACACATGCCATAATAGTACTTATAGAAAAGACTGAGACTAGCAACATCACGTCTGTGGGAGAGGGTGCAGAGAAGAAGAAAGGCCACTCGAGGATAAGTGTTAATGAGATTTCTAGCTGAATGGTAAACAATACTATGAGAAAATTGAAAACGATGAATTCGATGTACAACATTTTGATTTCTTAGGAGGGCGGCTCAACAAGTATTTGTTGAAGTTGAATTTGAAGACGGGCATGTTGTAGCCTGCAGAGTGTGGTTCCGTGGTATTGTCTTCTTCAGATAAGAAGTTCTTGGAAATAATTCATGTTGATCGCAATTCTGTTTAGTTTTAGGTAAACGGGGAAAGAAAAGAAATTTATTTGCAGAGGTGGTAGAGATTGAGGTCTCGCTATGAATCTATTACAGGGGAACCAAAGATTTGAGCTTAGTTGAGCACTTTCCATGCAAGTAGCGATAGAGTAGAGAAAGACTAGCAACATCTCTTCTGTGAGAAAAGGGTGTAAAGAAGAGAAGAGATTATACCCCAGTAGATTGCGAAGTGGACCTTCTACACTGCCAAGAGAAGAAAGAGTTCTCTGAGCGGCACCTTCCCAGATGTGGCAGCAGTACTCTTTACTGACGATCAATTTTTGTATTAAATTATATGATCAGATGTGTACAATAATAATATTCGTTCATATTTTCGCATCAAAATCGCTTCCGGCAAAAATATTCCAATTGTTTATATAGAAAAACCGTTATATTAAATTCCATAATAGTTATGTCAATATTTGTGGTGTATTTTTATTAAAGATTTATCTTGAAATAAATCACTGGTCTGTTTAAGTTTTCATTAAGTCTAAGAATAAATATTGTCTGGGAACATAGATCGTTGGTGATTGGGCCATGGTTGTGCGGTGTATAAGATTTGGGGATATGCTAAAATAGAATTGGTGTATAGCACTAAAATAATAATCAGGACGAATTTTGAAATAATGGTAAAAGAACTGAATTTGCAATCTGGGAAAATCCCTCAGAGAATTTGAATTGCATATTACTAATATATATTTTATTAGATTTTACGCAATCATATATATTTTTTACGCAATATATATATATATATATATATATATATATATATATATATATATATATATATATATATATATATATATATATATATATATATACTTTGAAAAGTCACACAATTTGAAGCGTTGGGTGGGTGGCAATAATAAAGATATTTTTTTATAAAATATTTAGAAAACCTTGCACAACGCAGATTATTTGTATCCTTCCACGCCGACCACGTGACACACAGCCACATCAACACTTTTTTCACTTCGTCAAAACACCTAGACGGATTTTCAACTTGGCCACGAGAATGTCTCAACCAAGAGAAAAAAGAAAAAAAAGAAAAAAAAGAAATATTCTTCTGAAGATGGTAGATTTACCGAAAGTACTCAAGTTTATAAAAAAAAATGTTTTTGAGATGAATAAATAATTTATTTTAAAAACAAATAATCTGCGTTGTGCATAGTTTTCTAAATATTTTATAAAAAAAATATCTTTATTATATATATATATATATATATATATATATATATATATATATATATATATATATATACACTAGCGGGGTTCGTGTCCCGGCGTTACCTGGGGAAGTATATTAACCCAAGAAATTCCGGACCCCAACATTTACTACTGACTTATGGTGAAAGTTTAATTGCCAACCCGGACTTAAAATTGATGAGAGGCAGTTTTGCTTAATAAAGACGTAGGACTGTTAAAAGTTAATTTCATTAAAGTAAAAAAAAAAGAAAAAAAAGTCAGTAAGAATTTCTTTTTCTTTCTGTTAATCTGGCGCGAAGGCACACCTCACGATGTAAATGTGAAAACCCTTTTTTTAGGAGCGTGGTGGGGGCACCCGGACTTATGGTGAATGTTTAATTGACAGTGTCACCAAACGTACAAAATGAAATAAAATTAAAAAGCATGACTAAAAAAGCAACAACAAAAAATGGAAAAAAAAGAAAAGAAAAGGAAGTAATGCGACGAGGATTCTATAAAAGGTTCTTTACAAGGAAAATATGATCTTGAAAAATGAAAAGAAATCCGACAAAGAGATGGGATAAATACTTTTAATAAGAAAAATGTAAGATGCTTCTGTATTTTTATTTTATCTCTGTATTCACTCATTCTAAAATATGCCCGGACAGTAGTAAGTATTTGAAGGGACCGATCTTTATTTAGATTTAAAATCTAGTGTAGAATATATACAATAGTAAGAAGGAAAATATGAAATAATTGCCATGATTTTGCGAAAAATCACCCATTAAGAAATTTGCTTGGTGATTATGAGAGTGATAGGAGTAGATATTAACATGAGAGTGAGAGTAGCTGTCACATCGACTGTAAAAGTTGAGAGAAGCAGTTTACACAATGTAATAACGTTTGAGAGAAAACGAAACGGATGCATATTTTCTGGAAACCCGCATCATCAATAAGCTTAAGTGTCGAGTGGAACAGATTAGCATATCATCCTTTTGATTCTAAAGCTATAATTACCAATGAAATAAGGGAAAAATCGATTTTACTTTATCATATATATATTATTTTATACAGGAAAAAAAAAGAATGTATAAATTTAAAAAAAAAATTTAATATTTTTTTACTCAAGGATCACCACTCAACAACGACTGGACGATGATCGCCTCTACAAGAGGACCGGAAACAATAGGTGGGATGGGGAGGAGATCACTTAAGAAGAATTTAATTATCTAAGGGGATGGTTCTACAACTGTTTCTTCATATTTGACTTGAAGAAGACCATGCCGTAGTCGGTTAGGAAGCAGGTTCGTGGTATCCTGTTCCACGAGCGGGGCGTTCAATGAAAGAAAATGTGTTCATTGTAGTTTTGCTTTTATTTTTACTAAGGAGAGAGAGAAAGGAAAGTTCTCCGCTGTGGTGGATACAAGACGAGTTATTGCTGTAAATGTTTTACCGGGGAGGGGTACCAGGTGTTGAAGCTCAATCGATCACCTACCATGAGCATAACGGTACAGTAATGAGAGGCTCGCAACATCTCTTCTGTATGAAAAGGGCTGTAGGGACGAGAAGAGAGCATCCCTACTAGATTAAGGAGCCGATGTTGTACTTTGTTGAGACAGAAAAGAGTGTTTCGTGCAGCACCTCCCCATATATGACAGCAGTACCTCCCCATCTTAGGACGTATCTGGCTCGTATATAGCTAGAAGTTTGCGCCGGGGTGAGGTACTTTTTGAGCGATAGAATGATCCAACCCTTTTTCCAGCAACCGTCGCAATATATTTGATGTAAGTCTTCCATTTCAGGTCTGCGCTGAAAGTCAAAGTAGGGCACTTCGTCGAGGAGAGATCCGTTCATTTCGACTGGGAAGAAGCGTAAAATAAATAATAAATAATACAAAATTTAATTACGGAATTAAATCCACCTGAATTAATTTCGGCTTATTCGTAAATAAATGAGCAATTTTAATATTTTGTTAATAGTTGAAAATCAAAAATAGGATTGAAGCATTAACGGAATTGCGAAACCTATGAACTGTCAATTAGAAAGTCATTTGAACTGGTTTTTAAAACCTCAGTAAATAAAACAAATCAAAGTAAGAGAATTCACGGGAAATGTTGAGTAGGTATAACTAGTATTTATAAAGTATTGTATTTAAAACTATACATTGGTGTAAAAATAACTAGTATTTATAAAGTATTGTATTTAAAACTATACATTGGTGTAAAAACGGTCCCGAGTTATTGTCCGTTCGAATCATCAGCACCTTTCAGCAGTTGAAAAATCCGAGATAGATAGAGAATAAAGAGTGACAAAAATAAATTCAGAGGGAGAAATCGTATCCGCTTTCAGTGTTCTTCAGTAAAAGATAATACGCGTTCGGAAGATTAAGTATGAATCATTTGTTTAAGGGAGATGAATATTTTATTATTTATTAAATTTATTTTATTTTATTTAATTTTATTTAAGAGGGTTTTTTTATATGGTTATTTATATCAGATTATTTGCGTTCGTCTGGGTATTTGATGTGTTTTATGTATTTAAGGGGTATTTTTGAAAAGCATTTTAGGTATTTTATTTAAATCTAGAGGGAGTTTATATTAGTTTATAGTGTATTTTAAGTACCTATGTTTAATAGATGCTTTTTATATACTTATTTTATTTATTTATATTTTATTTCCGCTTTCTGTGGATTGATTCAGGTACGCATTGTCTATAACCGATGTACAATGGCGACAAGGCCCTTCCAAAAAATTGGGACCACCTGAAGGTTTAATTATGGGGGATGTATTAGAAAGTGGTTATGCTTATTTATATTATTGATCGGAAAATATAATGAATAAGATGTACTAATATGCTCTGAAAGCTAATTTCAGGGATGTTGGGTGATTGTAGTATTGTTTATATCGAGTAAGAATTTTGGGGAGTCATAGATCGATGTTTTTCTACTTTATTTATCAAATTTAGTGTGTAATTTAGGGTAATAATGATGCATCAGATTTGGTATGGGTTTAATTCATACTTGGGATGTCATGTTTTTAGTTTCTATATAGGGTTTCCTTTTTAATTCGTGTAGTTAAGTTATTTTATTCTATTGTGTTTATTTGTTATTTATTATTTTTATATGTAAATTAATTATTTTATTTTTTTAATGATTTGTTTTTATTTTTTGTTTTTATGATTTACATATTTCCTTTATTATTTGGCAAATATCTAAATATATATAACAAAAATAAAATAGTATACAACTATTTTATTTTTATTATGTATATTTAGATATTTGTCATTTATATATATATATATATATATATATATATATATATATATGACGCTTCCTGTCAATAACTGATGCGTGTTTCTGGAAATTATCATCAGTGTTTCATTTGATTTCAGAATTTCCTACATTAATTCTGACATAGCTGACTCTCACAAAAAGTCATACTTAGAGGAAGTTGGAGCAAGTTTTAATTCCGCATAAAAATTTACTACCACTCCCCCATCAATCACCGAGTCTCTACTTCATTGGATACATTTTCCAGACGAGACCGTCATTGTTTAATGTTTTATTGCGTGATATTATCTTTCCTCTACTTTTACTTGCCTAAGTAAATACGAATCGCTCCCTTGAGCTTATGTTCTTATGTTTACGGCGCTTTGATTGGCTGGTTACAAAGCTATTCAGGAATAAGGGAATATAATTGCCGAACGATTAAAAAAACTCTTGGGAAAATAAAACATGACGTCTCTTATTCCTCGATTCAGTAAAAAAAAAGACGGAAACTTAATCTGTAAATGAATGTTTTAGATGGTAGCACGAAAAGCAAATAAAATAAATAAACAGCGAATTATGAGAAAATTGGTGAGATGGAATGACGTAAATAAAAAGAGATAAATGGGAGAGAGATAAAAGCGATTGATAAAGAAGAGGAAGGGGAAGAGGAAGGGTATACAGAGAAATAGTATATTATGACATCACAATGTATTTGAGCTCATGAAATCCTTTGACTTTGTAATCGTTGTGAAACATGATTATCAACTAATGTCACATATAAGAAATTATATATTTAATGATATATATAACAAATACTTACACAAAAGGTCTCGCCTGGTATTGTTTTTTATTAAAATATATTTGTGTTTGATTATTGTTGTTGTTGTTACAACCTGAATATGCAATAAGTGTAGCAATCTTACATGCGGAAGGCGTGCGTACCCTCTCTCTCTATCTCTTTATATATATCTCTCCTTCTCTCTCTCTCTCTCTATATATATATATATATATATGTATGTGTGTGTGTGTGTATGTGTGTGTGGGGGGTGTGTGTGTGTGGGGGGTGTGTGTGTGTGTGTGTGTGTGTGTGTGTGTGTGTGTGTGTGTGTGTGTGTGTGTGTGTGTGTGTGTGTGTGTGTGTGTGTGTGTGTGTGTGTGTGTGTGTGCGTGTGTCTGTGTGTGTAGAGTTCGACTGCAAAACACGATGAACGCCATTTTCAAAATTACAAAACTATCACTACCAAAAATGTTGCATTTCAACATTCGACCACAACCCGAAGTCATATTTTACATAATGTGATACCGGCATTTTTTTCGCTTTCAATTAAAATAAGCTTTTAGTTGAAGTCTAGATTTAAAATATTCCTCCTTTTATGGTTTAAGGTATCAATTTGAAATAATTGAATTTATCGCGTTTTGCATTCGAACTATTAATATATATATATATATATTACTTTTATGTACGTATAAAATTAATATATATATATATATATATATATATATATATATATATATATATATATATATTAACGGAAAATACGTCCTATAAAGTTGAGGGCGACTAATAATGCAATTGTCTGCATCTTAATCACTTTGGAAGTGAGACTATTGAAATAATGGTAAGCAAAAAAAACAACGAACGCTGTAATCACCAATAAAAATAATTACATAAAATTACATTATATATATGTATGTGTGTGTTACGTGTGTTATGTATATATATATATATATATATATATATATATATATATATATATATATATATATATATCTTTCTATACATCTATCTATGCATCACTGTTTCGATTTCCAATTCTCTGTTTTTTCGTTTTTGCTGGGGGTCGGGCATTCTGTTGGATGCCAGCCACTAACCTTCGATTTCAGAGACTTCAACCGGAAGATCTTTTTAGGATTCTTATCGTCCCTTTAACTGTATTTTTTTAGATTTCTCTTGCACTTAGTTCGCCTAATATATTTGTCAGGTAGTTTTTTTATTTCTATTTTTTTTTAATTATTCCGGTGACCTATATGCTGACTGGGATGATTGCAATCTTCCTAAGATTACAGTTTCTTTTCATGTCGCGTCTGTGTGTGTCTTTGTGAACTCATGGCTTTCCATTATCTTTCTTTTGCATTGAACTAAAATTGTAAAGTGTTAACTTTCTCATAAAATAAACGATGTTCCCAAAGTGTTTTCTTTTCTGTGAATATACAAAACGCATAAAGACACATGTGTGCAAGGATTACAATGAAAATCAATGTGTAAAAAAGACAACATATAAAATTTGATATTCTTGATGTAAATCATTGAAAAGAATATGCAAATATCGTTGGCGAAATTATGGCGTCAATTCAGACATCGGCCGGATTGATATCTTCTGTCTTACATTTGGTTAGAGTAAACGTTGCAGTATTTATACCATCAGGACACCAATCATGTAAAAGGGAATAATTTCAAAGAAATGGTGTTCTTCAATATTTCTTCAGTTCGAGAGTCTGTCGAAAACATCTGGAAACAGGTTTTTTTTTCTAGATTAGTTTGGGAAAACGTTGATTTATTTTTTTTCAAGATTTGTTGTTCACTGTTTCAAAATCTAACCCAACCCCTCTCTTTCTCTCTCTCTCTCTCCTTCTCTCTCTCTCTCTCTCTCTCTCTCTCTCTCTCTCTCTCTCTGCCCTTCTCTATCTCTTTCTCTCTCTTACTTTCTCTCTTACTTTCTCTCTCCCTCTCTCTCTATCTCTCTCGGTGTATTATATATATATATATATATATATATATATATATATATATATGTATATATGTATCTTTAAAATTTTGTAACACAAAGTACTTATGATAGCTCAATAGTTTAAAGCTAGAGCTATGCTATATTTAGTATGTTTATATAGTTCAATACCACATCATTATCACAGAGGACATATTCACGTCATTTTTACAAACTCTTTTTTTTTATTACGCAGACAATTGTTTCGGTTAACATCAAGATGTTTGTAAAATGCTCCTATGCATTTATTTATTTCTTGGTGTGGCAATCCTCAGTGCAAATTGTACAAAAAACAAATTCGAATAACTTTTTAAAACTTGGCGATTATAGCCCGAATTACAGTCAATATACATTATTAATTTTTTTAAATACATGAAATTATGGTCCCTTATTATTAAAAATGATGATGATGATGATGATTCTTTATCATAATGATGATTATTCTTTTTCTTCCTAATTATGATGATGTCCATGATTCGTCTTCCTCCTTATGATTATGATGATGATAATGATGATGATTATTCTTTATCCTAATGATGATAATGATGATTATTCTTTTCTTCCTAATGATGATGATGATCACTATTATTATTAATCATTATTATTATTAGTAGTAGTAGTAGTAGTAGTAGTAGTAGTAGTAGTAGTAGTAGTAGTAGTAGTAGTATTATTAGTAGTAGTATTATTCATGATACTGATGATGATCGTGAGAAAAATGGAGAGAAGGGGAGAATGATAACATCAAATCTTATTCGTTACTCTCACTTCATTTTTAGTTTCAGTTTTAGCAATTAAAAAACACAAAACTGCATCCAACTGAATTATGTAATAAATTAATCAACAAAAAATAAAACTGTCGTTTTTTACGACACTTGTACACGACTTATTCTATAAATAGTTTAAACTGAAGAAGTATTGCAATCGTTACATAACTTTCGGGTAATTGGTTATATTTTCTATCATTATGCTGTACTAAATGGAAAAGTTGAAATCAGAAATGACAAAGAAAGGAGCTTCATGCCTTTTCTATGTCTCTTTGTAGATGTTCTATTGATAACACTATCAATTTACACGGCTGTTGGTAATTTTCGAATAAAGCGAGGATGTCGGAAGACAGGCCGCGGGTGAAGCGACCGTCCTTATCAAATGATGAATAAAGGAGAACACGTTAAACGGATAGATATTGGGTGCAATCGGTCCAGTGCTTTTTTTAGAAGTGAATGGAAACGATGTCCACTAAATGGGAATTGCAGTTGGAGACTCGTGGCTTATGTTTTCTTTTGTGATTGAATCCTCACAAAATAAAAGCGATACAAACTTGTTTAGAGGAGATAAAAGGAATTATTGCATAAAGACGAGATAAGAAGAAACGCAAGTAAAAATAACAAGTACAGATAGTCTTAACATGCGTCCATTCAATCTACGCGGTTAAGGACGTAGATTCTAGTTCAAATATAAGCGTGACATACCAAGTAAAATGCAACTTAAGCATGACTGACTAAAGCACATGCTATTTTAGGCTTAAACGTGACAGACCAAAGAACATGAGACTTAAGCATGACAGATCAAGAAAAATGCTATTCAAGCGTGATCGACCAACAAAAATGCTATTTCAAACTTAAGCATGAAAAACCAACGAAAATGCTATTCCAAATATAATCGTGACATAACACTGAAAATATTATTGTCTAACTTAAGCGTAACCGACCTATAACAATGCAATTTCAAAGTTAAGCTTGACATATCAAGAAAAATTCTATTTCCGATTTAAGTCTGACAAACTGGCTGACATACAATTTCAAAGTTAAGCTTGACAGAGCAAAAAAGAATGCTATTTTAGATGTAAATGTGACAGAATGACCAAAATGAAATTTCAGACTTAAGCTTGATAGATTAGCAGGAAATCTATTTCAAACTTCAGCATAACAAACCATAGAATAAAAAAAAAAACGTGACGGACCCACGGATAGAAATTCATATATATATATATATATATATATATATATATATATATATATATATATATATATATATATATATATGAGAAGAATGTTGTAGTTTGCTTGGAGCATTGTGTATAGTGTAAGAATAATATTTTGGAGGCGATAACAATGCGTTGTTAAAGTGACACATACACGACACGTGGAATCGTAAAAACAAAGTGACAATATTGAAAAGTCAATAATTTTCAAATTTTTTATTTTTATTTACCAGTGTATCGTTGACCGTGGTGTTAGGTTGGAGTGTGTCCTTTTTATTATTATTTTTTTAATTTTCGAGGGAAGCCCTCATCTTCAGAAATAAAATAAATACAGTCACTCGTTGGAGTGTGTTTTTTTTTTCCAAAATCAGGCCCCGTTTACTTTATCTTAATATTATTACATATGACCATCTTGGTCTCTTGGGTGAGTATTATATATATATATATATATATATATATATATATATATATATATATATATATATATATATGCTTGTATGCTTTTATTTTAGATGCATACAAGCATATATATATATATATATATGCTTGTATGCATCTAAAATAAAATGTGTCTATTTCGTATTTGTGTTTAGCAAAAAAAATGCTAATTCAAATTGTGACCGACAGACCGACCGACAAGACATGTCATACAGGTACGAGGACGCATGTAAAAAGACAATAGAAAATATAACTGAAAAGAAGTCGAGATCCCCATTAGCTTGAGCCATACATTGAATATCAATCGGATAAAACTTGATGACATAAAACAGCTCAAGCGGAATTGACAACGTAAAGGGAGACATTGAACGACGAGGTATAATAGCATGACAAATACACGCGTCGTGACGTTAACATTGAACTGTAAAAACACAATATCAACTCGCAAACACATGCGTCCTCCGGAAGAAAATATTTATTTTGTATATAAATGACAGGAGAGCGAATTCTTTAAATATGTTGCTAAAAAATATTAGTATAAAAACATAGGAAGAGGTGAACTCAATTTCTTTGAATCAAAGACGATTTTCATAGATCAGTGCGTGACCAACCTCGTTATAGAAGAATTGAGAAAATAGCCGTCTTAAATCCAATAGCATATCAAGTGAAGTATTAAATGATAATTCTTCTTTTTTATATGTAAGTCTTAATTATAAAGCAAACAGATCCTAGATGTGACGGCAATCATCCTCCTTGATCCTCGGGCCAAAAACTCAACATGAATAAGGGCGATGGGGAAAATGGTTGGATCATTCCACCGCTCCAGAAAGTATCTGACTTCCGGTGCAATCCTCTACATGTATGAGAGTCACATACGTCCTAAGATAAACTACTGCTGTACTTGTGCAGTTTACGGACCGGGCTGAAATAATAATGTTATTTAAAAAGCTATTCTAAACATGGGGAAAGTGGTCTTAATTAACTATTCTGTACTGTCATCTAATAATCTCATCAGCAAAAGATACCGTAAAAATTAAATTTAACTTGAAAATCTTATCTAAAAAATAGCCCGGTCCGTAAACTGCATAAGCACCAGTATTGCTGCCACATATGAAGAGGTGTCGCTCAGAGTACACTTTCTTGCCTCGAGAAAATCGCAATAGATGTCGATTCATCCGTCACAATTAAGCGTGACGAACGAATGGACAGACTAAACCTCTTATAGAGATATGAGGACGCATTAAATAAAATAGCATAATAATCGTAATTAAGTAGTAAATGCATACGGCAAAATCACACACTTGTTCTTATTAGAACACCGAAGTTAAGCAACATTCGGCCTGGTCAGTACCATATGGGTGACCATTTGAGAATACCAGGTACCGTATGTGAGAAGACGGCGACCCCCATCCCCTGCAAAAGAAAAACATCATAAAGATGCTTTCAACAAGTTCTTCAGTATAACCTACTCAAACTCCAGTCTCTGTCCCATCGCCGCATCCTTGTGCTTGTTTTACAAATACTTCAATGGATTGTGCTCCGATGAATTGGCTGCTCTGGTGCCCTCTCGTCGTAAGTTCACTAGACCAACTCGACAATCGACTAAATCCCATCCATTCACTGTGGAGGTCCCCAGATGCCGGATAGCTTTCTACTCAAATAGCTTCTTTCCTCGTGCTCCTGGCCTCTGGAACTCCCTCCCTGTCCCCTGTTTCCCCGACGGTACTAGCATGCAGAAATTTAAAACTAATGTAAACAGACACCTCGCTGCGCAGATCCCAATTTTAGTTTCCCCACCCCCAACCTTCTCCCTTTTCTTTCTTTTCAGTAGCCCCTTACGTCTACGGTGGCGGCCTGTCTTGTCTGGGGTGAACTATGTTAAAAAAAAATAATTAATCCACACTGTTCTCAATCATGTGGCGAATCTCTCTGGAGAGAGTATGCTATAATTATTTTATTATTAGTATATAAGTAGTGAAAAGTTTAATGAGTATAAAATAATTACTTGATTTTTTGGTAATCTTTTTTTCAAATCTGGTAATTTTGTCAACGTTTCAAATTAACAAACCTTTAGTTCAATTTGGAGGTACCTAAACTAGTGACGATATGGTTCGGAATTTTTTATATGAAAATTAATAATCTGGATCGTTTGGATTATTCGGACTACTGTTCTCACCTTGGATGTTATTCTCACAACGTTTCGGCCGATGTAACTAAATATGAGTGAGAGTCTGATGGAGGTTGAAGGTTCAATCCTCAGTACGGGCGATACTAAGAATACAATTCCGAAATACTTAAAACTTCTATCCGGTGATGGCTGACGGGACGAGAGCAAGCTACCCCCGTGGATTTAATAAAAATTTCGTTCAGAATTCCGTACAGATTCCAGAGTTCGAAATAAAAATTCCCGAATTCTGCAAGACGCACTGAAGAAGGTCAGAGGTTACATCGGCCGAAACGTTGTTAGAATAACATTCATGACGAGAACAGAAGTCCGAATAACCCAAATTTTACACTGTGTCGATATGTTTTAAATGTGTGTGGGGGGGCTGCCCGTTTCTACATTCATACCGTGTAATGTCGTAAATCATCGAGCTCTTCACGCTGAGATTGTGACATCAAGCGAAGTGCGTGTACGTTGACCACTTTGTATTTCTCTAGAGATACGGCACTCGTGACATCTTGATCAAAACAAAGCGCACCGATCTGTTGATCCTTGACAGACGTGCGTCTCCTAAAGTGTATAAGAATGATATTTTAATCGTAAACTTCTTATTATTTTCAAAAAGTTACCTATAATGCTCGACGTTTAAAATGTAACATACATGAATCTACATAATTTTTTATGGAAGTCGCTCCAGACAAAGCATGAAGCCACTATATGTTAGGAGCCAAAAAAAAAAAAACAACGTATAAGTACTAGATTGATTTATTCTGACCCAGAAAATAGCAATTCTTCTCCCTTTGTCAGAAACATCGCTCATGGAATGTGAGGACTAAAAGACAAAATAAGGGAATTGAAGGTTACGAGGCTACCGAAAGTAAACCCAAAGTCCATTTTCTACTCTCTAATCGTATCAGGTATTGTATTGAAAGGAAATACAATGCGTAGTAAAGCGTAAATATAAATATAAGAACATCCAATTATATAGAGAATTGCACTAGCCTCTAATATAATACTTTATAAATAAAACCTGACTGATTGATGCAGACACACACCTGGTCTGAAAATAAATATCCAGTGATTTGATGCAGAGGCACCTACAAAGGTCATCTGCAAATATCCCATGCAGACAGAAATACATCTGTTGTCAAATACACAATAAAAGTAATTGAATACACGTAAACGTAAAGAGCATGGCTACATTGACTGTGTAGGCGAAGTCCCAGAATAGGTCTTACAGTTGTAGATGAGTGGGTGTCCAATAATTTTATATTAACTAGCTCAAATTGTGATCAAACAGAGGCTGCTGGCTATCGAATTCGAGAGATCAACTTCCGTTTATTACCTTGCTTTCTCTTAACTCACTCGTATACTACTCGTTCCCCGAAACGGAACAATAAAGTATACCATACATTTTTTATGCATTATATTATCGTCATAATTTTAAGTACAACAGTATTAAACTTTTGAAGTTAAGTCTAGAGACCACTCTTCAAGCGCTAAATGATTGGCGGGTGAGGAATTTGTGGTAAGCTAATACGATAGAAAGTTATGGTTTGATTGTTTTCACAAGATTTTAATTTCTTGAAATCATAGATGCGACTCTGAGAAGTATTACCACTGCGAATTAAAGTTAATCTGGGGTTAATAAGAAAAGGAGTGATCACACATTTCGTGTCATACCCATATCGATTATATTTAACTCAGAGATGGGACCCTGACAGGTAGTACTACACCTCATGGGTCAGAGCAAACAGGGGTCTAATGGAAACTAATCTGTGACACTACACCCCCCCCCATATCATCAAGATCATATTAAGGATAGGGTTGGAATCTGTTGACATTGGATTTGAAGACAACCAAGCTGTAATCTGCAGGGAAGACGTCCCGTAGTAATGTGTTCCACAGACAGAAAGCCATTGTAAAGAATCTTTGTTTGTGGAAATTTCGCCTGGCGCAAGCCACTCGGGGAAAGAAAGGAAACGTTTTTTTTCGTTCTGATACAAAGACGAGTTCTTGAAGTTTAATTGGAAAAGGAATTCCGATGAGAAATTGTCATAAGTTGGACCTTTGTCAAAAAAAAAGAGTACATGAAATCAATAGTCTTCTTTTCAATGCCATGTACTATATCAGTTTCAATAAGAACTTTTATAAAAAATAAAAAAACGTTTTTACTTCTCATCTCTTTGTTTCCGTCTGTTTACCCACGTCACTGTAAACTGTTCACGTCACGTTGTAACAGATTATTAGGCGATGTTAAATAAAATAAAAAGTCATTAAGCCAGTTTCGCGTAACGAACCATGGCGCATCGGCTTAATCAGTGAGCCATCGCATAAGTTGACATCCAGCGCGGGTAAATAATGGCTTCCGTAAGAGATGAACGAGTATGTTGCATATTATCAAGTTATTTGTTACGGTAAGCGAACCTGACAAGTATCGTACGATACAGAGAATCACTGTGACGATCTAAAATCGATCCCCGAGATCCTCGTTATTAGATAATAAGACCGTGAAAACTGGATGGTTAGGGTTAGGGTAAGGGTTAGATGGTTACAATTACTTACTGCACGGTGTGTATGTTTAACGGCAAATCAACCCATTTACGACTCATTTCAAACCGAAGAACATTGCCTATTCTAAACGATTTATTTTTGATCGTCAATATAATTCTAATCGTAACAAGAAATAATAAATGCATAATTCAACATTTAAATGAAAATATGAATCTTATATTTAAAATTAAAAGTTCATGAAAATCTTTTTCAACCATCAAATTTAAAATGTCTATATTCTCAACACCGAAAAGTTTCATTAGATGTTTTGTTGGCTTGAAATGCCGAGAACAGGCTGAAGGCGTTTCCTCGAATAGTGATGATGGAGAAGCGTTTGTAGAGGCAAATATATTCCCGATGGTCTTCGGTATGGTGCGCGATTGATAGACCAAAGCTGTTGAAGATGTCCTGCGTGGTGGGGACTATCACTCTACTCGTCTCCACGGTGATCGGTTGGAATACTGGCGTATTTTGATTGCTTGAGGCTTTCCGTTATATTACCACATGTTCAGCGTTCGTCGCCGATTCTGTTACTGATGAGGGCGTTTTGAAAGTGGAAACACCGTCAGGTTATCGATTTATTATATAGGATTAATTGAAAACATTTTAGCCCTGGAAGATTAGAGGGTTCATACCGTCCCCAACAGTATAAGTGCGTAAATCACCACAAGAGAGTTGATGTGATTTAAACTCAGCATCGCCGATTCCATAGACTGCAACACTATCCATTGGTCCAACAACACAACTTTAATTAATTGAAAACAAGTTGCTAATTTATGCTTACACTATTAGATCCTAGAGAACCACAATAAATCGACGACCATTTGTACCGTGTCATAGCCGATCATATAGGTCGCCGCGTCGGTAGCAACTAGATCACCAAAGCAACGCAAAGAGTGATGCAAATATAACAGTCGTATCATCATTCGT
>OY744516.1:221884544-221894544 GCA_963556195.1 Sepiola atlantica
ATATATATATATCATGATTTTTGAGGAGTACAAAATTTCATTATCGCAACCATGAAGGGAAGACGGGTTTTATCGTTCATGATTAAAAGTTAATCACTCTTGATTAACTTTTAATCATGAACGATGAGACCCGTCTTCCCTTCATGATTGCAATAATAAAATTTTGTACACCCCAAAAATCATGATATATATATATATATATATATATATATATATATATATATATATGCAAACATTGTAAAAAATAACAGAAATCGTCTGTTTAATTATACCTTTTTTAAAAAAGAAAGAAAAAGGCCAGCCGACCGGTTTCGCCATCTCTTAATAAAGGCTGTATCGAGAGATTTAAAAAAAAACCGAGGGATTTAAAAAAAAGGGGGTGAAAAGAGAGAATAGAGAAAAAAATTAAATAGCGTTATGGTATATGTTCTAATGGAAGATGAATCTTACAGACTGATCACATTTAATCCTAACAGACACTCTCTTTGTTTACAAAGGAAGAGACGTTTTAGACGAACGTGTATTTTTAGATGGTATAGTGAGTGAGCATGACTGAGAATGGTGAAGGAGTCCATGCTGAAATTCATAGCGCACGACGGGTTTTTAAGTAAATGGTATGTTATGGAAGACCCGTATGTGTTATTTTGAACTCCGTTGACCGAAAGGTTCCGTTCCTGATTTTACTCGGAATGCGTTGTTGGACACTACTATCCAATGTCAACGTCGTCCTACCTACGTAGTCGATACTGCAACTACATTTAAAATGATAAATTACATTATTTTCATGGTGGGGCTGGGGTAAAAGGTCTTTACGAGAGGACGCAAATATAGGTTTTGTAAAGAACACAATATATTACACTATCAAAAGGTTCAATATCCTTCCAAGTAGAGTTTTATAACAATAATAATGGTTAGGGTTAAGGTTAGGGTTTAGAGTTTTAGGTTTGGGTTAGAGTTAAGGTTTAGGGTTCAGGGTTTAGAGTTAGGGTTTAGAGTTAGGGTTAGGGTTTAGGGTTAGGGTTAAAGTTAGGGTTTAGGGTTAGAGTTAGGGTTAGGGTTATGGTTAGGGTTAGGGTTAGGGTTTGGGTTTAGGGTTAGGGTTAGGGTTAGGGTTAGGGTCAGGGTTAATCTTAACAATTTACTGCATTTTCATGATAAATTATAAACTGAAAAAAAAAAATTAAATTATTAGAGAAGAAACAAGATTTTTTAGACAATATTTGTTTATTTATTTAAGTTTCGATTAAGCGAAATAAGTAAATAATAAAACAAATAAATAAGTTTATTGTTATATTATGTTTCCAATCTTTTATTGACTGGGCATTTTATTCAACATTTGACAAAATATAATCATTAGATTTAAATTTATATATATATATATATATATATATATCGTAAAATAAGTAGAGCACTCTTAATGGTAGTACAAACACAGCATGACGTCACTTGCTTTATGATGCATCATTCCTTCTTTAATAGAAGTAGAATGCCTGGATATCGTGCCGCTTTAAATGTGTTAAATTATCATTGTTTATCGGCTATTCAAATAGTGGGCGCGCGGTTAACGACGTTGGATACAAGTTGAAAAATACTTGTTTATCCAGGGTTTCGAATCGTACGACCGGTAGTGAATAGTCATATCTCTATGCTGATGAGTAGAGCACTGATGAGTAGAGCACTCTTAATGGTAGTACAAACACAGCATGACGTCACTTGCTTTATAATGCATCATTCCTTCTTTAATAGAAGTAGAATGCCTGGATATCGTGCCGCTTTAAATGTGTTAAATTATCATTGTTTATCGGCTATTCAAATAGTGGGCGCGCGGTAAACGACGTTGGATACAAGTTGAAAAATACTTGTTTATCCAGGGTTTCGAATCGTACGACCGGTAGTGAATAGTCATATCTCTATGCTGATGAGTCCTGATTGAAAAGGGACGAAACGTATACGTACATAGATAATAAACAACAACAAATATTTTATATATATATAAATCGTAAAATGATATTTGAATACGTCCATTTTTCAATATCGCAAAAGCAATATTGGACAAAGTTATAACATTTCCGTGCGATATATATTCCTCCGCTGGCGAAATTTCGTGACTCAGGAATAAGGGTGCCGGACCAGTCACTTTTTCAAATCTCGCAGGATTCAGCCACGCTGAGTAGCTGTAAAACAGTGAAGTACATTTCCGTGGATAATTATATATATATATATATATATATATATATATATATATATATATATATATATATATATATATATATATGGGGGTATGTGTGTGCGCGTGTGTGCGCGTGTATGTGTTAAAAAGACCAAAGGAAAAACAAATTAAATACAAGAATAAATTATACAAATCAAGAAGTTTACCGGTTTCGTTCGACTCAACGAACTTCTTCGGAAAAAGTAAAGATTTTAAATTTATTGAATAACGGTAAAACGTAGAAAAAAAGAAAAACACACAAGGGAATGTTTCGGGCACGTGTTTAATAATTTAAAAAAAGAATGGATTCTGCAATGCCTGCGACAACGGTGTTAAAATGGAAAGGGAGAGAACGAAAAAAGAAGAAAAGAAGAAAAAGGAAAGAAAATGGAAACATGGAGAAAATGTAGTAAAAATGAATAGTTACCTTTACCGGGATCGGAGATTGTTATGCAGTGGCGAGATATATTGCATTGTTTCAGTGCGGTTTTGCCATATGATTGTTTAAGGAATAATATCTGAGTCTAATGTTTACGTTAGATGGTGATGAGAGAAGTATTACAGCGCTTTCGATGCACTTGCGGCGTGGGAGAGTCTTCGGTCTTGAGAAGAGTGCAGTTGGTAAAGTCAAAATTGTGAGTAAAACTGTTTCTGTGTATGACTAGGGCGTTAGTGTCATTGTGGTGGTTGATGTCCTGTTTGTGTTCGTAAATGCGGGATTTTCTATTTCTGGCCGTTTCACCGATATAAAACATCGAACATGAGGCACATTTTAATTTGTGAATGCCGAATAGTGAAGAAGGGGCATTAGGGTGTAGGTGGGGACGGAGTTTGGTGTTGAGGTAATCCTTAATTGTTTGAGAGGTTCATTTTACTAATTTTATGTTAGATTTTAATTATTTTTGTAAGGATTATTGGGGACAACTATGTAAGATTTATTTGTATCAATCATGTCGGTGTTATTTGTGCTAGTGATGGTGTTATAAGAGGAATTTTTGTAGTGTGAGTCTGTGTTATTGTTGTTGTGGATATTAAAGGCTTTACGTTTAGTGTTTGGGATGAAAACTACAGGATATGTTAAAGATTTGCAAGTGTTCTCGATATAGGGTTCTTCATTGCGGAGATAAGCGGGACTGCAGATTCTAAGAGTTCTGAGAAATGAGCCTATGATCATTCCGGATTGTATTCTGTTTTTGTGATCGGAGTAAAAATGTATATCATTTTTTATTCGTATGTTTTCTATAAAGTTTAGGTCGTTTGGGGTGTTGTGAAAAATGATATCAAGGAAGTTGAGGATGTGGTTATTTTCTAATTTTGAGGCGAAGGAAATGTGTGTTCAATTTTATTGAGTTGTCGACTATGCAAAGGAGATTAATGTTATGTTGGTAGATAAAGAGTGTACCATCGATATATCTAAAGTAGTGAAAGTTTTGGGGGTAGGATGAATCTGAATGTGCTGTTCTCTAAAAATTATAATAAAAGACAGGTAAGGTCTCCGCTGGTAGGGGAACCCATGGGGAAATAAAAATATTGTTTATATAATTCGTCGTTAAAAGTAAAATGGCATTGTTGTGTGATTAAATGGCAAAATGAAATAATTTGGATGTAGGAATAGAGAGTTTATTTTTGACTTAATGAGATAGAATTTTGATGAATCTAAGGCGTTTGGTTAAAGGTAGGTTAGTATAAAGAGATTGGATATCTAAATTGGCCATGTTCAGGTTATTCATATTGATGTGTTGGAGTCTTTGTAGCAAATCTGCGGAGTTTTGTGTATGGGCTCGACTAATCGCAAAAACATCCAGTGGTGCGTTTCTTCTTTTTTTCCTATGTTTTGCCGTTATTCAATAAATTTAAAATCGTCACTTTTTTCTGAAGACGTTCGGTGATAATCACGAAACCGGTAAAACTCTTGTTTTTATTATTTATTACTGCATTTTCCTTTTGTCTTTTTCACACATCCTGTCTTCGCGGCATTTCACCTTATGATATTTCGTTTTAGCCTCATATATATATATATATATATATATATATATATATATATATAGAGAGAGAGAGAGAGAGAGAGAGAGAGAGAGAGGGAGAGAGAGGGGGAGACGGAGAGGGAAAGAGAGATAAAGGGGGAAAATAATAATGGAAATCGCTCCAGACAAGGTATAAAGCCACTTGATGTAAAGAGCTAAAAAAAATACCACTTTAAGCATCAAAAACTAGCTAACGATAACTTTTATATGGATAGATTCTCACACAGAAAACAGCGATTCTTCCCCCTTTGTCAGAAACATCGCTCATGGAATGTGAGGACCAAAGAATAAAATAAGGGAAGCGAGAGTTACGAGGCTGCCGAAAATAAACTTAATGTTCACGTTCTACTCTCGATAACACTAAAACAACATACATCATACATCAGATCCACGTCAGGTTTTATTAAGTCAAGACTCTTTAAACATAAGTATACATTCAATAATTATATCTTTATAATTTTACTTCATTTTCTAGTCATATATTGGATCTTAAATATTAAAATATTCACTATAACATTAGATGACTCGTAGTTTAAAAAAGATCTAGAGCTTATAGGTCTTTAGATAGATTTTGTACAGTATCCTAAGAAGAATCATTATCTATAATTAAATATACTTTTAACCTGTTAGATAAAGAAGATGAAATCATTTCTAATTGTATGCATGAGAAATGGTTAAAATATAGCCATTATAAGGTCCACTAATCCCATATGTGTGTTTTGCCTTATACTATGTTATAAATTACGTACACTAAGGAACGAATATTAATTTGTCATTTAAATATTGAACTCCCTTTGTGTATGACTCCTACATCTAAGCCGTTTACGTTGTATTAATTTCCAACGGAATCGATGCTATCGGATAATAATCTGGATTTGAAGAATTGGGAACCGATATATATATATATATATATATATATATATATATATCACCGTAGGTTACTGGATTAATTAGTCCTACATAGAAAATGTATCCCCTTATTTGAAACTGTTAAGTTCATAATTACTATAGTCTTAACCTTAAAAATAGGTATTTGATTTATTTATGCTTTAATCTTATTCAGATTATATCCTGTTTGATAACATAATCATTTATACCATTCAACCCCTTTGGCCTTATACATTATAAAATAAATATGTCTCCTATCACATATCATATATTAAGTCGCTAAGCTTAGCTTATTTACGATTTGTACAGGTATTTTGAGGGGTGAGAACAGATTTAAGTTCTGTAACATAGAATTATTAGTTCAATTAATCTATAAGCTACAAATGAATGAATCAGACTGAAATTATTTCAAATGGGATCGAGTATTTAACTCTCTTGGTTTCAGAAGCGTTCCTATATTATTTCTTCAGTCAAAAATTTTCATTTTTTCGGAAATCATCGGGTTATTTAAAATTCCCCTGAAGCATAAAGGATTGTTCTCTATATAATTTCCACACCTGAACCCTGACCCTAACCCTAACCCAAACCCTAACCCTGTATTTTAAAGTTGATAATTTCTTACTGTTTGGATTGCAATTTTTTTCAGAAAGAATTATACATCATTTATTAAAACATAATATTCCATAGGACTTATTGCAAACTGAGAGATATACATACTTTTAATGGCTAATCCACTGTTTTGTATTTTTAATATTAAATCAAATTTTTATAACCAGCAATAAAAAAAAATGAAAAGATTATAAAATAAATAAATATTGTTTCTGAATATTGATGGGTAATTTTGTTTTATATGTTTGTAGTCATTCAATAATTCTATTCTTACTGTAACAGAAATCATATATATTTGCTTATTTTGTGCTTAAAAGGTGATGCTATTAAAAATATATTAAACACATGAACACATTAGATTTTGTTGATGTTGAATTTTTGGAACATGATTACATAATATTGACTATGTCATAAATTTTGTATTCTTTTGACTTAGAATAAAAATAGCAATAATAATAATAATAATAATAATAATAATAATAATAATGATGATAATAATAATAATAATAATAATAATAATAATAATAATAATAATAATAATAATAATAATAATAATAATAATAATAATAATAATAATAATAATAATAATAATAATAATAATAATAATAATAATAATAATAATCTCTGAGATTAAACACCATTAAAATACAATATATCGTGCCAATAAAATACAGTATTGATCTTTCTGATTCGTACGCATAGATTACGATGGCGAGTTATAGGAGCTTAGGTCTGGGGTTCAAATCGTGCAGTAGGCCAGTCAGTTGTATATATAGCCGCACTGATGAGTCTTATTAAAACGAAACAAACGTTTCTTTTAGAATATAAATACTTAATTATTAAATCATAATTATAGATAGAGAGAAAGAGGAGACAGACAGACAGAAACAGAGAAGCAGAGAAGAGAGAAGTGGGAGTAAGAGTGATAGAGGTCGGAAAACACACAGTTAGCAAATAGGAAACGTGTTACTATTTTCCAGCTTTTAACGTTATGTGGTGTAATTTGGGAGAGAAAGCAAATCACGGAATAGTGAAATCCTAAAGCAGAATTCAAGTCTTGTATAAATAAACCGTCCTTTAAACATGATTTTTCGAAACAAGTGAAAACAGAGAAAAATCTTCGGTCTAAACGATTAGTTCAATTTTCTTCTGTTGCAGAAAAGGCAAAGGAAAAAGCTCTTGAGATGTTTTTGATTAAATTCAATGACCGGCGTCTTTGGATGGCCAACGCTTTCAGGCCCGAAACGAAACCGGGAAGTCATTAAAAGACGGCCATATAGAAGACATGTTCATTAATTCGTCCTTGCTGGCAGAGCAACCAGGAAGGTCTTCTTTTCCTAGACAGAATACATAATGAGGGAAGAGTGATTTAATTAAAGAAACTTGCTATCGGCGACTCGTTCTTACATGTTGAAGAACTGAAGCATCCCCTTTTATTTTCATATATATATATATATATATATATATATATATATATATATATATATATATATATATATATATAAATTTGGGAAAGTTAATTTTTTAAGCATCTTTAAAATTTTAAACATTAAGAAGAGGCAAAATGCCCTCACAAACCATGTGTTAGATGCAGATATTTTTATTAAAATCAAAATAAAAATCAAAATATTTTTTTCTTTTCATCTTGACTTTTTTATCTGATAATTTCGCCTGATATAACAGGCCTCGTCAGAGCTTTAGACAAATAAAAGGTATGACCCATATTTTTTCGTACCAATCCTTCTTGGTCTTCTAGAAGTGGCGTCCGATGTTGTGTGGACTTAACGGTGTAAGTGTCTCTTTTAAATTTGAACTTAAATCGCGCATAGTCGCTTGTAGGTATACATTTGGGAAAGTTCATTTTTTAAAGCATCTTTAAAATTTTAAACATAAAGAAAGAGGCAAAATGCCCTAAAAAAACGTGTTAAATGCAGATATTTTTATTAAATTCAAAATAAAAAATTTAAGTATTTCTTTTTCTTTTTCATCTCGACTTTTTTATCTAATAATTTCGCCTGATATAACAGGTCTCGTCAGAGCTTTAGACAAATAAAAGGTATTAATTTTATTTTTTTTGTAACAATCCTTCCTGGTCTTATATATATATATATATATATATATATATATATATATATATATATATATATATATATATATATATGTTATAGGTACATTACAATGACTATAGGAACAATCAATCCATAGCCACACATTTCATCTGTTCTTTCAATTTCTTAATCTTCATATATCATCGAAAGACCACATCCATACTTTTCTTCTGTTCTTTCACTTCTTTCATTTCTTTCATATATCGACGAATACCAGTAATTCCTCTTTGTCTCACAGACAAACAAAAAGTTTTAATATTTTTACATTGTATTTTCTTTAATTTATTTATGTATATTTGTTTGAAATCCAATGCTTTTTCTACATCTTACGCGCGTTTCGCAGCAGAATCAAGAGAAATACAGAGCCATCATCTTAACTTTGTTCCTCATCATATAAAGTTTAAGAGTATATACTTAAATATATATCTAATTGTATAAGTATATACTAAAATATATATATTTTATTAACCCATAATTATATATATATATATATATATATATATATATATATATATATATATATATATATATATATATATCCACAATCAGACAAGTCTATGACTTTTGGTTTGTTTCTTTCATAGGTTGTGGGCTGCGGCGTTGTCTGATTGTGGAAATAATTATATATATCATCTCACATTCAAAAATCTAATATTTATTTGCTCGCTTGGTTAGCTTGTTGGATGACATCGTCCTAGCGAGTATAAAATCCTACTTGTGAGACATCGGCCTGGGTTCTAAGTAGTCGGATGACTACACTCCTTGTTGAAAAGAGTAGGTACATTCCACAGTCGGTCATCGCCGCGGTTGCTTAATCTGTGTAAATTAATAGACATTCTTGTATGTGGCGAGGTAGCTTAGTGGCAGAGTACTCGCTTAGCATGCAAATGAATCTGGTGTGTTCTACTGATGAGTCCAAAAGGAGGGCGAAACTCAAGTCTATGACTTTTGGTTTGTTTCTTTCATAGGTTGTGGGCTGCGGCGTTGTCTGATTGTGGAAATAATTATATATATCATCTCACATTCAATATATATATATATATATATATATATATATATATATATATATATATATATATATATATATATATATATATAATGTTAAGGAAAGTGAAATGCTATAAACTTAGTTGTATCTTGATGAAAAAAGAAATATCTAACCTCACTTCTACAAATATAAAAAGTGAAGCAATCCAAATTCTAAGATACTAATGAATACTGCAGGTATAATTTAGCTCAATGATTAGGATTTAAGGTCCCACAGAGCTCATATATTATAACTCAGAATAATACAAAGTGTATGACATAATCAATATTATGTAATTATGTTGAAAATATTTAACATCAACAAATATTTATGTGTACATATGTTTCAGAAATTTTAATAAAAAATACTTCTTCAGCACAAAATAACAAAATAAAACTGCCTATTACTTGGCAAAACAATGCAATTGTTTAATGAAATCTACACTTTATTCTGAAATCCAAAAATATAAAATAGAAGAAAATATTGTTTCTGGATATTGATGGGTTGTCATGTTTTATGCGTGTTGTAGTCATAAACTGGGTTATAATATATATATATATATATATATATATATATATATATATATATATATATATATATATATATATATATATATATATATATATGTATGTATGTATATATATAGTATAAATTTTATTTATACAAACATTATTGGTTACATATGTGCATACATGTTTTGGTTGTACTCTTCACAGAGAGTCAACCTCTTCAGACCAAAGAAGACAGAGACTTCGTTGTCTTCTTCCTACCAGATTACAGAATTCAAGAAAAATATATCCTCGTAAATTCTTTATTTGGTCAATTTTCTAATTATTTTTCATTCAATTTTCTTCAATTTTCTTTCCTTAGAACAGTTATAATCCTTTTAGACGTCATCGTATAAAATTTGAAGGCATAACCGCCAACGACATCGGCGTGAATACATATTAACAAGGATAATTCATTAAAAAAAACAAAAGGAAAACAAGTTTGTTTATTTTTGTGTTTGTGTTGTTTGATGAAAAAAAAAATGACACAATACTGGTCAACTCTGATGATAAAATTTTATTCCGAAATTAATAAGATTAATGTAAAAAAGAATATAATAAATTAATCTTGCATTGATAAAGGCTTC
>OY744516.1:221897044-221917044 GCA_963556195.1 Sepiola atlantica
AGGACCGACTTGTTCGTTGAGACAATGATTGAGTATTATACAAAGTTGAAAAGAACCAGTTTTACTAGGTTTTTATATTCGTTTAATTTTCATAAAAAATACATGTTTGATAAAGAGAGGAGAACCGGTCGAAATATTAAAAATTAACATTATAATAACACCTATAAGTTACATGCTATTATGTTTTACATTGTGTGATTTTTATTTGTAGAATGTGAAAAATAGCAGAAACACCCACTATATATATATATATATATATATATATATATATATATATATATATATGTGTGTGTGTGTGTGTATATATGTGTGTGTATGTGTGTGGGTGTTTGTGTGTGTGTGTATATATGTGTGTGTATGTGTGTGGGTGTTTGTGTGTGTGTGTGTATATATATGTGTGTGTATGTGTGTGGGTGTTTGTGTGTGTGTGTGCATACATAGCATGTATCACAAGTTAGTTTTTTTTAAGTATTAAAGTGCTCGATCGTAGGTTCTACAAGAGCTAATATAAATTATTTTAAATAGTATACAATACAGTACCTGTTGGGGATATCCGGGTTTCATCAATCTCGTCTATTTCTATGCTATGCCTGATATGGTTAGTAACTCGTTTTCTAAATCCCATCAATTGGGGATAGCAGATGATGAATCATGTCATCATACCAGAAATGACTGATATGTTATCAGCACCAGAAAGCCTTTTTAACTTGATCCGGCACAACTGCAAAAAGATTGCAATACAGCACGATGTACATGTAAAAAGCATGGACTAAATTGTTCAACTCATAGTTGGAGAGTGTTGTGGTACAGCTTGTTCTCATTTGTCAGTGCCTGAAAATAACATTGAGTTAGATGATTGCGAAATAATTGAATAACAAAAGCACTCGCAAAGCACAATCCTCCGCCAATGTTAATTGGGTTACCCTACTATGCAGGTGAAACTTGATAATGTTTTTGAAAATGAGACAATGCATAAACATAGGAAAGTTTACCCGGATTGATTGAGTGTAAAAATTGGGGATTTCCTTGCTTTTGTACATTTAGTGTATATGACTTTTCATCTTAACCCAATTAAGGGCATATGATTTCAGTATACTGGCATTTTTCATGGAATGTCACTACTTTTGTAAAGGCTATGCCTCAATACAATGCCTTCTCATAACTGATATAGTTGGTAGTTTGACTGATCAAGGTATATGGTAAACTGAAATTAAAATGGCATCAACTAGACACTAGAACCTCTATCTTTGCCAAAAAATCAGCTGAATCCATCAAATGGTCGATAAGATATAGAATAAAGTGTATGAATACTGGTCATTTTAAAGGTTTTTTGGAATTTTCTGAAAAACTAAGGTATATGGTAAACTGAAATTAAAATGCCATCAATAAGACCCTAGAACCTCTATCTCTACCAAAAATCAGCTGAATCCATCAAATAGTTGATGAGATACAGGGTGGCACATACGTACGTACAGATAGCATTATTTCATAATTGAACTTTCTGGATCTCTGAGTTGCCTTGACTAATGATGCTGAAATTCTACACACTTATACAACCTATCAAATAAAAATTTTGTGCAAAGTTTTAACTAATTTGGTTTATTGGTTTTTGAGTTATGATTGATCAAAGAAATGAGATTTCCAGCATAGGCCATTCGTGAAGTCTATTACGGGATAGAGCGCTCTCGCGCCTCCCTTGATATATATATATATCGAATTTTTCTTTGGATGTGGAATATTTTATCTTCTAAACGTCGTATCTCTCTGCTAGTACTCCATTACTTAATTTTACAGTCGATAACGCAACGCCCGTGTCGCCATCTTAAGACATCGCTTTGCTGTTAACGAGCATGCGTGAGAAACTCATTCTATTTCAATGGAATTTAAAAACACATAATCTTACAGTTAAATTAAGAGAAAAATGATGTAATGTCGAATATGTTTTCTTTCTCTGATGAATTTAAGTTCGTATTGTTAACAAAATTCCACAGAGAAACAAGGATAGGTTCCGTTCTCTGCAACTGACATCACTTTAATAATCAAAATCTTATCAACATGATAAAAAAAAAAAAAAAAATAATGCAGATATTCTTAAGATGCGTCCGTTCAATCTACGCGTTTAGTGATGAAAATGCCGACTGACGACCAGAGTGGCTTATAGATATGCGTGGGCGTATCTTAACATGGTGTTCTAAACTGAAAGATGACAGACTAACGCAAAGGCTATTTCAAAAAAGCGTGACAGACTAACGCAAAGGCTATTTCAAAAAAGCGTGACAGACTAACGCAAAGGCTATTTCAAAAAAGCGTGACAGACTAACGCAAAGGCTATTTCAAAAAAGCGTGACAGACTAACGCAAAGGCTATTTCAAAAAAGCGTGACAGACTAACGCAAAGGCTATTTCAAAAAAGCGTGACAGACTAACGCAAAGGCTATTTCAAAAAAGCGTGACAGACTAACGCAAAGGCTATTTCAAAAAAGCGTGACAGACTAACGCAAAGGCTATTTCAAAAAAGCGTGACAGACTAACGCAAAGGCTATTTCAAAAAAGCGTGACAGACTAACGCAAAGGCTATTTCAAAAAAGCGTGACAGACTAACGCAAAGGCTATTTCAAAAAAGCGTGACAGACTAACGCAAAGGCTATTTCAAAAAAGCGTGACAGACTAACGCAAAGGCTATTTCAAAAAAGCGTGACAGACCGTGTCTTTTCTGGGGATCTAAAACAAGATACGTCTATTCAAAGTGAGCAATCAGCGATGAAAATGCTGTTCCCCCCCCCTCAAGAGTGACAGACTTTTGCGCTAGGAGTAATGTGTAGTATCTGTTCTTATACTGCGCTTCATCTTTTCTGTCATGGGTTAGTAAAAGAGAAATTCTTCTAGACTGAGGCAATTTTAATTTTTGCAAAAATCCAGAGTGCTCCATTTGGGGGCGCTGGATTTTCCCTACATTAAAAACCGACCTTTCTCTAACTTTTACCTCCCTCGTTTGGAGGCAAGTAAATAGGGACACTCCTTCGCCTTTTGTCTGGGAGCAAAGTGTAGTATCTGATACTACAATTCATCTTTTCTGTCTTCGGTCAGTGAATAAGATATCCTTCTAGGCTAAGTCAATTCAAATTTTGTCCCAATTCAGAGTGCCCCATTTTGGGGAGCTCGATTTTCCCCACATTAAAAAAACAACCTTATGTTTAAAGCTGTCTACGCGAAGAGACAAGTAAACAGGGTTGATTGGCGGACGAAGTCTCTCATAATCATACTTTGACGTATCTAAATAAGATGCGTCCATGAAGATTCTATTTGAAACTTAAGCGTGACAAACCAACGGACGGGCGTACTGATCGAGCCTCTTTTGGAGGTGCTTGGACGCAACTGATAAACGAAATTGAAGAAAATATTTATCTCCGTGAAAATTGCTAAAACCGTATGAAAACAATCAAGATTTCTGTCATTTTTTTTTCTTCCTTTTTGGATATTTTGGTTTATTTTTATGCTTATTAACGTTAAGAAGTGAAAGTATTTTCGGGGAAAAAATCACAAGAAAAAAGGAAATACAATGGAATAGAGTCGTTAGAATTGCGTAGAAAAAGCATAAGTGGGCGAAAATTAGGCCGATAAATAATCGAAATTCTGTTGGGATGGAACTGATGAGCGAAAAAAAAGACAGCTTAGTTCGTTTGTTTTTCGGTTTTTCACAAGAATATTTTATATTATTTTACAGAACAAAAAAGAATTAATGGCTGTTTGAATTTCGCAGTCCATAATATTCTAATTACATTTCTCTTTTTTTGTTGTTTTTAGCCTTTATATTTTTACACATGCGGTGAAAACCACCTAAAATATTCTATCTGTCCAGTAAAGGAAGGGTTCGATTTCACACAAAAGCTGGCATTTTAATAACAAACAAATTCCATGGAAGTATTACGAGTAATCGTTAGCAGCAGCAGCGGCATTGAATGTTGTTTTTACCTAGGGGCTCTTGATTGAACAACAGCTCAAATAAGTAGTTTCTTTCAATCAATCACAGCACAAGAATATTCAGTCCCAAAATCTCGCGCCTGCTATAAAATCCCAAACACAGATCTCTTTCCTATTTTCTTCCAGGGACAACAAGGTTTTTTATCAGGGAAATGTGTAAGAAAGAATATCGACGACAGTGGGGCAGGGAAAAGTGGAAAATATTTTTACACCCTCTAACTTCCAAAATGCAATATTTTGCAAGGGAGCAACCGTTAAATTTAACCTTGATTTGTTTTGTTATTCTTCTCCCTCTCTCTCTCCCTCTTACTCTCCCTCTCCTTCTCCCTCTCCTCCTCCCTCTCCTTCTAAATTTTTTTCGCTATTTAATAATCTCTCTATAAAACTTTTTTTAGACCTTCAACAGTAAGACACACACTAATTTAAATACCGAACAGAAAAAATATTTTTTAAATATACTGAGCTGTCTCTCATAAGATCTCGTAACTTCCACCGAATTCAAATATGACTGAAAATAACCAGGACAACTTGTTTATTTCATCAACACACCCGACGAAATATTAGTTTTCGTTTGGGACCGCACCAAGCTTGAAACCTATGGTATAATGTTTATTTGACCTTATCTTCAATAACATTATTAATTCAAAAAATGTGTATATATATATATATATATATATATATATATATATATATATATATACACGAGGATAATATATGTATATATATATATATATATACATACATATATATACGAGGACAATATATATATATATATATATATATATATATATATATATACTAGAAAAATATTCGTCCAGGACGCACAAAATTAATTCTTTGAACAGAATAGTTTTACACCACTTTTATGTCCCTTTGGGAAGATTAAAATCAAGATATAATCACCCTAACCCTTATGTCTAGAATCCTTATTCTAATTTTGATTAAAATTCATTACATGATTTTAATTCAAGAAAATGTCTAAAACATAATGCTTACATAATAAGAAAGCAACATTCAGAGAAAGTTGTTAAATTGGCGTATAATGACTATCTAATGCAAATCTGAAATATTTAGATTTTCAAATGAGACGTTGCGTTATTAAAACCCTTTAAAATACCCCACGGAAACTGAAAGTAGTGCAATATTTATTAATTGGATTCTTTTACATATTGTTTAAATTTAACACAAAAATCGTAGGCATCTTAATTTTCTCAAAAGGACTTCCACAGCTGTGTTTCTCCTTTTGCATTAAACTAAACTAAACTAAATACAACCAAAATTACCAACTTATACCCCTAGCAGCTGTGTTCTATAATAAACGATTAATTAGTTTATGAGTGAATCTTATAAATACAAATATATGAACATAGGCACATACCTAACTTTATATCGAGATATACGTCTATAAAGGTATAAAAGTATACTTATGACACTTGGGGTTCATTCCATTGAAGGAATTTGTCAGACTAACGGCAAAATTTGAGATTCTACCATTTTTTTTATTTGCAATTTTATATACGGCTACTTAAATTTATTAGTTGTTATTATCTATTTAAAACGTTAATATGTGTTAGCTATAATCACTCCAGTAAAACTTAAAACAAATTGTTTTTATTGCCTGCATAAACCACTTATATTCACTCCCTAAAGTTACAATAAGTTTCAAACTACTTCTTCTGACATTATTGGCTTCTAACTTACAAAAAGATTTGCTAGACAGTTGGTAAGTAAATATTTACTCCAACATTATTATAATAATGATGTTTCTTACCCTAAAGTAAAGTTTTTCTATGTCTACAGTTTGTGGCTATTTCGCTTCTTGTGTTAAGTAGTTTTGTTGAGTCATTACACTTTTAATAAATATTTTATGTATATAAAGTACCATTTACTTGCATAATAAATATATATATATGAATTTTATGTATTTAGGCCGTATTTTTTTCATTTATGCAAACATTGTTAAACGCAACAGAATTTTTCTGTTTAATTATACAGGGTGATTCATAAGTCACTTAGCTATTTATTTTTGAAATTCAAAAGTTAAAACATACGGTAATACAAAACAGAAAGTTTATTCAACAAATTCATTTATGGGAGTTTTAAATTACAGCAAATTTTCAAAATTTCCACCTTCGTTCTGCATACATATGGGAGTTTAAAATTACAGCAAATTTTCAAAATTTCCACCTTCGTTCTGCATGCATAGCTCCATTTTTTTGCAATGAATTTACGACTCTTTGTAGCATTGCCTTTCAACAAGTTTGGGAGATTCATCAAATTTGGCCATATGAATAACAATAAAAATTCGCTCTTCAATTGTAAATGACATAAATATATATATATATAGAAACGAATATATAAACGAACAAATTTAAAATAACAAATAGCAGTAATTAGAGAGTAAGATAACAATTATCAAAAGTTCATAGTATGTTTGTGCTTCATATGGTTATCATTTTTAATAGCTAAGTGACTTATGAATCACCCTGTACTTTTTTTATTTTTTCAATTTTTCTAATAATCTTTTTTGTTTCAAAATCAAAATCAATAATAAATATTCCATATGTATCACGAGTACCTTCGCTTCTTCGTCAAATCATCTTCAGCTGAGAAAAAATTAATAAAATTTGGAAAAAAAGGAAAATGCCAAAACAATAACAACCGAGCACGCTGTATGTTAGTAAGTCAACAACAAACATGTGTTAATTCTAGATAGAAGCTTTACAAGTTCCGGAATAGCGACAGAATTAGCGTTTCGGAATAAATTGTATCTACGTCAAACATTTAGATATATATTTTTATTAATGTTGTATGTAATGATATTTATTGTGGACTGCTGGGTTTTAATATAGATAGCTTCACGTATTTTTAATTTTATTTTAAATTATTGTGGTGTTAACTAAGTTTGTCTAAATTTAGAATGGTGGCAGTTGTGATTTTGTAAAGTTTTTTTCTGGTTCAATCCACCAGCATTTAAAACACATAACTGTTCCCCTTAGGAAGATCTCCATCATTCCAGTAATTATAGGAGCAACCGGACTAATGAAAAAGAATTTCAAAAGCTACCTGGTGAATATACCTGGTGAACCAAGTGCAATGGCGATACAAAAAATAGCACTTAAATGGGCGGTTAGAATCTTAAAAGGATCTCTCGGCTGGAATGTCTGAAATAGCAGGTGAATGTCTGGCATCCGGTAGGATGCCCCATCCTCAGCAAAAACAAAACGATAAGAAAATTTTAAGAAATTTTTCAGACATATGAACTCCAAAACGTCTGCAGTAATTAGTCAATAATCTCGAAAATTGTATCTATACAAGGGATATCGGTTATATATTTTACTTTAAGAAACCGTTTTTATTTGAAACATTTTAATGTTGTGTGTAACAGAATTTGTAAAAATAACATTTATTTTGATTGATTTCAGATTGTTTAAATTATTTTATAATTCATTTATACTTCAATTTTCTTTATCTATCTGTCTATCTATCTATCTATCTATATATATATATATATATATATATATATATATATATATATATATATATATTCAAGACGGTGAATCCAATAATTATTAGTTGCGTGTGAACGTATTCTGATACATTAGCTGAATAGTACCTCCTACTATCTCTAGGTATCAGTACGAAAAAATGCATTCTAGTCCCAAGAATAGCGGATTAAATATGCTTACAATTATAATATATTCGAAATAACTTTTTGTTGAGATAAAAATCAGTTCAATAGTAGGGCAAGAGTTAATAATGAAACAGAAAATAAAATTGTTAAATTCGTGAATAATAAATCTTTCGTAGAATTTATTATATATATACATATATATATATATGAATGTATAAAGTAAGGCATGTTTATACGTTGATATATTTATATGCACATGATTCATCGATCATTATTAATTTTGAAACACGGCTTCTAGGCGTAAGTTAGAATTAGGCTCTAGGTTAGGGTTACAATAGATTATTATTCTAATTTTGATCGGAAGCATATATATTATTTGATTTTAGCTTTATCTCAAATTTAATGCTGAACCTTAAAGTGTCTTTAAAAGAAATTGAAATTAAGGGAATCTGGCTTCATTAGTGTCTCATGACTATCGATCAAATTCGATGAAAATCTGATATATTTGAATTTTCAAATGGGAGTGTGTGCTCATATTATGTCTACTAAATCCCATTTTAAAACACTCTGAAGAAACTGGAATTTTAGAAATATTTATTAATTTATGTTTAATAAATATTGTTAAAATTTCACAAAAATAGGAATCATCTGTATTTTCACAGATCCCACCTCAGTTTTTCCTATTTTTTTATAAAATTAAATAAAACTTAATACGGTCTATATTTGAACCAGTTACGCTTAGCATCTCTTGTTGTTTTTAGTTTGTATTATATTATTAATGTTGAATATATATATTGTTTTTTTTCTTTTTTATACATGTATAAATGACTAAACGCTTTCTTCAATCTATATATATATATATATATATATATATATATATATATGCGGGAGTACATATGAAATGAGAGTTTCAGACAAAATGTTAAATTTGTTATGAAAATGTGGAAAAGCGGGGTAACATTCTAGCAACAATAAGGACACGAACACGTAGTTGGGCCAAGATATTTCGGTCGCTGGATGCGACCATATTCGTTTGAAAGATAACTTTATAAGCAAAAACTCAGCAATTTATACAACATTGGGAAGAAAAAGAAATAAGAAAATGAGGACGAAGAAATGGATAAGATGAGGCCGGAGTGGGTATAAAGAAGTAGACTACATTTCATGGGGTAGGGGGAGTGGATATAAGCAGTGAGTGAGTTGGAGGGTAAAATGTGAAACTAGTGGTGGGAAATGAAACAAAACTAAGGAAACATTTCCTTTACAAATTTCACACACACACACACACACACACACATATATATATATATATATATATATATATATATATATATATATATATATATATATATATATATATATATATATATATAGTCTAAAGAAGTTTTGGGTCATTTTAAACAAAAGCAAAAAAAAAGTAAAATGCAGTTTAAATTCCCAGAGAAACTAACTAAATCCAAGATATTGCAGACTTAACATTCGTTGAAAAATTAATAAATAAAAAAATAAGTAAATAAAAAATAAAAGGGAGGATTAAGTATCTAAGAGTGAAACAAAAACAGGAGATCTTAAGTGTTTATTATTAACACGGGGATCATCAGCTGTTTACCATGTAACTGTTTCGGAGATTTAAAAACAGGACAGTTATAATATTCATGGCTCTCAAATGGTACTGATTAAACTATATATATATATATATATATATATATATATATATATATATATATATATATATATATATATATATATGTATGTGTGTGTGTCTGTGTCTGTGTGTGTGTGTGTGTGTTTGAACAGTTCGAACGCAAAACGCTAAATCCAATTCGTTTAATTTGAGACCGGAAACGATAAAAACAGAATATATTAAATCTAGACTTTGAATGAAAGCTGATTCTAATTTAAATCTAACAGAAATTATTTCGGTATCATATTATGTAACACATAGTTTTGGGGTATTGTCGAGTGTTGAAATGCAACACTATTCGTAGGGACAGTTTCGTGATTTTCAAAATGGCGTTTGTCGCGTTTTGCATTCGAACTCTTCAATATATATATATATATATATATATATATATATATGTGTGATTTTATGAAGGCTTACCAAAGCATTCCTTTCAGGACACCAATGATCACCATTAAAGATATTTTTTCTTACAAATACTATTTATTCAAATTAAATGTTTTTTCCTACACGTGTTTCACTACCAAGCAGTTACTTGCTTGGCAGATCATCAGGGAAATTAAAAGTCTGGAATACTGGTTTCAACTGCCGACAATACACAATGTGGCGTTGCAATAGTTGAGGTCACTTAAGAAGAGAAGAGGAAAAAAATAAAAATAAAAGTCAAAATTAAAAAGCAAGGAAGAACAATGATAAAAAAAGAAAGTCCTAGAAAAGTCTTAGAAAAGTAGCTCGTGCATTATTTCTTCCACCAAGCCAACAAGCAAATAATCGGTCCCAAATACATTCAATAAAACCATAAAACCGGAACAATGTGCGATAATACACTTTCACGTCGGCCGGCACAATGATGAATAAATCCCCCCCCCCACAAAAAAACAAAAGAACTAAATCATTCAAGACACCGCTCACAAGTTACCATTCCAATCCAATGATAGTATGGGAATTCTAAATCCAACTTCTCACAAAGAAAAGTCAACACAAATGTTCGTCCGAGTTCAAAGAGTCTTATTTCAATGGTTGATTTATTACCCTTCGAAACAAACACACGACGAGTTGAATGTCAATCCCGCAGAAAACTCCCTTACGTTAAGAAAAAATCTTAATTAGTAGATAGAAACTATTTATTCAAAATACTGTTTCTAAAAATATTTATTATTAAACCTATTCCTTATAGAAATTAATTATCTAGTGTCTGGGACGTCATTTTACATTTTGGGAAAATATCCTTCATTTAATTAACTGCCGAATTATTATCGTTTTGTTGTTTAACGAAGCGAAAAAAGCCCATCCCGCAGAATTTGTTTTTAAAAGATTATTCATATATCAAAAATAAAATGTTATTATAAAAAAGTTTTCTACAAAAATCTAGTTATTATTTTAAATCATTTAAAATATTTCCTTAACGGCTGTGTCTGTTTGCAACTCTCTGTGGAGAATATTATTCTATATTCCATAAATAAATGTTACTACGGAATATCGTTATCAGAAATCTATTTTCTATTTTGAAAAAAACTTTTTTTAATGGACCGGTTTATTTTTTTGTCAACTTTACGGGAAAATATCACTCTAACTCGTTAAATGACAGGAGACTTTATTATTACTAATTTAAAATCCCGTACAAAATACTTTTTATAAAAATCCAAATGTTTCTATTTTTAGAAATTAAGTCCGTGTCGGCATGCATGTTTTTTAAATTATTTTTTCCTTAATTATTTTTCCCCATTCCTACCACCCAATTGTTTTATTTATTTTAATCTAATTAAAAACTAATTTAATTTAACCTAATTTAATTAAATAGCATTCAGATTGCTATTTCTTATTTTTCACTTAAAGTTACTTGAAATTCCCAATGCATTTCGTATAATATATCTATTTCTGAGAATAAATTGTGATTTATTATTTATTATTCCACTATCTTTTTATATGTAACAAAATTTCCTCCCTCTATTCCGCTGAATAAGTATTTACTATAGTTGACTATCACTGGGCCTTATTCCGATAGAATATTCCTACCTTATCACCCCCAACCTAAGTCTCGAGTATCCGCTAATAATTGAATCAAGACATATCTTAGCATAAGTACGTGTTACTAATTCTCATCCTCCATATTATACACTAATTATTGCCCCAGATTGCCTCAGGAAGTGTCCATCCTGCCTATCTCTGCTGTAAGTTTATACTTCCCCCAATTCCCCTCCTATCCAGGTTTTAGGCTTGATAACAGGTAACGGTTTCTATGCAGACAGCATTGTAGTATTTCCTGCCTAGCGTTCAGTAAATTATCTCTAGATGTCATGATGTGGTACGACTCCAATGCACATAGGTTGCATCTCTTCTTTTTGTTCGGTTTATATTTGTTAGCCCTCCCTAAAATTGACCATTTCAGTTCGAAAGGGTCTTGCCTAGCAATGAGGTTTCTCACAAAACGGCCGACAGAAGTGTTAGGCCTATCTATGTCTTCCCTTTGGCCTCCCCTGAAGGAACTCATGTGGTTTCTGAATCTATCTTTGAACTCACCCCCGGTTGAACCTATATATGATTTCCTACTACCCTCTGTTATCACATCGCATTTGTAGACAATGCTTGAAACTCTACAGTTCCCCCCCAGTGGGCAGATGTTAGAAGCTCTGCAGTTACAGTTGTGTGCTGGGTCGTTGCTGGATGTTCTACTACTATGGATATTTATAATGGAGGTTCTGACTGAACTGGTGTTACTGGGATCAACACCAGAAGAGAACATGGCTTCCCTTGTTTTAGTTATCTTAGAATTATTATATCCTATGATGGATGTGGCTATATTTCTACAGGTTGAATAAGACAGTTTTACAGTATTTTTGTTAATGATTCCCCCCAATCTGTTATCCCTTGGAAAGTTTTTTTCCACTATGCTATAAAAAATCTTTGGGATATTAGTCTTAATATGCTGGCTATAGGTGGGGTTTAACCATGTAGTGGTCCTTCTCCTATTTTTCTTCCTACCTCCCCCCCCCCCCCGGTTTGGGTAGCATGTGAGTTCAATTCGTTACTTCCAACTTCACGAATATTATCATCAACCGGTTCCCTCCCTACCTGGTTTACATTACCGTGGGATACACCAGGTCTCCTATATCTAGCCTTGCCCATTGCCCTATTATATGAAACCATTGATCGAGAGGCAATCTGTCTCCAGTTTAGTCCCTCATTCCCAACCGAAGGAGGCACAAGGTAATTAATTTTTTCCTTGTATCCTGATCTGTTTAAAGCTTCATTGTAGAATTGCTTACTGCTGTCGAATATTTGTTGATTCTTGGACAGCTTAGATATCCTACTCGATATTGTAGGAATAATGGCTCTTTTCACCATCGGTGGGTGATTCGATTTAGCGTCGATATAGTAGAGTGTGTGGTTGGGCTTGTGATAAGGTTCATATGTCTTGTTGCATAGATCAAGCGTAATATCCAAAGAATTGACCCTCCGGTAGTTTATATCTATAGTTATGCTAAGTTGTATTGAGCTGAAGAATATATTGAGTTTTTTCTTCTTAGTTTCAAGATTCCTTATACTTGTGTTGACAAAGAATAAAGCGTCGTCCCTATATAGACCGCCCGCCAGTTCAGGTATTTTCATACAAATTTCTCTGAGGATATATATCCCTACCAGGTCAGTAACCTGCGCTGAGTCCGGTGACCCCATAGTAATATCGAAATTGTTTTCCCTATCCTTTCTAGTCCATAACTTATCATTGTAGGATATTAGTGTCCTTCTGGCTAGTCTAATTATATCCATTTCTAAGTTTGTAATGTTGGATTCGTTTCTAGCCATGGTAAGCGCCTTTTCAAGTAAAGTAGAGGATATGGAGGGATAGTATGAATCTATATCAAACATGATAAATTTACTTTGATTAGTAATGTGTAATTCTTTATACCAACTTAGCACTTCTTCTGATGAGGTCCACAGATTCAATTGAGTTCTGCGTTTAATTCCTGGCAATATTCTGTCTAGTATTTTTTTGCTGATTACACCCATGTCTGAAATACACGGCGAGATCAGTCTAATGGATGGGTTATTACTAAAATCTGGCTTATGATCCTTAAGAGTGAAACGAGGGCATTTAAGGGTATAGATCTCAACATTACCTTCTATACCAATCTCAGAGCAGATCTTAAGAGCGGCCAAGTTAATGTCCTGTAACACCCCGTTCCCTACGGTCTTGTAGTTTTTATTCAGTTCCTTCAGGATTAGGTTGTTGTATGTTTCCATATTCATGGAGTATGTGTTTAAAGTTTTATCCGCCGGAACTGTGATGTTAGAGTTATTCCTAATCCGTGTCTGTGTCCTATGGATATGTTCAATGGTAGGATTCCAATATTGTGATCTGTTTTTGGTTTTGATGTTTTTAACCATATTATGCATATCCGCTTCGAAGCTTTCTAATACAGGGATGTGAGGTGGGTTCTTGTGAGTTCCTATTTTATAGAATTTTCTATATGAGGCTGTTGGTAAATTATCCTCAGTGTCAGATGCATACTCAGGGGGTTCAGAGACGCCAGAAGGTGGATTCACGTTGCTCAACTCCATAGTCGATCCCAGGTTGTGGTGAATTACCCGCCATCGGACACTCTTCAAGAATGCATGGACCGCCTGGACCATGTCCATTATGTATGCTTTGTGGTTTGGTATGGAAATGTTTTTGGGTGAGAAAGTTATCTCCTCTTTGGCAAACATCCTGGTCACTCCGGTATTAAATAGCAGCTCACTTTGAAACACGTGTAGGAAAAAACATTTAATTTGAATAAATAGTATTTGTAAGAAAAAATATCTTTAATGGTGATCATTGGTGTCCTGAAAGGAATGCTTTGGTAAGCCTTCATAAAATCACATATAAATGCTCTGTACTCTGTAATCGAGTATCATCGAGCTTGTTTTTTATTGGAACAACCCCGGTCTTCACTGAATGATCTATTTTATAAGTGAAAAATCTAAATATATATATATATATATATATATATATATATATATATATATATATATATATATATATATATATATATAAAATGAAGTATAATAACACGAAATTACATAATCATCGATTTATTTCAAGCTTGTGGTATTTTCAAGCATCCGATCCAGACGATTATATTTTTGAAACTTTCAAAAATGTAATCGTCTGGATCGGATGTTTGAAAAAACCACAAGCTTGAAATAAATTATTGCATCGATGATTATGTCATTTCGTGTTATTATACTTTATTTTATTCTTGCTCTGTTTATCACATTGAGCTCTCATACCCGGATTTCCTCCTGGAATTATTCCATCATAACATATATATATATATATATATATATATATATATATATATATATATATATATATATATATATATATATATATATATATATATATGTATATATATATATATAGTAATCCAAGTAAAGTAAACATCCACAGGATAAAAATTTTAAGAATTTCAACCGGGTTCATAAAGAGTGCTCAATATCAAGATTTTATATATAATTATTTTTATTTATACAGATTTTTTCCTATGTATATGTCTGTATGAATAAAAATAATTATATATATATATATATATATATGTACTGTCACATTATCAAAAGAGATCAAGAAAGGCAAGAGATTAAATATCAGCTCAAAGCAAAGACAATAAAAATGTCTATTTACATGTATTTTCTACAATAAAAAAATGCTACACTTGTACGCCATTGCATCCAATTCCTAGCATCGATTTTACTTTTCCTTCTCACTTTATTTCCTCTTATGTGAGCATAATATTTGGCTAATACATCAAAACAAAGAAATCTTTCTAAGAGAATGATGGTTTTATTATACCTAACGGACATTTGGCGTGGCGTTTCGCGGGATTATGTATTTTCTCTAAAATTTACCAAAGGTTAAGAGTGCATAGCATAAAAAAAGAAACGAGGAGATTACTTTCGTATTGCTTCCTGTTTGAAAGTACTTATTCACTCAATGCGAGCCGGGGTGAAAAGATCTGTGCAGCGATTATTATAGTATTTAATACCACGATCAGACAAAATCTGATCTGGATTTTTCGGACTACTGTTCTCATCTTGGATGTTATTCTAATAACGTTTCGACTGATCCAACGCCCCGACCTTCTTCAGGCGCCTCTTGTCAAACTCGGGAATCTTTGTTTCAGTTTTTTAGATGCGGATTGATAGTTTGTATAATTTCGATTATTCGGACTACTGTTCTCATCTTGAGTGTTATCATCACAACGTTTCGACCGCTGTAACCTCCGGCCTTCTTCAGGTGTATCTTTTCGAACTCGATCTAAGTGACAGTCATCTGAAGGTTGAAACCTTAATCCTCGGTGCGGGCGATACGAAGAATTGCGAATTACTGAAGACTTCTTCCAATCATGGCTAACGGAACGAGAGAATGCTACTCTCGTGGATTAAATAAATTCCAGATTCCCGAGTTCTACAGAAATATTCCCTGATTCGAAAAGATACACCTAAAGAAGGCCGGAGGTTACAGCTGTCGAAACGTTGTGATGATAACACTCAAGATGAGAACAGTAGTCTGAATAATAGAAATTATACAAATCGGAAATGTTTATGTCGAAGTCGGGAATCTGTACGGAATTTCAAATAGAACCGTTTATTTAATCCAAGAGGTTATCTCGATCTTCTTCCGTCAACCATGACTGGGTAGAAATCTTAAGTAATTTGTAATTATATTCTTAGAATCGCTCGTTCGTAAGACTGAACCTTAAACTTCCAGAAAGGCTGTCACGTAAAACTGATTATTACTAAACACTTTTATCCGTTGCGTCACGGGTCCTTTCTGAAGCATAAGATTCAGTGCGCCTGTGCCTATGTGTGTGTTCTCATATATTATATATTATTCATATAAATTTGATAAAAATGAATTATTTGTTTTACTTGCTAATAGCAAATAAAACAAATAATTATTTTTCGAATTCGAATATTTATGGAAATAAAAAATATTGAAATCAAAAATAAAATAAGAGATCATTTAAATGCTATTTTTAACTTATGTTAACAAATAAAGTGCTAAACATGACTACAACGTTTTGAATTACTTTTCTCTCAGCTCTTCACCTGGCAATATGTCTCTACCTGGGCAGCACTGCCGAACGACAAGTATTATTACGTGATATCTTCAAACTGTTACGTGTTACTTGACATATTGGAAGTTGTGAATCGTGGCAGCATGTTTTTCGTTAGTAGATATAATTCTCTCCCGCCTCGGTCTTTCTATCCTCCTTGACCCTTCACGACTATTTCGGTTCCCTTACAGCAGTGATCTTATTTCTATGTTTTTGTTTTACTTCTATTGCAACTTCCATGCGACTAGTTAGCGTTTGTAGTTTATGTTGCTTGGTTTCCGCATTCGAGGATTTTTATTAAGATTTCAGCTGTCTATTATTATTATATATTAATACGATAGCGTGTGTGTTCGTGTGTCACGCTTCCGGCAAAAGCTCTGCGCATGCGTGCCGCACCTAAATTTTGAAAAACATTCAACTAGCCTACGTTTAGTAATATTTGTATCTGTTTCACTCTGGCGCAATGGTTAGCGAGGTAGTGATTTTACTTCGGCCCGACTGGTTTATAGTTCGATCCTAACCAACCTCTAAGATTTTTATTCTACATTTCGAGGGGAAGGGGAAGAAATAATACATTTTTTTTATCACCTGGTTAAAAACTACTTTTTTTGTGTTGCTTAAAACTTAAAACTATTTTTTTGTTTTATGTTGGCGTTTTTAATGGCATTGTCTATTTAATTACGTTGACTGCTTAAAAAGTAGGGTATCGGCCAGTATTATTTTGTTGTTTTTTTTTTTTTGAACGGATGGCATATCAACCTTTTTTAGTAGATATGCGCAGTGTCCATCGTACACGAGTTACTATTTTAAACAATTATTTCACTCTTATCCAGAAGGGGGGTCATAATAAAGCAAGCGTAACTTACTAACAAATAGAGGGTGCTTTGTTACATTAGGACCCGTATTGAAAACATTATTTCGTGTAATTTACACGAGTTCCGCTAGTTATTATTATTCTCCTTCTTCTTCTTCTTTTTCTTTTTCTTTTTCTTCTCATTATTATTGTTATTATTATTATTATTATTGTTATTATTATTGTTATTATTATTATTGTTATTATTATTATTATTATTGTTGTTATTGTTATTGTTATTATTGTTATTATTATAATTATTATTGTTATTATTATTATTATTATTATTATTATTGTTATTATTATTATTATAATTTTTATTATCATTATTATTATTATTATTTTTATTATTATTATAATTATTATTATTATTATTATTATTGTTATTATTATAATTATTATTATTATTATTATTGTTATTATTATTATTATTGTTATTGTTACATAACTACTGACATTAAACGTCACGTGCAGCAAGGGGGGGGGAGAGAGCTTATTTATTACTACAGGCAGAAATCCTTCCGACTGAGGCAGTTCTCCAAAACCACCTCACAGTTCGCTATTACATCCTCTCCGGCCGAAAATAACGCGAAATGTTCACGAGAGGATTAATAGTGATTTCAATCTTTTTTCTTAACACCCCCGATGACACAATTTTCATAGACATTCTCATAGTCATTTTACTCTATACAATTCGAGCTGTATATCACTTTTTCTCTATACGTTTCGTAACCACAGTCTTAAATCCTCACGCATCAATTTACGGCCCTTCAGGCCTTTTCAAATAACGAATCTTTTCACGGCATCTCAGGCCTTTTTTTATTACGGCCTCTGTTCATTTATACGTATCTTAAAGTCTCTAAACAGTTCTCAAATAAATCTCAAAGTTTACCTTATCTTCTGTTCTCTTCTTTGGCCTGTGATTCGTCTAGTCTTCGCTGGCTGTGTCGTCTTGATCGAAGTGTAACGATACACGTTACATATCTTATTTTTCAAATAAACGAAAGGTTTACCTTATCTTCTGTTCTCTTCTTTGGCCTGTGATTCGTCTAGTCTTCGCTGGCTGTGTCGTCTTGATCGAAGGAAGAGGTCTGTCTCAGACAGAATAAACACACGAGACACGAATTTTCTTGAAGGGATATTTCACACAAATTTCTTTATTCTCACACAATTTTCTTACTTCCTGGTTCGGTTGCTGTCAGGGGGATTCCGGTTTCGACTCTCTCATACTCGGGCTATCTTCTTTCCTTTTGGGATATTTTCTGCCCTCCCAACGGGGCCTTACCGGTTTGCCGGCTACATGCTCGCACCCGGTCTGAACGGTCTCGCTTCTAAGCCCAGACTGATTCTAAAAACTAAGTTATTGTTTTCCGTGGTGACGTAATCATCGTTCCCACGCAGAATATGGGGACAAAAACGTCTCACTCTGATCTCTGACTCAAGGTCACGTCAGGTCTAAATTTATTATGACTACTCCTGGATCAAACACTTCTCTGACTCATTTCTGAGTCCAGAAACAAAACCTATTTTTCGATAACAAAATTAGCTATTTGATACTAGTTAATCTACCCGTTTGAAATACAGGGCCCGTCATAATATAACACTCCTCTCCACCTTATCTTTCAAAATTTCTTCCCTGAAGAAATTTACACAAATATCCAAATCCATCACCAACACTTTTTTTTTTTTTTTTAAATACACACGCACATATTCATCTAATCATCGGTGCACGACCGATTGCTGATCGGGCGTATTGCCGCGATATGGGGCACAAAAACAGAAACCCCTTTCCTTAACCTGTAAACCTAAATGGTCAGCCTCTCAAAATTACAAGAGGTACCGTTTTCCTACCACTGTCTAATCTGGACCATATACTTCGAACATTCCAGTGCCCCGGCGCAAACGTCCGCGAACAATCACTCATGTCTCTAACTCCCAGCCCTGTTCATTAAACGTGGAGGACCCCATCCCATGGATCTATCTAGTCGATACGGTATTGAGCGAAATGTCACATCGAATCATCCTGCTCCCGGAACACGCCGAATGACCACAAACTAGGCCCAACCTATAATCTTATAATTAAATCCAATTAACACCCGGTACCTCTTTTTTTTTTTTAATCGATCCCCATGGTTCTATCCGCCCCGACGCGCGCACCCGAGTCACACCACACCCCAGCTTAACTCCATCCCCACTGGTGTTGAGCAGACACCAATTCTATGCGTTCCCTTCCCGTGTTCCTATCTATGCGGTAAGGGGGTTGGGGTATCTTCGCAGCACACTCGTCGGCAAACATCCAAAATCCACAAAAAAAAAATGGGACCACAATTTCAAAGCTTAACATTTTACACAACTTTCACACACTCTATCGGCGCAGTTGGGCACACCTGGGTCACAAAAACAACAATTTCCATAACTGACCACCGTCCTTTTCTCGTGGTCCCACAGAATGACCATATCACCGTCATTCTCCCGTTCGCAAATTTAACGTATGCAGGCTTTACCACAAGCCTCGCCACTAACCCATGGGTACTCTATAAAAGAGAGCATACGAGCAAACGCCGGGAATCCCTCATTGACTTTCCAAGCCTGTACATACTCTGTACACGGGGATTATTCCCGATAAAATCAACCCTGTCCAAGGGTTTCCGCGATCCGACCCAAACCAACTCTGGCTGCCGCCAGCTGCCCGAACCTAATCAACTCAAATCGCCCGGCTGACCCACGTAACATTCAATTTAAGAACTGTTTTTTT
>OY744516.1:221922044-221984544 GCA_963556195.1 Sepiola atlantica
GAGACTGAGTGACAACAAATCATCCCATATTTCCAGTACTCTTCACCTCTTTCGATAACCATTGCAAATGACTTTGCGTTATCTCAACAGTCGCTTGCTATTCATTTCTCGCTGGTAACAACCATTCTTCTTCTCAGGGATGTGGGTTGCAATAAGCCTCCCCAAGAGCCCAGTACTCTTATAGGGTAGGTCCAAACGAATATAGTCGCATACAAAGTGCGAAATATCTTGGCCCAACTACAATGACGTGTGTGTGTCTTTATTTTTGCTAGTTATGTTACTCCGCTATTCCACATTTCATTAATAAATTTCACATTTTGTCTGAAATTCTGATTTCATATTTACTCCCGCATATATATATATATATATATATATATATATATATATATATATATAGAGAGAGAGAGAGAGAGAGAGAGAGAGAGAGAGAGAGAGAGAGACATAGTAAACAAAAAGTACGCTCCACCTACGATGTGAACTCAACATCTCACTATTGGAGTTACTTCATTTTTGAACGCTTTTCCATGCTGCCTCCACAGAAAACTTTTTTTCTCCATCTAAATCTCCTTTCATTGGACACCTTATCAACGGACAATTATCAACTGGACAAACCCCATATCTTTTTTACACGAACTTGTTTTCACTCCATTTCTTGATATTTTTTCAAATGTTGAATTTTGAGCTTTTCCACTGCCAACTTATCTATCTATATAATTTCTCTGGTGATAAGATTTCGATCTTTGAAAAGCCTTGGCTTAAGGAAAGAATAATAAACATAATTTTATTACAGAATATACCTTGCATTGAACAATTGAAGTTTAGAATAAATCTGGACATTCGTACATGTTTATCACTTTTCTTTCATCTATCTTATATATATATATATATATATATATATATATATATATATATATATATATATATATATATATATATATATATATGGGAAGAGAAGGATGAAAGTAATCCGACGTGATGGGAAAATGAAAAAGGAAAACCAAAAAATGGATGTTTTTTATGTGTACATCAACGTTTCGTCTTTATTTATAAGACTTCATCAGGATGATAAAATAGAGAAAAAAATGTCATGCAAGTGCAGATACATGTAGGGTAGACATATTGGGAGGAAAAATAGAATGAAATAGTGGGCACTGCTGGGTGGACGTCCGTATTTGTTGGAGAAATAGAAATGAATGTTGAAAAGAGTGAGTGGGGAAAAAATGGAGGGATGGGGTGAGCAAGGACTACTGTGGCTGGTGGTAAGAGAAAGAGGTGGGGGATCGCAGGGGTAAAGTGGATGGCAGAGAGAGAGTGGAGGAAGAGGGGGGAGGGAGGTGTTTGACCAGATGGCTGCGGTTCAAGATTGAAGGGGAAAAAGTAAGTTGGAATGTTTGTGTATGGGGGGTGTATGCAGGGAAAGGATGATGGGTAGAGAGGGAGGGGGCTGTGATTTTGGTGGATGGGCGAAAGTTGTGGTCTTAGAGAGCGTTTTGAGAAAATGAGGGAATTTAAGAAGGGGTATGGGAGAAAATAGTTGAGTGGGGGAGAGGGAGGATTTGTTGTGATAGGGTGTGAAATATTTGAAATATTTGGAAAATGATAGCAATGAGTGAGGGATTGGGGGGAGGAGGGCGGTGATTGAAAGGGTGGGTATGGAATATTTGAAATATTTGGAACATGAGAAAGTTTATTTGGACTGCAGTATTAAAAGTGTGAGGAAAAAAGTAAGGAGAAAATGAAGATTCAAGGAGAAAAAAGAAAGGGAAAAGTAAATGGGAGAGTGTTATAGAGGTTGGAGATGAAAATAAAAGTTAACCATGATCAGGCAAGAGTCTTTGTTCTGTGAGGATGATCTTGCTTATTAAGGGTGATAGGTTAAAGAAACCATTACGTTGCTTGATAGTGGTGGAGGCGGTGATGAGGGCAGTTTCTAATAATCTTCGCCGAGATTTGTTGTGGATATATTTAGTGATTTTGGCTTGTTCAAATTTGAACGCATGACCATGTTCTAGTGCATGGGAGAAAAGTGCACTAAGAGGGTTGTTGTTTTTTATGTCCCTTTTGTGTTCATTTAATCGTTTCTTTAATTCACGTTGTGTTTCTCCCACGTAAAATTGATGGCAATCATTGCATGGGACAGTATATAAGCCGACATGGGATGTGGGTGTTTTTTGGAAATGTCTGGATGTGTTTAAAGTTTGTTTTATGGATTGAGATGTGGTTTGTACTGTTGGAATGCCTAGTTTGTTAAGCGTGTTGCATATGGATGTGTTATTGGAATGCGTGGGTAGGAGAAGGGGTCTGTCTATGAGAGAGGTGTTAGGAGTTTGATTTTTTTGTGTGGTGTTTCTGGAGAATATTTGGAAGGCTTTTTTCTTGGCATTTAATATAAAATGTGTGGGGTATTGCAATGTTTTTAGGGAATTAAAAATGTACTTTATTTCTTCATCTATGTGAGGGGGCTACATATTCTAAGGGCGTGTAGGAAGAAGCCTATAATTATACCTGTTTTGATCTTGCTATGGTGGTGGGAGTAGAAATGTATGTAGTCATTTTTGTGAGTGTTTTTGCGGTGTACCTTGAATTCTAGTTTGTTGTTGGACTTAATTATAAGAGTATCAAGGAAGGGAATGGAGCCGTTTATTTCAGTCTCATGGGTAAAATTTTATGGAGGGTTCTACTGTGTTGAGTTTATCTTTAACATGATTGATTTGTATGTCTGTGGGGAGGAAAATTAAAATATCATCTATGTATCTAAAGTATTCGATGTTAGGGGGTAGTCTGTATTTGAAAGGACCGGATTCTAAGAATTCTAAAAAGAGGCAGGCCAATACACCGCTAAGAGGGTTGCCCATAGGGCGTCCAAATTTTTGTTTATAGAATACTTCGTTAAATTGGAAATATGTTATGTCAGTGATGAGTCTAATTATTTCTATAAGAGTGTTGGGGGGAAAAGATAGGTCGGTTTTTATTTTCTTTATATGTGTGTGAAGTAAGTTTAGGCATTTTTTAACAGGTACGTTAGTGTAGAGCGAAGTTACATCTAGGCTATGTATATTTTTATTTTCTACGTTGATGTTTTTTATTCTGCTAAGAAGGTCGCCTGAATTTTTGATGTGGGAAGGACTGATGGTACCCATTAGTGGAGTGAGAATGTTAGCTATGGCCCGTGCGATTTTGTGTGTGGTGCTACCTATGCTTGATACAATGGGACGCATGGGGGTGTCAGGTTTGTGGGTTTTGGGAAGCCCGTATAATGTGGGAATGATAGGGTGATACTCAATGTTTGATGCCCATTTTTTGTTGTTCTTGATTAGGTGTTTGAAAGATTTGTTAAAATGTTCTATGTTTTTATCTATAGTTTTTTGGTCGGTTTTAGTGTATGTGTTTTCGTCGGATAATAGAGTAGATATTTTTTCGATATATGAGTTTTTGTCCATGATTACTATGCCCCCTCCTTTGTCTGATGGTGATATGATTATGTTGTTGTTGTTAGCTAGGTGTTTAAGAGTGTCTATGTATCTCTTGGGTAAGACGGGGTCATTAGGGAGAGTGTTGGTGGTTGAGATTATGCCTTGAATGAAGCCTTTAGGGAAATCTGTGTCAGTGTGTCTGTAATTTTTTAGAACTGTGTTGGTGGTGGTGTTAGAGTGTATTCCAATGGCGAATTTCAAACCGTTTTCCTTTTTCATTTTCCCATATATATATATATATATATATATATATATATATATATATATATATATATATATATATAATGGTATATCTATATAAATAGAATATGACGTCTGTATGTATGTTTGAGCGTTTTTATGACATCCCTAATTGTTTCAGTCAGCTAGCTAGAAATATAAAATATGAATAAATCTAGACAAGGCGTATAAAGTAATTTCGTTCAGGGCGTCGACGCTGACAAAGAATCAATCAAGAAGATCATACATTGTATTCTGTACAGTTCTATTAAAGTCACTATAAAGAACTTCAGGGAATTCAATACAAACAGAAAGATTTTTAATGTTCGCGTTTGTGTCTTTGATTTCTTCAATTTGTGTGAGTTTCATAAACATTCTTTAAAATTTCCATTACTGATAGGATTAACTGGATACATCATTGTTGTAAATGCAATCTGTTTCGTATTGATGATGGATGTGGCTACCGACTTCTCAATCCATTTCTTAATACGACCCAGATTTTAAATAGATCTGAAAAGAAACAGTATAGAACAGTAATGATGTGTCGATTCAGCATCTTTACTTGATATATTGTGGCCACATTTGTCTAAAGTCGTGAAAATATACGCGAACGTACGGTGCGGACAACACCTGATATATAATACTAGCAGGGAGACCCGGCGTTGCTCGGGATTGAATTACGATCACTACTGTTGTGATGGGATACCGGACTCGTCTCAGTCACTAAATAAATGAACTAGTCTGGATAATAAATACTACTACCAACAGTAGTATGGGGGATCCGATTGTATTCTGTTAAATCTATTGGATTACCTGTAGTTACTATTGGTTGTACAATATATATACGTTGGAATAAACCGTACTATTTTAAGACCTTTACACTCTGGTTATTTTTTTATGACTACTTATCAAGTTATATCAACTACGATGTACATTTTCACTATGCTTATAAATTATAATACTTTCTTTATTGTTACTGTTCTCCTCGTCCCGTTTCGCCCCCTAATATAGCCAGAAGAAGATGAAATGCTGGAAAACTCTCTAAATTAGTGCCTTATATATATATGGTTTAAATTTCATAAGCATTAATATATGTATTTGAAGTTTTAAAGGAGGTTTGTCCCATTGAATCACTTTGAAGTGGGGCACATAGATATTCAGCGCATAGAAGGTAACGTAGAGATGCGAGACCACTTCCATTGTTTTCCCCAGAGAATTTTATACATATAAATTTCATCAAAATAGGATATATTTGAAATTTTACATATAGATTTGAAACCACATCAATTGTGTTTCCCAGAAAATTTTAAATATATGATTTAAATTTCATAAAAGTAGCATATATTTGAAGTTTTAAGCGGGTTATGCTTTCATAGCCCCCTTAGGAGGTACTTAGTGATTCGGGATCACTTCCATTGTCTTCCCTTGTAAATTTTACATGAGAATACACTTTTATATTTTATGCAGATTCTCTTAGCTTTCTGTCTATAGGGAACATACAAAAATCACACACATTCACACACATTGAGTTTATATATATATATATATATATATATATATATATATATATATATATAGAGAGAGAGAGAGAGAGAGAGAGAGAGAGAGAGAGATCAATAGATACAAGAATAAAAGCAGCGCTCGTCTTCACTGGTAGAAAGTTTGCATCTGTGTATTTTATGTTTTGGAGGTCGGAGGTTACATCGGCCGAAACGTTATGAGAATAACATCTAAGATGAAAATGGTAGTCCGAATAATCCAAATAATACCATGTGAATTTGTTTTCTTGTTTCTCACAAACGCGAAGTAGAGGTCAGCTTAAAGTTGAAATCCAGCTTTCCTAAAAAAGGAGACATCCGGTCTAGCTGAAAATATAACGAAAATGTCACGAAAGAGGATGCCTCACGTAATCGGCATTAAACTCATCGCCTTCGAAAGGAGAGGGTAACACGTGGAAGGATGGGCTCTTCAGGCAGAACAATTACTACACTTTGATCCTAGAAACAGGCAAGATTGCTTCCGTGGAAGCTATTATATATCACGACAATGTTAGGGTCTTGAAACAAATAGACCCAACTCGGACTTATAATATATACGAAATCTCAGCGTTGCCCGGGATTGAATGAGGAACACTATATCTTCCTGCATCCAACCTATAAAATGTTATTAATGTTCAATGCTTTGATTTGAAAGCAAAGATTTACTCATCGTTGATTGGGTGAGAAAGCGTGTAAGAAAAGTGACATTTACTGAAATAATTTTAAAAAATAAATTCATAGTTACTTTTACCCTTTTCGAAGCACACCCGACGTTCTCTAAGAAATGAAGGAAACCCGAATTGTACCCCTGCTCCAACCTCTGAATCCCATATATTCTTATTTTTTTAATTTCGTAATTTTCAAGTAATAAATGAAATAAAATAAGGTAAAACGTTTATTGTAATGGATATCCGGCGTGAACGCAGACCTCACTATAATGATTTAACGAGTTTGATAAAAATAAAACATACTTATCCCATTAGAATAGTTTATGAACAAACAGACAGGAACAATAAAGAAGGGTAGAAAAGGGGACTTTGGGCAGCCTTGTAACTTTCGCTTCCCTTATTTTGTCTTGTAGTCCTCACATTTCATCAGCGATGTTTCTGACAAAGGGGGAAGAATTGCTGTTTTCTGGATCAGAATCTATCTATCGAACACTTATCGTTGGCTGTTTTTTTTATCTTGAAGTAGAATTTTTAAGCTCCTTGTATCAAGTGGCTTCGTGCCTTGTCTGAGGCGACTTCATTAAAGAAAAATGCATATATATATATATATATATATATATATATATATATATACATATATATATATATACGAGGCCTGTCTAAAATATATGTAACTGCATGAACCTTTGTGTAAAAGATTCAAAAGAAAGAGAGAGGGAGGCTGGCATATAATCCAGAGGTCAGTTCACAAATATCAATATATTAGTAAAATATTCCACTGTATAGAATGCATTTAAATTTTGTAATTTTAAGCGGTTTTTGAAACCAGTAAAATGCAGAGACTTTTCTTCTTTTTTTTTAAATAAACATATCATTTATTTAAATTCAAATTTTCGATTCACACTAGAATCTTCATCAGGATAATAGACAATATTTTTTAACGACATGATGTCGCTTGATCTTGTGCTTCAGTTGTTAACGAAGCTGGTTGTGTAATAATGTCCTCGAGTTGTGTGTGTGCTCTGGTCGCACGTTATAAGTAGTATTAGAAAAATATTCCACTGTATAAAATGCATTTAAATTTTGTAATTCAGAACGGTTTTTGAAACCAGTAAAATGCAGAGACTTTCTTTTTTTAAATAAACATATTATTTATTTAAATTACAATTATCGAATCAGACAGAGGGAGAGAGGAGGCAAACATTATTAAATAACACGGATTGTTTTTGTTTGATAATTTTTTTTCATTTTTAAAATTTTCCATTTTGTATTTCGGTCGAATTGGTGTATGTACTGTTGAGTTTTTTTTTAACGACTTGTAATTTACAAATTTGAAATAAGGGTTTATAATATTGAGATGTTGCATGCGAACGGGACTACAGTATCAACAATGAAGACATAGTTGTAAAGGCACCAACACTAACAGAGCCTTGTGGTGATTTGACGAATCAAATCGAAACTACTTGCGAAAAAGGGAAAGAAAAATAGACCAAGAAACCTACGGAACTAACGAGGTCTGTCTAAGAAGTATCCGACCATAGGCCAGAAAAATATTTCAAATACGTGACGGAGTTCGGACCCTAATCCCCTTCAAAGTAGGCTTGCACACATTAAGCCTACCGATCCATCCACTGTCGGAAACACCTCTGAAAGTCTTCTTTTGGAACGGTGTCGCCTTCTGCATTATCTCTTCTCTGGTCTGAAAACGGGAACCTTTCAGTGGCGTCTTCAATTTTCGAAACAATCAGAAGTCGCAAGGAGCCATGTCTAGAGAGTAGAGAGGTTGACGAACGACTGGAATTCCATGTTTGGCCAAGAAATGTTGGATCAATTGGGATGAATGTGCGGGGGCGTTGTTGTGATGCAGTTGTCAGTTTTTCGCCGTCCACATGTCTGGTCGTTTGCGCCGAAGATGCCGGAGAACATCTTGATAGTACTCCTTTGTCACTGTTTGTCCTTCCGGTGCGTATGCGTGATGCACAATTCCACGGATATCAAAAAAGACAGTCAGTATCACCTTGATTTTGCCTCGCACCTGTCGCGCTTTTTGGGGCTTTGGAGACTCGGGATGCTTCCATTGCGACAACTGTCTTTTTTGTTTCTGGGTCGTACCCGTGCACCGATGACTCATCTCCAGTTATCATGGTGTTCAGAAACCCAGGGTCAGTATTGGCAGTTTCCAGAAGGTCCTGTGCAACTTGAAAACGGACAACAACTTGGGCACAAATTTCGCAGCCACTCTGTGCATGTTCAAATCATCACGTAAAATTGCATGTGCGGAATCTTTACTTACCCCGACCTCTTGAGCGATCTCCCCACGGTTTAACGACGATCTTCTATCACCAAATGTCGCACCCTTTCAGCAACAGCTGCCCTCCGACCACAGTTTTGGGCCTGCCAGAACATTGATCACTTTCCGCTGATGTGTGACCATTTTTGAATCGGTTGAACTACTCCTTAATTTGTGTTACCTCATCGCATCTTCTCCAAACATCTGCTGAATCTTAAAAATTGTTTTACTTTGAGAATCACCAAGCTTTTGAAAAAATGTGATGCAGTACCTTTGCTCAACACGTTCAGTCATCTTGAAAGAATCGGTAATCCGACGAACACGTTGTGTAGCACCTCACTCAGCGACAGGCAGCGGTAAAATTCACACATGCGCATGAAGGTGTCTTCCTCAACGATGTAGAGTGGCGCCACCTTATCGTCTCTATTTCGCACGGAAAATAATAATGGTCGGATACTTTTTAGACAGGCCTCGTATATACACTAAAAAGGATGTATATGTGTGTATATAGATATGCGTGCGTGACTGTGTGTCTATGTGCAAGTGCGAGTGCTATTTAGAAAGTTTATGAACATAACTCACACGGCGAAATATGAAGGCATTTCCCCGCACAAAAATGATCCCTTAATTACATTTGCCTGACAACCTGTCTTTTTGTTCCTTTTTGTTACTTCGCCATGATGTAACTGCATGAACCTTTGTGTAAAAGATTCAAAAGAAAGAGAGAGGGAGGCTGGCATATAATCCAGAGGTCAGTTCACAAATATCAATTTGCTGTAACATAAAATGAACGTTAATAACACAGGTTATTAAGTACATTATTGCAAAGATGGATTTCTATTTTCATCTTTTGTTACTGGACTGTCTGTCCATGATTAGTTATCTTCCTGGCCATCGCTTATATATAGAAAAGCTTTTAGCTATTTATACATGAAGTAAAACACTATCTATATATATATATATATATATATATATATATATAGAGAGAGAGAGAGAGAGAGAAAGAGAGAGAGAGAGAGAAGGTAGTGCAGTATTAGTGCAGTTCCAACGGGAGAAAAGTATATATATAAAGGATAAGGCTACCAACATTTGTAAAATGTTTTGTTTCAACATTTATTTATTATTTTATTAAAATGATAAAATAACAAAATAATAAATAAATGGTCAAAAAAACTTTTTGCAAATGTTGGTAGCCTTACTCCTTTACATAAACACACACATTACTCGACAGCGTGCCAACGCATCTCTCGTTCGACACCGGTTTTGAATCCTACCCGCCATTTCATAACAGCAAGGCGATGACGTCGTACCATCAAAGACGTTTATCAAATTAACAAAGAAATAAGTTACTTTATTCTTGTTTTTTGATAAAAAAAAAAAAAATATGACTCAATACTGGTCACCCCTGAAGAAGGAATTTTATTCCGTAATCGATAGGATTAATGTAAGAAAAAAAAATAATAAATTAATCTTGTATTGCTAATTTGGCTTATATTTCAATTTTATTATATATATATATATATATATATATATATATCATCCTGAGGAAGTCTTACAATAAAGACGAAACGTTGATGAATATATTAAAAAATATCTCTTGGTTTTTCCTTTTTCATTTCCCATTACGTCGGATTACTCATCCTTCCTTATATATATATATATATATATATATATATATATATATATATATATATATATATATATATATATATATATATATCAAATAAGAGCGTAATATTTATATATATATATATATATGTGTGTGTGTGTGTATGTGTGTGTGTGTGTGTGTGTGTGTGTGTGTGTGTGTGTGTGTGTGTGTGTGTGTGTGTGTGTGTGTGTGTGTGTGTGTGTGTGTGTGTGTGTGTGTGTGTGTGTGTGCATTACAGAAGAGCAAAAAACATCGGTGCCGTCGACATAAACAGAGGATGAAGAGAGTTCAGTAAAGGCGACTAATTATAGGTCCACTTTGTTTGGATTTGAAACCGACAGTACAGATGTTATTACGTTCTTCTGTAATATATATATATATATATATATATATATATATATATATATATATATATATTTATTCTGGTACAGAATTTATATATATATATATATATATTACTAGTGAAAATTATGTGTCTGTCTGTCTGTCTGAAGCCGAAAGTACATTATTAGTTTTGATCGCTCTCTTTTTATATCTACTTATCAGCTCCTATATATACCCATTCCAAAACTTCTCCAAACATCAAATTTTCATAATTTATTTGTTTTAAAGCTTTTAATGAATTAATATTCGCAAATATACACTCATGATTGTTTTTTTTTTAATTTTCAGATGTATTTCAAATATTTTCCTCGATTATAATAATATTAATAAAAATTATAAATAGAATTGATTGAAGACATTGTTTTTTATCTATGTAATTGTGTTACGCAATTAAATTAGATCGTAATTGAATATAATGGAACAGCCGGCGTCCACTCCAATATTTTGTTACCCGCCCTCTGATTATAAAGTATAACGTTTTATTTCGAACGCACAGAAAGTTATTTCAAGAAAGAGAGAGAGAGAGAGAAAGAGAGATAGAAAAGAAGAGAGAGAGATTGACATAAGACAGAGGCGCGTTATTTGATTAATAACATGTAAACAACACATTCTCTCAGATTTATCGTACGAGTCGCTCAAAATGATATATTTACTTTTATTTTTTATTAAAAAGTTTTGGGTCTGTTTTTGTTTTTAAATTTTATTAGAAATTATGTTTTAAAGCACACATTTATTGAATCAAATTGTCCTATTTCAGTCACGTAAATTATTTATTTCGGCAGTTGTCGTGTACAATGAAACTTGCCATACCATACTCGCAGGCATTAACTTCTCCTTCTATGGGGTGATAATCCCAGGTATTATCTCCTCAATCTTGGAGTGGGTATTTCCGACCAGACATAACCATATCTTTTTTGTGTGGGGGGAGAGGGATACTCCGACGTTTTACCTTTTCCTTTGGGGGGGGAAGGGGTAGTATATTTTCATTCTTCATCATACATTTTTCCAGGACATTACCATCTCTTTTTTTTTGGGGGGGGGGACAGTATAATCTATGTTTGTTCCTAACGATATCATTGTCCCAGGATGACTTCCTCCCTTTTTTAGGGGGTCGAGGTAGTTTACCATCTATTCTGTTTCATGGTATCATCCTCCCAGGCCTTAACTCCTCTTTTGGGGGAGGGAGTAGTGTTCGTTCGTCATGCTATAATCCTCTTAGTCATTACCTCTTCCTGGGGTTTTCCTATCTAAAACCTTGCTGACCTTTTTTTTTAGAGAATGAGTTCCGTACGATTATTTTGTTATTTAGTTCACTCCAAACAAGGCAAGTTGCCGCTATACACGTAAGGGGCTAGTGAGAATCAGGGTGAAAGTTTCGGGGGAAATCCTAAGTTGAGGGGCTGTGCAGCAAGATGCTTGTTCACATTAGTTTTAAATGTCTGCATGTTGGTACAGTCGAGAAAACAGGAAGCGGAGAGGGAGTTACAGAGGCCGGCAGCTCGAGGAAAGAAGATATTGGAGTAGAAGTCTCTCTGGCATCTGGGGTTCCACAGTGAATGGATCAGACTTAGCTGATTGTCGGGTTGGTCGAGTGTATTTACGTCGAGGAACACCAGAGCAGCAAGTTCATCGAAGCACATTCCATTGAAGTACTTGTAAAACAAACACAAGGATGCAACATAGCGGCGATGGGACAGGGGCTGGAGATTGGTGGATAATGAAAGACCTATTAGATTAGATACTCTTTTTGGGACTTTGTCTAAGAGGGGGAGGCTGGTTGATGATGCACCAGCCCAGATGTGACAACAGTACTCCATGCATGAGCGGATCGTGGCTTTGTAAAGTTATAGGAGACTGTAAAGTGCGAGAAGTTTACTAGCACGGTAGAGGGAGCCCACTCTCTTTGCAACAGCCTTGGCCATGTATTCTATGTATGTGTTCCAATTCATGTTATCTGTGAGTGTTGGGCTGAAGAGTTTGAACGGTGGGCTCTTAGGTAGAGTGTTATTTGCCATGGCAATCGGTGGTTGAAGAGGTTTATTTTAGTTGTTGAAGGAAATGAGCGTTGTCGTTAGCAGCATTAAATGGTATCATCTATTTATGACCTTATTCCACTACAGACTTGATGCCACTTTCTAAGGATTCAGCCATTGCCCTCGGATATGTGCGCGTCCTGTATTTATGTCGTGTTGTTCGGATGAACGGCCATCGAGGACAACATGGATCTTTCTTTTGGATAGGAATGATCTAAATATTTTAAATATCCGTCCAGTAAAACCATATGAATTAATTTTTATGAGAAAGCCTTTATGCCAGACCTTGTCAGAGGCTTTGGATATATCAAGTGCTTCCGCCCTAGCTTCACCTGCCTTGTCTAGTGTACGGTCTATGCGTTCAGGGATGACCGTTAGGATATCCGCAGTAGACTGTGCATGCCTAAATCTATTTTGATGGTCAGAAAGAAGTTTAGAATTAACGAGGTGACGGACTCTCGCTAGATTGATGAAGAATTCAAAGATTTTAGCGAAGAGTGGGAGTAGACTGATGGGGCAATAATTCTGAGGGTCAGTTCTATCTCCAAAACTTTTAAAGACTGGTACCACAGAGGCAATTTTCCATCTATCAGGGAAGCAAGATTCGGTAAGGCATTTGTTGTAGAGTTTGGAGAGGGCAGGCGCCAGTTCAGTAGAGCATTTCATTATTACTATTACTGGTATAAGATCATGCCCACATGCTTTGGAAGTGTCAAGGTTTTTTATGATGTCCGGGGCATGAGATGAGGTGATGGTCAGGTTATCAAGTATGGCTTCAGTCCGCAATGAGAAATTTGGGAGCGAGTTATTTGTGGAGTCTAAAGTGGGGTTTAAAGTTAAACACTGGTCAAGTAGTGCAGCCTAGTAATACTTTCAATTTGCTTCATCTATTACAATCTTACAATGATTTCTTGACGCTATGAGTTTTTGTCTATTTGTAGTTGACTTATGGCGGTTGAATTGTCGGAATACTTGCTGCCTCTGCGCAATAGCAGCTGTAGAGTTGGGCTTGTGCTTCAATGTCTTACTTGACCCATTCGGTTGCCTCATTTGCGCAGTGATCAGTAGGAAGAGAAACAGTTTCACTCCATGATATGATCTTTGATAGATTCCCAAACAGCTCGCTTGTAGTATCTCGATGTTTTGAGCAAAGGCTCATCAGCTTTATGACGCGGTTTTATAGTGATATCAATCATTACAACAAGGTAATCAGCGTTCCTGAGCATGTTCTGGCCATTCATCGCACAAGCCTCGGGCAGTGAGGTCAAGAACAGGTCCAGAAGTGAGGCTTTCTGGTCCACACGATCAGGGCGCGGTGACAGTCTGTGAGAGAGAATGCGCTATGGAGAAACTATACGTGGAGTTACCAGCTGCGTCTGTATAGCTAGTGAATCAAAACTAGTCACGGAAGCGAAGATGTTTTAGTGGGTGTCTGGTGTAGGTTTGTTTCTTTTTCTTTGTACTGTCATTTTCGTTTTAGATAGAGTGGGGGGCAAAGTGGGTGCTTGTTTGGTTCCAATAAGCTCACACAACCAGGTCATTAGTCGGGACTTGATCAATGGGGTTGTGGCCTCGGGAAACCCCACCGGGGATAACTGTAGGTTCCCTTTCTATGCGCGACATGGTACGACATGACACAGTTTTTATATCAGAATTTTTCTTTCTCCTAGACGTATGACCTGACAATGTCTACTGGTCTATCACATCGAGAGGGATAATCGTGTACTAGTCAGGTATTTCAGGGCCCTCGCAGGTATTAAACAACTGTTTTCATTCATATATATATATATTTATATAAGTAGGTTTAGTATTATTATTTAGTGTTCAGGAGAGCACGCAATTAAAAATGTTTTAAGTCTGATTGTCATAAATGCTTGTAGGATAATGTTAAAACCGTTATAGAATTGAAATAAAATGTTAAAGTCATCTTTAAAAGTGATAATAAAAGAGACAATGAAAAAGGAACCAGTTAAGGCCGAAATAAAAATTATTGTCTGGTATGGGTTAGATTTTGTAGTTCATAAATATGCATTCATATATATATATATATATATATATATATATATATATATATATATATATATATTAATATGACAACTTTCTCATTGTTTAATCGTTGGGCTAGACATAGCTTCGAAATAATGGATCACTATCAATTGTGACCACTTGTGTCAAATGTCTTACCATCTGAGCTAAGGGGCCTGCTTGATAATTTATTTATAAACTTTGCGATAACCGAAAGGGAAGAATTCTTTGTAACGAGAGGCTATTTCATTCCGCTAACTGGAAACTCGCATGTCTTCCAACAGAATTATCTACTCAAAAGTGTATATAAATTCGGTCCATTTCACGATGTTTGCCACCAATAGCTTTCTTTAATATAATATCAATATTTCATTCTTAATTACCATTTTATTTTCTTAAATCTTTGATTTTTTTTTTAAGAATAGCTACTCTAATATTTTTTTCGATTAAATCATTTTTAATATTTCTCCCGGGCAACGCCGAGACACGGATCCTGCTAGTATATATTATATAGGAAAAAAGTGAGAATATAAAGAAAGTGTAAATATGAAAAAATTGGAATAAATGCTGATGAGAAATAGAAATCCGAAAGAATAGGGGAGGAGATTTTTTTTAAATAGTGTTCCTTTAAAAGCTTGGTAATTTGGGGTACATAGAAATAAACTCACGTGACGGAAAAGGCAGCAAAAACAAATATAATCCTCCTCCTCCTCCGAGAAAAACATTCAGAATTAGAAAAGATTCAAACCTAAAACTGAAGATTGACAGATGGGCAACTGAACTGTAATGGTGTCCCCATCTGCCAAGAAACACGTGTAAGAATGCAAATAATTAAACTTGAAATTTTGTTTTTTATTTATCATTGAGATTGTAAAATTTATGAATTCCTTCAATTTTTCTGGTTCTTAATTTTTGTTGGAGTTGTTCCTCTTTTATCTGATTGAGTTGAGTCAGTCGGTCGGATCTTGATAGAACCGATCGTGGTGATTTTGCCTTTTTATTCTTTGAAGTTTGATTCTTACAGAGAACAAGAACCCGATATATAATTAAAATACTGACTGGTTTTATTTGACCGATAAAAGGGCACCAACTTCAGAATACACTGTGAGAAGACTACCTTTATGTTATTAACTTTTAACTAATAATATTCACACGTTGAGGACTTTATAAATATATATTAATTCTAATGAGGACTATATACTCTTTCGCTAACTTCTCTTTCATTTCCAAATACCTCTATAGTATTTTTCGATTGGGAGGGGGGGGGGGCTTCTTTTGTATTTTTGTTTTTGTTGTATTGTGATTGTCTATACAAAACGTTCTTTATGTAATTTTTTATGTAACTTGTTCTGATGTGTTATCGCATTTGTGATTTTTGTATTTGTTTTCTTTGCTGTTATGTCCATACTGAAAAAATGTTCCATCATATTATTGTTTTAGTTACAATGTTTTTATTATTATTATTATTATTATTATTATTATTATTATTATTATTATTATTATTAATAATAATAATTCCCTAATATTGAATTTTGGGTTCTAATCCATTATATATTTTCTCATTATTTATTTTTTATTATTATTATTATTATTATTATTATTATTAGTAGTAGTAGTAGTAGTAGTAGTAGTAGTAGTAGTAGTAGTAGTAGTAGTAGTAGTAGTAGTAGTATCATTTACTAATTCCCTAATATTGAATTTTGGGTTCTAATCCATTATATATTTTCTCATTATTTATTTATTTATTATTATTATTATTATTATTATTATTATTATTATTATTATTATTATTATTATTATTATTAATAATAATTCCCTAATATTGAATTTTGGGTTCTAATCCATTATATATTTTCTCATTATTTATTTATTATTATTATTATTATTATTATTATTATTATTATTATTATTATTATTATTATTATTATTATTATTATTATTAGTGGAAGTATTATAAATGTATGTACATGTGTTTATTACCTGTAATAATTTGATATTGTTTAATAAGAAGAAAATGTTGATGTTTTCTGGCTTGACTTCTATTTGTGATCTTTTGTAAAAGTCACTGAAGAATACATATTGGAATTAAAAGTAAAACATGTTAAAAAGTAAAAAAAATTCCTAATTGTCTTAGAAACGATCGTACGCCTAATCATTGTTTATCTTGAATTCTTGAACTGAAATAAAAAATGTGATAAATGTATTTGTCTCAACGAATACAATCGCTACGTTTGACGAGTCGTGGACGATAAAACAGCTGCCTGTAGGTACATTTTACATATTTATTATAAGGTATATATGTATATATTTATATTTAGAATTTTAATACTTGAAATATAAATTTAATAACATAAAGCGATGGTAATAGCTCAATAGTGTGAGGCAAGATCTATAGTAGAAGAATGTTATAATTTAATTTAAACCGCATCAAATGTAAATGAAAACACAAATTCTGTTTTTATTACTAGCATGGCGCGTGGGTGTAGCGACTCGTGTCCACTGGAGAGAACTGCTCCAGTTGTATAAAAAATATGAGTACGGATTGTAATCCAGGTTTTACCTACTGAAAAATTGTCTTATTTACGTTTATACGAGCACTGAAGATAGCCAACCAAGAAATAAACGCATTGGATACAGGAATATTTTATAAATATATTAATGAAATGGTGCTAGTAAGAAAAAAAAGATTTTTAGTGAAATGGTGTGAATCTGTGTTTTCCTTTATATTTGATGTGGTTTAAATTAAATTAGAATATTATAAGATATATATATATATATATATATATATATATATATATATGAACATGAAAAACAAAAATATGAATAAAAATGTAATAATGGATTAACAAATTAATCTAACGCGTTTCTTGCATTCTAAGTCCTTCGAATCGTTAATTAGATTCTCGTGACACAGATGGAATCGTGGGAAAGTTCGAATGACTTCATTAAATTTCTTTGAAATATTAAACCTCTATCAGAACTGATTATAATTCTTTGCTAAGATATTGCTGGACGCCAAAAAGATGAGAATTATCATCGCCTAACAGAAATGTTAGGAAATCCATTGTAAATAATGCCCTAAAAGTTGTTGAGATGTCACATTCTTTTAATCAGCCCCATAACCACATTTGCTTTTGACTATTGATTGAATAGTATAAAACGTCTTCTGTTCTTTAAATGTTGTTGCCACTTATTCCTATAATTTCACACAAAAATGGATTGAGAACTTAATAGTGATTATATTACTATAAGATTGAGAACTTAATAGTGATTATATTACTATAAGATTGAGAACTTAATAGTGCGTATATTACTATAAGATTGAGAACTTAATAGTGCTTATATTACTATAAGATTAAGAACTTAATAGTGATTATATTACTATAAGATTGAGAACTTAATAGTGCGTATATTACTATAAGATTGAGAACTTAATAGTGCTTATATTACTATAAGATTGAGAACTTAATAGTGATTATATTACTATAAGATTGAGAACTTAATAGTGATTATATTACTATAAGATTGAGAACTTAATAGTGATTATATTACTATAAGATTGAGAACTTAATAGTGATTATATTACTATAAGATTGAGAACTTAATAGTGATTATATTACTATAAGATTGAGAACTTAATAGTGATTATATTACTATAATATTGAGAACTTAATAGTGCTTATATTACTATAAGATTGAGAACTTAATAGTGATTATATTACTATAAGATTGAGAACTTAATAGTGCTTATATTACTATAAGATTGAGAACTTAATAGTGCTTATATTACTATAAGATTGAGAACTTAATAGTGCTTATATTACTATAAGATTGAGAACTTAATAGTGATTATATTACTATAAGATTGAGAACTTAATAGTGCTTATATTACTATAAGATTGAGAACTTAATAGTGCTTATATTACTATAAGATTGAGAACTTAATAGTGATTATATTACTATAAGATTGAGAACTTAATAGTGCTTATATTACTATAAGATTGAGAACTTAATAGTGCTTATATTACTATAAGATTGAGAACTTAATAGTGCTTATATTACTATAAGATTGAGAACTTAATAGTGATTATATTACTATAAGATTGAGAACTTAATAGTGCTTATATTACTATAAGATTGAGAACTTAATAGTGCTTATATTACTATAAGATTGAGAACTTAATAGTGATTATATTACTATAAGATTGAGAACTTAATAGTGCTTATATTACTATAAGATTGAGAACTTAATAGTGATTATATTACTATAAGACTAAATATATAATAATGTTATAAAGTTCCTAGTTGCGTTTTTATTTTTAAGCTTTTCTGAGTTTTATTTGTTGGACAAAATCCACTGGGCAATACTAAAAAAGAAATGTGCTTTGGAATTGGCAGAAACGATTGTATGAATAAAAAATAAATTGAAGAATTAATTCGGAACGTGATTAATATATATATATATATATATATATATATATATATATATATAGTTCGGCAACTAGTGATTTTTATGCAAGCGTCATTTATGACTACGGAGTTCTCTCTCTTCATGATCTTTCTTGTCAATTTCTCGACGCGGCGAGCGATTCTTCGGTTTTCCGGTGTCTTTAATGACGCCTGCATAATATATATATATATATATATATATATATATAAAGCTGTATTGACTATTGATCAGTATCATATAAGCCCGCTTTAAATTCTTTGGATTTTTATCCCGTTGATGTTTACTTAACTTGGATTACTATATATATATATATATATATATATATATATATATATATATATATATATATATATATATATTACTGCAAATAGTCAATCGTTTTTACTCTATTATTCGTAAAACTCAAACTCCTCATTATTTTGAGTGTAGATTTTATCGGAATTACCTGAAAATCTAAGAGCTCGGATTAAAAATAGAATTGCCATCATTCAATTGCTCGTAAAATGTCACGCTAATACAATCACCATCGAATCCCTCGTAAAATCGTATTTGAGAAAAGTTGCGTTTGATCTTTGTATATATTCTTTTCAATTGCATCCTTGAACAGAGAGAAGATAAAAAGACATGGAGACATGTACACCACAAATAGGCATTCTAAAACTAAGAGATATTAAGTCGTTTTCAATGATTAATCAGTATTCAAAATTGCAGAAGAACTGGTCCAATGTTTCTGGAGTTAGAGTGCGGATATTCACGCATGAGCTCTTAATAGCTCTCTTTCCATTGTTATATTAATGCATCGTAACTTTTGAAATGCATAACGTTTAAGCTACACTTGGCATTCGCTCTTGTAATTTGTTTCTAACATACTCACGTTCACTTTTTATTTAATTCCGTAATTGTCTCTTCTTTAGATTAATATGGATGAGAAACTACTTCGATAGACATATAACAGACTCAGGTAGATTTTTTTAAATACTTACGTCCGTATTTGCACACATATGATAATAATAGCTCTTTCCATTATTACGACACCACGCTTTACTCTCGCCATGCTGGCAAAACAGACGCGATCATATCTGAGGCAATGGCTGAATCCTTAGAAAATGACCTCCAGGCTGTAGTGGATTGGGGCCATAAATGGTTGGTGACTTTTAATGCCGCAAAGACTAAGCTCCTTTCCTTCAACAACTACAAGAAGCCTCTCCATCCACCGATTGTCATGGCAAATAACACCCTACCTGAGAGTTCATCATTCAGACTCTTTGGCCTAACATTCACAGGTACATGAATTGGAACACATACATTGAAGACATTGCCAAGGCTGCCGCAAAGAAGGTTGGCTCCCTCTACCGTGCTAGTGGACTCCTTACACCTGACATTATCCTGTATCTCTACAAAGCCACCATTCGCCTATGCATGGAGTATTGTTGCCACATCTGGGCTGGTGCATCATCTACTAGTCTCTCCCTCCTTGACAAAGTCCAAAAAAGAGTAGTCAACCTAATAGGTCCCTCACTGTCAGCTAAGCTCCAGCCCCTGTCCCATCGTCGCAATGTGGCATCCTTGTGCTTGTTTTACAAATACTTCAATGGATTATGCTCCGATGAGTTGGCTACTCTGGTGCCCCTCGACGTAAATTCACTAGACTAACTCGACATTCTACTAAATCTCATTCATTCACTGTGGAGGTCCCCAGATGCCGGAGAGCATTCTACTCAAATAGATTCTTTCCACGTGCTGCTGGCCTCTGGAACTCCCTCCCTGCCCCCTGTTTCCCCGACAGTACTGACATGCAGAAATTTAAAACTAATGTAAACAGACATCTAGCTGCTCAGATCCCAATTTAAGCTGAACCACTAATCCTTCTCCCCTTTTCCTTTTTCTCAGTAGCCCCTTACGTTTACAGTGGCGTCCTGCCTTGTTTGGGGTAAATCATGTAAAAACAATTTAAAAAATTACATTAATAACAGACTTAAGAAGTTGCGTAAGATAGAGAGAGCGATAATAATTTTTATAAAAACTGTGATTTTTCATTTTTCCATTAAATTATGTTCAGTATATATAAACGGTAATGGTGTCCAAACATTTACTTAAATATTGGCAGTATTTTGTAAAATTTAAGCATGTACCAAATAATAAATAATATTTGTCGACAAAATATTTGAATGCATTATATAGAGTTAGATTTTTTGCTCATTTCTATTACGATATTTGATAATGTGACCCTAGTTTCCCCCCCCCCCCCAAAAAAAAAAACCCATCTCGGCTCAAATTTAATAATGGCACTGTTTTTCTTGTAAATATTACCTCCTATTGCTATCATATCGATTTCTATAACAGACAGACAGACAAACTTAATTTATACATATATATGTTAGCAGATGTTCCTAGCGCTGTCTGTAAGTAATTAGAACACTGTGTACTCATGCCCCCAGCCCTGAAACCAATATTACAAATTTCATCTTTTTTTTTTATTTCTGAATAGTATCTTTCTGTTTATGGATGTCCGGCGTGGACAAGACGATACAGTATTATTGTGAACACACCTAAGACAAAATTTATAGAACCATCTGAATTCTCCATAAAACTTTGTTCTTGTAATGTCGTGTTTGACGTTAGCATAAGCATCCCCGATAAGGATAATTAGAATCGCTAATTAGACTCTAGTGATACAGATGGAATCGGAGTAAAATTTGAATGGCGTCATTAAATTCCTTAAAATAGCTAATCTCTACTCGAACTAATATATATATATATATATATATATATATATATATATATATATATATATATATATATACTAAGTTATGAAAATATATTTATGGCAATTAAACTGCACAGAGGCTTTCGCGTTTCATCCCCGTAGGGAGTCGTCAGGCTAAAATATTTTAGACTGACGATTCCCTACGGGGATGAAACGCGGAATCCTCTGTGTAGCTTAATTGCCATAAATATATTTTCATAACTTACTACCTAGCTCTATTCACGTATTGTGCACTGTTGAAGTTAATACTGACTATTGATACATAAAGGATCATATCCCCTTATAACATTTTATGTGGATACATGAAATAATATATATATATATATATATATATATATATATATATATATATATATATATTGTGTGTGTATTTAGGCAGAATTCGTCTGTTTAATTATACCTTTTTTATTTTTTCATTGTTTCTGATGGTCTTTTTTGTATTAAAATAAAAAGAAAATAATACAAGTTCCATAGGTTTCACGAACGTTTTCGATATTTCGTCGAATCATCCTCAGGTGTCAAAAGCAAATGAACAAAACAGCTCGAGAAAGAAAAGATTTTGTTAAAAGACGGCGGAGAAACGCGCAGAGAACATGTTTTGTATTTTTTTTTTTAATATAGTTCACCCCAAACAAGGCAGACCGCCACTGTAAACGAAAGGGGCTACTGAGAAAAAGGATGAGAGTTTTTTTTTTTGGGGGGGGGGGGGGTAAACCTAAATTGGGAGCTGTGCAGCGAGATGTCTGTTTACATTAGTTTTAAATTTCTGCATGTCAGTACCATCAAGAAAACAGGGAGCAGGGAGGGAGTTCCAGAGTACAGCAGCACTAGGTAAGAAGCTTTTGGAGTAGAAATCTCTTCGGCCTCTGGGTCTTCCACAGTGAATGGATGGGTTTAGCAGATTGTCGGGTTGGTCTAATGAATTTGTGTCGTGATGGCACCAGAGCAGCAAGTGCATCAGAGGGCAGTCCATTGAAGTACTTGTAAAACAGGCACAAGGACGCAACATTGCGGAGGTGGGATAGGGGCTGGAGCTTGGTGGATAGTTAGGGACCTATTAAGTTAGCGACTCTTTTTTGGACCTTATCTAAGAGGGAGAGACTAGTTGATGATGCACCATCCCATATGTGCGGATGGTGGCTTTGTAGAGATATAGGATAATGTCAAGCGTGAGAAGTTTACTAGCACAGTAGAGGGAGCCCACCTTCGTTGCAGCAGTCCTGGCAATGTCTTCAATGTATTTGTTCCAATTCATGTTATCTGTGAAGGTTAGGCCGAGGAGTTTGAATGATGAACTCTCAGGTAGGGTGTTATTTGCCATGACAATCGGTGGTTGAAGATGTTTCTTGTTGTTATTGAAGAAAAGTAGCTTTGTCTTTGCGGCATTAAAAGTTACCAACTATTTTTTACCCCAATTCACTACAGACTGGAGGTCATTTTCTAAGGATTCAGCCATTGCCTCAGATATGTGCGCGTCGGTTTTGCCCACATGACGAGAGTAGAGCGTGGTGTCGTCAGCAAATATTCCTATCTCAGTCTCAATTACATTAGGGAGGTCATTTATGAAGATCAGGAACAGTAGAGGTCCAAAGACGGATCCTCTGGGTACACCAGCATTTATGTCGTGTTGCTTAGATGAACGGCCATCGAGGACAACCTGGATCTTTCTTTTTGTTAGGAAGAATTTAATTATATTAAATATTTGTCCAGTAATACCACATGAGTGCAGTTTTAGAATAAGCTCTTCATGCCAGACTTTGTCAAAGACCTTATATATATATATATATATATATATATATATATATATATATATATATATATATATATATATATATATATATATATATATATATCAAGCGCTACCGTCTTAGCTTCACCTACCTTGTTCAGTGTATGATTTATGCGTTCAGCGATGACCGTTATGATATCTGCAGTAGATTGTGCTTGTCTACATCCGTATTGATGATCAGAAAGAAGTTTAGCATTAGCTAGGTGCCGGACTATAGCAAGATTGATTAATGATTCAAAGATAAATTGTTCCAGGAAGTCGTTGACGATTTAAATTCAGCAACGCTGGATAGCATCACAGAACACAATCGCATCACGTTAAGCATTTTAAAATGTCACCACTGGTTTCATATGTGATGTTATTAATTTAAGGTGGTTGTGTTTTTATGTAGATAGCTTCGAGTATTTTTTTTATTTTTTAAAATTGGTTCTGGAATGTATAATTTTAGTGTTATTAACTAGAATTTGTCTTAAATCAGAGGGGGCAGTTATGTTTTTGTAGATGTTGGTAAATTGAGCTAGAGTTTACAAGATGCATGGTGAGGCGGCGGGATACGGTAGTTTTGTAAAACCAATGTAGCTATAAGCTTTATTATTATTGTAGGAGTAACATTCTTCCGAAGGACCTTTAAACTTATAAATAACATTGGTTCTTTCTAGTTGTTTTAAAAAACACTAGTACAAATAATAATACTATTCAATATCAAAAATTAAACAATATTAACATATACTATTGTAATCAAATGCAGCCAAACTTCAGATACATATCCCCATAGTTGCAAGTACTTTCGACTCGCATGGGTTATCATTAGGCACGTGATGATTTTGGTACAAATCAAAAATGACGAATTTTTATGAAAGGTCGATTAAACACATTTTAGAAGCATTTTAATATATCGTCTCCACCCTCATACCGAGCCTGATTGATGGTAGGTTTATGCGCTCGAATGAATATTAATCTGATGATTGGGAGGGTGAAGACTACAATTGAAACAGCAATGATGGAAGTGATTTGAATTAGTATATTACGGACGTCTGTTTTGAAAATTGTGTGTTTAATAAGTGTTGCTGGGTGGAGCTTTGTGGGAAGATGAGGTTGCATGTTAGGCGACAAGTAATAGGTTTTTTTTCTAAACATGCCAATATATGTATTATTCTTAGAGACGCATTCTCTCACTGGGCATTTAAACACAGATATGACACAAACGAATAGACAGAAGATTTCACTTCAAGTCAGTTCATATTATATTCCAATAACCATGGTTTTATTTTATTATTTTTATTTTTTCACATTTCCAAAAAATATAAAATTTCTGTGACATATATTTTTACGGTCCGTTTCATTTGTCAAATTCAAAATGGCGTATCAGTGGACCCTCCCACGTGTGAGTTTTTTGCTCTCTCTTTTTATTTGTTTTTTGTTTGTTTTCACCCACAGATTTTATAGTTCCACAGTTTTACGACCCAAACTTTTGTTCTGTCGATAAAAAAAGTTACGTTATTTTTTAGATCAGGTCACTATTTATGGTAATTTAATCCTGAGAACATTTTTTCTTAACAAATAATGGTAGGCATTTATGTCAGCCAAACCTGTAACCCCTTCTTTCTATATTAGGCGCTTGTTATGGTTACCTTTTGGCTAGTATGGTTTGGGTTTAGGGGATTAAACGCTGGTGGTGGGATCTCTTTAAGGCTTGGTTTGTATGATGTGACAGATAATAGAGGTGATTAAGCATGCTTGATAGAAGGAAGGTCATAGTGCTTTTCTAATCCGCACTTTCGCAGATGATAGTATAGGAGACCGAACTCAGAGGTAGCTCATTGAGAAGCTTCTCAATCAGCACTGGTTAAATGTTGGGATATTCTCAAGTGGCATGTTACGCTTGAATGTGTTTCCGGCATGAGTGACTGCTAATGTTTCGGTTTTAGGTTCGAATATTTTGCCTCTGAATTGATCAACGTCAGTTAAAAAAACTACCTTGTTTTGAAGTGATTCTACCTTCCTCTCTCTTTTTGTTATTATGAAACTTAAACATCTTCCGTTCTTTTTAGCTCCTTATATCAAGTGGCTTCATACCTTGTTTGTAAAGGAGTTGTTAGTACACAAGTAAGCATACTATTTAGCCCATACATGGATGGTATGATGGGGTTCATACCTTTCCCATGTATCATTAGTTATGTTCAACATATTTGATCCACAGGAGATTATGCATAAATTTGCTAGTACATAAAAATCTATGCGCGTTCAGTCTCTCGATCTTGAGGTTGTCAGTCCGAAATTATACGTTGACCCCTGCACAGTACTCTGATCGTAGGTCTTATAGAGGGGTAATCCCTCGTATACACTAGTTTCTCCAGAGTCCCTATTTAGTTTCTTTCCCACGACGGCAAAGTTAGACACAGGTCTGGTTTTATGTGGAGGGATACCCAGCTCCCCAAAATTGGAGATGCTGTATTGGGCAAAAATAGCTGCATCAGTCAAAAAAGACATCTGCCTCTCTGATAGACGTGCCAGCGATGCAGTGGTCACTTGTGTTGACTATATGCTCAAAAGAGATACTGAATCTAGCCTACCCTGGAGGGAGAACATATTGATCCATATTTTTCCCAAGAGTATTAGTGAAAATAATTCAATTTACCTGATAAAACTCGAACTCGGAACACCGAATCCACCGTCAGCCTCTACTTACATACTTTGATAAATACATAAGTATTTCGGACTTGATCATCAGAATAATTTAAACCTTTCGAATCTTTTGAGCATAAAATAGACCCAGGTAAAAACTGACTTTAAAGATGCGCTTAATACTGACCCTACGCTCGTCTCCGGTGGTACAGATCACGTGACTGAGAAACACATGAGATGATTTTCAAGACAGATAAAACCGTCAAAAGCTGCAAGCCACAAGTACGTTCGGCTGATTAAGAACAACACAAAGGGAATGGATGATTGAACTAAATAGTCATTACTTGCAGAATAAGCCGACATCTTGTGCGCTTTGTGACGGCAAGTTCAACTGAATGTTGCATCTTTTACCTTCTTTCTTTCTTTCTTTCTTCCTTTCTTTCTTTCTTTCTTTCTTCCTTGTGAGTCAATACCAATTTTTCTTTCTTTCTCCGTTTTGAATCAATGCAAATTTCTTTCCGTGCGCGTCTGATTTACTCCCGGAAGATTATTACTTTCTGGAAATAGAGAAAATGTCTTCTACTGCGGGAGTAGAAGACATTTTCTCTATTTCCAGAAAGTAATAACTCTCCCCAAGGTTTCGACGCCTTTTTTCTCCATTTAATTAATCGTGAATCACAAAAGATACGTCTGAATGAAGCACAGCCAATAAGTAAAGAAACTGGCTTTAACTTATTGATATGTTTCAGACTGTTTTCCCTCATTTTGGCTTTGTGGTTTGATTAGAAGACGCAACTCAGATTGGGGGGGGGGGGCAAACAGTCCGAAACAAATAAATTATGTAAATTACAATACATCATTTATTTCTATGTTTCCATGTGTTTTGTCCATAACGATACTTCATGCGCGTGTCAGTGATGCAGTGGTCAATGGTGTTTTCGTGCAGTTTTCGCGTTCTATCGTGTCGTCGGAACTATTGTAGAGATTTTCATCCCCGAAAGAAAGTTCACGTCTCGCATGTTGGAATCATCCGCAAGATACGCGTTGACACATTTGAATTGAATCGTTAGAGAGAACGAAAGACAACAGTGCATATGATGAAATAATTTTACTTAGGTCGTTACAAAAATAATAGCTGCCTGAAGAGCTGGGTTTTAAAAAGTCATTTTAACACAAAATGTGTAGTTTATTTCCGATAAATTTTAGCATATAGTGTTTTCAATAATAATTTGTAATTTTTTTAAGACAGAAATTATTTTTTAAACATAGAAGACCCTCAATGATGAACATGTCAAAACATAACCTTCGCCTTCTTATGTTGAGCATGAGAATATGGATCCACAAACAATCGGGCAGTACGAATGTGGTTCCAGAAATTCCGTAGTGGAGATGAGAGCTTTGAAAATGAAGAAGGTAGAGGATGGTCGTGTAATTGTGACAATGAACAATTGCAAGCAATTGTTGAGTAAGATCTACGTCAAAGTGTCAAATAAATGTCTCCAACACTTGCTGTCGGCACTGCAACAGTTTCACATAATTTACAGAGTATTGGAAATTTTAAATTTTTTGATGAATAAATGTGTATTTCTGAAATCAGCCATTATTTTTGAAACAACCTAATACTTGGGCAAGTAATGGAAAGTGATATACAACAGAAAATGGTGACTAAACCGAAAGGAGGAGGTTTGCGAATACGTGCCTTCGCTGCAACTTATCTCAAGAAGAATGTTCTGATAACTGCTTGCACGTTGGGTTCCGTCAAATTTGGCTCTTTTCGTCGTGGAAGAAGTGGCTTTTGCATTTTGAACAGAAAATTTCTGAAAGGTTTTCTCACAAATGCAGTCATTCTGATGTCAACCAAAGTGGAGAAGCTGGAAAAATAAGAAGACGAAATGCCTTTTGTAGACTTTGTCGCGATACAGGCAAAACTTGTCCAAGACGGTGGTTAACGGGGAAAGTGGAGAAGAAGTGGTTGACTACCAGCGACTGCCAATGTTCGAATGGAAAGAGGAAATGGTGAAAAAAGGATGGGATGTAAGGTGTTTGGTGGTATATAGATCCTCGCATCTAATCCTTAAAGGAAAGGTGATTGGGTTACCTGTTGACCAATCCATGTTACCCTTAAAGGGCCATGGGATAAAAGAGAGAGAGAGAGAGAGAGAGAGAGAGAGAGAGCGCAACGTCTCTTCTGTAAGAAAGTGGTTGTTGGGAGGAGTAGAGATCATTCCTCGTAAGATTTTGAAGCCGATGTTGTACTCTGTTAAGGTAGTAAAGAATTGCTCTGCGAAGCATCATCTCCGAAGTACTTCGGTAGTTAACTAATCAACAACACCTCCTCTCATAAATATTTATCTACTTATTTATTTATTTACTTTATTTTTCAGTGAATTAACTTGATCTTTCAAATAGATCCAATTGATCCGCGCAAAATATAGCCTTTGGAGATCTCGCAGAATTTATCTTGAACCAAGTAATTTTTCAGCTGAGTAATTCTTAATTAATAAAACAGTATTTTCTTACGTGGGTCGCGAAATAAATGTCATTAATTCAGCGATAATGAATATTCTTAGGATGCGTCCATTCGTGTTTCGCGAGGGGAATTCTATTTACCGCTTAGACGTTAAGGACCGACCAGCTGGTCACTGGACAGAGCCTCTTATAGACATGCTTAGACGTATCTAATAATAAGTAGACTAAAATCTAGAAATTAACCGGCCATGGCATACGAATGAGATCACACAACTATCTGCCTGTCAAAAGAGAAGAAATGAAAACTTACGATACCTTACGTTTACCTCGCGACATACGCTTCAAATAATTCAGTTGCTGCTCGACGCGTGGCCTTCGTAAAAATAAGGCCTGTGTGTTTGAACCTGATGTCATACACTTTGGTACAAGCGAAACATGCCGAAAATTTAAGCTGTCAGTAATGAATTATTGTTTTTTTAGGTATTAAAAAACTTTTTAAATTGCATTTGAAAACGAAAAGAAAAGAAACACGATCCGAATTATACAAGAAAATTAACATTATTCAATATTAATAATAAAAACAATAATTAATTCAGTTAAGGTGTGTGTTGCTGAGTTAAAATAAATACACATCACGTTGTTTCATGGATTTTAAAGACTAAAATTTCTTTATTACTGTGATTGTGAACAATTTGAAAACAATTTTCTTTGATACAAAAACATGCAAAGTCAGGCAATGCTGATTATAATTTTTTATGTTTAAATATAAGCCTATTTGTTGTGAAGAACATATTCTTGGTTACGATGTATGCAATTACATGTGTTTTATGCAGATTACAATAAAAATCGCAATTATGAGTTTAGATGAAAACAAAGACTAATTAAATAAATAAACAAATTAAAAACAAACAATTTTAAAAATGAAAACAAACGATAATTAAAAACTGATTAAAGAATAAAGTTTGTTAATGTTATACAACTTGTTGGTACGAAAACTTCAAAACTATTTGGAAATAAGTATATAAATAAAGTTATTTTATTGTCAATTTCACTGGGTTTAAATTGTATTTCTTGTTTTAAATTAAATTCTAATTAAAGTGTTTATAATTTAATGTTAATGCAATTGTTTAAATCGCTAGCGCCATTGTCTTTTTATGGTTAGAAACATATTTAAACTATTTTTAAAATTTTATTAAAGACAAAGAACTTTTTGACACAAAAATAAACTTTACGTATTCTTTTTATACAAAATAAACAAATTTTAATGGAATTTTAGAGAAAAAATGAAGAAGTTTCCAGTCGATATAATTTTATGACTAAGAAATTGTCAAGAAAATGGTGTCGACGGGTTGGTATAAAAGTTCACTTTTATATATGTTAAAAAATAAATTAGAATTTTGTACAATTTTAGAGCAAGTATAACGATCGAAATGAAAAAGAACTTTTTAATACCACACTTTAATACATTACTAGATCAAAGATAAAATAATTTTAGACAGAAATGTCCCCGTCATATATCCATCATCAAACCACTATGGCCTTTCCTCTACTATGACCACGCCCCAAACGAGTGCCATGCTTGCCTCGGTCTGCCTCGGCACTCAATCAGACAAACCAGGGACTGACATAGCAGGTACCGGACCCGCTTCTGTCGGAGTAAGGTATAATTCGGTTCAGTCCCAGGAATTACCTCCTTTCTTTGAGGAGAGGTTGGTGTATTGTCGATCGCCTTTTAGCTAATATCTAAGTGTAGTATCTGTTCAATCTCAGATAGTACCTCCTATTTTCGACGGAGGATAGTCGCTGAGATACATTTATTCTTGGGGATCATCGACACATATATATATACAAGCATGAGAGGAGTAAATAGACACCTCCCCCCCAAAAAAAAAATAATAATAATTCATACATGTTTAAGAGTTCTGCTTCCTTCGCCGACGGCCAGCACTTGGACTCGTACAAAGCAATAGTAAACGTTTTGAAACATCGATATTTCATACTAATTGCCATTTATTTTGTTTTAGATTTAAATATATTCATCCTATATCATCATTTATGTGTGACACGGGTCAAAGAAGCATTAGAATTATTAGAGTGTCAGAAGAGCTATGTTATAATCTGAAAGTCGGCTTAATCAACATCAAATCACTGCAAACCTCGTGATTCCACTTTCCACTGTTAACAGAGTAACTGTCATGGAGGGAAAATAATCAATATTATTTTTCCTAGGCTCATCAGGACCCTCTGAATAGAGTCTTCATTGTTAACGATAATAAGGATTTCTATTTACTTCTTTCGTGTCTAGGTGCAGTTTGTTTATCCAGCAATCCTGTGCTTCGCTTATGGATGTTACCTACATTAAAAACCGCCCTTGTGTGTAAATGAGCTCGTAGGGAAGCAGGTATAAAAGGGGTAACAAATCAAAATGGGGATGTGGATGAGATAAATTTTTATCGCAAATAAAATGAAAATGCCACAAGCAATTTCGAAACTTTGACCATCGCGATAGAACATCATTTTTTTTTTCTCTCTGAGCTTTTCCTCCTATTGGCAAAACATGTAATTCTGTAAACTTCGTCAGACATTTTAAGGCTGTTGCATCTACTTTCTGGATCTATAAGAAAAAATAAGTAAATGATCCAACAAAATACCCGGAAGGGACAGACAGTTCCTTGAAAACAAACATGAATCGATCAGTTATTAAGATGCGTCCATTAAATCTACGCGTTTAATGAGGAAAATACTGTTTCAAACTTAAGTGTGACAGACAGAGCTACCGATCGACAGACATATCCTCGTCAGCCTAAAAAAAAGGGGGGGGGTTCTGTCCTAAAAAAAAAGAATACGAAAAATGTTTGAAGCAAAACAAATCTACTTCAGGGTAACGTTTTATTTGTAGGAAGAGAAACGTATACACTGGACAACGCCATACGTATCTTTGAGTACCTTTCTCCCCACGAGGGCAAAGTTAGACACAACGGCGATTTTTAATGTGGGGAAAATTCATCTCCCGCCAAAACAAACAGTGGAGAGAAGAAAAAATAACCTTCACGAATGAGGGAGTCTCATGCGATGAACACAGAACCAATACTCATCAGAAAGGAGCAATTAATACCTGCCATGGTAGCCTTCATAGACCGAACAGATAATCCACTTTGATCCTAGTCCAACGATTATTATCTCCAACACGCCACCTTTAAAAAGAGAGTTCTACGATACATTAGGTGAACTTCGCAAAATACAGTTAAGTCGCAGTTAAGATGAATGAATATATGCCTTTAATTGTGGGTTCTGAAGATCAGCATGTAATTGCGTTTAACTGTAGCATATTGCACGCTGTGTATACAAATAATATTAGAAAAAGTGACTTTTGGTCATCGAAATACAGTTATGTCACAGTTAAGACGATGACTAAAAAAATAGCATTTAAGTTCTTGTGTTTGTTAGAACTGAGCTGACGCTAGCATATACACACACAACAAAAAGAGACACACATATTTGTATAATTTTTAGTCGCATCATTTACTTGTTTATATAATTGCTTTATCCCGTATATCGAGCATCCACTTTTCAGGTTAAGTTTTACTTTAAAGGTATATACCATGTCTTAATTTTCCTTTGTAATATATATATTCTCCTTTGTAATATATATATATTCAAGATAGCGCTTTGATTTGAATTCTATCGTCTTATTATCAGGGAGGGACCACGCGTGAGTGTTGTCTGCTTACTATCTTTTCCGTGAACTTTATGCACGATTTGTTATCTTTATATATGCCTTTCATTGTGGGTTCTGAAGATCAACGTGTAATTGCGTTTAACTGTAGCATATTGCACGCTGTGTATACAAATGATATTAGAAAAAAGTGACTTTTGGTCATCGAAATTTAGATAATCATTATTATTATATATATATATATATATATATATATATATATATTTGTTTTGTTTTGTCTTCCTTTTATGTACACAAAATTAATTTATACATAATCAATTATTAAATATATATAAATTCAGTCTATTTCTCGAATTTTTACATCGATAGCTTTTGTCTTACAAAATAAATATTTGATTCTGGCTAGCCAGTCAATTGCGGCAATTATCGGTTTCTGTTCTTTACATATTAAAACTTTAAATTCTAAGCGATTTCATCGATTCCATACAATATCCAGCCAAATATTTCCTTCGGTAAGAGACACTTGCCGATCTCCACCGTTATTTTTTATTGGTTAATCATCTATTTTCCTTAGCAAGACCTAAGCCTGTTTGCTGGGTACGATCCTTTTCTAAGTTAGCCATGCTGATGACGGTTGATAGCCAGAAACACATGTTCATGTATTACTATTATGTATGTAAAAATTCATTTAAATATATATATATATATATATATATATATATATATATATATATATATATATATATATATAATGACACGTCCTATTAGGGTGATTTAATGCAATAGTCTGCATACTCTTTACCGCTCAGGAAGTGGAAAACAAAAACAACGCTGTGTCTATCAACGGAATGGTTTAGTAAGCCCTCAAAGAATCACACACACACACATATATATATATACATATATATATATATATATATATATATATATATATATATATATATATATATGTACTCATAGAATAACTGTCCCATGACGGTGATTAGCAATACATATAACATTAGCTCTAAATTTAAATATTTCTTTATTTTGGAGGTATGGTACGGTTTCGGTAGAAATCCCCTAAATGGTACAGTTCTAAAAAACTATATAATGGGCCCACGTTACATACCCTGTTTCCTAGAATACATATTCCATTATTCATAATAAGTTCAATAGTTTTAGATTTTACACACATATTATTAACGCTCACACGCCGGGACTGATCCCTTTAAAGATATATTACTTTATGTGACTCAAAATGGGATTGAGAGCAATTATTTTTTCTATTAATCTTTTGTATCTAACTTATTTTGAAAGTTTGCGGGTGAGTTTTGGGGGGAGCACTCTCTAAATAGTAAGGTTTACAATAAAAATAATAATGTGCCAATGTTACCTACCAGGTTGCCGAGTTAATATATGCTTTAATTCTATAATGATCGGTTCATAAACAATAAATAAATAAATAAAAAATAAATAAAAATATTTTTACCAAACTCACCACTTATATATACAAGCAAGAATATGTGACCTGTTGGAGAACATTATTGATAGTTAAACTAAATATGTGTAAACACTTTTAATTGCCTGAATAATCCTAGAACGTTTTCATAAATATATATAATATACAGATTTGTCTTGCTATTTATTGGGAGGAATATCGATTTTGAAAAGCTAATTATCCGGAATACCGAGGGAAATAACCATTCAATAGAATTAGAACCTCAGAAAATGTTTAAAAAGAAAAAAACCAAAGAAACTAATGATAGTAAATATTGCAATATAAGTCCAAATTCACTCAATATCTATTGTATTAATATTCTGATTTCGATGGTGTATTGTATGAAAAATGTATGCTAACGCTTCGGGAAAACGGTTTTTGTTCTGCAAAGCTGTGCAATTATATAAAAACAGAAATTGAGGATACCAATACGTATGTATAAAATACATACGTATTAGTGGAAGCCAATATCAAAATTATAAGTTATTTCTAGAAGAATTTTAATGAAATACTTCAAATTGAATACAATTAAAAATCTAATTTTACACAACTACTATTTTATCTTAAACTAGTGGACCCAGTGCGCGTGCGTTGCCCGGAATAATCGAATAAAGCAACGTAACGCATGCTCCCACCTCTGAACCTCATATAACTATTGTAACTTGATTTTTAAAATTATCTATTAGTATAGGGTGGCCAATAAGTCACTGAGAGATCACTGAGGGATTTTAAACTTTAATAGATTCTTTATTTTTTATGGTACATTAATGGAATTTTAACAAAATATGACGAAGACAATGGAGATTTGTTTGCAAAAAAGAACAAAACTTTAAAAGTTGGCAATATCAACTGGTCTCCACATTTCTCAGATTTGACTAGTTCTGACTTTTTTTGTGCGGATATCTCAAAGAAAAAAATTACATTAACAAACCTGAAAATCTACAGGAATTGAAGTAGAATATCAGGAATGAAGTCGGGTAATTAAATCGTAATCGAGTGATCCTGTAATCCGTCACGGATAATGTTTGGGAAAAGTCACAAGTTTGTGAAGATGGAAATGGAAACCATTTAAAAGATGTTATTTTTCATAAATAAATTATTTTTCATTTTTGTTCTGTTTTTGCAAACAAATCTCCATTGTCTTCGTAATATTATGTTAAAATTCCATTAAAGTACCGTCAAAAGTAAAGTGGTCCTTTTAGTGACTTCTGTATTAACTATAGTGTTTTGTTAAGTATAAAAATTCTACATAGTAATGTAGGATTTAAACATTTGAACGCCAAAAGGTCTCTTTATACATATAGAACTTAACCCCGGAGTCACGCTATCGATTTTCAAAACATCCTGTATATATCAGTACGTGTGTTTGCGTGTGTGGGTGTGTGTGTGTGTGAGAGAGAGAGAGAGAGTTTGTATGTGTATGTATGTGCTTGTGTGTGTTTGCTAATTAATACCATATGTTTGTCCATTCTTGACAAGACTGAGACAGTTTGTATATTGACGCGTTGTTAATAACAGAGAAAAAAGAAAGACAATGACAGCATTGATTACCATATTTTGATATCCCTGGTAAAAAAAAAGTCGTCATCTAATTAGCACGAGGCGACAAGCTAAACTGTCGTGATAAGAAATAAAATTATTACATTCTTGGCCTCGGCACGACGACGCAGATTGAAAACGTACTTGATTATTAATTATCGTCATTTTTTTCTCTCCAGTTTTTTCTCCTCCGTTCAGACAAGTCTGAAACGTTTCAGATTTGGATGCCAAATTTATGTAAGAAGAATTCATTAAATACAAAACGGTTGTTGTCAATATTTCAAGCGGTTACTAATAATAGTTAACCGATTCCGATTCCGATTTATTGCCAACCACATGAAACAAACCAATGTCTCAGGCAGTGTCGGTCTTCGCAAACAATACAAGATCTATAATACGCGACCTCTCACCAACTCACAATCTCACCCTTCATTTTCAGAGTCACCAATTTCTTGACGTATTCAGGAATCAGATTACTGTAGTGAGGCATGAAAAACCCACCAAAGTTGGTCGACTTTGTCAGTAGCTGAAAAAAACGGGAAAAATCAAAGACAGTTTAGAAAATGTCATTCTTTAACACGTTTTCAGTTCATTGGAGTCGTTTATTCAATGGCATAATTAATGGCATATTTAATGGCATATTTAATGGCATATTATCACTTCTTCACAACGGTCAACAAATTGAACAACTTACAGAGTTTGTTTACCTTGGCCCAAGCTGCCTTCATCTAACGATGGGCAAACAGCTGTAAATCACAGAATCAGCTTAGGTTGTGCCGCCTTCACAAGAAACAAAACTGCTCTAACTTCTAAATGAAGGTGTAAACATGCCAAACCGTTATTTCTTTTAATACATAAAAAAAACAATAGAATAATTATTTTACTAAAAGGGTCACCATCTATCAAGGGCCAAAGTCACTCGATAATAACAGTTAATGAGATGGAATAATTGTCAGTTAAGAGATAAAGAACATTATAAGAGGATTTACAATTATTCATAGAACGAACCGAGTTCGAATATTTGTGAGAGTGGTTTATGACAGGAATCTGTTGATTTTTATTTGAAGACGGTCATATTGTAATCTTCAGGGAAGCAGTCCAATGACAATGTGTTCCACATACGAGAAGCCCTTGCGAAGAAGCTCAATTCATGGTAATCAGGCCTGACGCTAGACACACGGAACCAAAAAAGAGTTGTTAGTTTTCTTTTTCTTGACTTAATTGAATGTTCGGCTTTATTCAATAAATTATATACTTTATAAGTAACGGAATAATGTACATATCTATTGATATGTTTTAATAGATGGATAACTCTAAGGAATTGGTGGCCCTTGTAAAAATAGCCGTAATACTAGTCGACTTGAAGAATATAAGTAAGAAATAGCCTTTGTAAGTAGATATTTCATTGTTTACATCTTGAGGATTATATGCATACACATTCGATGAGACTAACAGCATGTGACACAAAAAAATATCGTGGCTTAGAAAACAGGTACTTTTAAGTGTATCAGCTTATATATTAATGGCCTTGCGGAAGTGACGTCATATCATTACTTCCTTATTACGATTCCGCATCACACAACAAACAACAACAAAAACTCCGCGGTCCGGGCCCCTTTTATCACCTTATTCAGACCAAGATATTTAATCCACTGTGATTATGTTTTTATGTATCTTTTGGGGAACCCTATGATAGCGCAATTTGTATACGTTCCTTCTGGCGTTTTTCAGATGCAATAATGCTTTCTATTCATGCCTCACACTGAGAGAAGACCTCAGCACAATGCTGTAAGTCTTTTTTTTTATTTTAATAGCAACTGCTTTGCCTGCATTGGGTAAGCATGAAGTTGTGCCACATCCAAGTAAATCATGAAGAAATGATAAAGGTAAGCATATGCTGGTGCCAAGGTCAGATTTCAAACAGTGTATATTTAAACAGCAGTTTCGATAATAAGACAGCATCACCATTTGCGTGGATACAGCGACACCCTGCTCGTTCCAAACATTCAGAAAACATCTGGATAAGTCTATGTTTATTAGATTTATTTACAAAGAAAATGTCCTTTTTCGTTACTGGAACCATAGTAGATTCACAGTGTGCAGATACAGTATTTACTCCTCTTCCCAAATAAATTGTCTTTTACTGAAGGTTGTTCACTGTAAGCATCAAATACACTAACGCATTTGCCATATTTACACAGTACGTATTTAATATATACATAATATATTTATCTAAATGTAAGACCATGATGCGAAATGATCCGATATAGTAATGCCCCTCTATCCAAAACAAAGTTTATACTAGTGGGAGGTTTGCATTCTTGGCATCGAAATGTGCTCCATAGGGTACTGCCTAGAATTGCTTTGCTTGCATTTCTGGGAGACTCAATCGAATCAAACATAGACGTTGTTTAACGATGTAGTTCAAATCTAAAGAGGTCCACATGATTTACTGATTTTCTATCCCTTGTGAGCCTGCCAGTGGAGTTGATACTTCGCATAAACAATAAGATCAGTGGAAAGTCTTGTCATGTATCACTTTGGCAAACAACATGTAAACTATTTTTTAAAAACAGAATACAAATCAGGATGGTCCCTTGATAAGGTAGCCATTTGTTGAAGATATAAAAATATTGTCTTAGTATACAAATTGTGATCTGCAGTAACAAAGAATGGTAGCATGTCATACAATGAAGCAAAATGGAAACTCTAATTTCCTGTTCTTTCAGCCTAGTGAAAATTCTTCGAAATGTCTACAATTTTCATATATTGCAACCACAAGCAGCAAGTACGATTACTCAAATTTTCCTTTTTTCTGTTCCAACTCTTCATGTTATAACTACTAGCGTATATTCTTCATCTAGATTAGCAATGAGGTTGGCAAATATTTTTTAACTGACATTATTCAACTTTCTGCTAAATTAGTACCTCTCACTTGAATTATATTAGATTTATCTGTTCATGTGTGAGTCTTTTCTTCACTTTGAGTTTCAGTGTCAGGTATAGAAGTATGTGGCACAGTAAGTTCCAATATGTCTGCAAGAAGTAATATATTAAGTGCACCATCTATTAAAAAATGACCTCTTCATACTTTAGTAACGGCATTTCTATTAGGCATATTTGACACCGAACTTCTGACAATCCTGCTGTTTCTATTAGATGGCTTATACACTCAATAACACTCACCTCCGTGTGCAATCCTCTAATTCTCAGCACTACAGATTTCATACGGCTACTAAATGGCTTATTAACTATAATAGTTTGTGTCTTCCGATACAGTGGATGGTCAAATATGGTAAAGGAAAATGTGTTGTTATAAATTACTTGTTCAACCAGGAATATCAACGTAGAATAGATACATGACATATTTAATGGATCTAAGTCAATAAAAGGCAAAATCACAGCAGTTGCCATTCCCGGATGATTTCCTTTGTATACCATTTGAATGAATTCTGACAGCATTGGGCATGGCCATTGCAGAAACAGGGAAACTGTCCACAGAATATCAAGTAAATGTGGGGATTTAGGAAAATGATCACAAGGCTTAAGACGGATAAGTTCACCAAAATGATATAGATTATCATTGTGATAATGCTAATAATGAATTCTTACTTGTTCAGGCCTAAGTATCTCATTAGTCGTTACTTCATGCTGGGACAAATTTACCTGGTGTAAATATGGTAACCATACCCATTCAATGAAAGGTGCCATATCCATCAAGGGTTTGTATATTGTGGTCAATAATGTCTTCTGCATATAGCATAACTTGACCTTCTGTAACAGTAACATAACAGTTACAGAAGCATTTCGTTCAAATGTTTGGACTTCGTCATATGAGCTACAAAACCCATGATGCTGTAATTAATCTATCAACAACCTAGAACAAAAATGGTGATGCATTTTAATGACTAACCATAATTGTAAAAGAGCAATCACCATACTTGGTCGAATAGCTTAAATCAGATGACCAAGACTCACTGTGGAGGTCTTCAGATACCGGAGAGCTTTCTACTCCAAAAGCTTCTTTCCTCGTGCTGCTGGCCTCTGGAACTCCCTCCCTGCCCCTGTTTCCCCGACGGTACTAACATGCAGAAATTAAAACTAATGTAAATAGACATCTCGCTGCGCAGCTCCCAATTTAGGTTGAACCCCCCCCCCTCAAAAAAAAAAACCTTCTCCCTTTTTTTACGTCTACGGTGGCGGTCTGCCTTGTTTGGGGTGAACTATGGTAAAAAAAAAGCAATCAATTTTATTGAAAATTTTAGAAAAATAACAAAATGAAAAGGAGGTTGTTTACATTTCTTTGTCATAAACACACACTATTTTTGCAGATCGATAATTGTAAAATTTTCGTATTTCGCATCGGTAGATTTTTCTAGACTTTTAATATGTTCATATAGACACCTCATAGAAATGCATTGTGCAAAAAATCCTTGTGTTCAATTAGTTTGACCTTTTTCACTGATTTGCCTGGACTATTAGGAAAATGACAAGCACACCCATCGTATTTCACCCCTTCCCTACCCTATGGTTAGTCTGTTTATATCCCGTTTATTTCTCATAATCTGAAGTAGGAAAACAAATCTATATAGATGTTTCAATATAAAACATTTTAACATTTCACAATTCCAATGATTGTTAATTATCATTTAGGGAAATGTCTTTCTTTCTTTATAATTTAGTGGCTGTTAATATTTCTTTGTGTTTTGTCTCATTGGTATAAAGGTTTGTTTTTTATCAAAGTTGGCAAAAAACGTTTTTTTTTTAAATCTTATTGTACTATTTTCCGATGTTCGCAATTAATCTTAATTCTTTTTATATTTAAAAAATGTTTCATACCATTGAGTCTGTGTGTGTATGCGTGTGTGTGTGTGTGTGTGTGTGTGTGTGTGTGTGTGTGTGTGTGTGTGTGTGTGTGTGTGTGTGTGTGTGTGTGTGTGTGTGTGCGTATCCATGTCTGTGTTCATTTTGTTTTACGTGATATAAATCTTTGTGGTTTATTTAATGTTAAAGCAATAAACACAAAAACTATTGCAAGCGATTGATGCAAGCGAGATGTCTGTTTACATTAGTTTTAAATTTCTGCATGTCTGTACTGTCGGGGAAACAGGGGCAGGGAGGGAGTTCCAGAAGCCAGCAGCACGAGGAATTAAGCTATTAGAGTAAAAGGCTCTCCGACATCTGGGGACCTCCACAGTGAATGAATTAGATTTAGTTGATTGTCGAGTTATTCTAGTGAATTTACGTCGAGGGGGCACCAGGGTAGCCAATTCATCGGAGCATAATCCATTGAAGTATTTATAAAACAAGCACAAGGATGCTACATTGCGGCGATGGGACAGGGACTGGAGCTTGTTTGACAGTGAGGGACCTATTAGGTTGGCGATTCTTTCTTGGACTTTGTCAAGGAGGGAGAGACTAGTAGATGATTCACCAGCCCAGATGTGCCAACAATACTCCATGCATGGGCGGATGGTGGCTTTGTAGAGATACAGGATAATGTCAGGTGTGAGGAGTTTACTAGGACGGTAGAGGGAGTCAACCTTCTTTGAGGCAGCCTTGGCAATGTCTTCGATGTATTTGTTCCAATTCATGTTACATGTGAAGGTTAGGCCGAAGTACCATTAATTGAATACAAGTTAGTATTTTACAAATAGTTCTGGGGGCGGGGCTCGGCCTCTTGGCTAAGAGCAAAGTGTAGTATCTGTTCCGATGGATACTGCACCCCATAGACCGGTATCGTCTTGGCCTTCGGGGCTTGATTTCCGCCAGTCTGTGGGTTTGTCCTGTGCAGTTCTAGGAGGTCCACTCTCTCAGGCTTTGCCTTCTCACCCTTTGAGAATGAGTTAGTTTATTGCTAATCGCCTAAGGCGACCCTACTGGGGAATGCCGACGGGGCTGCCCAGGCATTTTTTGTAGGCCAGAGTGCTCAAATTCTCGGGCGCTAGCTTTTCAAATCCCACTTTCCGACCTTGTGTCACATCTTACCGCTGTGGGAGGTAGATAAATGACTCATACCTTGCGTCAACGGTATTACTTCAAAAATAACTAATGAAAGAACCGATAAGATTTGAACTCCGCATAGCCGATTTCGTCGTCAGCGCTAATATCATTTACAGCAATCACATACTCCGTGTGTGCGCGGGCATCTGTGTATGTGTGTGTTTAAGTGTTTTATTTTACTTACAATGCGCTGTCTGTTGTATCGTGGAGTTTTCGGTTGGATTTGTCAATCTGAATCAGTTGTGTTTGTAACTGTGAAACGGCTACATTTTGGTTGTGTTGTTTGTTGTTAACCCAGACTAGTAGATGCTTTCATGGTAAAAGACCGGCCCATTTTCGGCACTGAATATGCGTTTGCAACACTACGGAGATCAATTCTTTGATCCCAGCCGATTATCCGGACGGCAGCTCATCACATAGACAGCTTGAGTCCTGTTGTGTAGACGACATGCAGCAGTAACTCCGTTTCCCTCTTCTCTCCCTCTTCTCTCACGTCGTCGTGTTGCATATACCTCGCTTCTAATGGGGGGGGGGCTTAATGTAGATAGTACTTGTATAGTAATTCGTTTCCTCTCTCTCTCTCTCTCTCTCTCTCTCCCGTTCCCTTTCTCTCCCGCGTTGTAGTGTTGCATATACCTCCCCACTAAGGGGAGGTCTAATGTCTCGTAAGTTACAATCAAATAAAAATCATTTTTTTTATGGAATGCAAATCACAAATAATAACAACACAATTAAATCATAATTCTCCCCCACCCGCTCCTCCTGTGACTGACGCACTTCATTCCCCGATCGTCTCCACCGGGTCAATGCTTGCACTGGGATTAAAGTCTCACAACAACACGAAGAAAAAAAGAATATCTCGAATTTTCAAGAAAGGCTATTTATTAAGCTGTTGACGTCGCCTTCTTTTCTGCTAGCGGTGGAGGGGGGGGTCCGGGGCTACGGTTCCTTGATCTCTTAATTTATAATCGATTATTAAGTTATTTCTTTACACGTGCTGTCCGCTTCAAACTTCCCAACGATCTCCTACTTCTCACTCCACTCTCCCCGTGCAATGTGACGTCACGTTCGTTTCCAGCAACAGCAGGTTGGGTCACATCTGAGTGCATACGCTGACCCTATGACTCCGATTTCCTGTGTACGTGTTAACGTTGTTCTGAGAATTTAAATCATTAGATATGTACTATATACTACTTAACAGTAGAATTATTCTTCCTCTTAATAACAGCCCTCTTAAAGTTTATAAATAAAGAACATTGCAAATTCACTTTGGGAGTGTTTTTCTTTACAGCACACATGTATACACTCATAATACCCTCAACCCATCCCACGTAGATGTGTGAGAGGGCAGTTATCAAAAAACTCGACCGCTCTTTCTGCTGATTCATTAAAAAAGAAATATCTGATCATATTCGTCACGTCTCAATGACGATTTTCTATCTGCGACGTAACTACCTGGACACGTAGCTCTTACCGACTTCTAATGGAAATTTTCTTCTCTCTATTTAATTTTAAACGTTACGTGGAAATTTCCTTTTCTAACCGTTTTTTTACACACCCACATCTGAATATAGCTACAGGGACATCCTGTTGTACATTGTTTTCATAATGTTTATTGTTACTGTCATTTGGAGTCCTACGTGCACTTCGTGGCACTATCTGCCATATTATCGTCGTCTGTTCTTTATAGCTGTGATTTTCTTTGTGATGAACTGATGACTACGAAAGACGTAGAATATTGATATTTATTAATTTAACGGTTGGTTGCTTAATATGTTCTTGGCGAGCAGCGTCATGCGTGGTTAGTCGTCTGCTTCCATCTTGCCTCACCGACTGCTTTTACGTAACTCATTAGTTTAAAATCCATTTTTATGCACAATAAATGCTATTTGGGGCAATTTGGAGCTATTTGAACCTCGTTTGAGACAAATGAAAGTGTGTTTTTGTTTTATTCCGAATAATCTGGCTAGATCAGCTTTCTGCGTTTATGATCATATGACCCCACGGACAATATCATTCATGATAGATCCATTCATTGATTTTGTTATATGATACGCTGTTAATTTGTTTCATTAATAGACTATGTACATGCAAACTCATAAAAAAGTTCGACATCGTTACTGTTGTGAAGTTGTCCAACAGTAAAAAGAAGAAGTCAAGTCGAGGTTGGGTTAAGATAACAAGTGTATTAACATAAAAGGTACAAAGGTAAGGAAACTGACTCGCACTCGGCTAGACAGTTACAATACTGTCCTTTTCTCCCTGGTGATTGTCTACTCGTACTATTTATAGTGAGAACCGGTGTAGTTTCTCTTCTGTTAGAACGGCCGGTGTAACAATTACCTTGGCAAACAAAACTTCCTTCCTCTCTCGTGTTTTATGTGTTATTCCTTTGTTCTTTCATGCGTTTGGATATCATTGACTTCTGTATTGCCATTTCATGGTTGCTCTATAACAGAGAATTGAGCCTTCATAGAATTTTATTTAGTCGAGTTCGGGGACGCCTGGCCTGAATTAAGATTATATATTTTATCACTGATTGTAACGCGTATATCTTCATGACTTTTAACTTTTCGACTTTCTCACCTTAGATATCTGGATGCGTCCTCACATTTTAATAATCGGCTTTGTCTGTCGGTTGATAGGTTGATCAGTCGGTCGATCTGTCACGGCTGAGTTTGAAATAGCGTTTCCATAGTTAAACGCGCACAATAAATGCACGCATCTTATTTTAGATGAGTGTAAAATTCTATATGAGATGATTTGTTCGTCACACGGTCTGTCGCGCATAAATTTAAGAGAAAATTTTACTCGGTCAGTCAGGTTTTAAATAGCATTTTTGTTCGCCTATCTTCCTTTAAAATAGCATTTGCATCGATCGGCCATGATTAAGTTAGTTTCACCTTGTCAACTTGATCTGCTCACATTTGACAAAGCATTTTCGTTGATCTGTTATCTTAAAGTTTGAAATAACATTTTCGTTGATCTGTTATCTTAAAGTTTGAAATAACATTTTCGTTGATCTGTTATCTTAAAGTTTGAAATAACATTTTCGTTGATCTGTTATCTTAAAGTTTGAAATAACATTTTCGTTGATCTGTTATCTTAAAGTTTGAAATAACATTTTCGTTGATCTGTTATCTTAAAGTTTGAAATAACATTTTCGTTGATCTGTTATCTTAAAGTTTGAAATAACATTTTCGTTGATCTGTTATCTTAAAGTTTGAAATAACATTTTCGTTGATCTGTTATCTTAAAGTTTGAAATAACATTTTCGTTGATCTGTTATCTTAAAGTTTGAAATAACATTTTCGTTGATCTGTTATCTTAAAGTTTGAAATAACATTTTCGTTGATCTGTTATCTTAAAGTTTGAAATAACATTTTCGTTGATCTGTTATCTTGAAGTTTGAAATAACATTTTCGTTGATCTGTTATCTTAAAGTTTGAAATAACATTTTCGTTGATCTGTTATCTTAAAGTTTGAAATAACATTTTCGTTGATCTGTTATCTTAAAGTTTGAAATAGCATTTTCGTTGATCTGTTATCTTAAAGTTTGAAATAGCATTTTCGTTGATCTGTTATCTTAAAGTTTGAAATAACATTTTCGTTGATCTGTTATCTTAAAGTTTGAAATAACATTTTCGTTGATCTGTTATCTTAAAGTTGTAAATAACATTTTCTTCTGTCTGTCACTCTTAAGTCTTAAATGCCATTTCGTTAGTTTGTCACGTTAACTATTGAAATAGTATTTTCAGTGGTTTGTCACAATTAAAATTTAAATATCATTTTCTCCGGTCTGTTATAGTAAGTTTTAAATAGCATTTTTGTTGGTATGTGACCGTTGTCTTAAACAGAATTTTCATAGGTCTGTCAGATTTAAGTTTTCAATAGAATCTTCGCAGGTTTGTTATGCTTAAATTTGAAATAGAATTCTCTTTAGTCTGTCACGACGTCTATCACGCTTACGTTTGGAATAGCATTTTCGTTGTCCTATCAAGCTTAAGTAACACTATTTAGATGTGGCTTGGTGACCATACAATTAGTATGGAAATTTTCCACGGAATGTTTAAAGATAGATAGGGTGAAATTATCGAATTAGAATTCTAGTAAAGCTACGTGTCTCGGCAATGATGTCAGAGACAGGAAGCCGCCAGTCCTACGTGGCGAATGAGCAGGAAATATCTTTCTGTATCTCTCCTTTCTGTCATTGAATAATCAGAAAGAGCGCTTAGGTCGGGATAACTGATTCCTCTCTCACAACCAGCACGGGAGAAGAGATGAAGCTTGTTTTATATGTATGTATATATGTTATAAAGAATACATAAAAGCGTAAGAAGATTATTGAAACCCAAGTAATTTAAGCTGTTTTTATTTTAATAATGTTTACGAGAGATATTAAGCAACAGAATAAGAAGACGTCTGTAAAAACAGAGAGAGGAGATGGAAACTTTAACTGTCATGTCACCACGGAAATACCATCAGCCGATCCCGGAAATGACGACATGTGAGAATTCAATGAATGTTTACACCCCAGCTATTCTACAGAAATATAACTTTCGTTGTTTTGTCAACCTTAAGTCTGAAATCGTATTCTCGCCAGTATGTTATGCTTAAGGAGAGTAGAAAGTGAACCTTGGATTTACTTTCTATAGCCTCGTAACTCTTGCTTCCCTATGTTGTCCTATGAGCTATACTTCTGAAAAAGGAGAAAGAATTGCCGTTTTCGGGGTCGGAATCTATCTATTTAACATCGTTGGCTAGTTTTTTTTTACCTAGAAGTAGTATTTTTTAGCTCCTTACATCAAGTGGCGTCATGCCTTGTCTGGAGCGATTTTCATAAAATAAAAAAGTAGGTCTGTCACACTTGAGTTTTGTCTATGGTGCTCATCTTTGATAGCAAGTTCGTCGATCCGTCACGCATAAGTTTGAAATTTGTACCGCTAAACGTTCTGATTGAATGGGTGCATCTACGGAGCATGTTCTTTATTTCCAGACTGATTATAAACTTCCAAGACAATGTAAGCCAAAAGTTATTTATCTAAGAAAAAAAGAAGAAATGATTCATCCGTTTTTCATCCAACTTCTATTATGGTTTAACAGACAATACAAAAAAGGAACAAAAAAAAACAAAGTTAATGTCAACCGATCAAAATTCTGTTCATGCTTAAGTACACAAAGAAATATCTGCAGCAATATTTTGGAATTACCAACTGGATATAATGTGTCTTTTCGCTTTGGTGTTTATGATAGACTTTGTGTTTTATTGTTCATATTTGCCAAAACTAAAAGATGGAATCCTATTAATAAATATCCGATTTGGTAATTCTGTCCAAAAATAAATGGCGCCATTTTACTTTCAGTATCGTTAAGGGAAGTCAGCGATTGTTTGTGTCTGTCTGTTTGTCTGTTTGTTTTTTGTTTGTTTGTTTGTTTGTTATGGGTGGTGGTGGGGTACTTTATGTATATATGGTATCTTCATTGATTGGTATATAAAGATAAGATGACAAAAACAAAATCTATTTAGCGATCAAAGTTTACTCAAAATTGAATTTGTCCAGCTGAGGCTCTTCAGCAAAACAGAAATGGCAGATGTCAGGAAATTAGGATATTACCTTAAATATATTTACATGTGTATACGCAAATATATATATATATATATATATATATATATATATATATATATATATATGTGTGTGTGTGTGTGTGTGTGTGTGTGTGTGTGTGTGTGTGTGTGTGTGTGCAGTCTCCGTAAAAAAATGACGGAAACAAATTATGCTTAGCCAGTGTTTGCACTCGCTATTTATGTGGCTAGATTACTAAAATATTCATTTAAAATCAGAGTTACGTCAGTAATTCAAGTTTTCATATATAAATTATTATTATTTTCATTTCTGATGACCTAAAGAACAAAACATTTTCTTAAACAGTTGTAAGATCTGAGTGTAGATTGTTCGTCTAACCAAAGTAGGGAGTGCAAATTTGTCAGGTCCGCTTTTTTTATATTCCACCCTGAGCATGATCGTGGTTCATTTCTCGATACGCCCTTGTGATTTTCTGAGCGAGTTCAAGTAGAATGTTTAACACGAACTATTAAACATGCCTATTTTGAGTTTATTGATTTTCAATGGAGATTGTATTTTATCTCAGGTACGTTTAGCTTGCATGTCATAGTAATTAGGTAAAGTGCATTGCCATATCTTCTAACGTGCATCGGATAATCCTACTGTCGGCGTTACCGAGATGGTCATTAGGATTCAGAGAATCAACGAAACTTCTATACGTAGGAGACGTGAGAGCAATTCAACTTTTCTGCTTCAATTTTAGCAGCAGTGCCGACAACCAATTGTTGAAATAATCTACTACCTTTCAGTAAGAGATTGAACTCGTATAAGCGGATCATAAATACTGTTACATAATGCGGGCCGTGTTTGAGTGGAAAATCTTAAGAGTCAGAGGTGATACCAGATGGAAGTCACGAAACCACGTTATTTATAAGGGGAAGATTTTCGATCTATTTGCGCTGGCGAGACTCAAACAGTGATGACGCGTCTGGGTGCTGTCCTTAACGGGAGCAGCGCGCTAAGTATGGCCAGATGTAGCGGGGACGGACTTTCCGTCTATGTGTCTGTCTTTCTCTCTCTCTCTCTCTCTCTCTCTCTCTCTCTCTCTCTCTCTCTCTTTCTTTCTTTCTCTCTCTCTCTATCTTTCTCTCTCCCCCCTCTCTTCCTCTCTTCTTCTTCTTTCCACCTCGCTCTCACACACACACGCGCGTGCGCGTACACATGTTGTATGTCTTATGTTTTTCTGTGACTGTATTCTTTAAATAAACCTTTTATATAAACAATCGGTGTTTGTATGAGTTTATGAACCAACGAAAAAGTCTGGGTTCACGACGTCGAAGGCATGGGTGTATAATAGTTTTTACACCCATCAGTCAGGGAAAGCGTAACCTAGAGTTCGATAGATAGGAAGAGATAGAGATTGACAGAAATGTATACCCATACGTAATTTGAAATACACTTTATTTTGGCAAATAACTGACAGGAACGTTGAACTAAACAAATTGGCTCTGTTGCACTTCGATATCTCCTCTGACTTCAGTCTAAATAGTTGCGTGTTCAAATCATGTATAATGTTGTTTAAATGGGGACATTTTATATTCTCATTCTATACAAAATAGATACAGTGCTACGAGGAAATGAAAGAGCATTTCCCAGGCACTTAGATTAAAACACGCGTACGTCGGCATCTAAAGACAATCACAAAGAAGTTGGTTAAATGCATGTGCGTTTATTCAAAGTTTGCCCTAACAAACGACAGCACGATATAAAATAAAGAAACGAACAATGAATACATGTCGCAAAACAATTGAACGCACATGATTGTTACTCAAATAAGGAAGTAGTGTGGAACCAAGGGAGGATTTTCTTACAGTCGACGCACTGTGGTTTCCTAGTAGGACCGAACCCGAGACTCGAAAGAGAAAAGGCAAATCAGTGAGATTTCTCGAATCTCGCGAGAACTAAGACATGGTCACGTGTCTTCCGAAATCTGGAGAACTGGTCCTTTTTCTAAAAGGGCACGGCTGTGAATATTAAAATGGGAATACCCTTGAAGGGCGGTAACTCTGTTGTTCCTACGATGATTTTATTCTACTTAAACTCATTAGATAAGCAAGGAATGCCCGAAGAGTTTTAGTAGTATATAGAACCTACAGGAGATTTGCATGATCAAACACTGAACCATGAAATAAATTTATTCGTGATTGAAGACATTTATCAGATACCAGCTGTAGCTACTCGGCGTTGTCCGGGTGTCTTTTTAAATTCAGTGTTTTAATGTTGTTTTAATAGGATTTTGAAAATTCAATTTAATTATTACGATATCGTTTGGTTATTAAATTATTAATTTAGCCAAACTTGTATGAAAAAAATATAACTAATTTTGTTAACTTGACGTTTTAATCTGTATTTATAAAATTATCAGCTTCCAAAAACTCTCAATCTTTTAATACATGAGAGTTTGCTTAGAATTTTATAACCAGAAATGGCTTTCCATTCGACAGTTTAAATGTTTTCAAAGTTCCTTTTAAATCTCTAAGGATCACACAGTAATTAATTTTCATTTTTTAAAACTACTAGAATTATGAGCCTTATCGGTCCTAAATTCTAGTAAATATTAAATATTAAATTGTTTTAACGCCGATACGTAGTTAAGAGAAAATAAATTTGTTGGATAATGGCCCTATGGGAATGGACGTATCTGTTGGAAATCATTGGTTTGACTTGCGCGAATTAACGCGGGTGGACCGGCAGTCGAGTGCAGAATGGGGCCTGTTCTCACAGTCAGAAATCGCAGACGTGACAGGGTCGCCGTGTGACGACCCCGGATCAAGGGTTGGTGTGTACCTGCGAGAGGCTCTGTGATGACACAGGCCTTGCGTGGGAAACAGAGGGATCAGTGACGTCACTCGTTCTTCGTGAGAAGCGAGTTTCATCAGTCTAGGTTTTGGAAGCAAACCGATGAGACATGATTGTTAAAATGTAATTTACAACAGATAAGGGAAATATTTCCCTAAGAAAATACAAGCGAGAGATATCCTTCCCCCCTCTCTATGAATGATTAAGAAAATAATTGTTAAGTAACGACGATAAAGTAGTGATTGTGCTCTTTCTCTCTCTCTCTCTCTCTCTCTCTCTCTCTCTCTCTCTCTCTCTCTCTCTCTCTCTCTCTCTCAAATGGCGCCCAGCTGATATGGCAAGCGCTTGTAGTAAAAAGAATTGAAGGTGAAAGGATTGTGTTTGGTGAGTCGATCGTGGAGTTTTGTTGTGGACGGCGGACGGCGTGGTTCACGGTAGGGGGGATTCATCCACTGGACGGCACGGCCCTCTGCGCGGCCCTCTGCACGGCGGGAGAGGGGACTAGAGGTATGCATGCAATGTGTGAACTATGTGATTTATGGTGTTTTAAAAATGACGAGTATTGATATGTGAGCTGCCGCGGCCCGTTCAGGACGAGTGTGCGAAGCGAGTAAAGCCACGTCGGTACCAGGACTAGTGTAAGAAACGCGTACTGCCGTGGTCCAGGAGGAGTGGGGCATGCAACAAATTGTTTTGAACTATTAAAATAATTTCCAACGCTATTGATAATGTTTACCCATTCATTTATTTATTTTTTTATTATCACTTATGCTTGAATTCATGTTTTGAAGCATGACGTAAATCATTGATCTATGACGCAACGCCAAAGCTAAAATTATTTTGTTATGGTAATGTTATAAGATCTATTTATAAGAAAAGCTCAATTCGTAGAACATCAGACTGAAGATCTCAAGTTTTCGGTTTCAATTTCCGACCATGGCATCCGCTTTGTTTGTTTGGTATTTATTACCTACTATTTACTATTAATGCAATATTTTCTATTTGTAAATATAGTTAAGATCTCTGATATTTCGAAATGAGACGAGTTCCGAAATGTGTTCATTACTTTACAAAATTGTGACGGACAGACGGACAGACGGACAATATCTCGATTGATATAAGACTAGCCAAGGGATTAAATAGACTGATTTTTAAGATTAACTTAATTTCGTAATTGGTACTTATCCAGATTAGGACACAAGCTAAAATCGACTTGGCGTCGATTAGGGTTAGGGTTAGGGTTAGATTGGTTCCTAATCTGAATAAGTATCTCGTAATTAACTTGTTTTAAATAGGATTTTCAAATGTTAGTATTATTTTACACCATATTAAGTTTTTTTATTTTAATAAATATTCGATTAATAGTAAATTTTAAAAAATGTGTAAGTCGGGTAGATGCGATAAACACAGACACACGAGAAGTAGTCACACAATTGTATTAATATTATCGATTTTAGCTATCAATATCAATATATATCATAGGATTTAAACCTGTTACCACCGATTTCATAGCTGGTGGCTGTATCCATTACGCCAATCACGCATGCCTGGACGAAGAATCGGGAAAAAATGTAGACCATCGTCTCATCCAATGTCGTTATCTTAAAGAGAGCAGTTAATAAAAGTGAACGAATTCACATGTTTTTCTCTCGGCATTTTTACAGCTTCACTTCGTGATTGCCGGAATTCAGCAGACTCAACCCATTGGCCACATTTCCACCGTAGCCATAAATGGATGCTCAGAGATTATTAGATTAATTCTTAAGTGGATTATAGACATCTTCCGATTAAGTATATTGGAATTGTAGCTTGCTTGCTTTGCAATCATTCAATAATCTCTGGTCATTATAGCAGCTACTATGGCCATTACATATTGACTAGCAAACTGTTGTACACGGGGAGCTAGACCGTTCAGATATACTAGTACACATTAAAAGGGTTGTAACTAATCCTCCACTCTATAATAAAGACCAGCGTGTATTTACGTGTATATAAATACATATAAACCCATCCCGTCACGAAAAAGTCAGCGAGTAAAATACGTGCAATTTTCTGACATCAAGATGAAACCATTTTATGTGGTGAGGGGAAGCGAGAAATGAAATAGCAAGTCAGACAACCCCCGCCACCTGAAATAAAATTCGGAAGGAAATCCTCCATTTTAAATAAAGAAATCAACGGTTGTGATTTTTTAGGTAATCAGAAACAATAATAATAATTTATATATGAAAAAGTGTATGTTTATACGGCGTAATCACGTTGACACACCGGTTCTCATTAGAAGTTAAGCTACGTTGAGCCTGGTCAGTACTAGATGGGTGCCCATATGGGAATACTGGACACTGTATTTTAGACGACTACATCTTCATGTAAAAAATAACTAACGTCGTCAAAACGGATTACAGTCTGACAACCGCAAATACAGGTTATCCTCTATATAATGTTGATTGTTAACATATTGTTAACATATTGTTAACATAATTATGTTAACGAAAGGTTAACGACTGTCTAGAGATTATTTTTATTTATTTGAAAAATTTAATTTCCGAGGCAATTCTATGTTTTAAGTGAATATTGTGATGAATGCCATCTCCTTCATAGACGTGAACAAACAGTCCAACGACGTAAGTTAAGGAGAAGCTTCCTCAACACTGTCGAACACCTAACAACATCTCAGGAAGAGATCAGACTACAGCTGCGGACCAGACGGCTAAAGAATGGCCCCCACTCTTACTGACATGAGAATCCCCTCTTCTGGTGCCCTCCCCCGATGTTCAGAATCACCCTGGGTCCATCTGAGAACGGGAATGGGGCGATCAAAAGTTGCTATAACTAGATGGGGCTACAAAACTGACCCAACCATCTGCAAATGTTGAGAGGAGGACGATACGATGAAATACTGCCTTGTCTGCCCCCCTATTGCCCAACCAGTGTAGCTTGAAAGATCTTGCAGAGTACAACACTATTGCAAAGGACTGTGTATAAAAAAGTGGGAAACTGTTGGATGACCACATACTTCAAAGACATGCAAAGAAGAAAATATAAATATTAGTGTGAACACTGGCGAATCCTACGAATTTCCGTCATTTGTTACGAAGGTTGTACTCTTGTATAGAATGAGTATCTAGAGTTGAGAATATAATATAGACAATAATAAATATGACGCTCTCTGTTGCTATACACAGTCTCTAAATAGTGTTGGGGTAGTCCATTACATTCAACAAGAGGGTAGCTTGGGTTATTCTATAAGACAAACATATGCGTCTTCTGGGAGCAAATATTTAATATTTTCTCAATGTATATATATTTGTTATTTCATTTTATTTCGCTCTCACTTAATGTATAGACTAAGGCTTGAAAAAAAAAGATAGTTCTCAAAACTGAATCTAAGTGTCAGACTTGGGGCAATGCTTCCCCGCTAACTTTTTTATGTTTGTTTTTTTATTATTATTATTATTGAATTAATATCGATTAGACGCCCAAATCAGATTATCGCGATCCTCAAGGAAGCCCCCTCATTTGATAAGCTTCCACGGCTGACTTTCATCCCAGACCTGAAATGGAAGACTTACATAAAATCTGTTGCTAAGGTTGCTAGAAAAAATGGCTGTATAAGAGCCAGATACGTCCTAAGATCGAGTACTGCTGTTATATCTGGTCGGGGTACCGCTCGGAGCATTCTTTCTCGCCTTGACAGAGTACAAAACCGACTTCGTAATCTAGTGGGGGATGATCTTTTTTCGTCTCTGTTGCATCTTTCACACTGGAGAAATGTTGCTAGCCTCTCTCTACTGTATCGTTATGTTCATGGGGGGGGTGCTCGACTGAGCTTCACTTCCTGTCCCCCCCCTTTTAAAAACATTTACACCAAGAACTCGTCTGGCTACAACCACAACAAAGAACTCTCTCTCTCTCTCTCTCTCTCTCTCTCTCTCTCTCTCTCTCTCTCTCTCTATTTCTCTATCTGTGTTAAGAACCAAACGGATCTTTACTTGTCCAGCCGTTTTCTTAGGAAATCAAGTAGCTTTACATCATTTTCTGCTTATTCCACCCACTGTTTCAATCCTCTTGTGACGGTGATCAACGTCTAACCAGCCATATTTCTAGCCCTTATCCTCGAGTGGCAACCTAGCCTTGATAAGCGATAATCCATCAGTAGAAGAAATCAGAAACATGTATTATTTTCAAAGTTTTCAGCGATGATCCATTGCACCATTCAAGCTTATAGTAAAACGTAAAACGATCCCCTTTTTGGAACCAGTCGTAACCTTTCGAAGTTGGGAATTTAAAAATTGTTTCATTTGTGAACCATTTTTGACACTGAGTGGTCAAGGAAGTACAATGTTAAAATTTGATCCGGATGTAAATATTCACATTCCAAGTTAACAAATAGAATGAAATTAAAGATGAATTGAAAGAAAAAAATAAGTAATTATTAAATTAATTTGTTACTGTTAAAAGAATTAAATTAGGGAACTATTTTAATTTTTTTATCTGTTTTCAACATAGAGCAAAAAAAGAAATTGACTGCAGAATAAACAGTAAAAAGTTAACTTTTAGATGAGTATATAATTTTAGATGAATGTATAATTTCTTATGAAATTTTAAATAAAAGCGTTGGATCAACCTCAAATGCTATTCGGAAATGGCTTTTTTCCTGGTTTTTATCTGTTTTACGTTTCATATAGTTCTGATGGCATTTTTATGCGACTCTTAATAGTAGTTTTGTTTCCCTGTTCAAATATCTTTTTTGCTTGCCATGCCTATGTGTTATTGTGTTATTGTGTTATGTGTTATCTTTGGTCAGTTATATAAATCTACTATGTAGCTGCTTCTCATCCCGCTTTGCTTTTTCTGGCCTTTTCGTTTCCAGTTTCTCTGCTCTTTCTATTGTATCTTTTTGCTTGCCATGCCTATGTGTTATTGTGTGTCTCCTCTTTGGTCTTATTTTTTGAGCTGTGATTTCGGATCATCTATTTATATTCATCATGTTCACCAAGTGCCGTCACAATTCGATATTGTAGCTCTATACCTTCGGTTGTTTCAGAGCAACATGACTGTTCACATTACATTTAAATTTCTGAATATTGATACAGTCGGGGAAACAGGGAGCAGGTATGGCATTCCAAAGTCTAGCAGTCCGATGAATGAAACTATCCGTGTAGAAGCCTCTTCGGCATCTGGGGACCTCTACAGTGCGGGCATGGGATTTTGCTGCCTGTCGGGTTAGTCGAGGGGGCACTAGTGCTACGAGTTCGTTGTTGAGGCACATTTCATTAAATTACTTGTAAAACAAGCACAGGGGTACATCATTGCGGCGATGTGACAGGGGTTAACAGTGCGGAACCTATTAGATTGGAAACTATTTTTCTACCCTGTCCAATAGAGAAAGACACTAGTGGTTGATGTACTGGCCCATATGTGGCAACAATATTCCATGCATGAGCGGATAGTGGCTTTATAGAGATATACGATACTGTCAGGTGTGAGTATTTTTCTAACGCGGTAGAGGGGGCTCACCTCTGCAGCAGCCCTGGCTATGTATTCTAAGTATTTGTTCCAACTCATGTTATGTGAATGTTAGGCCGAGAATGATAAATATACTGCTAGAGTGTTTATTATCCATGACAATCGGTGGCTGAAAAGGTTCTTTGTAATTGTTAAAGGAAACGAGCTTTGTCTTAGTGGCATCTTGATAGAATTAGAATATCTAATAGTTGAATTCTTCACTAGTATTACTATGTCTCGGGCTTAATTTAATATTTTCTATTACATTTTAAAAATCAGATCTTTTTTTTCGACTTTCTAACGTACCTTTATTAATGCCGTGGCCTTCTTAAAACCAATATTCCTATTTATCGGACTTGATTTAATATTTTCATCATATATTTTATAATTAGATACTTTATTCAGCTTTCTAACTGGATGCATCTTTGTTAATATTGTTGCGTAATCGTTTATTAAACACGTACTTAAAATCAAAGTCACTTTCTTCACATTCCCTCGTAGTCTTGTCTTTTTTTGTATACTGACGCGCCGGCGCTCGTGTCGTCATCATCATCATCGTTGTGGGCTGTATTTCGCTGTAATCATCCTCATCATCACGATCATCGTAACCGTGTGTATAATCAAGTACTTTCCATGCACATAAAGATAAAAAGGCGAGACGACGGAAAGTTTCAAACGGGTCTTTATTTTGGAGAGATTTTCTCGTCATACGAATAAAAGTCACTCATTAACATTAAATGGAGAGAGGCTAAAATTGTTCTTCTTAACTTGACTACTACAAGGGAGAATGGGGGTGGGGATACAACAATAACTTTTTTAGGAATTAAATTCCTATTTTTCTTCTTTTTTTTTAATTACATCCTAAATTCGAGTCTGCTCGTCATCGCTTCCAAAAGCTAACTGACTAAAATACGTCTTTCTTTCTTCCACACAGTATCATTACGTCACTGCTACAAGAGGACAGAATTTGTCATGTGTCCAACCTTTCCTTAAACTTCCAACTTGTATCTAACTCACAGTTGGTGCCTGTTTACATTTTAGTCCAGAGAGCGGACTTGTTTTTCACATTTTCGTGTCAAGAAAACTTGTACTGGTCCACCCAGATACTAAATCCATACTACCTGATGTAATCGTTTTTTCACATACATACATCTATTACGGCATTTGTTTTATATTAGAAAATTATATTATGTTTTCCTACTTGGCATACAGTATAATCCTAAGAGACATATTTCATTATTATATTTAATTTGAACATCTGGAGTACCTGGTGCGATATTCAAACGTGTAGCTTGAGACAACCTCATCCGAGGGAGGAAGTCTTTAGAGAATGTTAAATTTACAAGAGGTTTTCATTTGCATATATATTCCGATTAGTGGAGATGACGACGTTAGTTCTTGTAGCTTTTTCTTGCAGGAAGATGTCGCCGTCCCCCCCCCTCCACATACAGCACCTGGTATTCCAAAATGGCCACTCATCTGGTACTAACAAGGCTCAACATCGCTTAACTTCGATAATCTAACGAGAACCGGTATCTCAACGTGATAATGCCTTATATAAAAAAAATTTCGGATGTAGAATAATTTGAATGTAGAATTATAACCTTCTTCTTCTCCAAATATCTGAACTGCCTATTTTCGTATATTGCGCATGTTTAGTGTATTTTCATGTTTATGATTTGTATGGTGAATTCGTTTTATTTTCTAGTAATATGTGCTCTTTTTTCGTTTTCAATTTTACCGAATACTTTCGCTTAATATTTATTATCCACTTTACTACAATTGCCTTGCAATGGGAATTTATATTTAGTTCTGCATTTACTCGTTTGGCTTCGATTCTTTATCATGTATTATTATTATTTTGACTGTATAATACTTCCTTAGCATTCTGTAAAAGTTTCGTGTGTATGCATATTATAAATCACGCTGGAAATAGTCATATTACAGAAACTAAACAACATAGATAATATGCATACAAACTATAGTTTGTTTTACTATAGTTTGCATGCATACTAGTTATGTTATGTAGTTTCTGTAATATGTCTTTTTACAACGTGATTTATTTTTAAAGTTTTAATATTATGCACAGGTTCAATCCCTTTTGATTACTCTTTAGATTCTTTTTTACATTTTATTTTATTCTCACTTTATTTATTCTATTCTGTATTCTCTCTTTTCAGTCTCTCTATCTCTCTTCATTGTCTCTCTCTTTTCATTATGTTTCTCTCTCTCTTAATTTTCTCTCTCTCGCTCTTTTAATTTTCTTTCTCTCTCGTACTTTCTTTCTCGCTCTCGCTCTCTCTCTCTCTCTCTCTCGCTTTTTGTTTCACTCTTTCTCTTTCACTCGTTCTTTCTGTCTTTTTCTCTCTCTTTCTTTCACGTATATGAATCTTAAATCTAACAATAACTAGTGTACTTTTGGAGAAATAAAGAAGAGTGAAAGGTGTGCAGAGGATTTTTTTTTCTTATGAATTAATAGTAGTCTTTCAATCACGATCAGAATATTCCAAATTGTTGTACGACTAATACACATGAGTTTAATCATTGTTGATTATGTATTTTTGAAAAAAACATAACCCACTCTCTATCCACCAGGCTAGCAGTGACTTCACAGATGCACGGTATGTAGCACGTACCAGAGACGAATCTGGTCGCAGCTCTTCTTTGGGATTGTTTCCTTCTCCTACGCTAGTTGCTCTACCACGGTTTGAGAGTCTAGTATTTTCGACTATTTCAGTCAGTGCTAAGAGGGTGAGAGATGGGTTCATATCTTTCCCAAGAAAATTAGTGGGATTTGTGCAACAGTTACGACAGAAAGTGACAATGATATGCGAAACTATCCGAAATATTAGAGAGTGGTTGAATCAACATAGAGTAAGGGGCGAGAGAAATACACAAATGTATAAAAAAAGGTGTGTGACTTGTTCAGTTAATTATAAATTACGGCTAATTAGAACAATTGAAACAGAATTTTATTTTCAAATATAACTCAATGACAGAACTAAGGTATATTTTAACATGTATTTTGTGTTATTAAAGTATAGATTAAAAAATCTTATATATATATATATATATATATATATATATATTTATATATATATATATATATATATATGATATTTAAATGTTGAATTAAATTAACGATAATTGAATTATCGTGATAGTAGAAAGCTCAATATATTAAATAGAGCAATCAATTCTAGCAATGAAAGATGAGAATAAAAAATTGTAAAGATATAATATTTATTAGAACATCAAAAGTTCAGAAATATTGTATCATTACAATTTTTTATCTTTATCTTTCATTTCTAGAATTGATTGCTCTCTCTCCTCCCCCCACCCTCTCTCTCTCTATCCCTCTCTCTCTCTCTCTCTCTCTCTCTCTCTCTCTCTCTATATATATATATATATATATATATATATATATATATATATAAATTTAAATTCCTGAAACAGTTTTTCATGGTAAACAACTGATGATCCCTTAAATAATATAATAACTGTAAAAGTTTAATTGACTTACATGAGTGATTTTCCACTGAACGACTTGGGACGTAAGGTGGTTTTTTTGGGGGGGGTGTTATATATAGTTTTAATGGTTGAGAAACTTCCAAGACTATATATATATATATATATATATATATATATATATATATATATATATATATATATATATATATATATATATATATATATATATATATATATATATATATAAGCAAACGAAAAGCAGTATTTAAAAAATAATGGAAATAAAAATTATTAAAAAAAAATTATAAAAATGAAAAAAATAATAATGGAAATAAAAATTATAAAAAAAATTTATAAAAATCAAAAAAATAATAATGGAAATAAAAATTATTAAAAAAAAAATTATAAAAATTTAAAAAATAATAATGGAAATAAAAATTACACGAAAACAATGAAATCAAATAATTATTTCATTTTTTTCTCTTTATTTTCTTCTAAAACTTTTACCTACATACTCCAGCTTGAAACAAGCTTTAGCTCTCATCAGTGTGTGGGGTGATAATTTCAGACGGTCGCACGGTTCGAACCCGTGCTGGAATATGTCTCATAGCTACGTGTCAGTCTATTTTTAACTTCCCCGAACGGGGCTCAACTTTAATTTTATTAAAAGGGCTTATAACAATATTAATTTTAAATAAATAATATTAAATTAGTTTTACCTACATACGCCAGCGTTTCAATCTTTCGCTCTCATCAGTTTAGGGGTGATAATCTCACACGGTCGCAAGGTTCGAACCCTTTGCCACAAAATCATATATATATATATATATATATATATATATATATATATATATATATATATATATATATATATATATATAAAGAGTAGGAGAGATATACACATATTATATATATATATATATATAAATATATATGTATATATACATTTATATATATGTGTGTGTGTGTATATATATATATATATATATATATATATATATATATATATATATATATATATATATATATATATATATATGTGTGAATATACATTAGGATAAAATGCACGATATAGCATAAATAAAATGCCGTGAAGACAGGAAGTGTGAAAAAGCAAAAGGAAAACAAATTTTAATACAGGAATAAATCATCAAAAACGACAGATTTTACCGGTTTCGTCCGGAATAACGAATGTCTTCAGAAAAAAATTACGATTTTAAAATATATTGAATAACGGCAAAACATAGGGAAAAAAGAACGTTAAACGGGATGTTTTAGGCACGTGTTTTACTATCTGATGAAGGAATTAAAGTTGGAAAAAAGAAAAGGAAAAAAGAAGAAAAAGAAAAAGGAAAAGAAACATGGATTAAAAGTGGTAAACCAAGATCAGGATCAGTGTTTGTAATGCGGTGGCGAGATATATTGCATTGTTTCAGTGCAGTTTTTGCCAGATGTTTTGTTGAAGAATAAGATCCGGGTCTAAGGTTTACGTTAGATGTTGATGAGACTTTCCATGCACTTGCGGCGTGGGAGAGAGTATTCGTCTTGAGAAAAGTGCAGTTGGTAAATCAAAAAGGATGAGTAAAACTGTTTATGTGTGTGACTAGTGCGTTTGTATGATTGTTATGTTTGGAGTCTTGTTTGTGTTTGTAAATGCGGGATTTTATATTTCTGGCTGTTTCACCGATATAAAACATTGGACATGAGACACATTTTATTTTGTAAAGAAATGGCATTAGGGTGTAAGTGGGGACGGGGTTTGGTCCTTAATTGTTTTAGATGATGTCAATATTTTAATATCAGATTTGAATTGTGCTTGTATGGAAATAGATATGAGATTATTGGGGAGAACTATGTCAGATTTATTTTTATTTTTATCAATCATGTTGGTGTTATTTGTGCTGGTAATGTTGTTATGAGAGGACATTTTTGTAGTATTTGTCTGGGTTTTTTTTTTTGTTGTGGATGTAAAAGGCCTTTCGTTTAGCGTTTTGGATGTAAAATTGAGGATACTTTAAAGATTTCTGCATTGCGGAGGTAAACGGTGCTGCAAATTCTAAGAGCTCTGAGGAACGAGCCTATGATCGTTCCGGATGCTATTATGTCGTTGTAGTCGGAGAAGTAATATATTAGATAATTTGTATTCGTTGGTTTTCTATAGACTGAGAAGTTTAGGTCGTTTGGGATGCTGTGCAGAGTAATATCAAAGAAGTTGAGGATGTGATTACTTTCTTATTCAGAGGTAAAAGAAATTATGTGTTAAATTTTATTAAGTTTGTCAACTATGTCAGGGAGATTAATGTGATTGGGTAGATGATAAGTGTATCATCGATATCTCTAAAGTAGTGGATGTTGTGGGGGTAGGATGGATGTCTTTTCCTGTAATTTTAAAAGAACAGCACCCTCGAGTGTCGTTCCTTTAAAATTACAGGAAATCACAGGCAAGGACTCCGCTCAGAGGGAAATCCATGAGTAAAACAAATTTTTGTTTGTATAATTTGTCGTTAAAAGTGAAATGGCATTGTTGTGTGATTCAATAGCATAATTTATTAATGTGCATGGCTTGGAGGAGGAGCTTAATTTGAGACTTAATGAGATGAATGTTGAGAAATCTAAAGCATTTGACTATAAGAACGTTAATGTAAAGAGATTTACATATATATATATATATATATATATGTAAATCTATATATATATATATATATATATATATATATATATATATATGTAAATCTATATATATATATATATATATATATGTAAATCTATATATATATATATATATGTAAATCTATCTATATATATATATATATGTAAATCTATATATATATATATATATATATATATATATATGTAAATCTATATATATATATATATATATATGTAAATCTATATATATATATATATGTACATCTATATATATATATATATATATATATGTAAATCTATATATATATATATATATATATATATATATGTAAATCTATATATATATATATATATATGTAAATCTATATATATATATATATATATATGTAAATCTATATATATATATATATATATATATATATATGTAAATCTATATATATATATATATATATATATATATATATATATATATGTAAATCTATATATATATATATATATATATAAATCTATATATATATATATATATATATATATAAATCTATATATATATATATATATAAATCTATATATATATATATATAAATCTATATATATATATATAAATCTCTCTCTATATATATATATATAAATCTATATATATATATATATATATAAATCTATAAATCTCTCTCTATATATATATATATAAATCTATATATATATATATATATAAATCTATATATATATATATATATATATATAGAGAGAGAGAGAGAGAGAGAGAGAGAGAGAGAGAGAGAGAGAGAGAGAGAAGGAAAATCAGCTACGCCTTCAGTTTTTCATTTTCTATTCGAACTATTTTTGTTTTAAATCACTTAATAGCTTTTGACGTTAAAATCTATTTTAGAATATCACAACTGATATTTATGTTGTATGAATAAAAGTGTTTGTAAACAGTAAAGTCAGAATATTCATTATATATATATATATATATATATATATATATATATATATATATATATATATATATTAATATATATATATATTAATATATATATTAATATGTCCATATTAATATATATATATATAAAGACTATTTCGACAACGTTCGTTGAATACTCTAGTAAGTCGTACAATATGTGCCTCCCTTCGCATGAATAGAACTTTAATCCCCTTTCTTGACATGATAATGTCTCGTGTCTGTATGAATAAGACGCTTGCTTGCGGAGTCGAGGTTGATTCTGGAGCAGGGTTTCGAATCTTGCGACCGTCTGAAATTATCATTCCCTACACTGATGAGAGCGAAAGATTGAAATGCTGGTGTGTACGTAAAAATACTTTAATGTTATTGCGTTGACTAAAAATTAATATATATATATATATATATATAT
>OY744516.1:221989544-222034544 GCA_963556195.1 Sepiola atlantica
AATGGGCATTTGAAAGTTCGTATTATTTCATGACTAAGCAAGAGCATCCTTGAGGCAACATATTTACGTTTAGGCAAGAATTTTGAAGATCTAAATATTTAATCCATTCTGTGGAACGCATTACCACCACACTGCTTTCTTGCGGAATACAACATGGTCGTCGTCAAATCTAATGTCAACAAATACTTGTTATAAACCGTTCTCAAATCATTCTATTCATACTTTTCAATCCTCTCATAATATTCTTCATCATAAAAGCTTATTATCGAGTTACTTTTCACCTTAATAAATGATGATTCATTAGTAAAATAAATTACAGGTTCTATGTTATTCAAATATTGACGCCGATTAACATGTGAATAATGGATTCATAAAGTGTATCATCATTTACGTCATGGGTTTCAGTAATACAATTTATTCATTTCTATTTATTTATTCATTTATAAATTTATATTGTTTATTAACTAGCAGGACGACACGACGTTGCTCGGGATCGAATGATGATCACTACTATGTACTTTTTCACTATGCTCATTTGTTTTTACTGCCCCCCCCCCCCACCTCGCGTTTTGTCCCCCTAATATAGTCAGAAGTAGTTGAAATGTTAGAAAACTCTCGAAAGTAGTGTTTTATACATACGGTTTTAATTTCATTAAAATAGGATTTACGTATTTGGAGTTTAACGGGGGGGGTATGTCCACATGTGTCACTTAGGGGTGGGTTCACGTAGATATTTAGCACATATAGGGAAACATTATCTTCTCCGGAGAATTTTATACATATGATAATAAATTTCATCAAAATAAGATATATTTCAGGTTTTAAAAGAGGTTCAGCTCCATAGCTCACTTAGGTCAGGAGGGAACTTAAAGATTCGGGAACACTTCCATTGTCTTCCCATTAAAATTTTAAGCATATGATTTAAATTTCGTAAAAATAAGATATATTTTAAGTTTTAAAGGGGCTTATTAACTCGTACCCTCTTTAGTGTGCACTTAGAGGGGCGGGAACACTTCCATTGTCTTCCTCGGTAAATTTTACATAAGAATACACTTTTAGATTTTATGTAAATTCTCTATCCTTTCTTTCTATAGTGAACACGTAAACATCACACACATACATTGAGTTATATATACAGAATGATTATTTGAAGGTGTAGTGTTTCCTTTGCATGTATATTGCTTCTAACATAATATGTATATGTATATTTGCTTCCCGCTCATAGGATAATAACCATTGAAAGAAAATAATGCCACTTACAGTACGACATATCTTCATGAAAGAATTAGGCACTCTCAGTAGTCGATAATGCAAATGTAAACATATATAAGCGTTATAATTCCCCTTATTTCGGAGAAGAAGTAAGAGATGCCGACTGCTGACAAAGTGATTCTGTTTTTAATCTCAGAGTGAAACACTCAGTTGTCGAGCAACACTGAAATGTCATGATGCTTCATATACATATATATATATATATATGTATATATATATATATATATATATATATATATATATATATATATATATATATATATGTATATATATACATATATATATATATATATATATATATATATATATATATATATATATATATATATATATATATATATTAGTGATGTAACGATTCCAATATTTTCCCGACTTCGATACTGCTGTGAAGTAGTCCAACAGTAAAAAGAAGAAGTCAAGTCGAGGTTGGGTTAAGAGAACAAGTGTATTAACATAAAAGGTACAAAGGTAAGGAAACTGACTGGCACTCGGCTAGACAGTTACAATACTGTCCTTTTTCTCCCTGGTGATTGTCTACTCGCACTATTTATAGTGAGAATCGGCATAGTTTCCCTTCTGTCAGAACGTCCGGTTTAACAGATACAATTACCGATTCTGTTCTAAATTCCCGATTCTGATACAGTCATCGATTCCGATTCTTTTTAAATTTCGAAATATTTAATAATAGAATTACCGTTGTTGTTGTTGTTATTTTTCTCGGATAACCATAAAAACGTGCAATGTTTGCATATATTTTCACCAAAGTAAAAAACACTTGTGGGGGGGTTGTACATTACACGAGTGGATCTTTTCTCAATTTTTTTCTCCGTAACAGTTTTAAAATAGTGTGCCAACTAAATATTACATGTTTTTGCGGTACACTCGATTAAGCAACAACTTTTAAGATTAAAAAAAAAATTGAAATACTTACATGTCTAATTTTGTGAGGAGTCACGGGACTGATCCAGTTAACTATGTTAGTTTAACGTAAATTGGCCACTTACACGAAAGAATGTTACTACATACAACCTGGGGTCAATTTACATCAGACTTACATAGCTAAATGACTTTTCCTTCTCATCTAAATATTAAACAGGTAAGTTTTTTTTTTAGTTTTGTTATGATATTAACATTTGTGATGTCTTGAAAATCCGGTAATTTTGACAAGGTAGGATAATTCCAAATTCGGTAACTATGAATTGAGGAATCGTAATTAGATCATGCAAATGATTTATAGTGAAGCAGTAAATACAATTCTAATTTTACTCTAATTTTGTTATAAAATAATAAAGAAGTCAAATACGTGTAAAAAATACTAAAAATACACAAAGTCTAAACATAGTGTATATACTAAAATATGACATATACTAAAATATTATATATACTAAAAAAATACTAAAAATACACAAATACACAAATGTACTAATTTTTTTTTACAAATTTTGGGTCAAAGTGTCCACACCGGAAAGTGTTCGAGCATCATTATCTAGATATGCCTCGAACCTTTGAGTCTCGTTTTCCTGTTGACGTCACAGTTGTCTGTGCTAAGCAGATAAACAAGACGCTTCGAATGGAACTGTTACTAGCAACGGTGGTCATTTCTGTCTGAAATTATTTAATCTTTGATCTAGCAATTGTTTGGTATTTAAAATAGGATACTGATGGTTTTATTCATGTTGTTTTCAATGTGAAAGCCCGCTAGTGATTTGAAGGTGAAACTATATAGACTAAAATTCAAGATGGATGCTCAAATCTGCCTAAAAAATATCTTAAATACAAACACATACTTACTTATTTTGCCATAAAATGTGAAATATTTAGTATACATAACATAAAACATCCTGTTTTTCTTAATACAAAATTCTAATTTATTTTTGAACGTATCTAAAATTAAACTTTTTTGCCTAACCATCATATAATTAAAAATCCGACAAAAGCCCAACAACACAGAATAAATGACTTTTTTTTTATTAAATACATTTTTATATTAAACATTTTTATAATTATCAATGATGTTTGTCATTATTTTTTCTTGACCAAAATATTTTATTTAATTTTTAAACATTTTTTATAATTATCAATGATGTTTTGTCAGTATTGTTTCTTGACAAAAATGTTTTATTTAATTTTTAAACATTTTTTTATAATTAGCAATGATATTTGTCAGTATTTTTTCTTGACCAAAATATTTTATTTAATTTTTAAATATTTTTTATAATTATCAATGATATTTGTCATTATTTTTTCTTGACCAAAATATTTTATTTAATTTTTAAATAATTTTATAATTATCAATGATATTTGTCATTATTTTTTCTTGACCTAAATATTTTATTTAATTTTTAAATATTTTTTATAATTATCAATGATATTTGTCATTATTTTTTCTTGACCAAAATATTTTATTTAATTTTTAAACATTTTTTATAATTATCAATGATGTTTTGTCAGTATTGTTTCTTGACAAAAATGTTTTATTTAATTTTTAAACATTTTTTTATAATTAGCAATGATATTTGTCAGTATTTTTTCTTGACCAAAATATTTTATTTAATTTTTAAATATTTTTTATAATTATCAATGATATTTGTCATTATTTTTTCTTGACCAAAATATTTTATTTAATTTTTAAATATTTTTTATAATTATCAATGATATTTGTCATTATTTTTTCTTGACCAAAATATTTTATTTAATTTTTAAACATTTTTTATAATTATCAATGATGTTTTGTCAGTATTGTTTCTTGACAAAAATGTTTTATTTAATTTTTAAACATTTTTTTATAATTAGCAATGATATTTGTCAGTATTTTTTCTTGACCAAAATATTTTATTTAATTTTTAAATATTTTTTATAATTATCAATGATATTTGTCATTATTTTTTCTTGACCAAAATATTTTATTTAATTTTTAAATATTTTTTATAATTATCAATGATATTTGTCATTATTTTTTCTTGACCAAAATATTTTATTTAATTTTTAAATATTTTTTATAATTATCAATGATATTTGTCATTATTTTTTCTTGACCAAAATATTTTATTTAATTTTTAAACATTTTTTATAATTATCAATGATGTTTTGTCAGTATTGTTTCTTGACAAAAATGTTTTATTTAATTTTTAAACATTTTTTTATAATTAGCAATGATATTTGTCAGTATTTTTTCTTGACCAAAATATTTTATTTAATTTTTAAATATTTTTTATAATTATCAATGATATTTGTCATTATTTTTTCTTGACCAAAATATTTTATTTAATTTTTAAACATTTTTTATAATTATCAATGATGTTTTGTCAGTATTGTTTCTTGACAAAAATGTTTTATTTAATTTTTAAACATTTTTTTATAATTAGCAATGATATTTGTCAGTATTTTTTCTTGACCAAAATATTTTATTTAATTTTTAAATATTTTTTATAATTATCAATGATGTTTTGTCAGTATTGTTTCTTGACCAAAATATTTTATTTAATTTTTAAATATTTTTTATAATTATCAATGATATTTGTCAGTATTTTTTCTTGACCAAAATATTTAATTTAATTTTTAAATATTTTTTATAATTATCAATGATATTTGTCATTATTTTTTCTTGACCAAAATATTTTATTTAATTTTTAAACATTTTTTATAATTATCAATGATGTTTTGTCAGTATTGTTTCTTGACAAAAATGTTTTATTTAATTTTTAAACATTTTTTTATAATTAGCAATGATATTTGTCAGTATTTTTTCTTGACCAAAATATTTTATTTAATTTTTAAATATTTTTCGGAATCTTATTAATGCAACTGCATTCTGTTAAAGAATTTATGTAAAGTTTTTTACTAGAGTAACATAAATTTACATTATAATAGTGTCCGATAAACATTACACAGGTATAAATGACACCGGGAAAATTACACAGGTAAAATGGCACAAACTAATAAAAATTTAAAAAGTTTGACATAAAGATTTCCGAGTTCGACAAGACGCACCTGAAGAAGTTCAGAGGTTATATTGGCCGAAACGTTGCAAGAATAACGTCTAAGACAACAACAGTAGTCCAAATAATCAAAATAATAGAAAGATTTATTCTGTTGTTTTCAAGCAAATAATATCGATTTCCTTAGTTTTGAAGGCTAGGCTCCATTCCCTATAGTTTTAAATAGTGCTAAGCGACCACCCATCCTAGTATTTTGAAATAAATATGTTAAAATTTATTCTGTTGTTTTCAAGCGAATACAATCTATTTTCTATATTTTTCAGAGGGTATGTTCCTTCCAGTCTAAATATAAATATGTTAAATAAGTATTTACTCTATTGTTTTCGAACAAAACACATCGATTTGTCAAGATTATGGGATGGGGGCTATACTGGCTCAGTTGAACTTGGTTTAATAGACGGTTCGAAGAGACATTTTAAGTTTAAGGAATATTTTGTTTTTGGGGGGAGTGAGAGGGTCCTGGATTTTTGTCATCATTTTTCTATGGTAGTTTTTTCATGTAACTTGCCGTTACGATGTCAAGAACTCTTTTTGAACTTTTCACATCTTCCTTTCTCGTGTCTTTGGAATCATGTCTTTTTCTTATTACTAATGAATTAACAATTTTCTCTGATGATCAACGAGGTTAAAATGAAGACCATGTATTTCTCTTGATTTTGCCGTGAAACACGCGTAAGATGTAGAAAAAGTATTGATTTAAAATGGAGAAAATAAAAATAAATAAATAAATAAAATATAAATATATCAAAAATATTTTTGTTTGCGGAGACAAAAAAAATGCAGATATCCGATATATGAAGATAAAAAAGTGAAAGACAGGTGAAAGTTATGGTTGTGGTTGAGTTGCTCAGCGATATATGAAGAAAAAGAATTTGAAGGGGCAGGTGAAAGTTATCGTTATGCATTAATGGTTCCTATAGTCATTGTACTGAAACTATTTTATATATATATATATATATATATATATATATATATATATATATATATATGTATATATATATATATGGAGTAAGGTACACGATAAGTCATGAAAATGAAATGCCATGGTAGACAAAATGTGTGAAAATGACAAACGGAAAACAGGTTAAAGTGCAGGAGAAAAACAAAAACAAGAGACTTGATCGGTTTCGCTAACACGAACGAAACAGGTCAAATCTCTTGTTTTTGTTTTTCTCCTGCACTTTAACCTATTTTCCGTTTGTCATTTTTAACACACACACACATATATATATATATATATATATATATATATATATATATATATATATATATATATATATATATATATAGTTGGTTCTGTTGGGAAAAAAACAATAGAGTGATGGATTATTCTATAAGAGCGTAATATTTATTTATTAACAATTTACCAGAAGTTTAGATCTCATGGTATAAATAAGATAAATTATAAATCAAACGTGACTGACGAGCGATATGACCGATAATACTTGGCAACTTTTTCGCCAGGGTCCGTCACGAAACCGTGCTCTTATGAGCTCTAAACTTCTGTAAAATCATTAATAAATAAATAAATATATGTATATATATGTATATATGTAAATATATATATATGTATGTATATATATACGTATATATATATATGTCTATATACATATATATATATGTATATATATATATATATATATATATTTATATATATATGTGTGTGTGTGTGTGTGTGTGTGTGTGTGTGTGTGTGTGTGTGTGTGTGTGTGTGTGTGTGTGTGTGTGTGTGTGTGTGTGTGTGTGTGTGTGTGTGTGTGTGTGTGTAAAGGAGTAAGGCTACCAACATTTATAAAATTTTCTTTTCAAAATTCATTTATTATTTTGTTATTTTATAATTTTATAATTTTATATAACGCGTTTCAAGCGGTGGTCCGCTTTCATCAGATATGTAAATCCATTTGAAGAAATGTCTTTCGATTTGAAAATAACGAAATCATAAATAAATGTTGAAAAAAACATTTTACAAATGTTGGTAGTCTTACTTCTTTACATATATACTTTTCTCTCGTTAGAACTGCACTAATACTGCACTACCCTCTTTTCTTTATATATATATATATATATATATATATATATATATATATATATATATATATATATATATATATATATATATAATCCAGGTAAAACATCCACAGGGTAGTAATCCAAAGAATGTCAACCGGGTTCATAAAAAAAGTGCTGAATATCAAATAGAGCTTTTATATATGATTATATATAAATATATATATATCGTGAAAGGACGCGAAGATTAAATACACAGAAACATTCTTTAAATGTAATTACTATCACCAATAAATATCCAGTCTAACTTATATGCATAAAATCACATTTCAACACCTTGCGAAAGTTTATTCAAATATTCCGATGTTTTACAAACTTAATTAAGAAACCCTAGATACATTCAGCTGATCGATCAAGCTCAAGTCATCACTCTGTCTTTATATAGGATTTGCATTTTTGGTTTCACCAAAGATTCGATGGCGAAGGGGACATGCGAAGATTGAATGACGCAGATGTTACGCCCATAGGTGCTTAGTGGAATTGAAAGAATTCTATTCGTTAGATTTGGGTGGCAATTCTTGTCTTCCTGTTGGCGGGAAGATGTTTTCATTTCAGTGTTTGTGTATGAGATGAGAAGAGATTGACAAAAAGAGACAAGGTAATGAAGAGGGTCTGATAGAGAAAAGGAAGAAAGAAAAAGAGACAAGGTAATAAAGAGGGTCTGATAGAGAAAAGGAAGGAAGAAAAAGAGACAAGGTAATAAAGAGGGTCTGATAGAGAAAAGAAAGAAAGAAAAAGAGACAAGGTAATAAAGAGGGTCTGATAGAGAAAAGGAAGGAAGAAAAAGAGACAAGGTAATAAAGAGGGTCTGATAGAGAAAAGGGAGGAAGAAAAAGAGACAAGGTAATAAAGAGGGTCTGATAGAGAAAAGAAAGAAAGAAAAAGAGACAAGGTAATAAAGAGGGTCTGATAGAGAAAAGGAAGGAAGTAAAAGAGACAAGGTAATAAAGAGGGTCTGATAGAGAAAAGAAAGAAAGAAAAAGAGACAAGGTAATAAAGAGGGTCTGATACAGAAAAGGAAGGAAGAAAAAGAGACAAGGTAATAAAGAGGGTCTGATAGAGAAAAGGAAGGAAGAAAAAGAGACAAGGTAATAAAGAGGGTCTGATAGAGAAAAGGAAGGAAGAAAAAGAGACAAGGTAATAAAGAGGGTCTGATAGAGAAAAGAAAGAAAGAAAAAGAGACAAGGTAATAAAGAGGGTCTGATAGAGAAAAGGAAGGAAGAAAAAGAGACATGGTAATAAAGAGGGTCTGATAGAGAAAAGAAAGAAAGAAAAAGAGACAAGGTAATAAAGAGGGTCTGATACAGAAAAGGAAGGAAGAAAAAGAGACAAGGTAATAAAGAGGGTCTGATAGAGAAAAGGAAGGAAGAAAAAGAGACAAGGTAATAAAGAGGGTCTGATAGAGAAAAGGAAGGAAGAAAAATGGGACAAGGTAATAAAGAGGGTCTGATAAAGAAAAGGAAGGAAGAAAAAGAGACAAGGTAATAAAGAGGGTCTGATAGAGAAAAGGAAGGAAGAAAAATGAGACAAGGTAATAAAGAGGGTCTGATAGAGAAAAGGAAGGAAGAAAAATGAGACAAGGGCCGTCGGAAAGGAAACAGGAAGCAAAACAAATTAACTTCGTGAATTAATTACAAATTTTCGTCCAATTACTTGTTTCGTTTGCAACATTTTTGTGATGTCTTTCGCAACATAACAGCACGGATCTTATTTTTTAGTTCTATAAAATTAGTATTTTAGAGGGGCAATTAACAATGAGTGCCTCTTGGCTATGAGCAAAGTGTAGTGTCTGTTCTGATGCTGCACTTAGTCTTTTATGTCCTCGGTTAGTACATGAAAAGGCAATTTTTATTTTTGTTCGGATATAGAGTGCTCATTTTTAGGGGCCTTGATTTTCCTCACATTAAAAAACGATCTTGAGTCTAACTCTGCCCTCGTGGGGAGATAAGTAAATAGGAACAATAAGTCATTTTTTGATAAATTACACACACCCACACACACACACATACATATATATATATATATATATATATATATATATATATATATATATATGTTGATGTTTACGTACATATAAAAGGAATTTTATATGTACGTAAAAATTAATTAATAAATATATATATTTTAAAAAATGCTAAATTACACCTCTAATTAAAAAGGGCGACTTAATGCAATATTCTTTACCGCTTAGGAAGCGGATAATACTAAGAAAACAGCTATGTTTTTATCGCCAATAAACAGAATAACAATGCCTATGTTACTTTGATTTTTGTGAAATTTTAACAATAAGTATTAGATATCAATTAATAAATATTTTCCAAATGTTAGTTTCCTTGGAATATTCTACTTCTAAGCGCACATTATTTGGGTGTGTAACGTAAAAATCAAATACATACACATCGTCGTTGATTTGTTGGTACTTAATTGATTGCTTTTTTACGTCATCGAATGGCTTATGGCGCAAGAATTCTGTTTTTAGAATTGGGGGGAGGGCGATTGGCTGACTTTGAGATGATCGGATGAAAATCGGTATTTAATATATTTTTTCCTTTGATTTTACGAATTTTTTTTGTGATCTTCCACTGAAGAGCCCGGGTTAATATTTCGTTTGTTATTTAATTAACAAAAGGGTAATTATGGTTTTCCACGGGTGAAACAGCTGTCTAGTATTGATGAGTAATAAAATGGTTTAATCAAAAAGCTCGAATTTTATTTAATTATATTTCCTCATATTTTCAGATATGTTCGATTTTATGGAATTTTAACGATAGGTAATTGACATCAATTAATAAATATTTAAGTTTCTTTGGAGTATTTTAAAGAGTTTTAGGGGACATAATATTGCTACCACCCCGATTTGAACATTTGAAATATTTCAGATTTGCATTAAATTTTATCTATAGTCATTAAGAAATATTCCCTGATTTTCAATTTCTTCTAAAGACTCCTTATGTTTAAGCCCGAAATTTTAGATATATTCTAGAATCCAAATCATATAATGGATTTTGATCGGAGAATTTAAGACATAATGTTTAGTATCATTATCCTATAATGATAATTTTCGTACAGAACATCAATGTAGGGCAAAACTGTTCGAAGATTAATTTTATCCGCCATAGGACGGATATATATATATATATATATATATATATATATATATATATATATATATATATATATATATATATATATATATATATATTGGTACAGAAAAATTAGTAAAACAATCGTACCGTCGGTTTCAAACACGGAAGAATTTAGCCATCCGGCTCTCTTCAGCTTCTGTTGTCATCTGTTATGGAGATGACAACAGAGGCTGAAGAGAGCCGGATGGCTTAGTCCTTCCGTGTTTGAAACCGACGGTACGAATGTTGTACTAATTTTTCTGTACCAATATAAATAAATATTACGCTCTTAATTTTTAATTCTTAACTTTAATTCTTAATTAATCGAGCACTCTGCTGGGATTTTTCCTACCATATTACAAAGAAGTTATATATATATATATATATATATATATATATATATATATATATATATATATATATATATATATATATATATATCAACGTTTCGTCTTTATTGAAAGACTTCCTCAAGATGAAGAAACAATGTAGAAAATTCATACAGAATATTAATTTTGATTTGTCAGAAAGTGTCCAAACTTCGGCACGGCTGTAGATGCGAACAAGCAAAAACTAAAAATCATTATTTTGGTTAGGGCGTTATCATCAGTAGGCTGTCTCATTCAAAGGACGCGAAGTGAATGGGATGATGGCTTCGACTTATTAGCTTCCCATGCCTATTTTTTGCTAGGAAATTTGTCTGGGTCAAAATATGTCATAGCCAAACTTGGCTGACAGTGGATATGGGAGCGGAAGTCTGAATCTACCGTTTATTCTAATCTGGATAGAGAAAAGAAGAAAGAAAAAAAGATGAGAGAGAAAATTATAATTTTTATAAGAATGTAAAAACGTGGGGATTTTTTACTATTTTGGAACGCAGATTGTGATTAAAGATAAAAAGGGTTGTCATAAAGAGAGAGCGGGCATCATGCCTATTAGTTTAAATATTCAGAGTGTGTGTATTAATTTATTCATATTTATTTGATTACTTTATTTGTGTCTCATTAATTAATTAAGAAATTTCTTGCAATACGTGGACATATGTATAACATTGGGTTGGAAATAATCTAACTCTTTAATTTATTTATGTATGAATGTGTTTATTTATATTAATATAGTTCATTATTTGTGTATAATTAATTGATCAGTAATTATTTAAAAGTATTTATGATTATACAAGTGTATGCATATGTAATACGTGAATATAAGTAAAAACGTTAGGATATAATATTCATAGTGTCTTGAATTTTGTGTGAATGTGTTTATTTATTCCCATTTATTTAATAATTAGAGTTTTATTAATTAATCAAGTACCATTAATATATTTATGAGCATAGTTTGGTGATTATTTCTCTATTTTAAAATGCACATTCTGATTCAAGAAAAAGAAGGTTTAGCATAAGGAGAAAAAGGGTATCATATCTATTAGTTTAGATATCGAAGTGAGTGTATTAATTTATTCCTATTCATTTGATTACTTTATTTGTGTCACATTAATTAATTAATTAATTAATTTCTTGCAATATTTGGAAACTATGTACAAAGGTTGGTTAGAAATAATATAACTGGTTAACTTTTTATGTATAAATGTGTTTATTTATATTTATTTAGTTCTTTATGTGTGTATTATTAATCGATCAGTAATTATTAAAAGTATTTATGATTATCCACGTGTATGTATATGTTATATGTGAAAATAAATGAAAAGGTGAGGCTATAATAGTCATAGTGTATTAAATTATGTGTCTAAGTGTTTATTTATTCCCAATTATTTAAATATTAGTGTGTTATTAATTAACCAAATACCATTAATATAATTATGAGCATAGAAATTGTATGTATGTGCGATATGTATAAAAAGTGTGAGAAAAAATGGAAATGAGATCTAATTGGTTGATTTAGTTTATTCCGATTTTTTAGTTATTTGTGTGTATTTCTTAATAGAAAATGTGGTATGGTATGGTTATCCAGGTTCTGGTGTTAATTTTAGTTCCACCATAATGAGTTTGCTAATTAGTGGAGATGAATTATAGAAACCATTTTGTTATTTGTTGGTGTTGGAGTTTGTGATAGGTGCTGCTTCAAGTAGTCTGCGTCAAAATTTATTTAATGATTTTAGTAAGTGGTCCTGTTGTGCAACGTGGTAAAATAACGCGTTAAGGGAGTTGCTATTTTTAATGTCTCTTTTGTGTTCATCGAGCCTTCTTTTTAGTTGTTTGTTGAGTTTCGCCTAGTATATTTGATGACAATTATAACATGGGATGGAGTATATACAGGCGTTTGATGTGGATTGCTTACGGAGGTGTTTCGCAGAGTTTATTGTTTGTTTTATGGTTTGTGATGTGGTTTGTATGTTGGGAATTCCTAGTTTATTAAAAGTGTCGCAAATTATTGTGTTATTGGACTGAGTGGGTAAAAGTAGATGTTTGTTTATGAGAGAAGTATTTTTTGTTTAAGGTTCTTGTTTATTGTTTATATATATATATATATATATATATATATAAATATATAAATATATATATATAAATATATATATATATATAGTATGAAAATATACCTATAGCAATTAAGCTATGCAGAAGCGTCTATGTTTCACCCCCGTAAGGAATTATCAGGCGAAGTGCACGGATTATTGTTATTGATTGTGTTTATATATCTAATTAGTACTAAGTACTAGTACTAGTACTACGTATTAGTACTAGTACTAAGTTCTACTCACGTTGAAGTAAATACTGAAATCTATACACAATATATTATATAACCTTATATATATATATATATATATATATATATATATATATATATATATATATATATATATATATATATATATATATATATATATATATATATATGAAAAATGACAAACGGAAAACAGATTAAAGTGCAGGAAAAAACAAAAACAAGAGATTTGACCGGTTTCGTTCGTGTTGGCGAACGTCTTCAGAAAAAGTGAAGATTTTGAAATAATTTTATTTTGAAAGCACACACATGGGATGAGGAAAGAATTATCCGATTGTACCATACTTTAAGTGACGTTGAAATATGACAAGTGGGTGACACATTTTTCTCCTGCACTTTAACCTGTTTTCCGTTTGTCATTTTTCACACATTTTGTCTACCACGGCATTTCATTTTTATGAATCATCGTGTACCTCACCCCATATATATATATATATATATATATATATATATATATATATATATATATATATATATATATATATATATATATATATATATATATTCCTTTCCTTTTAAAACAGTGGTAACATTATCTCATCATTCATGTTCTAAATGTGGTTGGTTATACATCTGATGACACTGATCTAGGTCGAAATATGTTATAATGTGTACAACCCGAATGTGTGTCTCGTTTTTCCCCTTTAAATAGTATATATATATTTATATATATATATATATATATATATAGAGAGAGAGAGAGAGAGAGAGAGAGAGAGAGAGAGAGAGAGAAAGAGAGAGAGAGATTTTAGGTAAACTTAATTACGACATAATCATTTATTTACGCTCAAGAATTCAACATAAACAACAGTTTGTGTACAATCGTTTCTGAGACGATATGTACAATCGTTTCTGAGACGATATGGGTTCTTATTGATACTGAGTCCTTTCATCAGCACAGTGTATAAACACCAAATTAAAAGCCAACATTTTGCATTAAGACCATAGAGTTGTTCTTTCCCAGTTATACAGCAAATTAGATAGGAAAAAAGAGTGGTATGGTGTATGTAAAATACAAACCACGTCTGACAGTGTAAACATCAGTGGAAAGTGATATACAAAGAGACACAAAAGGGGGAATAACGGTTGTTAGGGTAGAGGTATAGGAGAAAAAACATATCAACAGAAAAGGAAAAGATTATATAATTTCTGGTCTGTTTTTTCTTACGTTTAAAATAGAATTTTAAATGCGTCTATGTTTCTTTGTAAAGGGTTCTGTCCGTCCGTCACCAGGTCCATCGATTTGTCACTCTTTAGTTTGAAATAGCATTTACACCGGTAAACAAATAGTTTGAAGGGGCACATCTTAAGAATCCATTCCTGTTTTTGGTTAAGCTATTTAAAGATTTTATGAAATGGCTGCATAAAAAAATATGGTTATTTGTTTAATTTAATCATCCGTTAATTGTGTCCGTCAAGATACCAAACACTGAAGGAAAAAAAGAACCATGTCTATTTTATGGCGAAATGCAGACGAATTACCGTAAAACTAAAAAAAAAATTAAATATCGTTTTGTATTTTGGGGGGGGGGGGGATTTTGGTTAGCAATTATGAATTCCACACTTCATTTTCCGTCGTTCGAAGGTAATTATTCTTTGTATTAAAGTAACTTTAAAAGCGGCTTTTCTTATCTGGACGAATTTTGTCTGAAGTAATTTCGTTGGCTCAGAGACAATCTCGCCGAGAAATAAGTAAGAAATAAATCAGAAATGATGTCACGTTTCTACGTAAACGCGCGTGTGTGTGTGTGTGTGTGTGTATTTGTCTGTGTGCGCAGACGTATGTCTCTGTATGTCGTCTTATTCTTCTAATCATTTGCTTCTTCATTCGTCCTCTTGCCCGTTTTTCATTTCCCCGCTTTTTTTTGTCATCTGAGAGATTGAGGCTTTTGAACAATACTTCAATTACCGCCAAAAAGACTTTATTTAAAGAAGTAATTTGACGGGATTTTCGGAAAGTGAAATAGTCAAACCCCCCCGAAATAACTATCGGCTAAAAGAAGTCGGTGATTCTAGAATTTGTTGTTGTACTGTTTCTATTTCCCCTGAAATTACTCGACGTAATTATAGTGATTGTCTTCTGTATTGTGATGATTTTCTAGACAAGCTGATCGATATTGAAATTACTGATTGTTTGGGGGAGGGTCAATAAAAAAGGGCCCTGGGAAGAAAAGAAAAAGACAATGAAATCAAATCGATGAGATCAAAAAGTGTATTAATGAGTCGGTAGGTAAATAAAATTATTCCGTATTTTACCTAATTAAACTAAACTATTTTAATATTTGTTAACTTTACTTAATAAAAATATTTTCGGATTTCTACTTAAGTAAAATAAAGTGTATTTTATTAAAATGGTTAAGAAATATATGTTATAATTTTCCATGAATTTAAATACTTTAAGTAAAATGAGGTGTATTTTATTAAAATGGTTAAGAAAAATATGTTACAATTTTCCATGAATTTAAATACTTTAAGTAAAATTAGGTGTATTTTATTAAAATGGTTAAGAAAAATATGTTACAATTTTCCATGAATTTAAATACTTTAAGTAAAATTAGGTGTATTTTATTAAAATGGCTAAGAAAAATATGTTATAATTTTCCATGAATTTAAATACTTTAAGTAAAATAAGGTGTATTTTATTAAAATGGTTAAGAAATATATGATATAATTTTTCATGAATTTAAATACTTTAAGTAAAATCAGGTGTATTTTATTAAAATGGTTAAGAAAAATATGTTATAATTTTCCATGAATTTAAATTCTTTAAGTAAAATAAGGTGTATTTTATTAAAATGGTTAAGAAAAATATGTTATAATTTTCCATGAATTTAAATACTTTAAGTAAAATAAGGTGTATTTTATTAAAATGGTTAAGAAAAATATGTTATAATTTTCCATGAATTTAAATACTTTAAGTAAAATAAAGTGTATTTTATTAAAATGGTTAAGAAAAATATGTTATAATTTTCCATGAATTTAAATACTTTAAGTAAAATAAGGTGTATTTTATTAAAATGGTTAAGAAAAATATGTTATAATTTTCCATGAATTTAAATACTTTAAGTAAAATAATGTGCATTTTATTAAAATGGTTAAGAAAAATATGTTATAATTTTCCATGAATTTAAATACTTTAAGTAAAATAAGGGGTATTTTATTAAAATGGTAAAAGAAAAATATGTTATAATTTTCCATGAATTTAAATACTTTAAGTAAAATAAGGTGTATTTTATTAAAATGGTTAAGAAAAATATGTTATAATTTTCCATGAATTTAAATACTTTAAGTAAAATAAGGTGTATTTTATTAAAATGGTTAAGAAAAATATGTTATAATTTTCCATGAATTTAAATACTTTAAGTAAAATAAGGTGTATTTTATTAAAATGGTTAAGAAAAATATGTTATAATTTTCCATGAATTTAAATACTTTAAGTAAAATTATGTGCATTTTATTAAAATGGTTAAGAAAAATATGTTATAATTTTCCATGAATTTAAATACTTTAAGTAAAATAAGGTGTATTTTATTCAAATGGTTAAGAAAAATATGTTATAATTTTCCATGAATTTAAATACTTTAAGTAAAATAAAGTGTATTTTATTAAAATGGTTAAGAAAAATATGTTATAATTTTCCATGAATTTAAATACTTTAAGTAAAATAAGGTGTATTTTATTAAAATGGTTAAGAAAAATATGTTATAATTTTCCATGAATTTAAATACTTTAAGTAAAATAATGTGCATTTTATTAAAATGGTTAAGAAAAATATGTTATAATTTTCCATGAATTTAAATACTTTAAGTAAAATAAGGTGTATTTTATTAAAATGGTTAAGAAAAATATGTTATAATTTTCCATGAATTTAAATACTTTAAGTAAAATAAGGTGTATTTTATTAAAATGGTTAAGAAAAATATGTTATAATTTTCCATGAATTTAAATACTTTAAGTAAAATAAGGTGTATTTTATTAAAATGGTTAAGAAATATATGTTATAATTTTTCATGAATTTAAATACTTTAAGTAAAATCAGGTGTATTTTATTAAAATGGTTAAGAAAAATATGTTATAATTTTCCATGAATTTAAATTCTTTAAGTAAAATAAGGTGTATTTTATTAAAATGGTTAAGAAAAATATGTTATAATTTTCCATGAATTTAAATACTTTAAGTAAAATAAGGTGTATTTTATTAAATTGGCTAAGAAAAATATGTTATAATTTTCCATGAATTTAAATACTTTAAGTAAAATAAGGTGTATTTTATTCAAATGGTTAAGAAATATATGTTATAATTTTTCATGAATTTAAATACTTTAAGTAAAATCAGGTGTATTTTATTGAAATGGTTAAGAAAAATATGTTATAATTTTCCATGAATTTAAATTCTTTAAGTAAAATAAGGTGTATTTTATTAAAATGGTTAAGAAAAATATGTTATAATTTTCCATGAATTTAAATACTTTAAGTAAAATAAAGTGTATTTTATTAAAATGGTTAAGAAAAATATGTTATAATTTTCCATGAATTTAAATACTTTAAGTAAAATAAGGTGTATTTTATTAAAATGGTTAAGAAAAATATGTTATAATTTTCCATGAATTTAAATACTTTAAGTAAAATAAAGTGTATTTTATTAAAATGGTTAAGAAAAATATGTTATAATTTTCCATGAATTTAAATACTTTAAGTAAAATAAGGTGTATTTTATTAAAATGGTTAAGAAAAATATGTTATAATTTTCCATGAATTTAAATACTTTAAGTAAAATAAGGTGTATTTTATTAAAATGGTTAAGAAAAATATGTTATAATTTTCCATGAATTTAAATACTTTAAGTAAAATAAAGTGTATTTTATTAAAATGGTTAAGAAAAATATGTTATAATTTTCCATGAATTTAAATACTTTAAGTAAAATAAGGTGTATTTTATTAAAATGGTTAAGAAAAATATGTTATAATTTTCCATGAATTTAAATACTTTAAGTAAAATAATGTGCATTTTATTAAAATGGTTAAGAAAAATATGTTATAATTTTCCATGAATTTAAATACTTTAAGTAAAATAAGGTGTATTTTATTAAAATGGTTAAGAAAAATATGTTATAATTTTCCATGAATTTAAATACTTTAAGTAAAATAAAGTGTATTTTATTAAAATGGTTAAGAAAAATATGTTATAATTTTCCATGAATTTAAATACTTTAAGTAAAATAAGGTGTATTTTATTAAAATGGTTAAGAAAAATATGTTATAATTTTCCATGAATTTAAATACTTTAAGTAAAATAATGTGCATTTTATTAAAATGGTTAAGAAAAATATGTTATAATTTTCCATGAATTTAAATACTTTAAGTAAAATAAGGTGTATTTTATTAAAATGGTTAAGAAAAATATGTTATAATTTTCCATGAATTTAAATTCTTTAAGTAAAATAATGTGCATTTTATTAAAATGGTTAAGAAAAATATGTTATAATTTTCCATGAATTTAAATACTTTAAGTAAAATAAGGTGTATTTTATTAAAATGGTAAAAGAAAAATATGTTTCCATAAATTTAAATACTTTAAGTAAAATAAGGTGTATTTTATTAAAATGGTCAGGAAAAGTATGTTATAATTTTCCATGAATTTAAATACTTTACGTTAAATAAAGTACTTTATTAAGTTAAATTATTCTGGTAAAATTGTTAAGCTTAATTAATTAAACTACTTTAGTCTAACGACATTAAATAAAATAGTTTACTGAAGTTAACATACTTTACTAAACTGATTTATTTAAATTAATAACGTATTCACTTAGGTTTAAAATACTTTAGCCAAATACGTTAGTGAAATTAAAATACTTTAGTTAAGTAAAATAAAGTATTTTACTTCAGTTAAATACTTTAGTAAACTAGTTAGTTTTATTTGAGTTAATTACTTTAGATGACTAAATCATTTAATTCAAATACTCTAGTATTTAGTGTGTTTTACTTCATGTTGTGGAATTTTTTAGATGAGGAGTGATATTGTGTATTATTTTGATTATTCGGACTACTATTTTCATCTTGGATGTTATTCTCGCTACGTTTCGGCCGATGTCGCTTCTCACTTTCTTCTTGTCAAACTCGAGAATCCTTATGTCGTACTCGAGAATCTATACGTAATTTTGAATTGAACAGCAGTAATATATATATATATATATATATATATATATATATATATATATATATATATATATATATATATATATATATAGGGTGTCCCAAAAATGTTATAACCTGTTCAATGTACTGATTTGAACTTACAAACAAGATTGATAGAAGGGTAAGCATGCACAAAAAATCGACTTTACTTTATATAGAAAATAATAATGAAATTAAAAATAACTATATTTTCTGAGTTGGATGATTGGAAATACATGATTAGTCAAGAATGAAGAGGAAAACAATTTACCACAACCATACGTAAGATAACAAAGTGGAACGGGATGCGCCTGAAGTGATTTATCTCCCTTTTACGGCGGGATAATGTGACACAAGGTTCGGAAAGTGGGACTTGAAAAGTCAGCGCCCTAGAGGCGAGCACTAAAGCCGAACAGAAATTGCCTTGGCCAGCCCCGTCGTCATTCTACCAGTAGGTGTTTCCTAAGGCGATTAGCAATAAACTAACGCCTTCTCAAAGGGCGAGAAGGTAAAGCCTGGGAGGGTGGACCTCCTAGAACTGCACAAGACCATACCTCAGACCGACAGAGAACAAGGTCATACCCAGCATGACCCAGACTCTGCCGGTATGATGTTGGGTGAAGGTGTACGAGCATAGTACCGACTGCAAAGCGGAGATCACGTGACACCAATTGCACCGCTTCCACGTCCCTTACAAAAAAAAAGAACTGGGCAACCAGTGTATTTTTGTAAATGTATTTTTGTAAATGTATTTATTCAATTTTGAAACAAAACAAAAATCACATTTGTTACATTGTTCGTTTCCAAAAACTTTCTGTTTATTTTCTTTAAAAAATTAATTGTTTTGTAACAATGACTTGTCTGTATTTCAAATTTAAAAAAACGAACCGCCTGGTATGTTTTGGGACGGGACGCAAAAACGGTGCGACAAACATCACGTGATATCCGCTCCGCAGCCGACGAATATCGGTACCATAGTCGTACACATTCACCTGATGTTGGTATGAAATAGCCACCTGAACTACAGCGAAATCCTTCTCCATTTGCCACAAAAATTGGTCTTTACGAATTCCGCCCCGCACACGTGTATATATGTATGATAATTTTAAATTTGATAATTGTATTTTAATCAGTTTCTCGAAAACAAACTGCTTATTCTTTCTTTATGCCTAAAAACTTAGATGTATTCAATACAGAGAGCTAAAAAAACGGACGAAAGTACATAAGTAAAATAGAAACGTATTAAAATAATCGTATACAATCGTTTACAATAGGTATAGTTTTCCTGTATTACATAACAGAAAAACGGGTTGATATGCCGTAAAATGCACAAAAACAGACCAATCAATCTTGGTCGTTTGTTAACTCTGAAAAACTATTACTTATACTAGCACAAATATTCTCCCTCTGGTCGCCTTTTTTTGTTAGCATATATGACGAACGAACATATACTGCACTGACCTCAAAATAGGAGGTAATGCCTGGGGGAGGGTTTCATTACTACAGAACAGCCACTATATTACCTTCCTGAACTGGGTAGTTAAATGTAGTACATTATTCTGAAATATTGTAGTAAATTGAATTAAGCATTAAACGATAGTAATAGTATAGTTTCGGATTCAGACAGACAGATACCAAATCTCCATCATAAATTGATATACGCCGACCCCGTTTCCGAACATGGAATCCCCAGATGACAATTTCGGGATTCCAACTTCTACAAGAGTATATATGATAGATTTGAATTCTATAGGGCCATTTCAATATATAAACAGCGAAAGCGAACTGCGAATCCATTAGATAGAGCTAAGCATATTTCGAGTACGCATTGAAAGTCACAGAAAGCTTGAACGTCATACGAAAAGCCACTGATGAAAAGAGGTTTTCTGTCTTAATGAACCATTTGAAAATAACTTTGCTGGTAACCACTTGCATCGTTTTCACCCGATGAAATAAATGGCATTCGGCGTAGCTTCGGAATCTATGGCGAATCTATGGTTCTGGAAATGCAGAAAGACAGGCAGATAATCGGTGAACATACACACGGACACACACATCCTTTGCTTTTTAGTTGTGTTTCTCTTGTAATTCCTTTATAAAGTGTTGTCATCCACCTCCTCTCATAACGCGGCACTCATCACAGATATTACAAAATGGCCGCCTTGGATAATTCCTGTTTATAATGGCGCCGTTTTGAGATCTCTTATTTCTAAAAGCATTTCAAAAGGAGAAAAAAAGGAGGAAAAAAAGAAACCGATCTTTTCTGGTACATATAAGTAGATAAGTCAGTGCGGGACAGTTTCTAAAGGGCAACATTTTATTTCTAAGTTTCTTTGCTCTTTTTAAATTGCTGTTTCTTGAAGCAGAACTATGACTTGGTTCAATTACACGATGGCATAGGCATCTTCCGCACAAACAGCGACCAACAAATCGTAATTGGAGTGTCATAAAAATAAATCCCGCCTCAAGATTTCGCGTACAATACGAATAAAAGGTTAGCACTAGGCAAAAACGTGACGCGGATACTTTATTCCCATTATAGATTGGCCTTCAATAAATCTGTAAATTTGGTTTTAACCTAATCAGAAATATATAACGCATTCTTATTGTGGGTGTTCACAGTCTTCTTTAAGGGATGGACGTTTTAGAAAATGTGGTAAACGTTTATCTCTTTTTTCAGTTAATCCATTAAAGTAATAAGTTCGCTGTGTTGCCAATTTTCCGAAATTTTTAGCATACCTTGTCCGTAATAGACTAGCTGATCTACCCGTGACAGGGCGAATCCATAATTATGAGACGCACTTAGAATTGTCAATAAAAAAAGACAGGAAACTGGTTTAACCGATAATAAAGATCAATGTGTATTATATTTGTATACTAGCGGAACCCGTCGCCCGGCGTTGCACGGGAGAAAGTACTACCTATTGCATGACGTCAAATAAAAAAAGGAAATTACCTATTTTTTCTCCCCCCCCCCCCGTCTATTGTGTTGGCGAATGTTTTAAATTTAAAAAAAAAAGAAAAAAAGTGGTAGAGTAGAATGGGATCGAACGCTAAAACAGGTGATTACGAATCCTGCCTTCTTACCGACTGCACCACGGATTCGGGTTAAAATAAATGTGAAAATAGGTCAATTACGTTAATAATAAAAAAAAAAATAAGAACCGGTGTTTTGTGAAAATTAAACTATGTGTATTAGTTCCCGGTGTCGATGAGTAGAGTGACAGTACAGAATTGTTAGAGAGAAAAGTTTTTGCTACCACCTATATGGAGTTGGTTTTTCGGAGAGTAGTAGATGGCGGGCCAAATGTAATATTTAGTGTAAGCTGGGAAAAAAGAATAACAAATGTAGTAAAACACGCTCGAGTGAATAACTGTAATGTAATGGTGAGTTTAGTAGCCTGTGATGCATGTGGTTATTTTCCTATTCTCCGAGAAGGTACAGGGGAAAAATCGTCTCTACTTTATATATTAGATTATATATTAGATAAATAAATAGCAATCTTGCAGTTTAGTTAACGGTTATTTTCGATGAATCAATTCAATTTGTTATCGTCAATTGACTTATCGAAAAAAAATTTAAATGGCGTCGACAACAGTAAACAACAGAGCCAGATAAAGCCTTTTCTTTTTCCGTGCTTCGATAAATCAATTAAACAATAACAAATTTAGAGACAATAAATCTTACAATCAGTTTACACTATTTAAAAATATATAGATGGGTAGAAAATTAAATTTTGATGTGTTTGGTGAAAGTTATTAGTTGTAATTTTTTATTATTATCTCTAATGTTAACTATACTGCAAGATTATCAAATTAATATATGAACTTCCATCCAGTCACGCAAAAGTTAACGAGTAAAACATGGTGAGGGGAAGGAAGAAAGCAAATATAAAAGTCGGACAACCACCTCAGACTCATCCCGCCGCCTGAAATTAATCTGGAAAGAAATCCCTCACTCTATAATAAAAATGTGACGCTATGTATTTGTTTATTCTTTAGGTCATCAGAAATGATAATAATAATTTGTATATGAAAAAATGAAATTAGTGACGTAATTCTATGATTCTATATGGAAGAAACATATTTTTCCGCCATAGTTAACGGAAGGTGTACACTAGGTTTGCAATAAAGTCTAATTTAACAAAAGTGTTTATTCAAATACTTAAATAAAATCGATTTATTAGAAAAAATAATTCCATAAGAAATAAATGGAAAATATAGAGTTTATCAAAATTAAACTACTTTTCTTTCTTTTTAAATGTTTGTGTTTCGAAATTTTTATTTTTTATTATTTGGATTTTAATGTACTAACGATTCGCCGCTTATCAAGGCCAAAGGGCCACTCGAGGATTAGGTTTGATGAGCTGGTCAGGTGGACGGTGAGAAAGCAATGCGAAGATTAGTAACGATGCTACGAACTGGGCAGAATTGGATTAACTAAGAAGACGGATGAAAAAGAATTTGTTAACATTGCACATGAAGCAGTCCCGTGGTATTGTGCTCCACAGACGGGTAATTTTTGGAAAGAAACTTTGCTCATGGAGGTTCCGTTTAGTTTTAGGTATACAGAAGAAGGAAGGCAAATTATTTACAGTGGTTAGCTTGGCGTGTTTTTTTTAATGTAATGTAAAGAGTGTACAACCATAAATTGGAGCTCATTCGAGCATCTACCATGAAAATAACGATAGCGTAGATAAAGACTAGCAACCTATCTTTTGTGAGAAAGAGGTTGTAGGGAATAGAAGAGGAGATTCCCCACTATATTTCGAAGTTGGTTTTATACTCTGTCAAGGCAGGAAATGGTATTATAAGAAGCACCTCTCCAGATGTGGCAACAGAACTCCATTATCGGACGTATTTGACTCTTATACAGGTAGAGGATTGCGTCGGGTGTGATATACATTCTGGTACTTATATCGATCTGGCCCCAGTTTTCGCGAGTTTCTTGTCGGAAGCATTCGGCTATCCTACGCAAACGCCCGAGAGATGACGAGCCGATTTGTACCAGACGACAATTTTGATACGGTGCTGCGTCCTATGATTTTAAGTTATATTTTCAAGAAATTTTCTAAAAGAAACAACAAAAAAAACAAGCAAAACATAGCGAAGTTACTGTTATCAAATCAATATTTTGTTGTTATTTTGATACGTTGCTGCGTCCTATCATTTTTAGTTATAGTTGCAAGAAATTTTTTAAACAAAAAAAAACAAATAAAACAAGCAAAACAGAGCGAAATTACTGTTATCAAATAAATATTTTAACCCTTACCCTAACCCAAAACCCTAAACCCTAGCCCTAACCCTAACCCCTAACCCTAAAACCTAACCCTAACCCTAAACCCTAACCCTAAACCCTAGCTCTAACCCTAACCACAAAAGCAAAACAAGCAAAACATTATCATTGGACGCAGCACCGTATCAAAATTGTCGTCTGGTACAAATCGGCTCGTCATCTCTCGGGCGTTTGCGTAGGATAGCCGAACGCTTCCGACAAGAAACTCACGGAAACTGGGTCAAGATCGATATAAGTATCTACTTTCTGAGTCGATAAAATGATCGAACTATTTTTTCAGCGACCTTAGCAACATATTTGATTGTTCGGATTACTATTCTCGTATCAGTTGTTGTATTCAAAACGTTTCGGCCGATGTAAACTCCGACCTTCTTCAGGTGCATTTCTTTTAACTCGAAGGTTTCCAAAGATGCATTTGAAGAATGCCGAGGGATTACTTTCGCCTAGTAGAAACACGTTTTTAAAAAGGACCGTGTTTATTTTTAATTTAATTATTGGGTGTTAATATAAATGTATTCAATAAATAACAACAAATAATAGTTAATTAATAAAAGGTCCCTTTTTCAAAAGCAATATGCAAATATCTTTTGTGTGACGGGACGAATTTATTTTTTATTTATTTACAAATACTCAAGGAGAGTAGAAAGTTAACCTTGTGTTTACTTTCGTCATAACTCTCGCTTCACTTTTTTTGTTGTTTAAAAAAATAAAGGAAGAAAATAAAAAAAGCCAATTCAAGGTTACTGTAACTTTTTTTAGCTCATCAGAAATGACTTGCATTTTTTTTTCAACTTGTGATAGTTCAGCCGTATCCTATAGAAAAAAAGGCATTAGAAATACTTATATTATAAAGCCAATAGCAAGTCAGACAATCCCCGCAGTCTGAAATGAATTCGGAAAGAAATCCTTCACTTTAAATAAAAGAAAGTCAGTCGTAGATGTTTTTCTTCTTTAGGTCATTAAAAATAATAATAAATTAAATTATTGACGCCATTTATTTGATGTTAATATGACAAATAGTTCGGTTTCGCAATATTGTTTTATTTCCTGGATAAATATTTAGCATTTGTGTTCAAATGTTCGTTTTCAAAAAGTTGTGAGCTATTTCTAAATTGCAAGTAAAAAGGCAAATGTATTTCTTCTTTTTCCTTACTTTATGTTCACATTTAAAAGATAAATAAATTTGTATCGAAATTACAAAAATGTTAAGGTTAATCTACCTATATGAAAAATGGAGAGTAGAAAGTGGACCTTGGGTTTACATTCGCCAGCTTCGTAACTTTCGCTTCGCTAAATTTGTCCTTTTGCCCTCACATTCCATGAGCGATGTTTCTGCCGAAAGGGAAAAATTGCTGTCTTCTGAGTCGAAATCTATCCATCTAACACTTATCGTTGGCTAGTTTTTGACTTTGAAGTAGTAATTTTAGCTCCTTACATCAAGTGGCTTCATGCCTTGTCTGAAGCAATTTCCATTAAAACATAAATAAATGCATACATATTGGTCTTTATTATAAAAGAATGGATGAATCCACCATGCATGGAGTATTGTTGCCACATCTGGGCTGGTGCATTATCTACTACTCTCTCCCTCCTTGACAAGGTCCAAAAAAGAGTCGCCAACTTAATAGGTCCCTCACTGTCAACCACGCTCCAGTCCCTGTCCCATCGCCGCAATGTAGCATCCTTGTGCTTGTTTTACAAATATTTTAATGGATTATGCTCCGATGAATTGGCTGCTCTGGTGCCCCCTTCTACGTAAATTCACTAGACCAACTCGACAAGCTACTAAATCCCATCCATTCACTGTGGAAATCCCCGGAGAGCTTTCTACTCAAATAGCTTCTTTCCTCGTGCTGCTGGCCTCTGGAACTCCGCCCCTGCCCTCTGTTTCCCCGACAGTACTGACATGCAGAAATTTAAAATTAATGTAAACAGACATCTCGCTGCGCAGATCCAAGTTAAGGTTGACCCCCTCCCAACCTTCTCCCCTTTCTTTTTTTCTCAGTAGCCCCTTACGTCTACAGTGGCGGCCTGTCTTGTTTGGGGTAAAGTACGTTTAAAAAAATTAAAAATTAAAAAAAGAAAAGCCTGTTATTCTTATAGCTTATACACAATCGAAGGTCTTAATCAGAAACAAGATCTGACGTGCACGTTGCAACTACGACGAATTTTACGACGAATGTTTCGCGTGTAACCATGGATAAGATTTGGCCACTAATTAGCGGAATTCCGACTGTTTTATCGATTGATTCACGAGAAAATTGTCACGAAATTGCATCTTTTTGTCATAACAACCAACGAAATTGGCATTACTCCTGTTTTCTCTCAGCGTCAGCGATAATAACACATATTTACTACTGAATCATGTAAATGAATTATTGATTACAAATCGGTTGCTTGCCGGTATTTTATCGTCTTCGGGCAAAGCTAGTTTATCGTAGAATAAAGACTTAAAATAGCTTAGAATTAAATATAAAATTGATACATAGACTTTAAAATAGCTTGAAATGAATTCGGAAAGAAATCCTCCACTCTATAATAATTTTTTTAATGTCAACAGTGGGTGTTTTTTATCTTTTACTTTAGGTCATCAGAAATGAAACAAAAGTATGTATTAAAACTTAAATTAGAGACGTAATTCTATGATTTTTATATAAAAATTTTGGTAACACATTTAGATAAATAACGAGTGAGAACACTGACGAAGCATCATTTTCCCCCATCATTTTTTACGGAAGGTGAATGAAACTTGCCGCCGGGAAGAGTAGCAGAAACTCGCTATGAAATGAGCAGACAACAGGACATATTGTTGTTTAGGATAAACAGCTTACCTTATGGGCTTGTATATAATCATGTTTCATCGGCTGTTTTCACTAGTTGAATATTTCCTTTCGGCCTCCAGATAATGCCGGATCATCAGAAGAAAATACCGTTTCGCGGTCTTCCACTCGACGGCTTTTTTCACCACTGGGACGTAAAGGTGCTATTATGAGGGACCACGCCCACACGAACACTCTAAGTAGGGAGTTAACCACCGAGATCTTTGTTCGCATTACATTTAAATTCCTGCATGTTAGTACAGTCAGGGAAACAGAAAACAGGGAGGTAATTCAAAAATATAACAGTTTGAGAGAATAAACTATTAGAATATAAAGTTTTCCTGCATTTGGGGAGTTCTACAGTGAAGGGGTATGAATTTGCTTCTTGTTGGGTTAGTCGAGGTATTTATATCGAGGGGACATAAGTTCTACGATTTCGTCAGAGCACATTATATTAAAGTACTTGTAAAACAAGCACAGGGATGCAACGTTGCGGTGATAGGACAAGGGTTGGGGCTTGGTTGACAGTGCGGGACCTATTAAATTGGAGACCCTTTTTGGAACCCTATCTAATAGTGGGAGACTAGTGGTAGATGCCCCAGGCATGGTGTGGCAACAATACTCCATGTATGGGCGAATGGTGGCTTTGTAGGTATAGGATACTGGCAGGTATGAGTGGTTTTCTAGCCCGGTAAAGGGAGCCTATCTTCTTTGCAGTAGCCTTGGCAATGTGTTCTACGTATTTGTTCCAATTCATGTTGCCTGTGAATGTAAGGCCGAACGTTTGAATGATGAACTCGAGTGTTATTAGCAATGGAAATCGGTGGTTGAGAAGGTTTCTTGTAATTGTTAAATGGAAGAAGCTTTGTCTTTGTAGCATAAAATGTTACCATCCATTTACTTCCCTATTCCACTACAGACTGATCTGTGTACATTTGTTGTACGCACATGTCTGGTATAGAGCGTGGTGTCATCAGCAAATGTACCCATCTCGGACGCAATTTCATCAGGGGGTCGTTATGAATATCAGGAATAATAAATGTCCAAGAATAGATCCCTGGGGAACACCCGTATTAATATCATGTTGTTTGTATGAACGGCCATCGAGGACAGACTACATTTTTATCTGCTCTAAGAAGGATCTGATTATACTGAGTATTCGTCCAGTAATACAGTATGATTTAATTTTCATGAGAAGACCATCATGTCAGACCTTGTCCAAGGGTTTGAATATATCAAGGGATATTCTTCCTAGCTTTCCCTGCCTTATAGGCATGGTATATGCGTTCAGAGATGATCGTTAGGATATCCGCAGTAGAACAGACTTGCCTAAATCCATACTGTCGGTCAGAAAGAAATTTAGCATTTACGAGATGGTCACAAACGTTTGATTAATTAATGACTCAAGATTTTAGCGAAGAGAGGAAAGAGAGGGGAGAGACTGATGGGGCGATAATTGAGCGGGTCAGTTCTTTCATCAGAATATTTGAATGCTAGTATCACAGAGGCAAATTTTCTAGTTATCATGAAAGCCAGATTCGGCAAGGAATTTGTTGTTGAGATCAGCCCCACACGCTTTATAAGTGTCTAGGCTTTTTAATGATATCACGGAAAATTGGAAGGAGTGATGATCAGATCATTGAGTGTGGTTTCGGTCCTCAAAGTGAAAATTTGGGAGGGAGTGGTTTGTGGGGTCTAAGTTGGAGTTGGACGCGAACCGCCGGGCAAGCAGTTCATCATTGGAAAGTGAGGGAATTGTTGATTGCCCATTATTCGCCACATTATTAAAAATTTTCCATTGTACGTATATATTTAGGCTGAGAAATTCGGAATATACATAAATACGAACTATTTCCGGTCTCAAACCTGCAATAAATTAGGTTCAGTACCTATGTTTTAACGCCTCATCAAATAAGTCAGATTCTAGATTTATTTTTCCCGGCAAAAAAAAAGCGTGGAGCTATTCCTGATTAAATAATGGTATGTAATTCTTTTGCCACTTCCTTTTCCATATCATAGTCTTTCTTTTCATATTCGCCTCTCTTATTTTGAAGGTGATGGCTGAATTCTCTTTGCCCCATTCACCAGAATAGAAAACTCTTTCAAATCAGCAAATTAAACTGTGTATAATTGAAATATGCATAAACAAACCTTTCAAAAAGAAACCTTAATTTGTAATTACGTTCTGCATTTACGTCTTACAGTTAGCTCGGAGCTTTTCTATTAATTAGAGTTTTTATTAAATCCAAAGTATTTAACAAAATATTAAACAAACTGTTGGCGTGTTGAAATCTTTTTTTTTTTTTTCAACATCACTTTTTCTTCATGTTATTGTTCCTTATTTTTTACTATACGAAATAATCAATTTGTCAAGGACATTACCGCATCTCGCTTAATGAGTTCAACTATAGATTTTAACGGGATAAACAGCTACATTTAATTGCGATACTGTGACGGCCGTCATGAGCCAGAACCTGTATCTACTTATTGAAATAGTCTTTACTTACCATATCGCCGCCATAAAAAAAGAACCCGCCTAGGTGTGAGAAAGAACAAGCACACGTTGGAACAAGGGTATTTCAATTAACTTTTAATAAGTTCAACTATAGATTTTAACGGGATAAACAGCTAAATTTAATTGCGATACTGTGACGGCCGTCATGAGCCAGAACCTGTATCTACTTATTGAAATAGTCTTTACTTACCATATCGCCGCCATAAAAAAAGAACCCGCCTAGGTGTGAGAAAGAACAAGCACACGTTGGAACAAGGGTATTTCAATTAAATTTTAATAAGTTCAACTATAGATTTTAACGGGATAAACAGCTAAATTTAATTGTAATACTGTGACGGCCGTCATGAGCCAGAACCTGTATCTACTTATTGAAATAGTCTTTACTTACAATATCGCCGCCATAAAAGAACCCGCTTAGATGTGAGAAAGAACAAGCACACGTTGGAACAAGGGTATTTCAATTAAATTTTAATTACTAGGTGTAGGAAAGAACAAGCACACGTTAGAACCAGGGTATTTCAATTAAATTTTAATAAGTTCAACTATAGATTTTAACGGGATAAACAGCTACATTTAATTGCGATACTGTGACGGCCGTCATGAGCCAGAACCTGTATCTACTTATTGAAATAGTCTTTACTTACCATATCGCCGCCATAAAAGAACCCGCCTAGGTGTGAGAAAGAACAAGGACACGTTGGAACAAGGGTATTTCAATTTAATTTTAATTACTAGGTGTGAGAAAGAACAAGCACACGTTGGAACAAGGGTATTTCAATTAAATTTTAATAAGTTCAACTATAGATTTTAACGGGATAAACAGCTACATTTAATTGCGATACTGTAACGGCCGTCATGAGCCAGAACCTGTATCTACTTATTGAAATAGTCTTTACTTACCATATTGCCGCCATAAAAGAACCCGGCTAGGTGTGAGAAAGAACAAGCACACGTTGGAACAAGGGTATTTCAATTAAATTGTAATTACTAGGTGTGAGAAAAAACAAGCACACGTTGGAACAAGGGTATTTCAATTAAATTGTAATTACTAGGTGTGAGAAAGAACAAGCACACGTTGGAACAAGGGTATTTCAATTAACTTTTAATAAGTTCAACTATAGATTTTAACGGGATAAACAGCTACATTTAATTGCGATACTGTGACGGCCGTCATGAGCCAGAACCTGTATCTACTTATTGAAATAGTCTTTACTTACCATATCGCCGCCATAAAAGAACCCAGCTAGGTGTGAGAAAGAACAAGCACACGTTAGAACAAGGGTATTTCAATTAAATTTTAATTACTAGGTGTGAGAAAGAACAAGCACACGTTGGAACAAGGGTATTTCAATTAAATTTTAATAAGTTCAACTATAGATTTTAACGGGATAAACAGCTACATTTAATTGCGATACTGTGACGGCCGTCATGAGCCAGAACCTGTATCTACTTATTGAAATAGTCTTTACTTACCATATCGCCGCCATAAAAGAACCCGGCTAGGTGTGAGAAAGAACAAGCACACGTTGGAACAAGGGTATTTCAATTAAATTGTAATTACTAGGTGTGAGAAAGAACAAGCACACGTTGGAACAAGGGTATTTCAATTAAATTTTAATAAGTTCAACTATAGATTTTAACGGGATAAACAGCTACATTTAATTGCGATACTGTGACGGCCGTCATGAGCCAGAACCTGTATCTACTTATTGAAATAGTCTTTACTTACCATATCGCCGCCATAAAAGAACCCGGCTAGGTGTGAGAAAGAACAAGCACACGTTGGAACAAGGGTATTTCAATTAAATTGTAATTACTAGGTGTGAGAAAGAACAAGCACACGTTGGAACAAGGGTATTTCAATTAACTTTTAATAAGTTCAACTATAGATTTTAACGGGATAAACAGCTACATTTAATTGCGATACTGTGACGGCCGTCATGAGCCAGAACCTGTATCTACTTATTGAAATAGTCTTTACTTACCATATCGCCGCCATAAAAGAACCCGGCTAGGTGTGAGAAAGAACAAGCACACGTTGGAACAAGGGTATTTCAATTAAATTGTAATTACTAGGTGTGAGAAAGAACAAGCACACGTTGGAACAAGGGTATTTCAATTAAATTTTAATAAGTTCAACTATAGATTTTAACGGGATAAACAGCTACATTTAATTGCGATACTGTGACGGCCGTCATGAGCCAGAACCTGTATTTACTTATTGAAATAGTCTTTACTTACCATATCGCCGCCATAAAAGAACCCGGCTAGGTGTGAGAAAGAACAAGCACACGTTGGAACAAGGGTATTTCAATTAAATTGTAATTACTAGGTGTGAGAAAGAACAAGCACACGTTGGAACAAGGGTATTTCAATTAACTTTTAATAAGTTCAACTATAGATTTTAACGGGATAAACAGCTACATTTAATTGCGATACTGTGACGGCCGTCATGAGCCAGAACCTGTATCTACTTATTGAAATAGTCTTTACTTACCATATCGCCGCCATAAAAGAACCCGGCTAGGTGTGAGAAAGAACAAGCACACGTTGGAACAAGGGTATTTCAATTAAATTGTAATTACTAGGTGTGAGAAAGAACAAGCACACGTTGGAACAAGGGTATTTCAATTAAATTTTAATAAGTTCAACCATAGATTTTAACGGGATAAACAGCTACATTTAATTGCGATACTGTGACGGCCGTCATGAGCCAGAACCTGTATCTACTTATTGAAATAGTCTTTACTTACCATATCGCCGCCATAAAAGAACCCGGCTAGGTGTGAGAAAGAACAAGCACACGTTGGAACAACGGTATTTCAATTAAATTGTAATTACTAGGTGTGAGAAAGAACAAGCACACGTTGGAACAAGGGTATTTCAATTAAATTTTAATAAGTTCAACTATAGATTTTAACGGGATAAACAGCTACATTTAATTGCGATACTGTGACGGCCGTCATGAGCCAGAACCTGTATCTACTTATTGAAATAGTCTTTACTTACCATATCGCCGCCATAAAAGAACTCGCCTAGGTGTGAGAAAGAACAAGCACACGTTGGAACAAGGGTATTTCAATTTAATTTTAATTACTAGGTGTGAGAAAGAACAAGCACACGTTGGAACAAGGGTATTTACATTAAATTTTAATAAGTTCAACTATAGATTTTAACGGGATAAACAGCTACATTTAATTGCGATACTGTAACGGCCGTCATGAGCCAGAACCTGTATCTACTTATTGAAATAGTCTTTACTTACCATATTGCCGCCATAAAAGAACCCGGCTAGGTGTGAGAAAGAACGAGCACACGTTGGAACAACGGTATTTCAATTAAATTGTAATTACTAGGTGTGAGAAAGAACAAGCACACGTTGGAACAAAGGTATTTCAATTAAATTTTAATAAGTTCAACTATAGATTTTAACGGGATAAACAGCTACATTTAATTGCGATACTGTGACGGCCGTCATGAGCCAGAACCTGTATTTACTTATTGAAATAGTCTTTACTTACCATATCGCCGCCATAAAAGAACCCGGCTAGGTGTGAGAAAGAACAAGCACACGTTGGAACAAGGGTATTTCAATTAAATTGTAATTACTAGGTGTGAGAAAGAACAAGCACACGTTGGAACAAGGGTATTTCAATTAAATTTTAATAAGTTCAACTATAGATTTTAACGGGATAAACAGCTACATTTAATTGCGATACTGTGACGGCCGTCATGAGCCAGAACCTGTATCTACTCATTGAAATAGTCTTTACTTACCATATCGCCGCCATAAAAGAACCCGGCTAGGTGTGAGAAAGAACAAGCACACGTTGGAACAAGGGTATTTCAATTAAATTGTAATTACTAGGTGTGAGAAAGAACAAGCACACGTTGGAACAAGGGTATTTCAATTAAATTTTAATAAGTTCAACTATAGATTTTAACGGGATAAACAGCTACATTTAATTGCGATACTGTGACGGCCGTCATGAGCCAGAACCTGTATCTACTTATTGAAATAGTCTTTACTTACCATATCGCCGCCATAAAAGAACCGGGCTAGGTGTGAGAAAGAACAAGCACACGTTGGAACAAGGGTATTTCAATTAAATTGTAATTACTAGGTGTGAGAAAGAACAAGCACACGTTGGAACAAGGGTATTTCAATTAAATTTTAATAAGTTCAACTATAGATTTTAACGGGATAAACAGCTACATTTAATTGCGATACTGTGACGGCCGTCATGAGCCAGAACTTGTATCTACTTATTGAAATAGTCTTTACTTACCATATCGCCGCCATAAAAGAACCCGCCTAGGTGTGAGAAAGAACAAGCATACGTTGGAACAAGGGTATGGATACTATCGACCACGTGTGGTCGACGTATTTTGCTATCTATAAAAAACGGGGTCAATAAAAGTTGATAGAAGACGTTTTAGTACTCGAAGGACTAAGATCATAGAGCAATAAAGATCAGTATTGAAAACGGTGTTTCTGGAGAAAGGTATATCCCGCAATGAAGTTCCATTGTCGAGCACGTTGTTTACGAGATCAGTATTGAAAACGGTTTTGTTGGTGAACAGTTTACTACGTGATAAAGATCTAATGGCAAACACGCTGTTGTATTGAATCCGGTGTCACTGGAGAAAAGTATACTACATAACAAAGTTCCAGCGGCGAAGGTGTTGTTTTTCTCAGCGGAGGCCATCTTTATCTCTTCTTTTTCTTCTTTATTCCTTCAGATACCAAAAATCTTTGCACCAAAATGGGAATGGCATAATCACAATAAGTAAATGGTCCTGTTATGACTGTACCAGACGGTGAAGAAACAAGAGAGTGTTTTTTATTCAACGGATGTTTATTATTTGCTTGTATCTATGTTGTATAATAGCCCTATGGGAATGGATGTATCTGTTGGAAATCGTTGGTTTGACTTGCGCGAATTAACGCGGGGTGGACCGGCAGTCAAGTGCAGAATAGGGTCTGTTCTCGCAGTCAGAAATCACAGACGTGACAGGTTCATCGTGTGACGAGACCCCAGATCAAGGCTCAGTGTGCACTTGCGAGAGGCTCTGTGGCGTCACAGGCCCTTGCGTGGGAAAAAGAGGGATCCGTGACGTCACTCATTCTTCGTGAGAAGCGAGTTTCGTCAGTCTGGGTTTTGGAGGCTAACCTATCAGACATGATTTACATGTAGTCAGCAATTTGATTTAAGGGAAATATTTTCCTAAGAAAATACAAGCGAGAGATATCCTTTCCTCCCCCTCTATGAATGATTAAGACAATAATTGTTAACTAACTACAATAAAGTAGTAAGTTGCTCTCTCTCTCTCTCTCTCTCTCTCTCTCTCTCTCTCTCTCTCTCTCTCGACGTTGGTGAATATCTCCCATTTGATTTGATAACTAACGCTTGAAATTAAAACTGAAGTTGGAAGTTAAATGGATTGTTTGTCTTCGGAGTCCGATCCGATCATGGGGTTTTTGTTGCAGACAACGGACGGCGTGGTTCGCGGCATGAAGGAAAAAAGAATTCATTCACTAGACGACACTACCCTCTACACGGCGAGGGAGAAATCTAAGGTATGCAAACAATATATGAACTATGTGATTTATGATGTTTTAAAATTGACGAGTATTAAATGTGAACTGCCACGGCCCTTTCAGGGACGAGTATAACAAACGAGTAAAGCCACAGCCTATATCGGGAAGAGTGTACGAAACGCGTATTGCCGCGGTCCATGCAGGAGTAGTAAATGCAACATTTACTTTCCTTCTTCTTCGATACATAGACCATAAGTCATCATAAACTAGTTGCGGTGAACGAGGTGCGTGTGTGTGAGAAAGGAAGATGGCGTACGGGAATTGACGGAGGTTGATTACCCTAAAAAAAGATAGCCAGTCGACTCTCTGTCGATCTTAATTTTTTACTAGTTTATATAATGATTTGGGACGCCCACGCATCCACTTGTAAACTGCCATTCTGGAATTTCGCATTCGCTGTCAATGTCGGAACGTACCTAGGACGTTTATTTAGCGACAGTTGTATTTGCATCTGCTGTTTACATTTACAGGTGTTTTTTGCATCAAATCTCTACATATTTTATTTTCCGAAGAGTTTCTGTTGTTTCAACAGTATCAATCAACCGCATTTTGTTTCATCCGGCCAGGTGCATGTCTGTTTCAAGTAGATTTTATTCTTGCCAGGTGCCATTTCATATACACCAGACATGATACTCAACACTGTAGGTTAAATACAGTCTGTCTTGTTTATGGCATGAAACTTTTATTCGGTGAAGTTCCAATTTGAGAACTTCGGTGAGGGTAAAATGACCCCTTACTTGCCACGTCCATTCTTTTCCGAATTGGTATTGCCAGGGACTCATCTATAGAGTAAATAGAATCCGAAGTTTGCATATTATTCTCGTACCTGGTCACGCTCTTCATCGACGGACAAACCGAGGGATTTCTCGTCCAGGGTTTAGCACTTGGTTTGTTTAGGGGGTAATTTCGTTTTGTGGGGTGTGCGCGAGGAGAGTGACGGCGGCTGCGATGCAGGCGGCGGCGATGGCTGCGCACGCGCAGTTACCTACTCTGTGCGTCCGGTCCGGTGGCGGCGACGCCCGCGGCAACGACAGTAGCGGCGGCAGAAAACAACTGTCGGTTTCGCGGTGGACGGAGAAGGGGTCCACGCGACGGCCCGCACCTCGCTCCGCTTTTTACGAACGCTCGAACGATAATGATCCTTCTGCAGGTTCACCTACGGAAACCTTGTTAGGACTTTTACTTCCTCTAAACGATCGGGTTCGGTCGTCTTCTCTATGCATCGAACGCTGAGGCTGAGACGCACGAGTGTCGTTGCCGACACCGCACACTGCCCAATGGTCGAGTCGACCAGATCCGAGGACCTCACTGAACCGTTCGATCGGTAATATCGACGGACGATGTGTACAAAGGGCAAGGACATGATCTACGCGGACTGTTGACCCGCGCCTACCGGGAATTCCTCGTTCATATTATTTTATTTACACAATATACGACTACAAAACAAATGAACATACAATAATTAAGATTTTAAGGATTTAAAACATGAAAACCTTTACCAAGATGATTAAAGTCGATATTAAATAACATATGCCGCCAAACAAAACAAGCAAACTAATTGGCAAATTCTATTTTAGTTGTTAGAGATGAAAGACTGTGAATTATTCTAAAGGATATTAAATTCGCAAGCGGTCCCCATGAGTCGAATATACATCCCGATCAGGGAGATGATTTTTACGACGTTATTTTTAGGGGTATGTCGTTGTCTTCTCACATATAGCGCTTGGTATTTCCATCCAGTACTGATCATTACAAATGTTGCTTAACTGCGGTGATCACGCGAGAACCGGTGTATCAACGTGATTCTCATCAGCTAAGATGATTAAACAGGAAGAATTTGTCATTATTATCACATATATTTAAACGAACAACTGCAGACGGGAAGTTGCCAGACAAGTAGAAAACAGAAAAGCTATTCACGTGAATCCACGGTCCAACGACGGATATCAAAGAAAATCTCCTCAGCCATGTCGATTCCCTAACAAGATCTCAGGAAAAGACCAGACGGCAGCTTTTTACCAGAGGGCTAGAGATCGATACAATCCTACTGACATGAGAATCCCTCTTTCCAAGCAAAGAAGCGTCTTGAGTATAGTGAAGAACATTCAACCGTCCGAGAACAGAAATGGGGCGTTAAAAAGTTACTATTGTTTTTCGGTACTAACTAACAGCAAAATAGTTGATATGCCGTAAAATAAACTAAAACAGGCCAATGAATTCGGTTGGCATTTTAACCCTAATAAACTATTACTCCTACATAGGCTGATCCTGCATCCAATCATGTGTCCTTCAAGATCCTACGCTGAACAAAAATATATATGACGGATTTGAATTTCATAAGGTCATTGCATTATATATATATATATATATATATATATATATATATATATATATATATATATATATTCTGTATTTTTATGTAGTTACATACCATTTGAATGTTATAAAAGAACAGTTCACGTTATTTCATAAAACTTATTTTCTATTCAACATACAATTGTTTCGGAAACAATTGTATGGTGAATAAGTTTTATCAAATGAGGTGAATATGTCCTTTAAAACATTGAAATGGTATAAAATTACATTAAAAAATATTGAATATAGAATAGTTCTGGCCTTACAATAATTACTTTATGTTATAAAATTTATATTTGAATATATATAAAAAAAATCTAACTATAAATAAAAAATACACATATATATATATTCATATTTATTAATAAAATTAATAAAAACATATGCATATATATATACATATATACATATATATACATATATACATATATGTATACATATATACATATATACATATACATATATATACACATATATATACACAGATTTCTTTTGAAATACACGAAAACGAACTGCTTATTCATGTTTTCTATCAACTTTGAATTAATAAAAACATATATATATATATATATATATATATATATATATATATACCTATACATATATATTGAAACTAGGTACACGTGATTTCTGGAAAATCTACAATAGTGTGATGAACAATGGTCAATCAACAATTCCCCCGCTATCAAATCACAACGATGTTGTTTGCACGGCAACTGATAAGGCTGAATTCATGGCCAAGCGTTTTGCCTTAAACTCTACTTTGGACTCGGCAAACCACTCCCTCCCACAAATTCCCACTACGGACTGAAGCCACACGTGAGAACCTGGTCATCACTCTATCTCAGATCAAAGTCATTATTAAAAAACGTTGACACCTCCAAAGCGTGTGGGTCTGATCTTATGCCAGTAATAGTAATAAAGAAATGCTCTGCAGAGCTGGCACCTGTCCTCTCCAAACTATACAACAAATGCCTTGCTGAATCTTGTTTCCATGATAGATGGAAAGTTGCCTCTGTGATACCAGTATTCAAGAATTCTGGAGATAGAACTGATCCTCTAAACTACCGCCCAATCAGTCTACTACCGATCTTTGCTAAAATCTTTGAATCATTAATCACTCTTGCTATAGTCCGGCACCTAGCTAATGCTAAACTTCTTTCTGGTCATCAATACGGATTTAGACAAGCACGATCTACCGCAGATATCCTAACGGTCATCGCTGAACGCATATATCATACACTGGACAAGACAGGTGAAGCTAGGGCGGTAGCGCTTGATATATCCAAGGTCTTTGACAATGTCTGGCATGAAGGGCTTCTCCTAAAACTGCACTCATATGGTATTACTGGACAAATATTTAATATAATTAAATCCTTCCTAACAAAAAGAAAGATTTAGGTTGTCCTCAATAGCCGTTCATCTAAGCAACATAACATAAATGCTGGTGTAACCCAAGGATCGATCCTAGGGCCTCTACTGTTCCTGATTTTCATAAATGACCTCCCTGATGTAATTGAGACTGAGATAGGAATATTTGCTGACGACACCACGCTCTACTCTCGTCATGTGGGCAAAACCGACGCGCACATATCTGAGGCAATGGCTGAATCCTTAGAAAATGACCTCCAGTCTGTAGTGGATTGGGGTAAAAAAAATGGATGGTAACTTTTAATGCCGCAAAGACCAGGCTACTTTCCTTCAATGGCTACAAGAAACCTCTTCAACCACCGATTATCATGGCAAATAACACCATATCTGAGAGTTCATCATTCAAACTCTTAGGCCTAACTTTCACAGATAACATTAATTGGAGCAAATACATTGAAGACATTGTCAGGGCTGCTGCAAAAAAGGTGGGCTCCCTCCACCGTGCTAGTAAACTTCTCACACCTGACATTATCCTCCCATACATGGAGTATTGTTGCCACATATGGGCTGGTGCATCATCCACTAGTCTCTCCCTCTTAGACAAGGTCCAAAAAAGAGTCGCCAACTTAATAGGTCCCTCACTATCCACCAAGCTCCAGCCCCTATCCCACCGCCGCAATGTTGATTCCTTGTGCCTGTTTTACAAGTACTCCAATAGACTGTGCTCTGGTGTACTTGCTGCTCTGGTGTTCCTACGAAGCAAATTAACTAAACCAACCCGACAATCTGCCAAACCCCATCCATTCACTGTGGAGGTCCTCGGATGCCGAAGAGCTTTCTACTCCAAAAGCTTCTTTCCTCGTGTTGCTGGACTCTGGAACTCCCTCCCTGCTCCCTGTTTTTCTGACGGTACTGACATGCAGAAATTTAAAACTAATGTTAACAGACATCTCGCTGCACAACTCCCAACTTAGGTTGACCCCTCACCTTAAAAAAACTAACACCCTTTTTCTCAGTAGCCCCTTACGTCTACAGTGGCGGTCTGCCTTGTTTGGACTGAACTATGTTTAAAAAAAAATACATATATATATATATATATATATATATATACATATATATACAGATTTCTTTTGAAATACACGAAAACGAACTGCTTATTCATGTTTTCTATCAACTTTGATAGAGCTAAGCATATTTTGATCTCGGTTTAAGAGTCACAGAAAGCTAGATCGTGACACGAAAAAGCCACTAATGAAACGAATCTTGCCGTCTTAATGAACCATTTGAAAATAACTTTGCAGATCATCAATTGCATCGTCTTTCCCCGGTGAAGTAAATGGCATCCAACTTCGCTTTCTAATCGATAGCGAATGTTTGGTTTTGAAGTTGTTTAGACAGAAAGATAATCGGTGAACACACACACACATGTTCTGCTATTAAGTTTGTTTTTTTTTTAATACTTATATCCACCCAAACAAGGGGGCACATTGCCATTGAGACGTAAGGGGTTACTGTGAATTAGGGGCCAGATTTATATGGGCATCCTAAGTGGGGAGTTGTGCAGCGAGATGTTTGTTCACATTACATTTAAATTTATGCATGTGAAACCGGGAGCAAGGAGGGAATTTCAAGCTCAAGTAGTTCTAGGATAAAAGTTATTAGATAAGAAACTTTTCCGGCATCTGGGAACCTCTACAGTGAAGAGGTGGGATTTTGCTGATTGGCGGGTTGGTCGGGGTTTTTTAGCTTGAGGGGGGCACAAATGCAGCAAGTTCGTCGGTGCACATTACATTCAAGTACTTATGAAACTAGCACAGGGATGCTACATTGCGGCGATGGGACAAGAGCTGAAGCTTAGTGGACAGATTAGAGGTTTTTTGGGGGATAATGTCTAAATGAGAGGGACTAGTTGCTGTTTCTCTTGTAATTTCTTTATTAAGCGTCATTTTTAGATCTCTTAGTTCTAAAAGTGACCAAATCTGTGTGCCTAACAACTTAGATTTAAGTACAGTTCGATACAGATGGCTAAAAAACGAATAAAAATATATAGGTAAAATAAAAATGTACTAAAATAATCGTATACAATGAATCGTTTACACTAGGTATTGTTTTTCTATATTATAAATAACAGCAAAAGAGTTGATATGCGTAAAATACACAAAGACTAACCAACCAATCCTGCTCACATTCTAACCCTGAGAAACTATGACTAGTATTAGCAAAACTATTCTCTCTCTTAATAAACAGTGACACAATAGTACAATTATATATATATATATATATATATATATATATATATATATTAAAAAATTAAGATATATACATTTTTAACTTAATGAAAGATAACAAACATTTATTGAAATTTGAATTGTTTTTTATGAGTTGATCACGTGTTCAGTTTCAGAAATATTGTTTATTCCGTTTTCTGCAGCTGTAGTAAAAGAGTTTGTCCCGAAGACGTTTGGCTATTTTATAGCTATTACCGAAACATGTCTGCTATTTGTGTAGCCAAATAATTTTCGAATAAATAAAAGTGTTATATACAAATATGGAACCTTCCGGTCAACGGACGTTCAAAATAACACATACGGTTCTTTCATTACAGACCATTTACTTAAAAACCCGCCGAGCGCTAGGAATTTTAGCATGGACTCCTTCACCATTTGTTAAGAGAGGGCGAAACCGGTCGGCTGGCATTTTTTTTTTCTTGATTAACTTTTAATCATGAACGATAAAATGCGTCTTCCCTTCATGCTTGCCATAATAATATATATATATATATATATATATATATATATATATATATATATATATATATATATATATATATCGCGTTTTTTATATTTTACGCTCGTCAGTAGCCAATTACGTGACCGCATCGCCTGTCGAACCCTTGTTTCGTAACCATCAGGCCACCGACACAATCACGCTTTTAACACGAGAGACATCCGCCTTGTAATTATGTGAACACAGGTAGTGTTATTCTAAGGAGGATTCTATCTCCTAAGGGGGAGAATCAGGCAACGTGGCTATTTTTTATGAATCATCAGTTTATTTACTCTCGAAAGGGCTCAACTTAATCGGAGTTTAATAATTATTATTAATAAATAAAAAATCTTTATATTCATAGACATATATGTTTCGCGTTTTTTATTTTACGCTCATCAGTATGGAATTATGTAACCGCATCTATATATCTCTATCTCCTTCTCGCTCTCTCTCTCTATATATATATGTGTGGGGGGTGCATGAATGTCAATGCCTGTGTGTGTTCCTTTTAAAGAGAAAAGTTAGAGAATCTACATAAAAACTAAAAGTATATTTACATGTAGACTCTTCCGGGTAAGATACTTGAAGTGCACCTCTAATATTAACTATTTTAATGTAATTTAATCCATATCTATAATTTTTCCGGGTAAGACAATGGAAGGGTCTGAATTTATAAGTGCCCGTCTAAGGGAGCTATAAGGGCCGAACCTAGCTCAATACTTTAAATAATTCCTATTTTGATAAAATTCTTCAAAGAATACAATGGAAGTGGTCGCGAACTTATACGTTCCCCTCTGTATGCCGAATCTATACTTGCATTTTAAGGAATCTATGGGGGATAGAATCCCCTTAAAACTTCAAATACATATATCTGATTTTCATAAAATGTAAACCATATGTTATAAGAAACTAATTCAGAGAGTTTTTCAAAATGCCAGTATTAGGGGACGAAACGCGTGTGCAATAAAAAAGAAAGAAAGTAATATCGTGTTATGAGCATAGGTAGAAGGAGCATAGTAATGTTCTTCATTCAATCTCGGGTAACGTCGGGTCTTCTTGGTAATAATTTATAAAAGAAATGATAAATGCACTTATGCCAGATCAGAAAAGTCCATGTGGCACAATCGGAACATAGACATTCTTGCCAACAAAAAAAAATACGAAATTCAAAGAATTAATGAGGCAGTCAATAATAGCGGGTCTAAAGAAATGTATTAGCCCACAATAGGCACCATCTTCATGGTATCTTCATCCCATCTATACAGCAGGTACCATCACGATATTTTTTCTTCGGCTGTTTGGTATAAATGATAGTGAAAAGTAAGCTACGACACAGAGTGTGACAAAGAAGAGATTTATATCAAGAACAAAAATTCCCCATACCCACCTGATTAACAGCAAAATCACACCCCTTCTTTGTATAGGTCCCTAGATGACGGAGGATTTTCTACTCTAATGAAAACAACATGCTGCTGCCTGACATGTCTAATAGATCTGTTTCAAATACTAATCACCACTTTGGTCTGAAAGAATCATTAGCCGTGCATGATTAGCTCGGCCTTGGCAACATCACCGCATGTCGATGATACAAAAGGACCCAGTGAGGCGTTCTTTAAATTATAAGTTTGGGAAACGAATCTGATCAGTTTATACATTGTTGGCAAACAGTGCGAGTAAATTGACATCTATACGGCATTGTTTGCCTTCTCTGCAGCATCAAATTAAGGTATCCAAAATTATAATGTACGCCGCCCATTTGTTTCAATATATATATATATATATATATATATATATAAATATATACATAACGTGACTTTACATTTCCGAAACCGTTTTGTTATCGATAGTGTTCGACGCTCGAGCGGAACTTGCTCATCGCAGAGATGACGACAATCTTTTAACTCCAAACAGGACTCTACTATTAAGGCTATTAAATCTTAAAGGGGCTTTTAACTATAAATATTTTTAAATATTAAAGTGTTTTATACTTACAGACAATGTATATATATATATATATATATATATATATATATATATATATATATATATATATATATATATATATATATATACTGGGGCGGGTATATGTATACATGGAATTAATGATCCAACGTAATGAAGAAAGGAACACGGAAAATCGATTATATGTTCATGGACGTTTCGTATTTATTGATCAAAGACTTTCTTAAGATCGTTTACTTGAAGAAAAACAGAAGCTAACATTTGAAATATGTGGTGCGTCTATGACGTGGAAAAGATGTTTTCTGTTGTTTCTGGGGTTTTTTCAAAAAAACACATAGGTTAAAATTCGAAGTATATGGTATGTGTATGAATCGAAGGAGTTTATATTGTTTTTTTTTCTTTTTCAATATAGATGCTAATAAGAAGGGGGAGTGTATAAATTTTTTTCGCTTTGTATTATTTGGGGATCTCCTGTAATCTACAATATACTACTAAACAAACGAAACCTAAACTGAGATCCAGCCGAACTATTTTTACACCATATCCCCGGCAAAAACTCTGTACCGTCCTATTTCTTGTTAACAAGAAGTAGGAAAAATGCATTCATTTCATTTCATAGACACCATATGTTTTGAATTTTACGGTCCGTTATTTTTTTTCTAAAAAAATTATTTCCACGTTATAGACGCATCACGTATTTCAAATTTTATCTTCTTTTGATTTTTTTCACATCAGCCATCTTGAGAAAGTCTTAGAAGAATAAAGACGAAACGTCGATGAACATATAAACACTTTTCGGTTTTCCCTTATCATATATATATATATATATATATATATATATATATATATATATATATATATATATATATATATATATATATATATATATATATATGTTGAATTAAATGACGATAATTGAATTATCGGTTAATAA
>OY744516.1:222037044-222072044 GCA_963556195.1 Sepiola atlantica
ATATATATATATATATATATATATATATATATAATCTCTATCGCCAAAACAATAGCAAAAGAAATAAATACATATTTCCTAAGGTTTACTCCACTTACCCTTAATCTTCTATCTTGTAATGCATAGTGTTTAGCATGGGGATATCAATTAGAATTTTTTAATTCATCGCAAGGAATATATATATATATATATATATATATATATATATATATATATTAAATAATATTAAATTGAATAAGCGATTTATCGTTTAATAATAACACTGGGTAACAAAAAAATATGTTTTGAAAATCGTCCTGGATTTTCCAGATGAATTAGACTAATGTTGATGCTCTGAGTCCGAAAATGACCCTGGTTTTGCTCAATCAGGTCAGGTTTTTTTGCTACAGAATTTTTTAAAAAATCGATTTTTCGTAAAAAAAAAATTTCTGCGGATCATCAAACCCCTGACGATTTTTTCCGTTTTCCTCAAGAAATAAAAGTTAACGTATCCAAATTAATTCAGTTTTTATTTAGTCTATTAAATTTGATAAGCATAATTATCATAATATTAGTATAAGTATGAGCGTTACATGACACAAAAGTTCAGAATTCACGGCATAAATCGGCGTTTCTTCGATTCCCGTGTGTGAGCAGCTGCTTGGTTGTCTCTCTTCAGCGACCAGCAGTAGTCCGCCATCATGACTGTGTCCCACCTCCCCTGGTACCTCTCCTCCATTTGGCGCATGTCCTGATGGAACCTTTCTCCCTGCTCGTCGCTCATCGCCCCAAGGTTTTCAGGAAACTTCTCCATGTGTGAGAACAGGAAGTGCATCTTTATACTCAGCAAACACCCGAGTTTTTGGAAGGCCTCTATCATGCTGCTGATGAGTCTGGCGTGGTTTGCTGCCTTCGTGTTCCCCAGGAAGTTTTTCACCATCTGCACAAACGATTTCTACGCGGCGCACTCTAGGGTGTTCATGGAGTTTTGGAACTCTGTGTCCTTTATGAGCTGCCGTATCTGTGGGCCATCGAAAATGCCGGCCTTCAGCTTCTCAATGGTCAGTCGATGAAAGGCTCGGTACAGGTAGTTGAAGCACCTCCCATCCTTGTCCAGAGCGCGCGTGAACTGTTTCATTAACCCAAGCTTCATCTGTAGCGGTGGAATCAATATCTTCTCCCGGTCAACAAGAGGTTCGTTTATGATGTTTCTAGCCCCAGGTACTAACTGCCTTCGCGCCGGCCACTCTTTCTTTACATAGTGCTGGGCTCTGTCTCGACTGTCCCACATACATATAAAGCATGGGTACTTCGTGAACCCGGACTGCTGACCAAGTAGAAAGTTCACCATCTTTAAGTCGACGCAGATGATCCATTTGTGCTGCTCATATTGGATTTTGTCGAGCACGTACTTCACTGCTTCATATTTCTCTTTGAGAGTTGTGGAGTGCGCAAGAGGGATTGAGGCGAACTGGTTCCTGTTGTGGAGGAGCACACACGTCAAAGAGCGCCTGCAGCTGTCAATGAAGAGTCGCCAATCTCTCGGATCGTATTGAGGAGCACCGAGTTTAACAAGAAGACCGGCCGATATCTCGGCAGTACACGAGGTCTTCCTCCTGGTAGAAGTAGCCCATGTAGTCCTCATGTCTTCTACGAAAGAAAGTGATACGCGCGTCCTTGCCAAGTAGATTTTTCTCTTTGAGTCTGGAGGCCAACAGCTCGGAGGAAGTCTTCGACAAGCTGAGATCCCGAACCAGATCATTAAGCTCACACTGTGAAAAGAGCTGCGGACCATCTTGTGCTTCATACTCGAACTCTTCTGTATATCCTTGCTCGTCTGTAGTGGTGGCCTCGTCGTCGCAGTCGGGAAGCTGTGTGAACGCTGGTACAGGAATTTCTTCGCAGTGAGCCACAGGACGGCGGGCAGATAGAAGGTCGGGGTACTGGAGGCTGTGCCGATTCTTCCTGTTGATGCCAGTAGTATTGATGGCGCAGAAGTAACAATTCGATGCATGGTCAAACGGCTCCCTCCAAACTATCGGAATCCCAAACTTCAGTGAAGTTTTCGCTCCCTTCGTACACCACCGGAGGTATTCCATGCACGTCTTGCACACCGTGTGCTGTGCCCAGGACTTATCTTGGTCACCCAGCTTGACTTTAAAGTAAGCCACGTAGGCGCGCTTCACAAATATTGTGATGTTGTTCCTGTCCCCTGACAGCGTGTATTCTCCGCAGATGTAGAAGAACACGTCAGGATTATTCCTGCATGACCGTCGCGCCGAAGCCATCACAATAAACTGAAAGAAAAAAGAAAGATGCAGCTGAGTGTCCGACAATGAAATTTAGAATCAATTTGATTGGCTAAGGGTTAATTAAGTAAATTTTGAATTATATTTTATTTATATATTCCTATGGAGTAATGGTGAGACAGGTATTGATTTGATTGGCTAATTGTGGAATTCTCTTTATTGTTCTAAAAACCCGATGAATTCGAAAAAGGAAAATAAACAAATATCAGCTGAATCCCCCGTTTACTGCTCTTTAAATACGCTCATACTGAAACATAGAAATTTAATAAATTAGTACTAGGATTTATAGCCACTGAATATGCCATAATTGTACTATTTTCTCAGAGACACGAACCCGCATAACAAAACCGGCGTGCACTAACTTCCACGTCTAAACACACACTGGGCTCACAATGAGTTAATTTAAGGCAAAGGCAATGAATGTTAAGGTAATGAGAATATGAGAGAGAATCTAAGAGGCAATATTGTCACTACGGAGTCCTTGGGAAGAATGACCCAAATTTGCTAAAGTATAACCCTCGTTAGCCTAAATTCACACAAAAATATATTAAGTATTAAATAAATTCTATACATATTTATACACATAAATTTATGATAAACACAAATATATTAATTATTTATAATATTATTCGTGTCTGTGCATTGTAATTCGATATATTCTTCAAGAAAAATATGATTTAACTCAAAACCCCTGATATTAGCATATGTATAGCTCGTCAGGTAGGCCTATGGATGTATCTAAAAAAGTTGACCTGATAGAGCAAAATCAATGTGATATTCGGGCTCAGAACACCAAAATTAGTCTAAATCATCTGAGAAACTCCTGACGTTTTTTTGGCTGTTACCCAGTGTAATCTATCGTGATAATATAAAGCTCAATATATTGAATAGAGCATATATTGAATTGACTTGAATATATATATATATTGAATTGACTTGAATCTCTCTCTCTCTCTCTCTCTCTCTCTCTCTCTCTCTCTCTCTCTCTCACTCATATATATATACATATATATATATAGAGAGAGAGAGATAGATAGATAGATAGATAGATAGATAGATAGATAGATAGATAGATATAGAGAAAGAGAGAGAGAGAGGGGGGGGTAGTGCGGGTCCAACGAAAGAAAGGTGTATATTTAAAGAAGTGAGGCTACCAACATACGTCAATTTTAAAACCTTTTTTTAATTGTTTATTATTTTATTATGAAATAATAAACGTTATTTCTTCAAAACCGTTTTTTTAGTTTGTAAATGTTGGTAGCCTCACTTTTTAAATATATATATATATATATATATATATATATATATATATATATATATATAATATGTGTGTATTTAGGCAGCATATTTTCATTTAGGCAAACATTATTAAATAACACGGAGTGGTTTTGTTTGATGCGACTTTTTTTTTCACTTGAAAAAGCGTCTGTAAATTTCAACTTTACAGACGCTTTTTCAAGTTATAAACTACTTGTCGTTATAATTCAAAAATGAGCACAACAGTAAAGTCATAATTTGTAAAGACACTAAAACTAATACCGCCTGAAGATGATTTGACGATTCAAATCTAAAGTACTTGCAAAAAAGAAAAAAGAATGGAACAAGAAACCCATGGATAATATTTACATCAATTTGACCGAAACATTAGATGGACAATTCGGAAAATTGAAAAAATAAAAAAAGTCGCATCAAACAAAACCACTCCGTGTTATTTAATAATGTTTGCCTAAATATATATATATATATATATATATATATATATATATATATATATATATATATATATATATATATATACATATATATATATATACATATATATATATATATAGAGAGAGAGAGAGAGAGAGAGAGACCGAGAGAAATTTTCTTTGAAAATATATATAGAGAGAGAGAGAGGTTTTCTTTGAAAATCAATGGATTAAAGACTTTACAGTATTTTTTGCTTGAACTTAGTAAAGTTTGATTAATTTCTCATTTTATCTTTCATTTAATCCAATATATATATATATATATATATATATATATGTATATATATATATATATATATATATATATATATATATATATATATATATATATATATATATATATATATATATATATATATAAAATGATAAGAATAATAATTGGATAAAATACAATATTTATTAGATACACAGTTTATTCAGACAAGAACTATATAAGAAATGTATTTCTTTAATCCATCAATTTTCAAAAATATTCTCTTATCATCAGAGGAAAATCAGAACGATAAATCAATAAAATTTATATTTCTGTTTAGCAAACATTGGAAAATATAAAAACATTAAAAAATTTGAAAACATTAATAAAATTTATGATTCTGTTTAGCAAACATTGGAAAATATAAAAACATTAAAAAATTTGAAAACATTAACAAAATTTACACAACGAAAATCATCTTCATTGAAGAAACATAAAATGTCCATGTAAGAATATCCGAGGAATCAGATATATGGAGCAAATGTATAGGGAAGAATTGAGGGTTATCCAAAAAAATCCGAGTGGTGAAAAATTCTGGTTTAAGAACTCGAGGGATTCAAGTCAAAGGTTAAAGTTCATTGGTAGTGAAGTGAATCACCCAGAAAAAATACAAATGCAAAAAAAACGAAAATTGGAAAAGATAAAGCAGCAAAAATGTCACTTGCTAATTTGATACTTCCTAAAAGGGAAGAAATCTGAAATTGTATAATTAAAGTAAAATATAAAACTATAACCAAATGCAAATATAATCTCTATCGCCAAAACAATAGCAAAAGAAATAAATACATATTTCCTAAGGTTTACTCCACTTACCCTTAACCTTCTATCTTGTAATGCATAGTGTTTATTTGTTATTTCTTATTGGGTTTGGTTTGTTATGGACATTTCATCTGTGTTGGATGTTTTTTATGTCTAACGCTTTAAAATCTGATTGTAAATAAGCAATTTCTCTTAATTCTTCTCCAGATTCTTTGAATGTGTCATTTTTCGACTTTCAGATGAGGGGATGTAAGCGTAAGAAGACTGGGTTACTTGTGTTAACTTCCAACTCCTCTAGAAACATGTGTACAAGTTATTTAGTTCCGAAGTTATTTATCTACCTCCCATAAATTAAGATGTGACACAAGGTCGGGAAAGTGGGATTAGATAAGCAAGCGCTCGAGAGGTGAGCACTCTGGCCATCTAAAAATAGCCTGGTCAGCCCCGTCGGCATTCCCCGGTAGGGGCGCCTCGGACAGTAAGCAATAAACTTACTCCTCCCCAAAGAGGGGAGGCGAAGCCTGGGAGGGTGCACCTCCTAGAACTGCACAGGACCGGCAACCACCAATAGACCGGCGTAAATCCAGACCCAAAGGCCCGGACAATACCGGTTTATTAGGCGGGGTAAAAAAACCCTGGTTATTTAGTTCCGAAATTGTCATTACATCATAGAATGATATAATCTTAAATGCACACACATACACAGACACACAGACACACACATATGTGTGTATTTCTTTATTATTTATATTTTGAATTGTTCCTATTTAAATATCAATGTTATAACGTAAAGTAATTATGATGGCTCAAACGTTTATGGCCAGAGCTATGTCATATTCAATATTTGTATGTAACTTTATACCATTTCAATGTTATAATTACAAATTCACGTTATTGCCTGAAACTTATTTTTTATTCAGCATACAATTTTTTCGAAAAACACCAATATATTTGTAAAATGCTCCTGTTCATTTAGTTCGTGATGTAGATCGTCAGTGCTAATTTTACAAAACAAAGCAAAAACGCCAAAAAACATGAAAACCTAGGCGGTCAAGGCCTAAAATTACAATATATATATATATATATATATATATATATATATATATATATATATATATATATATATATATATATATATATATATAGCCCCCTTTACTAAGGCCGGGCACTCTGAGAGAGTTTAATAACAAGCAGTACCACTAGCTTCATTGCGAGATCCAACACGGTTTGTTGTTGTTGATCACTCTTCGCTGCTTGTTGTAAATACCTGCCGACTTGGCATTTACAAAGTTAACTTCCTCCTAACTTCAAAGCTAATTTGTAGTGGCCAACGGGTAACTGCGAATCAGTGGCGATTTGTGATTGTGATTCGCGCCCTCTGACCGTAGAGAATTAACTTCATGAACTGAAGATTGCGTCAGCATGAAACATCGATGTCTGTAGGTAATAAATAATTAATACTTATTCATAAAATATTATTATTATTATTATATATGTATATGTATTATATAGCTGTCTATACTCAACCTTCTATTCACCTCTCTCGTTTTCGGTTTGTTCGGAGTTTAAAGTCAAAACTAATCTCATATCACTGCGAAAAGTTCAATTAATTATTTACAATGAATATAATGCTTCGACGTTGTAAAAGAAAACTGGCAAATGCACTGTTATTTACATCACTCGGTTTGGTATGTTATTAATGAATTTCCTTAATTACTCACAGGAATAGAATTTATTGTCTAGTTCGTTATTTACCGCTTTTAATTTTATCATTTGTCCATGTGTAAGCTGAATCCCGAGACTTTGGTACACAATAACTATGCATTTAGATAATTGAAACATTACGATGATACGACAATGCAAAATAATATAAAATCATACAAAAACGATTTTTAGTTTCAAAATCCATCACAATTTACTAAAAATGTTGTAATTTATTAAAATTTTCAAACACATTTTACAAAATTTTTTAACTCTATTAACATTGTCAATTTGTGTTTATTTTTTAAATATATCAATGTTGTAAGACATTGTTTAATCAACTGAAATAGAGAGGTGACGGTGTTTAAGTACACGGACTGACGACCTGGGTGTGCCAAGTTCGAATCCAGTCGATTCCATAATACCACATTCACTTAGAGATGTTGGTAAGCATTACGTGGTCCCTCCTGCAAGAATGCCGATAACAGAATTAATCCGGTCAACAAAGTTGTACTATTCTGATTCATACGAATTTATTTTACTTTATTAACTGAAATGTTTTTTTAGATGTTGATGTTTCTTAAACCCCATGTACATTTAAATGTATTTCAAAATCCATATATATTTTTTACTACAAATTTCAAAATACATTCAAATTTTTAAGCAATTTCAAATTACATCCGAATTTTCTTGAAAATTTCAAAATTCATCCAAATTTTCAAACAATTTCAAACTAAATTCAAATTTTTAAAATACATCTAAATTTTAAAAACTGCATCCAAATTTTCAAACATTTTAAAACTACATCCTAAATTTCAAACAATGACAAATTACATCCAAATTTTCTAGCAATGTCAAAGTATATCTAAATTTATAAACATTTTCAAACTACATCTTTATTTTAGAAACAATTTACAATTTAAATCCAAATTATTTATAACAATTTTAAAATGCATCCAAATTTTAAAACTATGCCTAAATTTTAAAAACTGCACTCAAATTTTCAAACATTTAAAAACTACGTCTAAATTTTCAAATAATTTCAAAATACATCCAAATTTTTAAACAATTTCAAATTGCATCCAAATTTTCAAACTACATTAACATTTTAAAAACTGCATCCAGATTTACAAACACTTTCAAACTAGATCCAAATTTTTAAACATTTTCAAACTACATTCAAATTGTCAAAAAAATTCGAATTCTATCCAAATTTTCTAGTAATGTCAAGCTAAATTCAAATTTTCAAGTAATTCCAAGTTTTTAAACATTTTTAAGTTACATCAAAATGTTCAAAAGATTTCAAAATCCATCAGCATTGCTATTACATCTGTAATTTTTAAATCTCCAATATTAAAACAATCTAAGAAAATATAGGCACTTTTTATGTACCCCTTGAGTAAAACAATTTTGGTGCGAAATTCTATTCTAGAATATGGTTAAAAGTGTATAAGACGCAAAAAGATCAAATATATCGGCATTAGAATATTACAGAGACGAAGGTAAACATTTATTATTCTAAACAACTGATCATTTCAGTGTTAATACTAACTTTGATAAATATTGATATTAATGATTCTATTTCAAAATAAAATGAGTGATGATTCAGATTCATGTTTATTCTAGGACAAGCCGTCGAAATATCAAATCATTTGTTTGGAATAATAAAAAACACGAACATTCTAGATAATCGGACATGTTTAAACTTGAAAAGTTATGATGTTTTTAAACTAATGATTTAGTTTTTCTCCAATTCAGGTTTGTTATTTAGAATAAAAAGAAAATGGCCGCCAAAAGTAAAAGAAATGGATCTTAAATCTAACGATACTGAACATAGAGTTAATACAATAGACATTGGAAAACAAACCATTTCATTTTTTAACAGTCTTTGGTCTTTCTTTTTTTTCTTTATTCACATTGCGGGGTAAGATAAATCAATTTCGTTTTCTAGGAATAGAATTCGCTGTTTGTCGTTTTTTTTATGATTTCTCCGGGCAATAATATAAAATCTAGTTCGTCAAAATAAAACAGTTACCATCTTCCTTGTTACTGAAAACATGGCAAAGCAAATCCGACTCTCCAATTGTATTAGCAATTCACCAAAACACGAATCTCGTCAACGGTATAAACAGACACAACCGCCGCTAGCTGTCTGGCTCTCAACCCTCTCGTTCTCATCAGATCAAAATGTCGTTCCTTTATATATCACTTTCTCGACTTCCGAAAACGTTGACTAATTTTCAGAGTCATATGCTTTTCATCATCGCTTTTGAAAACTTAAAGGTCAAGGTTCGCCTCTGCGTACAGCAACTCGCTCTTTGCAACTGAAACAAGCCAACCGTGGCCGCTTATCCTGCAGCTTCTCCGCACCGTCGACACGCTTGTATAAAACCTATAAATCATTAAAATATTACAGCAAGCTTGAGACGATAACTTTTTTTAAAACTTTATTGATTTAAAATTTGACTTAAAATGTCTTTCTTTCTTAAGTAAGTGTTAGAGATTAAATTAGGGGGAGACTGAGAGAAATTCGAAGATGTCATTGGTCGAACAAGATCACGTGATAGTTATAACGGGTAGTTTTCGAATTGATATTTAGGGTGAACCTGTTGACGAGAAACGGAACTAGATTACAGCGGGCCGTAGGGGACTTCTTCCGCACGGTCACCTGGAAACAAAAATGATAATGAAAGCTTCGGGGAACGTATGACGCAACCAACCGGTCGGAGATAATTTATTGAATTAATGTTTTTATATTTCAAATATTGTACGTTGTTCGTAGTCGTCAATTCCTCCGTGTGACGCACCACTATCTTGGTACACGACACCAATAATGTGACGTAACCTCTTGGTCACTATAAGCAATAATGTGACGCGGAACTGGTCACGGCACACCAACAAAATGTAATCCCAATCCTCAGTCAGAGTATCAATAAAATCTACCACAATCCCATTTTGCAACCAATAATGTAACGTTCACGCTCGGTTGGTTCTACTCGTGTCCAAGGCAAATGTGTTGGTTTATGTGGTGTCGCCGACTTTGGCCGTATTCTCGGGACGCCATCATTGACGAAGTCTCCCCTTCCCTGAAGAAGTGATGCCATGGCATCTTCGTTTACCTACCTGAACCTCCCCCAAGTTATGTTTATTGATCAGAAGTGCGGAACGTCAAATGAGGGATGAGAAATACATTCAATACAAGCGACGTATACTAAATATAAAAAACAAGAATATATTTCAATGAAACTTGTAGTTACAATAACAAAAGTCTTTCGCTGATTAGGTGTTGATACCTCATGTGTTTATTGGCTGGGTTTACGTTCTAACTTCGTCTCTCTAAGTTACTTAACAGTCGGTGATTAGGTTTACGGATGAACGGGCTAGAAGCGTTTACTACTCCAAGTAAAGTAAGGCCATTTTTGTTGGGCAGGAAAAGGCTAAAAAACACCCTAACTCTATCTAATCTCTATCCGAACTCCCAAACTGTTTAAAAAAATTTGTCGCGCATTATATTACTTGGCAAGGTTACTTAGAAATGTCTTGACAAATTCCACCAATCTTACCTAGAACCATTTTAATTGGTCCTTTTACTTACTGGGGTCCTGTCATGGCGGTTTTCTTTTGTCAATCACAGATCTCTCATCTTCTACGAAACCGGCCACATCTTCTTCGGTGATCGGCCTGAATGCGACTTTATGTTTTCTTATCGGCTCTTATGGTCTACATTTTCATTCGTACCGAGCCTCCCCGGCTGCGTAAACTCGTCTCACTTTGAGACAATGACAGCCAGTGACAACGGCTGACCTCTAATCTTCAGCCATCGCTTGCTATGTCGTTCTAACTTCTAACAAGAAAATAACATTTTTTGTTTTAAATCACGAAAACAATATTTTCACAGTGCATTTTAGAATTTATGACTATGACTTTTTCTCTTGTCGTTTCCTGCGTTGGTACTAAAAAATATATAGTAGTGACCCGGTCTTTCGGCATTCTTCGCTGGGTATCGCCACTTTGTTACACTGTTGCAGATTCCATCTAATAAAGATAAGACAAAAATATGGCTATCATGACATTAGCCACACGTGGAAGACCAATTAAAGCCATTGGACATCACGAAAAGGTAAGATGTGCCCCAAGGTCGGGTCGGAAAAGTGGGACTTGAAAAGCCAACGCCCGAGAAAGTGAGCACTCTGGCCATTAAAAATTGCCTGGGCAGCCCTGTCGACATTCCCCGGTAGGGGAGCCTCATGCAGTAAGCAATAAACTTACTCTTCCCTAAAGAGGGGAGGCAAAGCCTGGGGGGTGGACCTCCTAGAACTACAAAGGACAAACCCATAGACCAGCGGAATCAAGCCCCCAAGGCCAAGACGATACCGGTCTATGGGATGCAGTATCCATCGGAAACTGGTTAGAGTATGGTGAATATCAATATATAATTATTGCTTATATGGTGAAGTTTTACTCGCTCCTTTAGACTATAAATTTACTTTAAAATATAAAATGTCTTCCATAATCAAATTCTAAAAATAGACAAATGTACAAACACATAAAACAATTATTTTTTCCACAATCACAAAATAAATAAATAAACAAATAAATAGATAAAACAAAACTAATTAATAAAAAATAATAAATATACAGTTACATCATTAACTGATTAAACTACACCTTATCTCCTCCTAAATAAGAAAAACTATCAAAACAAGAAAATAATAAAAACAAAATATATAGAAATACAGAAATAAATAACAGATTCAATTACACATTTATTATTCTCTCGCCAAAAATACCGAGCAAATTATTTTTTTTAAAAACACCTTTAATAACAACAGCAACAATTTAGCGAAAAAAAGAAAAAACTCCTGAAGACGATCGCAAAGATCGAGAGCGCTTGGGGTGGTCTAAAAATGAACTCCCTGGTCCATACTACATCAATTATTACCGTAGACCCGATAACTAGCTCGCCGAGTCGAAACAACGATTAAGAAAATAACGAAAAGAGAAAAATCCGTCGTCTTTAATCAGACATTATATATATATATATATATATATATATATATATATATATATATATATATATATATATATATATATATAGTCTAAAGAAGCGTTTAGTGATTTTAAACAAAATTAAAAAAGGAAAATGCAGTTTAAATTCCCAGAGAAACTAACTAAAACCAAGATATCGCAGACTTAGCATTCGTTGGAAAATTCATAAATAAAAAAGGGGATTCAAGTATCTAGCAGTGAAACAAAAACAGGGGGTCTTAACTTAAGCGTAAAATATTAAAACGGGGATCATCAGCTGTTTACCATGTAACTGTTTCGGAGATTTAAAAACAGAACAGTTATAATATTCATGGCTCTCCAATGGTATTAATAATAATAATAATAATATAATAATAATAATATATTACCCTTAAGACTACCGTGTGATATGGTAATTTGCATATCAAATAACATTAATTATAACAATAATAATAGTAACTAGAAATATTGTATATAAAGAAGTTTTGTAAAAATTGTTTCATGTATTGTTCATTTTTTTAAAATAAATATACAAGTCCAAATCTTATCATATTTATTCAAACATGTATAGGTTAGGAACAAAGATAATTAGTATTAAAAACATCATTTCGTGTAATTTACACGGGTCCCGCTAGTCTATATATTAATACGCTAAAGTGTACGCACGTGTGTCACGCTCATAAAGAAATTCAATAAATAAACAACAAATAAATTGGACGGAGAGACTTTGGAACCCGTAACATCTCGCTGACCCGGCTCGCTACTGTCGTTTCAGCGTGGAAGGAGGAGGAGGAGATGACGTTGGGAGAACGGAACGCTGTTTAATCACTGTTAATAAATAACAACAGCGTTCCGTTCTCCCAACGTCATCTCCTCCTCCTCCTTCCACGCTGAAACGACAGTAGCGAGCCGGGTCAGCTAGATGTTACGGTTTCGATTCAAAGTCTCTCCATCCAATTTATTTGCTGTTTATTTATTGAATCTAAAGAAATTCAATAAATAAACAGCAAGTGACACACGTACGTACACCTTAGCGTATTAATATATAGATAATATCTAAACACTACACACAAGAACCATTCTGCGATATAGTAGCTAGTTATAAAATTATATAGGAATAAAAGTTGAATTGAAAATATATATATATATATATATAAAGAGAGAGAGAGAGAGTAGAATAATTACAAGGTATGAATAAGTTCAAAACAGAAATAAATTTCCAGTCCAAAAATAATTTCACGAGAAAAGCATTGAATACAAATTAGCTTCGCTTGGCCAGGTATGTACTGTAATTTAGTTTGTATAAAAATATACTGCCTTCACACACACACACAAACACACACACACACTCATATATATATATATGTGTGTGTGTGTGTGTGTGTGTGTGTGAAGGTAGTATATTTTTATACAAACAATACTGCTTTCACACACACACGCACGCACACATATATATATATATATATATATATATATATATATATAATTATAAAAAAATGCAACTAATATTCAAACGTAATGGAAAATAAAAAAATAAAAATATTTTTTCTTTATTTTAAGACTTCAAGAGGATGATTAGTCTGAAGAAAATATGTTGTACTTTGTGTGTTACTTTCTTCATTGTTTGTACTATTGACACCTAATTTTTAACTCTTTCTGTTTACATCTTTTCACTCTTTTAAACTCTACTGCTCTGCAATTGATATTATTACTCTAATTTGGACTTGCATTTTGGATTCTCCGGACTGAATTTTTTTCGCTGTTTTTCGCTTTTTTTCCACGGATCTCTACACATTCAGATTGCATGGATCTACCCGAATGCTATTGCTCGGAATACCCTGACTTTTTGCATGACATTTAAACATTTAAGTATGTTGAATATTTCTATATTTCCAATTTTTAATTTAACAATGATTTATTGGGGTTGATTGCCCTAATTTTTTTTTTTAACATAGTTCACCCCAAACAAGGCAGGCCGCCACTGTAGACGTAAGGGGCTACTGAGAAAAAGAAAAGGGGAGAAGGTAGGGGGTGGTCAACCTAGATTGGGATCAGCGCAGCGAGGTGTCTGTTTACATTAGTTTAAACTTCTGCATGTCTGTACTGTTGGGGAAACAGGAGGCAGGGAGAGAGTTCCAGAGGCCAGCAGTACGAGGAAAGAAGCTATTTGAGTAGAAGGCTCTCCGACATCTGGGGACCTCCACAGTGAATGAATGAGATTTAGTTGATTGTCGAGTTAGTCTAGTGAATTTACGTCGAGGGGGCACCAGAGTAGCCAATTCATCGGAGCATAATCCATTGAAGTATTTTAAAACAAGCACAAGGATGCTACATTGCGGCGATGGGACAGATGCTGGAGCTTGGCTGACAGTGAGGGACCTATTAGGTTGACGATTCTTTTTTGGACCTTTTCAAGGAGGGAGAGACTAGTAGATGATGCACCAGCCCAGATCTGACAACAATACTCCATACATGGGCGGATGGTGGCTTTATAGAGATACAGGATAATGTCAGGTGTGAGGAGTTTACTAGCACGGTAGAGGGAGCCAACCTTCTTTGCGGCAGCCTTGGTAATGTCTTCAATGTATTTGTTCCAATTCATGTTACCTGTGAAGGTTAGGCCGAGGAGTTTGAATGATGAACTCTCAGGTAGGGTGTTATTTGCCATGACAATCGGTGGTTGAAAAGGTTCCTTGTAGTTATTGAAGGAAAGGAGTTTTGTCTTTGCGGCATTAAAAGTTACCAACCATTTATTACCCCAATCCACTACAGCCTGGAGGTCATTTTCTAAAGATTCAGCCATTGCATCAGGTATGATCGCGTCGGTTTTGCCAACATGGCGAGAGTAAAGGGTGGTGTCATCAGCAAATAAACCAATCTCAGACTCTATGCCATCAGGGAGATCGTTTATATAGATCAGGAACAACAAGGGTCCAAGGATAGATCCCTGGGGTACACCAGCATTTATGTCATGTTGCTTAGATGAACGGCCATCGAGGACAACCTGGATTTTTCTTTTGTCTAGGAAGGATCTAATTATATTAAGTAATTGCCCAGTAATACCGTATGATCGTATTTTCAGGAAGAGCCCTTTATGCCATACCTTGTCAAAGGCCTTGGATATATCAAGCGCTACTGCCCTAGCTTCACCTGCCTTGTCGAGTGTATGATACATGCGTTCAGAGATTACCGTTAGGATGTCTGCAGTAGATCGTGCTTGTCTAAATCCATACTGGCGGTCAGAAAGAAGTTTAGTATTAAATAAGTGTCGTACTATTGCTAGATTGATTAAGGATTCAAAGATTTTAGCAAAGATCGGCAGCAGACTGATTGGGCGATAGTTCTGGGGATCGGTTCTATTTCCAGAATTCTTGTAGACTGGTACCACAGAGGCAATTTTCGAGCTATCGGGGAAGCAAGATTCAGCTAGACACTTATTGTAGAGTTTGGAGAGGACAGGGGCCAGTTCAGCAGAGCATTTCTTTATTACTATTGTGGGTATAAGATCAGGCCCACAAGCTTTGGAGGTGTCAAGGTGTTTTATGATGTCTCTAACCTGGGATGGGGTGATGACCAGGTTATCAAGTGTGGCTTCGGTCAGCAAAGGGAATTCGGGGAGGGGGTGGTTATCTGAGTCTAAAGTAGAGTTAGAAGCGAAGCGCTGGGCAAGTAGTTCAGCCTTATCAGTGGCCGTGCAAGCGACATCATTGTGGTTTGATAGTGGGGGAATCGTTGATTGACCATTATTCACTACACTATTGTAGATTCTCCAGAAATCACGAGTACCTAATTTCTGTGACAGGATGCGTTTTTCTGTTAACTCATTACCCCTTCTCTTCGCTTCACCTATCACGGCCTTGCAATTATTTCTTGACTCTATGAATTTATTTCTATTAGTAGCTGACTTATGTCGGCTGAATTTACGGAATGCTTGTTGTCTCTCAGAAATGGCAGCTGCACATTCTGAGGTGAACCATTGAGGAGAGTGAGGCTTGCTAAAGTATTTTCGCATGGGGACATAGGCTTCAATGCCTGCTTTGACCCATTCAGTTAATTCGTTTGCACACTGGTCGGCAGAAAGTGAGGAAGTTTCCCTCCATGGGGCGTCGCTCATGTGATCTCTGATTGACTCAAGATCAGCCTGCTCGTAGTATCTCGTTGTTTTGAGCAACGGTTGATCAGCCTTTGGACGACTTTTTAGGGTGATATGTATCATTAGCACAATGTGATCAGCATTCCCGAGTGGGCTATGAGCTTTCGTCTGACAAGCCTCGGGCATTGAGGTCAAGAAAAGGTCTAGAAGTGAGGCTTGTTGGTCTATTCGATCGGGGATGCGGGTCGGAAAATCGACAGTCTGAGAGAGGGGGTGAGCTAAGGAGAAATTATACGTAGAGTTGCCGGCTGCGTCAGTAAGGCTGGAGAATCCCAACCAGTCACGGTGGTGGGCATTAAAATCCTCAAATACATGTATGTGGGCATTCGAGTCAATTAAGAGTGCTCTATCTATGCTTACAGAGACAGAGTTTAACAGAGTACAGTCCTGGGTCGACGGGGAGCGGTATAAGAAATATAAGTAACTGATGCTGTGATGTAAAGTCAATCTAAAGCACATGTAGTCGTGGTCATCTGATTCAAACCTATGTTCTCTAGTCAGGGGGAGGGTGTTCCGAACATAAACTCCTAGCCCGTGCATATGTTTGTCAGAGTCTTTACGGTAGAGTGGGGGGTAGTCAGTCATGTCAAAGTGGTGAGAGGAGATTGAGGATTGGAGGTTAGTTTCACTTAGAGCTAGGATATCCGGGGAGTTTGTCAGGAGAAAGGATTCTACGTCGTTGATATAGGTTCTAATTCCGCGGATATTTGTGAATGCGAGCCTCAAGGGCGGAGGCGAAAGTGTTTTTTGTTGGGTGTCTGGTTTAGGTTTGCTTTTATTTTTTTGTAATGACATGTTTATTTTGATTATAGAGTGGGTTGGTCAAGGTGGGTACTTGTTTGGTGCCAATAAGCTCACACAACCAGTCCATTAGTCTGAACCTGGTCCATGGGGGTTGTGGCCTCGGGAAAGCCCACCGGAGATAATTGCAGGGTCCCTTTCCATGCGCGACATGGCACATACAACTACCCACGGTATTATGCAACTGATGATGGAGCAGCCGTTCTTGGCGCTACCCAAGAGTTTGGGCTCCTGTCCTGTCAGTCGGAAACAGCAGCCAGACAAGCTGTCTAACCTGTACCATCAACCTGTTGGAACAAGAGAGACCCAGACTGGCCATGTAAGACTTAATGACGAAAAAAAATTTCCCCAAGTTGCCCAAATAGAGAGAAAGAGAACGGCGTTCATTGACCTAGTAAGGAAAAAAGGCTAGGCACTGAGAGTTTAGAGGCGTCCCAGCACTGTTACCTCTGCGCCTGACTACTAGACAAGGAAGGAGTGCGAGGGCCGGCGATAGGCAGAACCTATCTACTCCTTAAGCAATTGTAGGTTTGCAAACCGGATATTTTGTTCGAGATTCCAACTCTAGGAAGGTTGTCGATCAGGACTAAGGAGGCCTCCCTCCCCAACGGTTTACTGCCACGACGTAAGTAGCAAGGTTTTTTGTCAGAGGTTTCCTTCTCTTAGATGGATAGCCTTACAAAGTCTAACGGGTCCAACACTCCGAGAAGGGTGAAAATATCCTGCGCCTGTTTACTAGTCGGGTATTTCTTGTTCCCCGCAGGTATTAAAAAAAAATAAAATAAAATAAATAAATAAATAAATAAAAAATTTAAAAATAAATAAATAAATAAAAAATTTAAAAAATCCAATATTACGTATGTATATATATATGTACATATGTAGATAGAATAAGTTCATTGTATACTAAAAAGGGAACAGAGAGTTAAAGATAGGTTTTCCTCCCGCAAGTAGATATAAATAAGAGGAATAAAAATCGAGTACTAAGGAACGGTCGAGGGAGTTAAGACAGTGAGGTAATTTTAGACGTAGCTGTTTTTTTCCTTTCTAAAACCCGGCCTGCAAGCTACATTTGAGTTTGGGAGCTTCATCTCTCGACGGACGCTGATATAAATGGATCAACACGTGGCTTTTTAAAACACAGTCAAGAGGGCTACAGTGGGGGTTTTCCCTTTTCTTAAACTACATTGATAGTGGATATCCCCCCCCTTTTAATCTTCAAACGCATTGACCCCTCCAGAGAAAGAACTCGAAGAATTATTTGCATGGGCATAAAAAAGAAAGAAAGACACATAAAGCGTCGTGGACAACAGAGAGAACAATATAGATGAAATAAATAAATAAAATAAAATAAACGAAAAAAAAACCTGCGAAGAAAAAATTATTTTACTAGTCTTGGCAACGCAAAGATATTAGCAAGAACATAGAAAACAGGAAATAATGACAACAGGAAAGAAACGAAGAGTACCTGCGAAAAAAAAATGTATATTGCTCTAATTAGGATCCTTTTAGCTACAAAGTCTTTATCTATATTTATATATTTTCAAAGCTTCTATGTTACCGGTAATACATACATTACCGGTCTTTATCCTCTGATGAGAAGAATTTATCTTTAAAAATACATGGACTAACGATTTGAAATTTCGTCTTGTTTTCGAACTATTGATGATTTAATATAATTTCTAACCCTTCCAACTTTTATTTTCATCATTCTATTTTTTTATTTATTGCTCTATCCAGTATATGGAGCTTCCCATTATCATGATAGGTTAATATTTAAAGATACAACACAGTTAATTCAGAGTGCCTCCTTCTTTTGATCACTTGTCATGAATTCATTTTTTTTTAATTATTTTCTTATTCCTTTCTTTCTTTGCTGTTTTGTTTTACCACGGTGTTAATTAACCGTGTTGTAACGCAAAAAAAATATTGACATTGATATGTATTGGATTAAATCGCAATTCATGAACGTAATTAGTTTATCCTGTTGCAAAAATAAAAAGATAGATTATTATCTATCCAGGCTGCACGAGTTTTGTAAAATAAATAAAATCTTAGAATATAACAAAATCTTGATTATAATCATATATATATATATATATATATATATATATATATATATATATATATATATATATATATATGTGTGTGTGTGTGTGTGTGTGTGTGTATACTTTACACGTTGTGCCAATAGTAAAAAATAAACCACATTATGCAAATATATATATATATGTGTGTGTGTGTGTGTGTGTGTGTGTGTGTGTGTGTGTGTGTGTGTGTGTATACATTATACTTAATGCCAATAGTAAAAAGTAAACCACATTGCTCGATTATAAATATGTGTTGTATTTACATAATATACACTTAAGATTCGATTGAATGTCATCTAATGAATTCTTAATTGTATAGAATGTAAATAAAGCACACGTGTATATATATATATATATATATATATATATATATATATATATATATATATATATATATATATATACATATATATATATATATATATATATATATATATATATATATATATATATACATATATATATATATATATATATATATATATATATATATATATATATACATATATATATATATATATATATATATATATATATGCTTGTATATATATTATATGTGTGTGTGTGTGTTGTGTCTGTGTGAGGTATGCAAGCAATTGCATTGAGTAAGTGAAATTAATTGCTTGTCATCCACTTAAAAAATACTGTTGTGAAGTTGTCCCACAGTAAATAATAAATAAAGGAAGCCAAGTCGAGGGTTGGTTTAACAAGTGTATTAACAAAGTAAGAAACTGACTAGCTCTTGGCTAGACAGTTACAAGACTGTGCTTTGTCTTCAGTGTCTCTGGTGACTCGCACTATTTATAGTGACAACCGGTGTAGTTTCTCCTGTGTAAGAACGGCCGGTGTAACAAATACTATTAATTATTTTTTGTCAGCGACGTTATATTAGGCATACGGGGTCGAGCTTATAAACTGCGCCGACATAGTCGTCGTCACAGGCAGAAATGTTGGCAACATGGTGGTAATCACCGACATCATAGTGCCCATCATATTCCCTCTAAATGTTATATTCACAAATGTTTAAGTTTTTGTTTTTTTTTCAGATGAAATTTGAGAACACGTAGACTAATACACACTCACACGTTCACTGTGGTTTATATTGGAGTGGGCGAAATGTTAAAGAGAATAAACAAATGAAATTTATGGACCTACACTTTTATTCGGATCGACACCAATATTGACTGAGTATAAGTGTTGTCCATGTATCATCTATATATTTGTGAAAATTGGTTTCACATTGTTAAGACAAATAAACAAAGATACACACGAATTAGCATCGATTTCCAGATAGCTCTTTGGGCCAGGACAGATTTGTAAAATAAACTAGTGCGAATTGTGAGAAGGCGTCCATTCCATCTGCGCATTTCGCAATGAAAACACTACTTGAAACAACCATGACAGAAGAGACAGAGTCTCATATAGAGAAAAATGTAAGCTTTACACTTTAAGAGGATATAAGAATGTCAGCATTACTAAGAAAAAAAGTCTAGAGAAACACTGGTAATAAAAAAGGGGTTTTGAGTATTGATTTACTCCTCTTCAGGAGTTAGGCACAAGGCCAGTTTTTATCTTACTCCCACAAGTAAGATGTGACCCAAGGTCGAGTCGGGAAAGTGGGGTTTAAAAATTGCCTGGGCAGCCCCGTCGGCATTCCCCGGTAGGGGCGCCTCAGGCCGTAAACAATAAACTTACTCCTCCCCAAAGAGGGGAGGCGAAGCCTGGGAGAGTGGACCTCCTAGAACTGCACAGGACAGACCCATAGACCGGCGTAAATCAAGCCCCGAAGGCCAAGACAATACCAGTCTATGGGGTGCAGTATCCATCGGAACAGATACTACACTTTGATCTTAGCCAAAAGGCCAAGAGTAAAAAGAGGTTTTGAGTAGATATCTATCGCGTAGTTCTTGTTTGGTAAGAAGAAAAAGGCGGTTATCGTTAGCTTGATTATAAGGACAAACTCGTCCTTTACATAACCTTTTCAGTAGAATTTAGTATATTCGGACTACTTTTCTAATCTTGGGTGTGTTTATCATTGATAAAAACACTCAAGATGAGAACAGTAGTCCGAATATACCAAATTCTACAAATTATCAACCCTTATCTAAAAAATTACGAAACATTACCTTTTCAGTCTTCATCTCTAAGCAAATAGAAATAAAATTATGGGTGGTCAAACATAAAACCAGAGACATTTTAAATTTCTTCTGTAGCCCTCCTCACCTGGCTGAACATCCACCTGCAGTAAGTCTGTTATTTGCATGCACTGCAAACATGCAACCCACTAAACATGCAGCCAAGTGCATGTTTATAACACTCTTGTCGATAACTTCGGGGCTTTTTTCAGCACAGAGACTCGCTACTTGGTCCATACTGTGGCCAATGAAGTCGCGCATTTTATATAACCTTGACATCGAAAAGTTCGGAATTTTGAAGGAATTTCAACTTTCGATTTTATTTTCAAATTTTATGCATGGTTTTATAGCAGTAACAACCATGCAATATTTCAGTCTGATCAGATAAATATTTTTTGGGTTATCAACGTTTCCATCGCATAAATTCGGGAATACTTCATACAATATGGAGAAGTAAGACCAGAAATGAATTTGGCCCATCCTTACGTTGTCATGCAGGCGTATACAATCTCAATCTTGTAATATGAGAAAGTTTCATACACTATGTTGTGATTTCGGTTTTTTATACATTAGTGTCGTCGGGTGTCTAATTTGCCGTGAGGCAACAGCTATACTGTCCATTTCTGTGTGATTCAATTTTATTGGATTGTGTTCTGGGTTTTTTTCTTCTCAGTATCTACATCGTCGAACCATGTTCTTTCGATGCGTTTGCGTTTTCTCATTATTTTTGTGATATTACCCTCAATGCAAACCGGAAATTTCACTGCCAGCGAAAAACATGTGTTCATTCCGTACAAATAAGCAACAGCACAAGATCTTTTAACCGAGAAGCAGTTAGCTCGTGCAAAATGTTAAAAACAAACAGTAACGTGCAAAGCGTTTTGTGTTGATCGAACGTTTCTTTTTATACCGGAAGCCAACGTAAGAAATGAACAATCGCCATTTTGTTTCGTTTCTTTCGACAATCCAATAAATATCCAATTTGACGGGAGATGAAAGTCAGAGAACTCGTCTTTTCATTTTAGATTTGCGTTTGCTTTGTTGTCTGCTTCACTTGCCTTGGCTTGACTCATCTGCATACCCCAGACAGCTTCGCCACATGCTTAAAAACAAAATCCCGCCATTTATCACGGTATTGGGCACATCTTTCAGCTGTCAGAAGCGGTATGCCAGTCTCAACAATTATCTGGTCGGCCCATCTCTTATGTGGCTATCCTATCTTTCTTGAATGAAATCTTTGTAAATATGATTTCTTTAAAGTCTGATAGAAGCATGTCCAAATGACGTTAATCGATTTTGTCGAATAACGCTGTTGATTGATCTGTTAATATCATGCCTCGTTCTGATATCTGCATTTCTTCGTCCATCTTAGTCTATCTCGCAAAGTTACTCTAATTCATTTCTACGTTTCTTCCCAAGCTCCTCCAAATATAGTTCATGTTTCACTTACATGTTCAGTAACAGGAACGATCAATGCATTGTAAAGGTGTTGATATGTCATTCCTGTTTCATGTCTTTTCTTTTAGACATTCAAATGCAGATGTTGCTATTCCTATTCGTCTGCCAATGTCAGATTAGTATCCTAGAATCAATGAGTCAATGATCTAACCTTACTGTTATTCATACAAGCCGAGGGTACGTCCTCGACAATCCGCCCAACAGAATCTGGTCCATCTTTGATTTAGTGACTTTGCTTCTGTCGGACTGAGCTATTGTTCTATGCAACCTCTTAACCCTCGCTTCCTTCATTTTGTCATTTAGTCCTTACAGTTCATGACCAATGTTTCTGACTAAGGGGAAAAAATTGCTGTTTTCTGGTTCGGAATCTATTCCTTCTAACACTTATCGTTGGCTACATTTTGACCTTGAAGTAGTATTTTTTAGTTTCTTACATCACGCGACTTCATACCTTGTCTGGAGCGATTTCCATTTTTAAAAAAGTTCTAGGGGGTCCACCCTCCCAGGCTTTACGTTCTCCCTTTGAGAATGAGTTAGTTTATTGCTAATCGCCTGAGGCACCTCTTAAAATGCCGACGGAGATTCTAAGACATTTTTGTGGGTGGAGTTCACACGCTTCTTGTACGCTGGTTTTTTACAATCCCTATCTTCCGACCTTGTAACACACTTTCCCGTAGTAGGGGTGGATAAATACTAAACAGCGAGCCAGGGAACACAAATTAATGTCCGTTTAACAGCAAATAGACTCCAATTTATTATCAACAATTACCTGTAAACGATGAGTCGAACACAAGTTATTATTTGACCCGTAATATGAATCAACCTCTGCGCCCATTGGCTGTGGTTGAAATAGTAGGATAGACTGGACTTTTTAGCCTTGGTAGACTAATTGGTCTAAAGAAAATGAGGAAAACTCTGAAATAACAGTATTTCGTTTCCGGTTATCTCTGCGTTGTTTCCGGTCATGTTGGGTGTGTCCCTATCACGGGACTTAAGTAATGCTGGTTCGGGAGTAATGCAGGTTAGGGTTAGGGTAACGGTTAGTAATGCGGGTGGGATTTCGTAAACCCTGCTTCACTTATTATAATGTATGTACTGTTCCAGAGATTGTCCATTGTCTTTCGAGGCAGGTCAGAATGGTTGTTCTTTTTACGCCGTTTGAACTGGGAGTGTTGTTTTAATGCCGATTCTTCATAAAAGTAAACTTTCAGAAAGTCGCGATGTAACTGTGTTTTGACAGACCAAGTTCCACAAAGTCTGTCAAAAATATCTTGCTTGTTAAACCGAAAAATAAGTTCTTTGCCTCTTTTCGAGTTATCTTTCCTTTCTGTTTTTCATCTTATTCATTTTCCAACTTTTGGTTCTTACTTACGTTATTAGATGCGGCCATGCATCCCTAGAAAAGGGTCCGTCTGTCCGTCTATCACGCTTCGGTTTGAAATAGCATTTTGAAAAAAAAATGTCTACCAAAAATATTTGAAGTGCTGAGGATAAGACAATATCAAGAAAAGAATGACAAACTCTATTCATACCAAAATATATTATCTTTTATTAACAACTTGTTAGAACAACCACATGTAAAGAGTAAGCAGTGAATGAGAATTCAAAGTGTCGACAAAAGTTCTAAGTGAAGGAGTTGTTTGTAAGCAGAAGTTAAGCGGGCATGTTTATTTCGACTGTCGTCGTGTGCGTTTGCGTGTGACAATGTGTAAGTTCGATAGACTTAACAAGGGTTGTGCGTATGTATTTAGTCAGTGCATGTGGGAACTTGTTTACGAGTGAGTAGTTCGTGAATGAGAGAAGTAGAATTTAGCATGTATAGTAGTATGTGCGAACTTGTGTGAAAGTAAGTCCGTGAATCTTTCTTATTGTGTGTGGCACGACACTCGGCTCACTAGCCGAGACTATTTTTGAGTGAAGTTCTCATGTGCTTCGAGTCTAAATAAAACAACTAGAAAAGTAGGAGATAACGGTGATATTTGGGTTTTTATATTACGCGCGAAATTGAGAGATGAATATGTTTTCGCCTTTAGTTGACTGAAAGAAACTGCTATTTTAGGAATTGTCCAATCGATAGTCGATACTTGTAAACACCATTCGCTGCTGCTACTGTTTTCATAGAAGTCGAAACATTGTTCCGAAGTTCCGCCAAATTTAATGTCAAAATATTTGGCCTAACTTTATTCTAACGTTTCGCCTTCTAGTATTTATGTTAGAGAATTTTTCGAAATATATTTTGAGTTTACTATCGATTAAACATTAAATATTACGATTATTGGGAACAATTTTCGTGATACTGTTATCAACTTTAAAAGAAGTGGATTGTTTCCAATATTTAATTTTATCTAATGCAGACTCATGGTTTTTAATCAGAAGAGACTAACTCGGGTACCCGTATATTCCATAGCGTTCAAACATGTTTTCTTTTAACCTGTGCACAATTTAAAGGTATTCTTTTTATCCAATTAACGTTATATAAGAATAGTAACCTTTATGAATCACTTCTTATTGTTAAATCAATAACATTTAGAGAAAATTAAACTTTTTTGTTAAATGTAAAATTTCAGACCCCAAAAACTAAGAGATTTTATTTTACTTACACTACAGACTGGGATACTAGGGTCCTCTGTTAGTGAAAGAGAAATCCTCTTAGACTGATGTCATTTTTGATTTTGTCGCAATCCCCAAGGCTGCCTTCCTGCAAGTTACATCATGGTCGTCTTCGAATCCGATGTCAACAGATTCCTGCTATGACCCGTCCCCACAAGTATTCGAACTTGGTCCATCCCAGCAATCATGCTCAGTACTCTCATAATGTTCTTCATCTCTCAACTGACAATCATTTCATCCCATTAACCCTTATCCTTAAGTGGCTTTTGGCCGTGACCCATAAAGAAAAAGCTTCCTCTCAGCTTTAGACCTGTCTTTTTCGAGATGCTGTCCTCCAATCTCATTCGCTGCCTGCCTGCTTCTTTACCCCCTCATATAACTGTGCTTTACGGTATAGTTTTGGCAACCCCATCCACCACACGTAGTGTCTATCCTAGTTCCGTTTGCACCTTTTAGTAAAAAAGAAAAAATACTAACCGCAGTATTGTATTCATAATACAGCATAATGCATGAAGAACAACTTTGTGTATTTTCGTTTGATTTGTCTGTGTAACGCTAAATAAAACCATATTGGGGCATTTAAGGCGGAAACAGAATATCCCTATTTTTATATAGTTTATTGTGTATTTAGCTGATTTTTAGTGTATACTATTGTTTGTGCGGATAATATTATTAAACAAGCGATTATTTAGTTCGCACGGTTGTAAATAAGCAAATAATACTGCAAAATGAAAAATCCCGTACGAGTCTCATTTTTTTTATTTTGCTGTATTCTTTGCTTATTTTCAGACTAAATACTCGAAATATAACCAACAAAATAGCAGCTTAACGCATACTATACTGTATATAATACGTATTGTCAATTACTAAATTCGTTAAGCCCAATATTTTTGCTGTATCCTGTTCCGAAATTCCTTTAGATACCGGTTAGTTGACGAAAGCAAAACACTTCTCTGACATGTTATCAAATAAATATTTTTAACCCTAATCCTAACCCCTAACTCTAACCCTAAACCCTAACCCTAACAAAAAAACAAGCAAAACATTATAATCATAGCACGCATAGGCGTTTGCGTAGGATAGCCGAACGTTTCCGACACGAAACTCGCGGAAACTAGGTCAAAATCGATATAAGTACCAAAATGAAAATTAATAATTCTACTAATTTTGATAATTGAATATATATTAAAACAAATTAGGTGTTTCAGCTGTATTGTGTACATACGAAACATTCTCGTCTTTAATTTGAAAGAGTGACTTGAAAAGGGGAGATAATTATAACTTTTTTGTCAAATGTGATTTATTATTTTCACACAAATCGCAGAATTGTACCGAGTATAAAACTTTTTTTTCGCATGTTTTCTTTCATTTAAACTTTCAATTACATATTGTTTTAACTGATTTATTCATTATTTGATAGTTAATTTATTCCAATAAATCTATTTAATTTTAACGTATCGTCTGAATTTTTATTTGATTTTCTATTAGAAAGGCAGTACCTCTCCAGGTGTGACGTCTGTACTGAGATGCAGAAGACAGATCTCCAGTATTTCTAAATACTGAGCAAACTGAGAAAGTTTTCCAAGGTAATGGGAAACATTTCTCCTTTAAGAAACGATTGAACAGCTTTGTAAGAATAGTGGATAGTTCTAGTTGCAACTTCTTAAGCACTATGATTGAAATGTTGCCTTGCTGGAATCAATGGTTCGTAATTAGTTTTAAAACACAACGGACAAATATATTGATGTCGTACTGAGTATTTACCGTCATAGGGGGAATCAGGACGTAGGCGGCCCTGATTGCAAATGATGGAATTTGATGCAAAGTTCTTTGCAAAAGGTTTGGTTTTATCATATGGTGGTGAAATCACCTCTGGTCCATTGCTAATGGTTGGAATACATCTGTTTAGGACCCTGTTTGTTATTAGCCAAAACTCTTTGGAACCAAGCCTCTGATCACCCACTCTAGATTTAACCGATTAGAATTAGGACTCTGTTACGTTTTTCATAACCCTTTTGCAATAGTTGCGAGTAGTTCTAAAAACGGCTTTGTTTTCAGAGGATCTATTTCGTTGAAAGCAATTAAAATAGCGATTTCTGTGAGCAATGGTAATGACATATTCCGGATTGTATCACCGCTGGTTGTTTAGTTTTTGTTGGAATTTCTTAGAGGGTATGAAGCTCTAAATACCATCAATTAACCAGTCAGTTAGTTTTTTTTTAAATAGAGTGCAGATGAATTTCTTATATGAAAGACCTGAGGCTGTCCTCGTCAGCTATCGAGTATCGATACACTCTGCGATAGAAATCGACATCAGATGTATTATTGCACTTTGTTTTAATCTTAATTGAGACAACTGAGTGATCTAAAGATCCCAGCGGAGACAGAACGCTGGGTGAGCACTTTTCATGACAATTTGTAAGGAAAGTTACTTAGAAAACTTGCAAAATGTCTGCCATCAACGGGTACGCGAGTAGGTTTGTCAATAATCTGTGTCAGATCATAAGTAAGGGAGAAACCGTGAAAAAGACTCCTTTCATCATCTGTATTGTTTGAGTTGACTAGCCATTCAATATTGTGAACATTAAAATCTCCACTAATGTTAATATTGGCAGAAGGATGAGCAGACAAGATATGGTCAATTTCCTCAGATAGGACGAAATCCATATTGCTTGTCACTGAATAAACTGTTCTTTTGCTGAAGTGATTGACAACTTCTTGGTTGATCACAGATTCAAGCCACTTACTCATGATGTGCAAGAGACTAATTAGCCTCTAATTAGATTTAGAATAATTTTTAAATACGGGACAGACTGACGAAGTTTCCAAAGGTGTTGGGAAGAATGTATCCTCTAAGCAACGATTGAACAGTTTTGTAAGAATAGGAGCTAGTTCCGCTTGCAGTATTTTAAGTACAACGATTGGAATGTTGTCAGAACCAGTTGCTTCCCCGGTATTAATGTTATTGATACGTTTGGCAAAATCCCGGACAAATATATGGATGTATTTTCAATCATAGTGGGGATATAGGCTGCCCTAATAGCAAAGGGTGGAATGTCATGCACATTTCTCGCAATAAGTTTGACTTTATCGGTTTCTGTGGAAATCACCTCTGGTCTATTACATGTGGCTGGTATTGAGGTCACACATTTGTTAAGGACCCTGTTTGTTATTCGGAAAAACTCGTAGGAACCAAGTCACGGATGACTCAAAAGGCACGACACAGAGCTCAGTTTCCTTCTCCTAGATGGAGGATCTAACACTATCTACGCGTCCATCTCGCCGAGTGGGGTAACTCCGCGCCTGGGCGCTATGCCAAGTATTCTTACCCCTCCGCGTGAAAAAATAAAAGTAATAGATAAAGGTAACGGGAGGCGACAATAACTCGGACAGGAAGTGACAAAGTTTACATTTTTGTGTTTTACTTTTTCCGCCGTTAAATTTAAGAATTTAAAACATTAAATAAACTGATTTTTGTTCTATGATATTTTTTTAAAAAAAATAAATAAAAGAAAGGAAAACGGGGAACTTAGCACGTTTTAGTAAATTCTCACGATCCTACACTGCCCGCAACAGAAATGTTAGCAGAGAGATAGAAGTAGTGGATGGAGGTGAGAGGGGGGGCGACAATGACTAAGACAGGAAGTAACCGAGAATACATTTATTTAAAGAATATTTAGCTGAAAATGACCATTTTTGTTACGGAAAAAGAAAGAATCTTTCTTTTTCTTAATAGTATTGATTCTAGATCATTGACTCTGAATCATTGACTGTCAATCATTGACTCTGAATCATTGACTGTCAATCATTGACTCTGAATCATTTGTTTTCTTAATAGTATTGACTCTGACAGACATTTATCATTTCAAAAAGGAATATTATGATTAACAGTAAATTATACAGATTGATGTAAAAAGCACAGAGAAATTTCCACGGAGTGTCGCTAGTATTTATAATCGAACAAATATACTTTTCTCATAGTTTAGACCATTGTGTCCACATGCCTTCTTCAGGCGTGCAGTAGCTGATATGTTGTCGGAAATTTATCTGTTATCGTCAGCCAATGTCTTTCCGGTGCATATCAAACCGAATAGCCCAGGGCGATTCATTGTCATTGCAAATTGGTAGCCTGACCGTGGCTTGCAAAATCACTAGGACCGAGGTTTAAATACAGCATCTCGTAAACCAAAATAGTTATCTATTTAAGTGTTGTTTATTATTGGTTCACCATTAATCAAAGACAAGAGCCACTCGAGGATAAGAGTTATTAAGACGGGACGATTATCAGCCGAAAGATGAGGAACATTATGAAAGTACTAACATTGATCAATGGTATGAACTAAGTACTTATGGGGCAGTTTAGGACAAAAATTTATTGACATTGGATTTGAAGACGACCAGGTTGTAATCGGCAGGGAAGCAGTCTCGCGATAATGTGTTCCATAGGCGGGAAACCCTTGCAAAAATCTCTGTCTATGGAAATTTCGCCTGACGCGAGACACATGGAGAGAGAAAGTAAAGTCTTTTTTCCGCTGTGGTAAGAAGACGAGTTCATACTGTGAATGTCTTACAAGGAGAAACTAAAAATTGAGGACCTTAGTCCGGCTATGAACAATATATGTAAGAATGTTAGATCTTCAAATCCCTACCAAAATGTAATGTTTCTTTCGGAACGCTTAACTTTGGAATTACCTCCCTACTCCCTGTTTCGCCGACTGTACCAACATGTACAAATCTAAATGTTACGTGACAAATATCTGACTGACCAACTCCTCACCGTGGATACCCCCTATAAATCTGATCCTAATCACACTAGCCCCTTATGTCTCAATGGCAAACTAAATAAAAATATATATATATAAATAACTCAATGAAAATAATCAAGTTTTAGTTCGAAATTATAAACTGCATCCTTCATCCTCCATTTTCCATCCTTCATCCTCGCCTGTTATTGATCCTTATTTTTCTTAGCGTTTCTGAATAGTAAAAATTCGTAGCAAAACTTTTATTGTGGTAAAAATTGAATTTCAGTCGAATAAAAGAAAACTAAGAGAACAAATAACGTCTGTGCGTTAAAGTAAAGAAGGTCTGATCGAAAGTCATATTAAATTTGCTAGAAAATCAGTTTAGTTTGTGTCGTTTTAACGGCGTGTCATCCTTTTGGGGGATTATTTAATGTTGAATTTCTATATCACGTTAAATCATCGGTTCTCGGCAGATCACAGATGCTAAGCAATTTTTTATTTATACTAATTGCCAATTGGATGGTGACCAATACTACGAAACGGTTAGAAACGATGAGTGAAAAGAGCGGGATTTGATTACTTAAGAATAACGCTCGACAAGTCTTTGTCAACATTGAACTTGAAGATGACTATGTTGTAGTCAACAAGGAAGCAGTCTCGTGGTACTATATACCACATTTGGGAAGGCCTTTTAAAAGTAACTCTGATCGTTGAAATTTTGGTTTTGTTTTATGTACATAGAGGAGGAAACGAATGTTTTGCAGTGGTGGTAACCAGACGGCGGGTACTTGCTGTGGATGTTATACAGGGGAGAACCAGAGAGTATAGCTCCGTCGAGCACCTACTATAAAACTAACGATACAGTAAAGAAATACTAGCAATGTCTCTTCCGTGAAAAATGGACTATAGGGACAAGAATAGATCACCCCCTCACTAGGTTGCAAAGTCGGTTTTGCAATCTGTAAAAACTGGAAACAACTCCAAACGTGACAGTAGTACACCATCTTAAAACTTATCTGACTCGTATACAGGTAGAAGAATACGTCTTAAGTCAGGTACTTTTTCATGCAATCTTCTACCTGTACAAGAGTCAGATAAGTTGTGTTTGGTATGGTCAATACGTAGATAGGTAACCATTTGAGTGTCGTAAGTTTGTAAGTTAGAGTGACTGTATATTTATTTTCTCTCGTACCCTTGGGAAAAGTATGAATCCATATTTCTTCATAAAATAATAGTTCAACTATGCTATGAAGCTATTGGTAGAGAAACTAGTCTGGAACCAAAAAAAACTCCGGAATTCATACCAATCCTTCTGATCGTTTCAAATTTCACCTTTTAACTGGACATAAACAATACCACCACTTTTTCTTTTCTTTGACAGAGTACAAAATCGACTCCGAAATTTAATAGGAAATGATCTCTTCTCTTCCCTACAACCCCTTTCTCATGGAATAGACTTGCTAGTCTCTTTCTACTCTATCGTTATTTCCATGCAAGGTGCTCGACTGAGCCCCAGTCATTGATTCCTCCTTGTAAAACATTCACAGCAAGAACTCGTTTGTCTACCACAATGAAAAAAAGTCTTTTTTTCCTTTTTCTCTCCATGTGCCTAGTATCAGGCTGAATTTCCATGGACAGAGCTTCTTTGTAAGGTCTTCCTATCTGTGGAACACATTACCACAAGACTGCTTCCCTACTGATTACAACTTAGTCGTCTCCAATTTAAGAATTGCTAATAAAACTCGGTTCATTTTAGTAAAATTTTGCTGTAAAAATGGTTGGATCATTCTACTGCACAAGAAAGTACTCGACTCCAAATGCAATTCTCAACTTATATACGTCCAAAGATGGAATACTCTTGCCACATCTGGGGAGGTGCCGCTCAGAGAACTCTTTCCTGCCTTGACAGAGTACAAAATTGACTCTCAAATCTAATGGAGGGTGATCTCTTCTCTTTCCTACAACCCCTTTCTCATAGAATAGACTTGCTAGTCTCTTTCTACTCTATCGTTATTTCCATGCAAGGTGCTCGACTGAGCTCCAATCTCTAGTTTCTCCTTGTAAAACATTCACAGCAAGAACCCGTTTGAAAAGAACTTTCTTTTCATCCTTCGTGTGTCCAGTGACGAGCAGAATTTCCATAGATAGAGTTTCTTTCCGAGAACTTAGCACCTGTGGAACATATTACAACGGGACTGCTTCTCTGCAGATTACAACATGATCGTCTTTAAATCCAATGTCAACAAATACTTGGTTAAGAAACGTCCCCGTAAGTACCTATTTATTTTCTTCCCCATGAGGAAAAGGTTAGATAAAATGCCGTTTTTTTTATCTCGGTGATATCCAACTCTCCAAACAGACGCACTCTAGATGTGACTAAGATTAAAATTGCTCCAGTCAACAAGGGATTCTCCTCCTCCGACAGAGGATAAAAAAAGATACTACACTTTGATCCTAGCACGAAGGCCAAGATCAGGCCATCATTAAACCGATTTCATTCGCTCTTGTCCTTGAGTGCTGACTCATCAGTAAAAAAGAAAAACATGGCACTTATACAATATAGTTAACAGCCGAGAAATTCAAAACAAACAAAATATACAACAAATAACTTTTACCAAACGTAATAAAAAAAAAATTTTTTTATTGACCTGCATAGTTTTAAAGTTCTTAAACTGTTTTCAAGTTTTTCTTTATTTGATTATAAGATTTAAACGATATATATTTTTCTGATACACTCATAATCCAATATGGCCGACTAATCTGTGTTGTTGGTGGTGTTTCATTCCTTTAAAAAATAGTTAAAAAGTGACTTGTCTTACCACTTACCTATGTCCTACTCGCAACATCCCGGACATACGATTAGTGGTGGGGAAAGTCTTTTTTACTATCTTTTAAGACTGAAACTAGCGGCCGCCATTTTTTATTTATCCGTGTTTGGCTAAATTAAAGCGACGATAGCATATTCAGAGATAATAAATCTTACACTTTAAAATTATACAGGTCGGTAGTAAGTAAATTGTAATGTGTTTTGTAAAGTTATCTGTTGTATATTTTGTTCGTTTTTGATTTCTTGGCTGTTAACTATACTGCATGGATGCCCAAAACTTTGTTTTACATATAAAAATAAATCCGAACGAACTTTATCGGCTAACCATTAACAATTTATATAAAACGATAAAGTGCACTTCCTATCGATTTCCTAATGTCAGATTTGTTTATATAACCGTTTTCAGATTGCCTCTATTACACGGTTGACAGCTCAAGGTTAAGAACAATACATCTTTCACTATTTTAACATGTAAATTCCACTGATTTTATCTGAAGATGGAAATCGTATGACCAATCATCACCAACCAACCCACCATCAAATTCTTCTCTGAAATCTCATAGTCTTCGGTCAGCAATTCTTTCTTCGCTTGAATAGAATTTCTTCGATGATCAATTCATTTCTAATCAGTTTCATCTGTTGCAAGACAAACAATTCTTTCCGGCGGCCCTTTCCAAGTTAATCGATGCGCTTTTGTTTAAGGCGGCCGGACATAAAGAACAGCGAGATAATGTAGTGTGTCCATATGACGACCCATTATGCAGGTTCTTGTAATTACAACGATTATATCACAAACGTTTACCGATTCTTATTTGTGTTGCATTTTATTTTCCATAGTATTCTTATTCGTTATTATCTTCTTCTCCTTCTATTCTTCATCGGTTTCGTTGTTGTTGTTGTTGTTGTTGTTGTTTTTATTATTATTATCATTATTATTATTATTATTATTATTATTTATACTCACTAGGAGTTCTCACACAGATCATCGTCAGTGATTGCTCACCGATAACAACCAGTGGTATTTCTTGGAGTCTGAGTGACAACAAGCCTCCCCAGATTTCCAGTATTCTTCACCTCTTTTCGATAACAGCAACAGCCTCTTACCACTGATTTCTAGCTGGTAAGGACAATTTATGTCTCTGAGATTTGGGTGGCAATAAGCCTCCCCAACGTCCCAGCATTCTCTGCACTTTTCCAGTGGATGTCTGGTTTGTGCTGTCCCTCCTCGGTCGTCTCATCCTCGTCGACCCTATACAAATATTGTGTCTGGTGTCAGCCTAGGCCGGACCATTAAAAAAAAAAAAATTTCCATCAAATAAAAAAAATAAAAAACTTTGTTTTTTTTAATAATAATAGTAATAATAATAGTAATAATAATAGTAATAATAATAGTAATAGTAATAATAATAGTAATAATAATAGTAATAATAATAGTAATAATAATAGTGATGATGATGATGATGATGATGATGATGATGATGATCATCATCATCATCATCATCATCATCATCATCATCATCATCATCTCTGCTGCTCACACAAGTCATCGTCAGTGACTTTGTGTGGTGTCAGCCGAGATTGTCCCATCATTTATTGAGATGGGGGCAGCAGCTTATGATATCTCTTGCAGTTTCTGTTCCTTGGTTCGTGCGGTGATGTTCTTCTTGTGGTTTGGTTTTCTTCCCATTGTAACTTCCATGTGACTGGTTACCATTCGTAACTTGCGGATTAGTTTCCGCATTCGAGGATTTTCCTTAAGATTGCAGCTGTTTTGATCATTGCCATCCTTTGTATGGTCTCAGTAATCCCTTTGATTCCAATTTTTCCCAGTCTTTTCTCCAGGTTTTTGGAGACTGTTCCGAGTGCTCCTACGATTATTGGTATTATATTGACTTTCTTCATCATCATTATTATTATTATTATGATTATTATTATTATTATTATTATAATTATTATTATTATAATTATTATTATTATTATTATAATTATTATTATTATTATTATTATTATTATTATTATTATTATTATTATTATTATTATTATAATTATTATTATTATTATTTCATCCTTTTAACCAAAGTTTTGAACAATGTATGCATTAAAAAAAACATGCATTTTAATTTAACGTATGCGTTTCTACCGGAATCAAAAATAACAATTGATAAAAACAACATGAACAGAAAAGAGCTTACATCAGCGCTCATTTCATTCTCAACTGAATAAGGTGATTCCGAATTATATAAAATAAAATACACATGTTCTTAAATGTCCAACCAATGGCTGACCTGAGACTTATCAACAAAATACTAGATTTCTGTATTCTATTGTTTTTAATTTTCCCATGGATTGATTCTACATATTTCTATACACACGAAGCAACCGATGATTCCTTGTCATTTAC